>CM046379.1:32793217-32861985 GCA_025413485.1 Ficus microcarpa
TTGAAGCATGCATTGTAAACTAATACCCGCATTATCCATAAGAAGATATCATATACAGTCATGAACTTACCCATTCCACAAGGCTCTCATCACCTAAAGGCTGAGAGGCATCCACAGATTTGCGACCGGTAATAAGCTCCAAAAGCACAACCCCAAATGAATAAACATCAGACTTTTCAGTCAACTTCCCACTTGTAGCATACTCAGGAGCCATGTACCTAAACAATTGACACATTCTATTTATGTCACCCACTTTAGCAGTACATTTATTTATTTCCTTATTTTCTGTATTTGGATTAGAAGATAACTGCCAAGGAAAAAACATGTTTAGAATTTGGGATCCACTTATTATCCAAATGATGCATCAGATAACCGCTTTGAAATGAAGGGGAAAATGACACCTAATGACACGTTTGATACCTACCCAAAGGTTCCCATCACACGTGTTGTTACATGTGTATTGGAATCCAATGCCAACTTCGCAAGCCCAAAATCTGAAACCTGTAATTGTGATAAAGTACTTCCTTAGAAACTTTAATTTCCATCAAATAATTTTTAGTGGAGAGTAAAAGAGCAATGCAGCAGTTGCCAAGGTAATTTCATTGCCCCGGGGGGGGGGGAAGGGAATTAGACTGCAAAAAAAGGACTCTCAACTAACATAAAAGTAAATAAGTTACATTTCCACGGCAAAAACACAATGTCAAGGTTGCAGAACAACATACCCGAGCATCATAATTGTTATCCAGAAGGATGTTTGATGACTTGATATCCCTGTGGATAATGCGAGGATGGCCTGAAAATTATTTAAAAATATATATATAAATAAATAGAATAATAAGAAGAGGAAAGACAGAGATAGATGTTTAATATGCTCGCACACAAAACTTTTAAGTGAATAAGAGCAAAAACAACCAAACGCAATCTGTTGTTCAGATGGCCGAATTTACCCATAAACACAGATTGTCACAAAATAGGAGATCGTTTCTTTTGAACAAGCGAATATTAACTACGTGTTTTAGTTACTGCAGCCTGCAGGTATCCAATTGTTCGAAAGCCATGGAAACTTAAAAAATCACGGGGCTCTGGAGCCTTGTATACTAAAGACAAAAGACCTATTTTGCACTGTAACAAAAGGACTTTGTTTCAGGATAGTCATAGCTTGGCATGCTGTTAAGCCCCCAATCCCTTGCTCAAGGGGCAGATTGCTCAGCGCAAGGTTTTGGTACTGATCAATTCTGGAGCCTCCCACAATTTCATTTCAGTGGATGTTGTCACTGAACTCGGACTTCCACGGGTGGGCACTATTGGTTACGGAGTCCTTATGCACGGCCCTTACTGTCAAGGGAGAGGGTACATACAAGGGAGTGGTGTTGACTTTGTAGAACATTCAGATCGTGGAGGATTTCCTTCCCTTGGAGCTAGGAAGCGCTGACATTATCTTGGGTATGCAGTGGCCGGAGACGCTTGGAGGAATGCAGGTGAATTGGAAGGCACTAACAATGAAATTTCGGATTAGTGTTATAGCAGTGACACTTCAGGGAGATCCCAGCCTCTCTTCCTCTTCGGTGTCACTCAAGGCGATGTTGAAGGCATTGAAGAAGGAAAGGGAAAGAGTGTTGGTCGAGTTGGGGAGCTTGGAGACTAGCGGGGTTGTGGCGTCTATTGGGATCCCTGCCCCTTTTCAAGCGATTTTGCAGCGCTTTGCCGGAGTTTTCGAGTGGCCAAAAGGGCTACCACCATCTAGAGGCTGTGACCACGCCACTACACTACTGCCTGGTTCTGCTTCCGTGAATGTTCGACCATACTAATACCCCAAATCCACAAAGATGAGATTGAGAAGTTGATAAGAGAGATGTTGACTGCCGGAGTAATTCAGCCAAGCATTAATCCTTTTTCTAGGCCAGTTCTCTTGGTCAAGAAGAAGGATGGTAGGTGGAGATTTTGTGTGGATTATTCTGCCCTTAACAAGGTGACGGTAGCGGACAAGTTTCCAATTCCAATAATTGATGAACTGCTTGACGAGTTAAATGAAGCCATCGTGTTCTCTAAGTTGGATTTGAAGTCGGGTTATCATCAAATTCGGGTACGAAGCGAGGATGTGCCCAAGACGGCCTTCCGTACTCACGAGGGGCATTACGAGCTCCTCGTGATGCCATTCGGTCTCACCAACGCTCCCTAAACTTTCTAAGCTCTCATGAACAACATCTTTCATCACTACCTTCGGAAGTTTGTTTTGGTATTCTTCGACGACATTTTGGTTTATAGCCGTTCAATATCCGATCACCAGCACCACTTGGCTAATGTGTTCCAAACTCTCGCTGCCCACCAATTGTATGCTAATTGCAAGAAGTGTCAATTTGGTTAAGAGCAGCTCGAATACCTCAGTCACATCATTTCCAAGGATGGAGTGGCAGCCAACGGGGCTAAGATCACTGCCATGCTCCAATGGCCCTCTCCTCAGTCTCTTCGGGAGCTTCGGGGAGCTCTTGGCCTCATTGGGTATTGTTGGCGCTTTGTGGCAGGACATGGTGACTTGGCGAGGCCACTTACTGAGCAACTTAAACGGGATCGTTTTTGTTGGATGCCAATGACAAAGGAAGCATTTCAACGGCTTATGCAAGTGATGACAACAGTACCGGTCTTGGCCTTGCCCAATTTCACCAAGACTTTCGTCGTTGAGTCAAATGCTTCGGGGCATGGTTTGGGCGCGGTCCTTATGCAAGAACAGCGGCCAATGGCTTATTTCAGCCACGTTCTATCTCCTAGGGCTCGCCTCAAGTCGATTTACGAATGGGAACTCATGGCTACTGACGTGGCTATCCAAAAATGGAGGCAATATTTAGTTGGTTGGAAATTTGTGGTTCGCACGGATCAACGGAGTTTGAAGTTCTTGTTGGAACAGTGGACGGTTAGTGTTGATCACCAAAAATGGCTCACCAAGCTCATGGGCTATGATTTTGATATCCAGCACAAGCCGAGCCTTAAGAATAAAGCGGTTGATGCACTCTCCCGTGTGGGAACCGAGCCCACCTTGGCTGCATTATCTATTCCCCGCCTCAAGGTGCTTGACGAATTAGAGACGCAGGCGACGACAGAGGTAGGTCTTCGCTGAATTGTGGAATCTTTGCGGAAGGATCCTAGTTCAGTCGTGGGGTATTCGATCATTCAGGGACAGCTTCTTTACAAGAATCGATTGGTTCTGCTGCATCACTCTCCCTTGATTACGGCTATGTTGCAAAATCTCCACGATGGTTGTGTTAGGGGTCATTCCGAGTTCTTGAAGATGTTGAAAAGGATTGCTGCCACCTTTTATTGGGCAAGGATGCGGGCAACATTCAGTGCTATGGAGCCGAATATCCAATTTGTCAACAATACAAAAGTTCCATGCTCTTGTCTGGGGGTCTTCTTCAACCCTTACCGATTCCAAACCAAGTCTAGGAGGAGCTATCCATGGATTTTATCAAGGTGCTACCTCATTTAGACAGGGTTGATTCAATTTTGGTTGTTGTCGATCGCTTGACCAAATACGCCCATTTTGTTGGCCCTACACACCCCTACACAGCTCATTCGGTCGCAGCACTCTTCGTTCACGAAGTGGTTCGCCTCCATGGTATTCCAAACTCCATTGTGTCGAACCAAGACAAGGTTTTCATGAGTAAGTTCTAGTCAGAGCTCTTTAAGATGCAAGGCACGACATTGAAGCACAGTACAGTATACCAACCCCAAAAGAATGGCCAGACTGAGGTCGTCAACAAATGCTTGGAGACCTACTTGCTCTGTTTAGTGACTTCCACACCGAAACAGTGGGCACAATGGTTGCCATGGGCCGAGTATTGGTATAACACCGCCTACCATACATCTACCAAGACCACTCCTTTTCGGGCTTTGTACGGCTGTCCACCACCACCACCACTGCTGCGTTTCAAGACCGGTTCTACTACCTGTGCCGTCGTGGATAAGCTACTACAGGAGCGTGACACCATGTTGAAGGAGTTGTAGCACAACCTCCACCACTCTCAGCAACTAATGAAGAAGTATGCCAACACCCATCATCGCGACTTGTCCTTTGAGATAGGCGATCCCGTCTTTCTTAAGCTCCGGCCCTACCGCCGCAAGTCTCTAGCCAGCCAACCCTTCAAAAATCTCACTCCCCATTTTTATGGACCTTATAAAGTGTTGGTGTGCATTAGCGAGGTTGCTTACAAGTTGCAGCTAGTAGACCATGTTGTTATTCATCTTACCTTTCACATTTGTCAGCTTAAGCGTGCCTTGGGAGCCTCCGACGTCTCTTCAGATGTGCCCCTATAGCTGACCGAGGACTTGAAGTTGTGCATGGAGCCAGAGGAGATACAACGTCCAGGCAAGGGCAATCCGAGCCATCACTTCGAGGTGCTCGTGAAGTGGAAAGACATGCCAGCTTTTGAAGCCACATGGGAGCCATACGAACTGTTGCAAGCCCAGTTCCCTAACTTTAACCTTGAGGACAAGGTTACTCATTGGGCGGGGAGTGGTGTTAAGCCCCCTATCCACTACACTTATGTGAGGCATGCTAGGCACGTGAGCAAGTGAGCTTAGCCCGTGAGAAGCTCGTCAGTGGTGGGACTATTCTAGAAGAAGTTGTTAGATCTAGCTTTGGGATCCGCATTGTAATTTTCTGTTATGCTGGATGTGATAAATAGAGGAAGAGGAGATGAGATAGATTCGGAAGGATTTAGTGGAATCTGGACTCTAGGAGAGAGTTGGGCCTCTCTAATGCCGAGCAATGTTTCTAATCAATAGTATATTGTTTTTCCTTCCAATTTTCTCAGTTTACATTTTGCTTTATACTTATCACATGCAAGTAGATGGGAAAATTTGAGAAGAGACAATCACGTGTTTATAAAGTGAAGACATAATAAAATAAAATAAAATAAAATAAAATTCAAGATGCGTTTTTCAATTAAATAAGGTTGAAATCTAATTCGTTAATTTTCTAGCAAAAACTTACAATCCTCGTGCAAGTAAGCAATTCCCCGAGCTGCACCAGCAGCAACCTTGACTCTGATTGCCCAATCCATAACAGGTCTGCCTTCACCTGCAACGTTCAATTCACATGGAAAGTTAGAAGTTCTACTTCGACAGGAAACAAATAATGTAAAGTACCTTACATTTAGAATATTTGCCTCTGCATAGATTTTTTTTTTTTTAATTAAAGTACTAAATAGATACTAGCAATTTCGTTCCAAAAGATCCCAACTACTCTTCGCATCTCATATACAAAACAAAAAGTTACGAAAAGGACTAGTAGTAAAAAATTCAACTTTTGTGAGCTTCTTCTCATAAATAGGACTCACCATGAAGATGGTAATGAAGGGTATTGTTTGGAACATAGTCGTAGACTAGCAGCCTTTGATGGTCGGATATACAATAACCCACAAGTGACACCAAATGGCGATGGTGCACTCGGCTAATAATTTCAACTTCTGCTCTGAACTCACGCTCCCCCTGTCCACCACCAATCTTCAGCTGTTTCACGGCTACTTCTCTTCCATCTACAAGGACACCTTTGTATACACAGCCAAATCCACCTTCACCAAGAAGATTCTCAGTTGAAAAACCGTTTGTGGCCTGCATTAATTCTTCATATGTGAACCATGTCTTTGAATTGTTTACCCCGCCCTCTGAAGGTGCGTACATGTAGTCACTACCAGAACCACTTGCCACTCGAGGAGGAGGAGCTGGAGAATAGGGCCTCAGAAACACTGAATCTGGAAAGGAAATACAAGTTTCATTAAATTCATTTCACAGGTCTCATCTGCACAATCAGCCAACAGCTCGCAAGATCAGCAAAGTTCTCATGCCACTCAAACACCGAACACATTTACAAGGCAATATCGACTTCAAATAAACGGGAAGGAAGTTCTGTATCCGATGAACGGCACAAAATAAAGATTAAAGATTGAGATCTCAATTACATCTTTTTCTTTTTCTTTTTTTTCCCTATCTCAACCCCACATCCTAAAGATCCTTACTCTTATCTTCATAAAGAAAAAAGTTAAATTTTTAAATACAAACTTTATTTTTGCAGTTTCAAGTTCATTGGGCGTTTACCGTGAGTGGACCCACACTTCAAAAGTTTCCCGGGAAAATGGGGAAAAAGAAACAGATACTTGGAGTACCAACCAGCCATAAGAATAATTTACCCAAAAAAAAAAAAAAAGCAATAAGAATACAAAATAATAAAGCTGAGGATGCTTAATATATTACCAGAATTTTGGGAGGAGGCAAATGGAGAAGGCATGCTATAGCCACCATTCAATCCGTTTCTCCTCTTCTTTTTCCGTGCAAACAACACAGCCATGACAACGAGGCTGAGCACTACAAGCCCAACTATTACACCAATTGCAACAGCTCCTCCAGTGTTCAGCCCGCCACCGGACGAACCATTGGCCGTAACGTTGTTGTCGGTGGTCGAATTTGGAGTGGGCTTCTGTGACGGAATAGCAGGTAAAGCCGCTGAGGAAGCGGGAGTTGTGGAATTGCTAGGCGGGGCAGGTTGAGACGTAGGAGGAGACGGTGAAGAGGACGAAGGCACAGAAGGAGGCGGCGGCGACGCCAATGTCCTCTCCGGTGGAGGAGAAGATCCAGAACCAGATGGCGGAGAGGGGACCGCCGGGGACGGTGAGGTTTTTGGTGGATCAGCCGCCGGCGCAGGAGGAGAATTCGACGGAGGAGTTATAGGGACAGTGGCCGGAGGAGGCGGAGAAGGTTGAACGGGTTGACTAGGAGGCGGAGAAGGTTGAACGGGTTGACTAGGAGGCGGCGAGGTCGTAGCCGCCGGAGGCGACGGAGAAGCTTTGGGAGGAATAGGAGGAGGAGGAGATCCTCTGGAAGGAGGCGGCGCGGTCGCAACCGGAGGCGGCGAGGTCGCAACGGTTGGAGGCGGAGAAGCCTCCACTGGAGGAGGTGCAGCCGGAGGCGATGGATTTGACGGCGGCGGCGAGGCCGCAGTCGAAGGCGGCGGAGCCGCCGGAGTCGAAGGTGGCGGCGAAGAAGTCGATATCGGCGGTGGTGATTGCGGCGGCGCGGGAGGAGGAGCGGCCGGCGGAGGAGACTGAGGGGGCGGCGATGAGGAAGTAGTGTTGGAAGGAGCCAGAGGCGCCGAGGGATCGGAAGTCTGATCGGGCTGAGACGACGGAGTAGGAGGCGAAGAAGTCGTCGTTGAGGAATCCGACGGCGGAACTGCGGAAGGCGAAGAGGTCGGAGACGGCGTCGTCGAAGCCATCTCTGGAAAGATCCTCCTCCGCGTTGAACTGGTTATTCTTCTTCTTCTTCTTACACTACCACCACACTTCCATTGTCAAATTCGAGTCATCTCCCGAGAAAATCGCGATCAAATCCCTAAATTCTCTCCACTCAAAGCAAACAAATACCAATCAAAAATGGCGATTTTTTTATTTTTTCCTAACAATCAACAACCCTAGAAAAATTCAACGTTCACAACGAAAATCAAATCCATCGACTGGAAAATCCCCCAGATCCTTCTGAAAAACAAGTTTTCACTGACAAAGCTTCAAGCTTTCCTGCCGAAATCAGATCAACCAGGACCAGAATGTGCAGCACATTTCACTTTATCAGCTCGAATAAACCTAGAAACTGGCAACTCAGAAAATGGAGATTTTCTCGACAGTAAAGATGGAATCTTCGAATTTTCAGACTTTTTTCGAGGGTTAAAAAAAAAAAACAAAAAACAAAGGACTGTTCAAGGGAAGATGGTCAAGAGGTACAAATTCTAAAAACCCACAAAAAAATGCCAAATCAAACGTGGGGGCGACTTCACATGCACAGCCACGCCAAGCAGAAATGATGATGAATTGTTTTTTTTTTTTTTTTAAGCTTTAAAATGGTGTTTTTTTTTTTCTTTTTTTTTTTTTTTGTGATATTTTCTTGCCCAATTATCTTCCCCTTTTTAGGGGCAAAAGCCACAATTGATGGAAAAAATAGACAACAACTTTATATCTGATATCTCATTTATGAATAATGATCTTCATTGTATATTTCTTGGCTGGCTCTTGATTAATTGTGTGAATTAAAAAATTTTTATTTAAGAGAAAAACAAATCAGTCAAATGAGAAAGCCGTGTCTGAGGTTCAAATCCAAAAGTCAGAGCTCGAAATTAAAGATAAATCAGAATTTGAATAAATATTTTTCTCGAAATATGGAAATTTTATTTTCAAAATAATGTAATCGGATCTCATTCTCAAACCTTCACTGTCACAGCCATGTTGTCCGAATGTGCGCGTATTGATGTTGCTACGATACGATAAAGTCATAAAAACAACAAGTATCTTTGTTTTACAGCGACTTCTATAATGGGATAAGGTATTTTATTCGATTGATAGAGTAAAAATCAGGCACCATTTAATTTCAATCGTAAGGTTAAAAGGGCTTACAGAACACCAAGTTAAAATAAAACCTCACACACCCAATACAACTGTCCTACCCAGAATTTTTTAAAAAAATTATGAACTCCGGCGGGCGAGGGAGGGGAGAACTCCGGCGAGCAGGGGATGGGGACGGCTCGTGGGGTCCGAGCCTACGAGTTGCGTAGTTGCGACGCATGAGAGATGGGAGAATTCCAGCGCTGTGTCAATGGCTCGCGTGGTTCGAGCCACTGCGACTGGCCGGCGCTGCTCGCGATTGGGGAGGGGGGGCGGGGGATCAACGGCTCGCATGGTCCGAGCCACTGCGACTTGCAGGCGATGCTCGCGACTGGGGGGGCCGGGGGGGGGGGGGGGGGAGCGCGACGGCTCGAGTGATCTGAGCCTCTGCGAGTTGCCGGTGACGCTCGCAATTGGGGGGCGGCGGGCTCGACGGCTCGCGTGGTCCAAGCCACTACGAGTTGCCGGCGATGCCCATCGTCGCGACTGGCTGGACCCCCACTCTCAGGTGGTCGTCCTCTTCGTCGGCGAACTCACGCTTGTATGGGTTTGCGACAGACCAGATCACCGACGGTTGTGAGCTTTCTGATTTGGGTTTTTTTCTTTGTTTTTTTTTTTTTTTTTTTTTCTTTTTTGTTTTCCTTTTTTCACATGCAATCGCGTGTGAGAAACCCACCAATGTTTTCATGTTTCCTTGTAATCTAAGCTGTCCAAAAATGATTGGATGGCTAAAATTTTTACTCCATCAATTACGTAAAACACCTCTACCCAACTGTAGAATTAGGGTTTGTTTGCTTCATTGGTCATCCAACTCTAACCGTATTATTTTTTTTTATTTTTTTTCTAAAAAGTTTTTTATCTTTTCTGAAAATTCAAAAAAATTTACTATTACAATTAAAATATTTTAACTCAAACTAACCAACCAAACACACACTTAGTCTTATTCTTTTGGGGAATTTTGCAATAGAGTAAAGCTAATAGGATAAAAATTTTCACCCATTAAATTATATTTGGACAAATTAGATCAAAAGTGTGCACTAAAACAATTGTAAGATTCAAACACATGTAAAAAAAAGGCTCTCTGGAAAAGAAGGCCTGAGACCCAACTCATCACCGTGGCCACCCGAAGTCATCCACCATCGCCGAAGAAGAAGCTTCTGAGACCCTTACTGCTGAATCATGAGCTTGCCAACTTCGCAAGTCACCCATGCCCAATTGCGAACTCATTGGCCTTGCGAGCCACTCACTGTCGAATCGCGAGCTTACCAACCTCGTGAGTCACGCATGCGAGCAGTTGAGGCCACCCCCCAAAGGGCATCAGAGTTCCCCCCCAAGGCTTCGTTGGATCTGTGATTGCGAACACCAGGTCGCCAAGCAAACTGTTGAGGCCACCCCCCACCCCAAGGCCATTGGAGTTGCCCCTTAAGGCTTTGCTGGATCTGTGATTGCGAGCTCCAGATCTAGGTGGTGGCTGTGGTGGGTGTGAGCAACTCGCGAGGCCCTAGGTGACTTGCGATGTTGGTAAGCTTTTGACATGGGCGATGGGTTGTGGATGTCTTCAGCAAAGTAAAGGAAGCTCAGATCTTGCGAGCTCGGAGTCCCTCCGCGTCGATGACGCCATTGGAAACTCGCCCTTAGTCTCATCGGCAAGAACGCTGGCGATGATTTTTTTTTTTCTTTTAATTTGATGGTGGATCATGTATTCTATGTGAGAGGTTTTATTTTTTTTTTTTTTTTTTTTTTTTTTTTTTTTTTTTTTTTTTTTTTTTTTTGATTCAATTCTATTAATATTTATTAAGATTTATTGTGTGGACTTTAGTCCTTCTAACCCTTTGATTTCAATCCCATGGTAAAAAAATTTTACCCTATCAATGGATGAAATACTTTACCCCATTGTAGAAGCTCCCTATTTTATTTTATTGGCCAATCCTACAATGAGGTCTTTTTTTTTTACCTCATTGGTAGTGTAAGATCCAAAGGTCAGACATGCGGAGGGGAGGGGGGGCCGAGACCCAGATTCCATCGCGATGTCGGCAAGTTTAGGAAGGCATGGCTATTCTCCGATGGTGGGTTGTCAGAGGAGGTCGCGTAGAGTCGTGGACGACGTTGGAGTAACCCAAACGACAGCAGAAGGGATTGCCATGGGGATGGGCTGAGTTTTTTTCTTTTTTTAATATAAAATTTTTTGAAATGTTTCGAAAAATAAATTAGGTGCAATAGGTTTTTTTTTTTTTTTTGGTGCATCCTTTTAATCTTGATCATTCAAAGATGATCGGATGATCATTTTTTTTTTTACCCCATCAAAGGGAAAAAAGTACGTTCCCCACCATATAAGTCCCCTATTTTATTTTTATTTCATTTCATTTTTTTTTTTGGTATTTATTAAACATAGTAATATCACGGGTGATATGTCGTTTTAATTCTTGTCATTTTCTTTGTAGTTTCCCTTATTGGTTGGGCTTTTTTTTTTTTTTTTTTTTTTTTTTGTGTAAACGAGTCTTCAATGCAAAGCTACTGATTAAGGTTGGTTGAACAAATGATGGAGTATGGTATGGCCCTATGGGTATTCTCGTGGTGACAAGCAAACAGCATTTTCTTTATCTATGTGGGTCTATATCTATAGGTGGCTTCTCTAATCATGGTTTTGTTTTAGGTAACTTGACTTCCAAAACAGTAAAGGGCAACAAAAATAGTAAGAAATAAAAGAAACATGTTTTTAAAAATAATTAACATTCATTACTTTTCCCAAAATCCGAGAATACTTATGTGCATGGTGGAGCTGTTTGACTTTTTGGCCATGGAATCGTCAAGAGATTAACAAAAAAGAGAGAGAGAGAAAGAGACAGATATCATGTTCAAACGGATTGTCAGTCCAGTTGACGTATAAAGCTAATAATTTGAAGAGTAATTTTAAGATTTTCATAAAATACTACATATCTAAATTAGTATAATTAAGTGATAAAGTCTCATTTATATATTCTTTTAATAGAATTTATTTATAAACTATTTAAATGTGATCAAGCGGTATAAATATTATCTGTACATTATAATTATCATGTAAATTCTTAATAATAATATAGACTAATTAATAAATTAAACAAATAATTAAAAAAACAAGATCTTCACCGATGAAAGGTTTTTTTGGGGGGGGGGGGGTCAGCTCCTCATCGACAGCTTGACATCATCAGGGGCATCGCAGGTCATTGCCTGGGATCATTGGGCTTGCGGGTGGGTGGTTCATCGCTTGGGGTAGGGGGTGTCGGAGGGGAGGGCCTCGTCATCGTGGGAAGGGAAAGGGCTTGGGTTGCGGGGTGGTTGGATCTGGCCGATAGGGAATGCCGGGGGAAGGGGGTGCAAATTTGGTTTGGGGGAGGGGGGTTTGTTTTTGTCGGCGTCGTCGAGGGGCGCAAATCTGGGAGGGAAGGGGTCTTCGTCAACGTCGGGGGGGGGGGGGGTGGCTCTCATCTCCGACGTTGGGATAGGGAGGGGTCTTCATCGGCGTGGGGAAGGGGGGCTCATTGTCGATGGATGGTCAACGGCCAGTTTTTTCTAGTTTCTTTGAATTTTTTTAATTTCTTTTTTTAATTTTTAATTTTTATTTTTTAGTATATAATACTGTGAGGTAATGTGTATTGTAGTTATCATTTACAAACAACATCTTTGCCGCTTGATTACGTGATAATGGTTTAAAAATAAGCTCTATCAATATGGTATATAAATGAGACTTTACCATAGGCTTACCCTCTAAATTATTGATCACTAATAATAGTTTTAGTTTTTTTTTAATCTCTAATTAGATAAATATGAAGGTTAGACATTCAAAAATATTGACTAGAAAGTTAGAAACTTAGGCGCAATCAGGGCTCAGATCATTCTACAGGTGCAAGAACTAAATGAACACTAATTAAAAAATAAGTAGACTATTCACCGACCTATAAAATGCATTTACGCGTAACAAAATTGAATATTCTTGTCCCCAACATGTGCACCTCAGTTACAACCTGACTGGATACAACTAGTAAGCAGTAGCAAGCACATTAGCGGTCAACTCATTTTTGATGTATAATTGGTTATATAAATTATTAGTTTTTTGCAATGGACAGATTTCTTTTCATGTTAAGTTTACTAATGACGAAAGTTTCCAAATTTTAAGCACCGTTAATTTGGTAGCTTCTGAAATAGGAACACGTTCAAGATACAAATTTTCATAAATAGATCTACATTTTTATGTTGTATAAGAGTGTGTACCGTCTAATCCGATTGTAACCCGTTACTATAATCTTATTTGTAAACGTTCATTGGAAGAGAAAATGTAAGCATCATAACTGGCTTATCTTTTATTCTTTACTTTTTTTCTCATGAGTATACAAGAAATTCTCAAGTATCTAAGGAATTGGACAATTTGAACATTAATGCATTGCTAGAGGATTTTGAATCCCTTTGTGTTCAAGTATATTCAATGTTGTAAGAAAAAGCAATTTGTCACAAGAAAGGAAAAGTGGTCTTCTACTGTTTTGGAAAAGAACATTTTATTTGTACAGATTAAGACATACAGGTCTAGAATATTTTGACAAGCGCAAATTTCTTTCTTTATTTTCTTTTTTTTTTTTAATAATGAAAAAATGAGATTAATAGTGTATTCACATTTCCCATCTAGTACGTAAAAGGTAAGCAGCAGCTAAGGCCATCGTTACAATGGCAAAGAATCATAACCCTGACCCCTAGATAGCTAGTAGGTCAAGACTCAGAAAGTTCATAACAATGGTTGCCAATTTAAAGTTGCGTGATACATATTTTAAATGAGACCTTTTTTTACAGGATGTGGAAATCACAAATTTCTTGCATTAGAAGAATTGCAGCAACTTGTCATATCATATAAAAAGTGTTAAATGGAAGTCAACCATATGATTGTAAATTCCTAAGTATTTCATGTATTCACATAATATGCTAATTTTTTTTTTTTTTATAAATTTTTTATTTTTATCCAAAAAACACATGTGTACATATAAATATATATTCCCAGGTAAAGACGATGAATCTGAGTTTGTTAACCCCAACCCCACATCCTCCCCCGGCGCTTTGGACAATGCAAATCGTAGCAATTGTCACACAATTCAGACCAGCAAGAACTCAAACTGACATGATAAAATGAAAAAACACAAGTGACAGATAAATGCTTAATTACTATAAGAGAGTAAATTCAGGTATTTTTAAGAATATTAGCTGCAAGTATTATAGCTTGTTTCTTATTCCATTTGATCCAGATTTGGCTGCTACTGAATTCAGTGACAGTAGTGACCAAACCAACAGAATTTCCCTCCACCTCCAACTCCTCCAACTCCACACTCTTCTTCCCCTCCATCTCTGCTGTGAATCCACCACAGAAGATTAGTGAGCGAGTTTCCGTCATCGAAACCATTCAAGGATCTAATCTTCTGCAGAGCACTCTCTTTGTCATAAATCCCTTCCAGTGCATAGACAAAGCCCTTCCATCCTTCTCCGACGCCATCTCTTTGCAAAGCCGGCAATGTCCAATGCACAAGGTCCCTGGAAAAGCCAACATCAGAGAACAAGACCTCGGTGATCGGCAATAAGGGCAGCACTTGAATCCCAAGCCTGCACTCTTTCCATTCCGGTGGAGCAAACCAAAGTCCGCTGTCCCTTTTGTTAGTCCACAGAACACCAACCACCCGATTTTCCCTTGTGAATTCTTCCTCGTACAGTTTGTCACCCTCCTTCACCTGCCACCACATTTGAGCAGCCTGAATCTCCAGCGCCATTAGCGTTGATCCGATGGCTACAAGATGAGTATCTCCAAAGGCCAACCCCATCAATGCCGCTGAATAGTAAGCATTCACCGCCTCGCTTGTGCTCTCCTGATTCCTCCCATCCGCGAATTCAGTAAGCCCGCTTGCCCATGAGTGCAATTTGTATAGGTCAAAGCATCTCAGGCGCGGATAAGTCGACTTTGGTTGCTTCCCCAAGTTCATAAAATCGGCCATCATGGAATAAGCTTGAGGCTTGTACTTTCTCCCCCATGCCGGGTCTATTTTCGCAAGCACTGCAATTGCGTAGAGAAAGTACCCCAAATGGAAATGGTGATCATTGTAAACTCCAAACCCGAAATCGCTCCGGTATCGGTTGCTCCTTGCTTTGTTATAATCCCACCCCATTTGTCATCAAACAGGAAGCCATTCCCATTGAAAGTCCCATCCAACCACGGCTCAGTCGCTTCCTTCAAGAACTTCCTGATCGCCGGAATCACATCAGGAAAACACACCTCCTCGGCAATCAGCGCCAACCTCGCCGCTCTCGCGATCAACTTCCCGTAGAAATACGAAGAAGTCGTCGTGATCGCTGCCACATCAAGCGCCGCAACATCTTCACTTAGCGCAGAAACAATCTCGCCATAAGACTCCTCACTCACGCCTTTGATCGAATGCCAAGTGACCGAAACGGGATCGGGCTTAAGCGTCCACGAATCACCAACAACACCAACAAGATCACCATCAATACTCTTGTACTTAAACTCCTCCAACACAGTAACATCAACATCACCAGATAAGAGCTTGAGATGAAGAGGGTGGGCGAGCAAAAGCAAATCACCCCACCCTTTCTTCTCCCATCTGTACTCCAAACAAAACGGCTTTGTGAACGAAGCATCTCCAGAAACAGGGTAACAAGAGCTAAACCGGTCGAGAGTCGCCTCAAATTCCGGGTTTGACTCAGGCAATATAGCAATCCTCAGAATCCCAGAAAACCCACCACAAGTCAACAACGAAAGACTGTGAGAAAAATTGATCGGCGAGGATGTGTAAATTAGCCAAGTCTGGTTGTTGTTCAGCTTGATGGTGTACTTGGTGTTCGAACTGTTCGACGAAAAGGAGAGAATGGCGTGGATGGTTGAGATCGAAACCGCGGCGTTGCCGGAGACAGAGCAGGTCAGAAATGGGCTTCCCCGGACGAGGAAGAACCGGAGATTGGAAGAGGGAATGTCGAGAGTGACACTGAGATCATTGAACGAAGAAATCACGTGGCTTTTCTGCGAAGCTCGGGAGGCTTCTCCGGGAGCGGAGATGGTGAGATCGGCGTTGAAAATCTGGTAGAGGAAAGCCGAGTTGGAGAAGCGAGATGGGTAGCAGAGGGAGAGAGAGGAGGACGAGGATTTGACGAGGTAAGGGTGGAGGTACTCGGGCTGGTCACCATTTTTGAGGACGAAGTTTTGGAAGAAGGAGTTCGTAGGAAGTGGGTTCGACAGGAGGTTGGGGGAGAAGAAGGCTGATGGGTCAGGAGAACCGTTGATTGGACTCTGGGGAAGAGATATGGAGCGCTGGATCGCTTTTGGATCGGCTCTGTCGGCGGCGGTAGCCGTGGTGGTGACATGTTGTCGTTTTGGGGAGAAGATGGTGGTGATGGTGAGAGTTGGGGTTGGGAAATGGTGGGTTTATAAGCAGGCCTGCGAGGTTTTTTGAAGCTCTTGGCCACCAACGTTTTCACCCGTCGTCTAAGCTTCTTCAACATTATTAAATTAATAAATCCCCACTAGAGGACAATTATTGATGTCTTTTTTTTTTCCTTTCTTTTTTTTGAGCCAATGGATGAAATGGTAGTAGGTATCTAACGAGAAGGAAATCAAGGGAGTTTTGGCGTTTTGGATTTGCCAAAATTGACCAAAATTTCACGTTTGTTTAAGAATGGGATGACAATTGGGTTGGAGGTCTTGTGAGTTGAAGGATATGAAAATGGTGGGGGTTGGATTTGAAGGAAAGTTGGAGTCTTTAATTTGGGAAATGAAAAGTGTCCGCAAGGTATCCATGTTTTATTAATTTTATTTTATTTTATTTTTTATTGTTTGAATCTTTTCTCAAATGGATTGTGTTAAGGAAAGGATTACAAGCAACTGACGAGGTGGAGAAAATGCTTCATATGCAAGTTATTTTAACTTAAGACGTTGGAGGAGTAATGCCTTAGCTCTTTGCGCGTTTAGATTGTTGACAAAATTGAACGCGGCTCTGGGCTTAGATTTCATTTCTCAGCAAATTATGGATCCTTGTCGTTACTCCATCCTAAAGAAGTAGAATATTCAAGTATAACATGAAATCGAACCGTTCAAAACTGGATTAGTATTTAGGAGGTGGGAAAAAAAAAAAAAAAAAAAAAGAAAACGAGTATAGTGTGAATTTCAAAAAAAACTAAAAACAAAAAAAAAAAAAAAAAAAAAAAAAAAAAAAAAAAAAATATCAAGTTTAATTTGATGTGGATTGGATATTCAAATACAACAAAAGCTTTTGCTGCAAACAAGCTTCAAGGTATTTTACTTACTAGTGGGTTCGTTTTACTTACTTCTGGCCTTAAGCAACGGAAACCCCTGGCCCTCCTGACCAAATCCAACGCAAAGCACAAGTGTATATAACTATTATATCATGTCGAGTGTTTTTAGAGTAATAAAATGCATAATCAAAAACCATTAAAGTCAAGATGCCAAAATTAGCGAGTTTTATCAAAATAAATTTACAATTTTGTTAGATTAACAAGCCCTTTCACTTTATATTCTAATTTCATGGTCTTTTCAACAAGAATAAAAATTTTAATATATGTCATGAAATTTTTTGTTAGTAATAGTTATGTTTTTTGTTTTCCAATTGGTTCATTTTACCATTTCTTTTTTTTTTTTTTTCTTTTTTAGCTAATCATTCTTTTTTTTTTTTTTTGAAAATTAGGCTTGATGACCTATTTTGGTCTCCCAATCTAATAGATAGCTGAATTTTTTTATATTTTATTTTGCACAATGGCAAACGACCATTTTTTCAATATTTGTTCAATTAGTAATGGACTTGAAAATTGATAATTTATGTTGTAGTTAATGATTAATTAATTATGATCGATCACTGATTCACTAAATTAACAATATTATGTGTTCAATTACTGATTAATTATTTAAGAAAATTAATCGACCATTTTTTTTAAAAGGTCTTTTAACTAATTTTTAAAAACTTATATCATTTGTTAAAAAACTTCTTAAAAAAGGCTACTTATCTTGAAATCCTTTTTTTTTTTTCCATGTTTACCTCATAAGAGAAAATTAAGTAGAGAGTTATGTTTTAAACACCGCATATAATTTTAAACATTTTAACATTAAAATTGATAATTTTAATATTATAAATGATAAAATTATCAATGTTAATTTGTGGTGGGTGTAGATTTGTGACTTTATTGCATATAACCCTTTGCATAGGCCAGCACTCTTCTACTGAACTTTGGGCCTAGTAGAAGCAAAGGGCTCCTCTCTTATTGGACCTGGTCTAGTTGGTAAGTCCAATCTGAAGATAAATCCGAACCGGCTCCGGTTCCTTCCCGGTTCATTTCCGAGACTGAACTGTTTGATTGTTCTCAGGCGTTGGAGAGAGAAAGTAGAGAGAGAGAGAGAGAGAGAGAGAGACATGGCTGGGTTACTAGCATGGGCGGCGGACGTCGTCGGTGGCGGTGGCGGCGGGCAAGGCAACGAAGAAGGAGACCCCAATTCGATCCCGATCGTGTTCACTCCGGATCAGCAAAAGTACGTCCGCGAATTGGATCAGAAAGCATCTTCCCTGAGCCGTTCGATCCATGATCTACGGCTGAGACTGCCTCCGCAGGACATCTCCCAACGTCTCCCTCACCTCCACGCCCACTCCCTCGCTTCCAACGCCGCCCTCGCGCTCCAATTGAACTCCCACTCCGCCACCCGCGAGCAGGTTCCGCTTCTTCCAATTTCTAGGGCTTTATTCAAATCAAATCACTTTTTCATGAAATCACCAATGCTAGTTGTTAAAGATCAGATTGCGTGATTTTGTTAGTATTTCAACAATTTTCTCTCAATCTATAAAGAAATCTATGAATGTTTGCGTGATTTTGTTAATGGTTTTTGGCAATTCCGATGGCCAGGCCCAATTGAGAGAGGTGACTCTGCAAGAAGAAAATGCTGCCTATGAACAGGCTATATCAAGTTGTGAAAGTAAGATACGGGAGAAAATACAGGAAGCTGATTTGCTTGGGAGGAGATTAGAGGTGACCATAAAAGTTCCAAATTTTATTTATGTTATTTCTTCCTGTTACACTTGCAAGCCTGTATATAAATACCATTGTGGCGGCAAATTATGGGGAATTTGCTAGAATGACAACGTTAGGAGGTGAAATCAGCACAATGGTCTTTTTTAATGTTTGTACTGAGTACCTTGCAAGGGACGCAGTGTAAATTCAAGTCATGCCAAAGTCATTTTGCAAAATAAAATTTTTGACGAGTCATTTTGCAAATGAGATTTCTCATTGGGCCGTTTTTACAAAGCACTAATGATAGACTAGAAAAATTAAGATTCACCTGACAGGTTTCTAGTGGTTAATAGAGCCGTTTTGAAGTTCTTTTGGTTAATTGATGTTTTCAGGAAATGGAGGGAACGGAAAAGAATTTGAGAGTAGAACTGGAAAATTCGCAAACCGCTTTGGTATCTGGTCAATCTGGCAGAATAGAGGTATCGATCGTTGAATCCACATTTGAAACCGGACAAGATACAGGAGCTGCAAATCTCGCAAAACAAGACGAGTTAGAGAACAAGAAGAAGGAATTGGTTTGCATCTTTGCTTTCGATCTTAAATTTCTTCTCTTTTTCCTTTTCTCTATTTATAATAATTAACTTCTTGTTCCTGCATTTCCTATTACTGGAAAACTTTTTTCTTCCTCTTAGAGTTCAATGGAAGCCATAGTTCATGATCTAGAAAAGAAATGGACGCAAGTTCAAGATATTGCTCTGAAGAAGCCCTTGCCTGGTATTTATACGATCGATTTACTTTGAATATCCTACCACTTTTTAAGAGTTCAAAAATCTTCTGAAGTCGTGAAGATGAACTTTCTTTGTGCAGCTCAAAGAGAGAAAATATTGGATAAACAGCTTCACAGCCTCATTGAGCAGCTAGCTGTAAAACAAGTTAGTCTTAGGACTTCCAACAATATTTGAGATTTCTAGTTTCTATCAGTTTTTGATGTCATCTGATGCTAAGTCCCAGAGCGGTTTTCTTATTTGCAGGCACAAGCAGAAGGTCTGGTCAATGAAATTCATGTAAAAGAGATGGAATTAGAAAGATTAAACGGGTTGTGGAGGAGGCTTGAAAGCAGCAATGTAGAGTTGGCCGCAGCCAGAAATCGGTTTGGACGAAGCACATCCGACAGGGGATCTACTGCTTCTGACTACATTGTTGAACCTCATCAGAAGGCTCCTTATTCTGCTGGTGGCCGAAATGAGAATCAGCAGCGGCTTATGTTGCTCAGATCGTCTTTTGTACTCTACATATTAGTTCTGCACATCTTGGTTTCATCAAGATTTCATTTTGAGAAGCATATTGATATATTAGCACATACTGAAACCATTGGGTACATTGTTTAACAGTCTTGATTGTATCCAAGCTAAAGGGTGGGTGGGGCAAAAGAGAAAAAAGAAAAGCTTAAAGTTTTTGCAGGTATGAATAACTGTTGTTTTGTATATTACAATGAGTATATATTTGCCAATACTTCCAAGTTCAATCTAGCCGTTTGTTGAGCTTCATTCTTGGTGCTGAATTTTAGCATTGGAAAGCACAGAAATGTCCAAGTTTTGTTTTCCGCAGTGCTTTTTTGTTTTTGGATTAATTTCTGCAATATCTTCACTTGAGAAGTTGTAACATAAAAGTTATGATGTGACATGACGCGAAAAGGTTCAATAATAATTTTCTTTTTAATATTGCTAAAATAATTTATTTTGGCTTTTTGACCTCATGTTATTGAGTGGATCTCGAAAAGTATGAAAGATCTCCCTCCAATTGGTATGAGAATCCATGGTGTTTGAATAAAAAAAATAAAATAAAATAAAATGGTTTTAAGGAATGATCTTATAGATAGCTAATCAGATAATCCATAAAATTATTACAGGGCAACTCGTCTCCTTTGAGTTAGACTTCCTGAAATGCAGAAATTTTTATTAGGCCTGCAAGCGAGTCTGCCAAATAGAAGCATATCACAGTTGGTTTATAACTCAGAAACGAAACAACAAAGCATCTTTGGATTGGTGTACTAGACAAGCTACCCGAATTTTGGATACCAAAATTCAAAATCTCGTTAGAGTTTGAAGCTTCGGATGCTATGAAAGAGCTGGGACTTGCATTACCGTTTCTGCTTGGTGATCTCACAGAAATAGTCAGTTGTCTCAACGGTCACGAACTCTAGGGTTTGAGTATAGTCCACAAAGTGCTTATTGAAGTCAGAGAGGAAGGCACAGAAGCTGCAGCCGTCACTGCTGCTGTATGCAGCCTTGTATCCTTAGAGGACCTCCAAGATTCGTGGCTGATAAGCCTTTCTTGTTTATGATAAGAGAAGAGACTTATAGAGCTGTGTTCTTCATTGGATCAGTTCTCAACTAGTTACTGGACTCCTAGTATTAGTAGTAACTATTTATACATATATGTGAGACACTAGAAATAAAAATGTAATTGTTTGTGTTGTGCTCTTAGTAGCTGGATGGCATGTGATAAAGCTGTAATTCATCTTGGCTTTTGATCTTCGGTTGGATTCTGATGTGCAATTTCCCATCAAATTGTTGTTTTTCTATCTTTCCTCTAACGTTATTTAAATATGCAGGTTGTATTGAAGTCAAGTGGTGTATGTCATTAAAGTTTATTATTTGGAAACATTAAATACTGAAAACATTAAAATTTTGTCTTCATCAGAAACTGTCGTTTTTTTAATAATTGTCGTTTATGAAACTCCTGTCGTTCCTCAAAGTAATTTTAGCCTGTGACTTGTGAGAATGGCTTGTTGTAGAGCATTGTCATTTCTGAATTCAAAGTCGTTTTCATATTGTCATTTCGTAATTAAGCTACTTATTAAGCACTATAACCGCCTCAAATCACTGAACACTATCGTTTCTGAATTTTATGTCGTTCTCACAGGGAGTTTACATTAATTGTGAATTCATTGGCGTTTTCTTTGTATCTTGTCGTTTAACAGACATTTGTCATTACTCATTTGTCAAGCATTGGAGAAAAGAAACTTCCCTTATAGCCTTCCTCAATTTGGCAAAAGTCAACCTCATGCGCGTAAAAAGGAAGCAGACGACAAGTAGTTCGAAAGTCAACTCAACTCTTGTTTCTCTTTATAATCAAGGGGATTTTGGCAAGTTTCAGAAACATCAATAGAAAGACCAAAGCTTTTCCTTTCTAGACACAAATGGCACGACCAAACTCCGAGCATTTTAGGACCGAGTTCTGTTTGGTCTTGGCAAACCAAGTCTTGGAAGAGCAAGCCGCAAAGGGTTCCAACTTTGTGGTCTCTCCTTTATCGTTACACGTTATCTTAAGCTTGGTTGCTGCAGCCTCAAAAGGGCGTACTTTGGAACAGCTGTTGTTCTTTTTGAGATCAAACAGTGTTAGTGATTTAAGTTCAGTGACTTCACATGTAATGAGTCTGACATTACGTCCAGATCATGAGGAAAGTCGTGAGGATCTCAAGCTAGGTGGTCATCCCCTCTTGTCCTTCGTTTATGGTGCTTGGATCGATCGGAGGTTCAATTTCAAGCCGTCTTTTGAAGATCTTGTCAAAGATACTTACAAAGCCGAGATCAGCAATGACGTTGACTTTGTAAACAAGGTATATGTTTTTATAAATTTCCTTTAAATTCTTACTTTTAGAACTTTTGGAGTCCCATTGAGTTCTTACCGAATGAAAAAAGTTTTGGGATATCAGTGGTACTAAACACTACAACTAATAGTAGATAAATCTCACGTATATGAGTCTCATGCTATATATGAGACCCACTCTTTATGATTGCGTGAGGTTAAACACCACCAATGATCTTTAGCACTGTTCTTACATAAATCTTGATGCAAATTGATGAGCTCATTATCTCATCGATCTCTCATGAGAATATGATCATAAAGCGATTTTCTTTTTTGTTTTTGTTACGCCTTGCTTAATTTCAAGAAACGTCGACTTTGACCTGAATGTTGACTTTAAGAGTTTCTTACCTTGATGCATGATTATGCTGTGTCATTTTGATGGAGGATCAACTATGTACATATAAATCTGTTGTTCTTTCATAAAATCACGATTTCTTTTTTTTTTTTTTTTCGTTTATAAGTAAAAACATCAAGAGTCTAATACTATCTTACATATGCTGGTTTCCATGAAGCCTAAAGAAGCTGTGGATAAAGTGAATTCGTGGGCTGCAAAAGCAACCAAAGGACTCATTGACAATCTTATCCCTTACGATTCCGTAAACGAGTACACTGCACTAGTTCTTGCTAATGCTCTGTATTTTAAAGGATCATGGGACAAAACATTTGATGCCTCAATGACACAAACTAGAGAATTTCAACTTCTCAATGGCGAAATCGTTCAAGCTCCGTTCATGACCACTCACACTTTCTTAGAGCGACATCATCTATACAAATGTTTTGATGGTTTTAAGGCTCTTCAAATACCCTATAAAAGCGGTCAAGATACTCGGAAATTTTCCATGTACTTTTTCCTTCCAGACGCAAAAGACGGCCTCCCTAATCTAATCCAAAAGCTTAACTCAAATCCTGATTTGTTGTACCAACGATTTGAGATGACAAAAGACAAGCTCACTGAATTTTGGATTCCGAAATTCAAATTCTCGTTCGAGTTTGAAGCTTCAGACAGCATGAAAAAAATGGGGCTTACACGACCATTCGAGCCCTTTGGCGAGCTTACAGAAATCATTGATTGTCCTCGTAGTAGTGAGGAACTCTTTGTGTCATATATATTCCACAAGGCGTCTATTGAGGTTAACGAGGAAGGGACTGTAGCTGCAGCTAGTACTGCGGTCATCTTTGAAATGCAACGATCAAGATGCTATCCAAGCTTTGTTGCTGACCATCCTTTCTTGTTTATGATAAGAGAAGAGACTCAGGGGATTGTGTTCTTTGTTGGAGCGGTGCTTAATCCACTCCTGCAGTCCTAACTTTCCATCCTTAATAGGAGATATATGGCAAATTGTTACTCGTAATCCAGATTTGCTTGTTCTGTTTCTTTTATCTTTTCTTTGATATGTCTATTTCTGATTTCATATGCTACTCATGATGTAGAGAAATCTATTCGTTATGTGAAAATAAACTTCTCTTATGACTGGTTTGATTTTTGATTTTTTTTTTAATTAAGTAAAGATGTCATTTCCATTCAACCAAATATAAGTACAGCATTATTTATCAAATATATATATATATATATATAAGTATAACATGGAGGCACTTTGTATGGGGTAATCAATAGAAATCTTATTACTAAGAAAGTGATAATGGGCAATATGATTTTCAAAAAATCTATATCATCACATTTGATTGCATACATCAAACATGAATCTTCTCTTGTATTCTGAAGATAAAAATATATTACTATTGCTAATTATACATAGAGATGTAGTATAGGTTTTTTTTTTAAATATATTTTTTATATATTTATTTTTTGTACAATGTTGTTGTTGTTATTATATAATGTCAATACTAATTCATAAGCAGTATACTAAAATAAAAAAAAATAAAAAAATAAAAAAAAGTCAACATAATTTCTAATTTCTTTTCCCATACATATCACCGAAAGAATGGAAACTACGGAGGTCATCGAAAAATCCTCCCCATAAATCACCATGGACCGGACGGATGATTGGGTTTGGCAAAAATATCTAGCGAATCAATAGAGGATCGACGAGCACATCTCCCCTTATTCTCTTCATAATTTCTCTAAGATTTGTCGTTTGGAAAAGTAATCATTTAAGCAACTTTTAGATCCAAAAAGTCAAAAATAACTTTTATAAAACTTTTTCAAATGGCCATAGTGACAACTGAAAGCTCTTTTAAAGATCCAATATTGTTCTAACTAATCATCTAATTAATATTTTTCACTAGTAGCTTTTGAACTTAAAGGTAAAAAACAGCTTTAGTATGTCCTAACAAATAGGTCCTTACTCTAGATCGGTCTAGTCCAGTTTATGAACTTTGAGAAATGGTCTAGACTTGATGAAAGGATTCAAAACAGTAGTATAAATCAGACCAAATCATTATAAAATATTCCGGTCTATTTGTGATTGATGATATAATCTGCGTTTTATGTTTTCCTAAACCGTAAAAAATGGTCCAGTCTGCAAATCTAGCGGACCAAATCATTTAAAAATATTCCGGTTTATTTGTGATTAACCATATAATCTGCGTTTTATGTTTTCCTAAACCGTAAAAAATGGTATAGTCTGCAAATCTAGCGGTTTGGGGGGACCATATTGGAACGTGGACAACCATACTGTGCACACTTTGCATCAATTGAGTCCGAAGTCATTCTTCTTGTTGTTTCATTTCCACGAGCTTGCTGTCTTGTTTCCAGTCAAAAACCCCCAGAAGATACTTGTGTGGTCCAAAAACAAAAAAAAAAAGAAACCAGAAAGAGGGAAAGGAAAAATTGTGAATACGGGGCTCCACCCAAAAGCCAACAACTGGCAGGGGTGCCCATGTGCAGTGCTAGATCATGTGGCCATGAGGAGTTGCCCCTCGCTCTTTCGCGGTATTTGCCACTTTTTCGTCCAAAAAACAAAAAAAAAATTAAAAACTTTATTTGGTGGATACCAAATATGCACAATCAGCGTTGTAAGGCCTCTTGGTTCACGACTTCACGTCTTGGAAATACGAGGCTTGCGCGTCCCGAGCTTATATATACATATATTTTTGTTAGATTTTTATTTTTTTCTGAAAAAATAATTAAAATTATAATTAATTTTTAAAAGATCAATTAATTCTAATTTAAAAATTTAAACTTCAACTAATGATCTAAACAGACGTTAGATGAAATATAAGTGTCAATGATGTAAACATCATTCGTTAATAAAGAGTGAATTCCATGATATGAAGTCCATCAATGAAATCCGCATTTTTATTAATGTGATATTTAACATCACTAATGTTCTAAAGTACTTTTTTAATACATGCAGAGATCTTGATCAAGTTAACTTGAAACGTCGACAAGGAACTAGTCAAGATACTTCCTCACCTTCTACATGTGCATATAACTATACACACACACGGCACTACGGCGATCAGAATACAGAATCAGATATTTTAATTTCATAATGGATTGCAGATTGGTCGAGGCAGCTCTAACGGGCAACGTCGAAGCATTGCGCAAACTGATTGAAGAAAATCCTTTGCTGCTTTCCGACTCTGCACTCGTCTCTCCACATGAGAATCCACTTCACGTCGCCACAAAAGCAGGGCAGCTTGGTTTTGTAAGAGAAATTGTAAGACGAAAGCCCGAATTGGCGAAGGAGCCTAACCGAGAAGGGTTTCGGCCACTCGATATAGCTTCGGGGCTTGGTCATCAAGAGATAGTGAAAGAACTGGTAACAAGTACTGGTAGTAGTACTGGAGATGACATTTGTCGTTTGAAGGGAAAAGATGGTAGAACAGCCATTCACTATGCTGCTGTCAGTGGGAGGCTTGAGGTTATGGACGAGCTGCTTTCTTTCTCTGCTGAATGTATTACGGATGTGACGGCTCTCGGAGAAACTGCACTTCATTTGGCTGTGAAATACTATAAAGTTGAAGCCTTGAGAAAGTTGGTCGAATGGCTGGAAAAGCTTGGATTTGAAGAGATGATGAACTGGGGCGATAACGACGGTAACTCGGTTTTGCACCTTGCAGTCTCTAGAAGACAACATGAGGTAAGATTAAGCTCTATTTAGCCTCCATTTCTGCATCTTGTTTAGTTAATAGCACACTTACGTCTCTTTCTCTGCAACTATAAGGACAGCTCTTTTTTTTTTTTTTTCTTCTTCTTCAATTGCGCACACACAATAAAAAATCAAATTTTGGTTAGGCGACAAAAACATTGCTGATAATAGATGTTTATGGATCAGTGGACTCTATTTGTTTGTTGGTTAGGAAGCCTCCTTATTTTTTGGATTAGGAATATAAGGTTTAGTTTTGACCCCAACTCTCGAGTCTCGGCATGCCTCTGACTAGATGGAGCTTGAATTTTGGCACCAATAGAACTCTTTTTTCAAAAACAAAAAGAGTAGTACTTATGCATGAAATTTATGCTATGATTACGAACACACAAACACACACACACACATATGTGTGTGTGTGTATGATTATTAGAATGAGGAATCTAAGCCAAATTTCATGATCCTTGCAGAGTGTAGATTTTCTACTTAACAACAACCGTATATCCAACGCTCTCAAATTGAACGAAACAAACTCATGGGGTCTAACAGCAATGGACATTATGGACTTACTGATGGAGGATCCAAGTGATGTCAAACTCCGGGAACACCTCAGAGTCGCTGGAGCTCTTCGGGCTCGAGATATTATAAACGCCATACCTTCGACACCTGCCTCTAGTGCTTCTACGGCGCAAATCACAGTTAACGTTGACAACAATCCGCCAAACCATAACACGGAAGCTGCTGTAGCGAAAGAGGACTGGATCAGGTATTTCCGGTATCAGAAGAAGCGGGACTCACCAGGTGAAACACGCAATGCGCTTCTAGTTGTGGCTGCGCTGATAGCCACTGTCACCTTCCAATCAGCAGTGAATCCTCCCAGCGGTTTTCGTGCGGAGAAATCCACCCAGACAAACAATTCAACAAACACCTCTTATGCACCTCAACCTCCACCTGTACCCCGTCATCCATTAAGTACTATAGGATTAGCTGCAGTTTTTGCAGGCGTAGGCAGCATTGCTGAATCGGACTGGTTCTTGGTAGCGAACTCGTTGGGTTTCGCAGCATCAGTCAGTGTCCTGATCTATCTCACGGCTGGGTTTCCTTTCCAAAGAGAGCTTCACCTTTCTATATTCTCTATCATGTTTGCTTACGGCTGGTCACTGCATGATATTCAACCTAAAGAAGGGGCTCGTTATCTCATTCTCGGAATCGCTTTTCTTGTACCCTTTTTGGTCAGATGGCCTCCGAGATGGGCAATAAAACTTCGGAGATACTACAAGTTAAATCGGTAGTTTGTGTCGTAGTAATATTCTGATCACTCGTAGAATTTAGAATAAAATACTCATCAGACTCAAAGCACCGTCGGTTTTCTTTTTTTTTTTTTTTTATTATTTATTTATTTATTTATTTATTTACTGCTTCTGTCGTTTTATCACTTTTGTAGTGAAGGTTTTTCCTTTCAATGTGTTGTGCTTGTTTACTTTGGTGCATTTGGTTACAAGGTTGAAATCTAAAGGTTTCATATTAATTTTTACATTTTTCTAAAAAATTAATAAAAATTATAATTAATTTTTAAAAAATCAATCAATTTTAAACAAAAAATTTCATTCTAAACCCGTATATCAAATGCAAGCTTAATTCTTGTAAGACCAATATGTGCTAGTCATGTGCTAGCTTGGCTGTTCTGAACCGTGAGCTAAACATTTGTTATATTTATAAATTAGTGATCCTGTGGTTTTATCCATACAAATCAAATGATTATAATGAATTAGGTATTGAACCAAAAAATTTATGACTTAATGAACATTAAATTTATAGAGCTCATTAAATATGATTATGGGTGAGTAATATATTCTTAACATGCTGATATGACTTTTTAAATGTTATTTTCATTCAAATGAAATATAAATTAAATATTCATTCTCATATATATATTTTAAAAAATTCCTTATCCATTTCCATTTGAAACTTCTTTAAAAATGTAATATTCAAAATGTCAAGTACCCAAAACGTTTTAATGAGCCTTGACTATTGTTTTTTTCAGCTTATTTTACTATATATTATATCTTTCTCTCCAACTTGGATCGAACTTAAGCCTTCTTTTTTTTTTTTTTCCCTTTCTTTTTTTTTTTTTTTTTGAAAAATATGCTTGCAAATTAGTTTTACTTTCTTCAAGCAGAGTATTTCTCCTGTGATCAACATACTTCCAATTTTCCGAAGGCTATCATTTCAAATTATCTCATTAGCTTTATTTGACGTGTAACTTGAAATCAAACACCATTAGCATTCTTCAGCGCTCAGGCATTCTCTTGGAACACGCTCTTGTTATACTCTTTGTGTTCGGTTCAGCCGTTCAGGTACCGCAAAAAGTCATTAAAAAAATTAGAAAAGTAATAGAATTACTATCATTACAAAGCGGCACACTAATTTATTATTATTATTATTATTATTATTATTATTATTATTAAATCAATCCCCAATTCACATATTTTATTTGGGCTCTTGTTTCACGGGTTTTTCTTGATTTGCTTATTGTATTCTTTACAATGATACAAAATTCTTTGTTTTTTTTTTTTGGTGGAAAGTCGATGATGGGGTAGGATCTAACTTTTTCCTCATCCGTAGGATAGGTTAAAAGAGACCGTTCGATATTAATCCAACCGTCGCTGGGAAGGAAGCTCATTAAGGAGAAAATGAGATCGTACGCGCGCTTGCAAATTCAGGTCGCATTTGGAACAACAATTAGGGATTGAAGTTTTGAAAATATGTGTTTAGTTAAAAATGAATTATAATTATTAAAAAAATGAAAAAACTTAAAATGTGTTAAAAAAATAATACTATGAATTTTGTTTCATTCTTTTGTCATTTTATGTTATTAAAAAAAAATCATTTTTTTTGACTTAAAATGATAAAATTATAAATTTTTAAAATTTGAGTTTTTTTCAAAATAAAAAAGAGATATTTAAATATATGAATAGTAAAATTGGTACTTTTCAAACGAAAAAAAAAAAAAACATTTGGAGAACCTAATATGCGAGTTAGAATCTTCCGATCCTCAAGTTTAAAGAGAAAGAGAGAAAAAAAAAAAAAAAAAAATCCTTTTACCTCCCTTTAAAACTTGCACTTTGAAAACATGCTTTTTCCCCCCCCTTCTCTCTTAAGAGTTGATTTGCTGTCTTTTGTGTAGAACTTTGCTTATTAAATTTATTGTCGTATGTAGTCACTGTGTCGTTTTCTATATTTTGTCGTTTTAACGGCATCGTATGATTGAAAAGAAAAAGACCAAAAAATATATATTTTTTCTTCCGCTGGTCTATGAAACTATTGGCGTTGTATTAATATGTTATTGTCGTTTCCAATATTACAATTATCAACGATTACAATTAACAAAAAAGTGTTTTTTTTTTTGAAGTTATTTATTTACTTTTGTTTCATAATAATAGAAGAACACGTTTACAGAACAGAAACAGATAAAACCACGTTTTCAAGAATCAAGACAAAGTAAATGTCTCTTCAATAATCCTCATCGAAATAAACATACCAAATTAACATTTTTAACATGAAAAAAAACATCATAAGTTACAGTACAAACATCATGCTATTAACAATAGAAATACGACCCCATCAAAGAAAATAACGTCGTGAGTCTCTTCTCTAATCATAAATAGGAAAGGATGGTCAGCCAAGAATTCATTTCATCCACTGCTTTTCTACGCTTCATGGAAACCAGCATATATAGGTCAAGTATTATTAACATGTTCTTGATATATGACATTTCACGAAACCAAAAAACCAGAAGACAAAAGAAAAAAAAAAAAAAAAAAAAAAAAAAGAAAAAGGACAAAACAAAACCATGAGAAGAGCGCAACAAAATTACTCCTTTTTAATATATCTTTATTAGTTTTCTACCACTTTTTTTTTTTTTTTTTTTTTTTTTTTTTTTTTTTTTTTTTTATCAAGACTTTATCTCGTTGATTCTTTTTTTTGTTTTTCTTGATTAGGTTTTTAATGTCATATTTTCTTTTAAATGAATCTAAGAGAGCTACTGAAGTTAAAAAGGCAAGATGTTATACTTATAGAAAAGAGATATACCTCTTTACATAGTCGACTGTTCTGATCTTAGCTTCATAAGACTCTTTCACAATTGTTTTAAAAGACGGCTTCAGATCAAAAAACTGATGCACCCAAGTGCCATTAACGAACAACAAGAACGGACCACTGCTAAGATTAGTGAAAATTTCAGACTGATGATCCTCGAAGATGACAAAGTCAGATCGCTAACATCTTTAGATCTCAAAAAGGACAACAGCTATTGCAAAGTATGCCCTCCTGACGCTGCAGCGACTCAGCTTAACATAGCATGAAATGACAAGGGAGAGGCCACAAAATTTGAACCCTTAGCGGCTTCCCCTTCCAAAACAAGGCTGGCCAAGAGCAAACAGAAGTCAGACTCGAAATAGTGGGAGTTTGACATTGCCATTGTGATTAGAGATGCTTTTAACCTTTCAAATGATGTTTCTCTTAAACTTGATAATCTCCTTATATACTAGTATTTTGTTTTGTTTTGTTTTTTGTTTTTTGTTTTTTCCGGGTATGAACCATGGCATCCTTTTGTAATTAGTTCTATTTACCCCATTAGGTTTCTAAGGAGTCAAATTTTTATCTAATTCAAATTGGGTTAAAATCAGTGATGAACATTCCCAATTATCTTTAATATATTTCCAATTATCTTTAATATATTTGACAGCTTGAGCTAACACAATTTTCATTCATATTTAAACAAAGCCATCCAATAACAAGAGCAAAGAGGTGATAAAATTGACGTCCCCAATTCATCCAACCTGAATTTTTATTGGGTAGGTTTGGGTTTAAATTTAGCAACCCATCATAAACCAAACCCACCCAATTAAGCTTTTTATATTTTTAAAATATATATTAATAACTATATATTTATTAGTTTTTACTATGTGTTTATCACATGTATATTTAAACTTACATTTTTTATCTTTTTTTTTTATATCTATTTTATTACATTATGTAAAAAGTTGAACTAGATTTGATATTATTAACTTGATATTGAGAATATGTTAAATTTGTTAAATTTTTGAATTATATTTTAAAAAGAGTTTTTGAAGTTAAAATGATTTTAAAATTTTCTAATAAATTATAAAAATATTAAAATGAAGTTTATAATATCTAACTTAAACTTTAACACAAGTTTTAAAACCCGTTCAGAAGAGTTTTTTCAAGAAGTCATATTTAATGGTTTTGCTATTAAGCTCTTATGAAGAGTGAAAACTCTTCTTGCAGATCAACCAAATACTTCTAAAAACAGTTTTTAGATTTAAGAAACCAAAAGCAATTTCTAAAAAGTTTGTCAAATAGGTCATATGTTTCTATTCAAATATGTAGAACAATTAAATTCTTCCTTTTTTTTATTTATTTATTTTGTCTTTTTCCTTGTGTAGAGTATAATTTTGGAGGTTTCCAGAGCTTTGTATAGCATTTGATTTTTATATAGTTTTGCACAATTTTGTTTTTACGTTGAGGTTTCTTAAAGGGAAAAAAAAAAAAAAAAACTTCCGTGTATGGTGTATCTAATCTGAAGTACTACATATTCACAATAGTACAGTAGTTGTCATAGTGCTACTCACTGTTCTAATCAAAGCCAAAGAGTTCAGAGCAATTTATCCAAAAAAAAAAAAAAAAACAAAGTAGAAGAGCAATTCAAAGACTTTATGTCTTGTAGAGAATTGATGCAAGAGCATCTCGTGTCATTTTGACGAAAAGATGAATTGTCTTCTTATTCTTCTTCTTATCAGTTGTTATAAATTAACTGTTTGACCAATATATATTGGTTTCATGAAGCAGTAGAAGAAGTGAATTCATGGGTTGAAAAAGAAACCAAAGGACTCATAAAGAGTCTTCTCCCTTACGAAGCCATAAACCGTGACACCGCTCTAGTTCTCACCAATGCCGTATACTTCATGGGAGAAAATTTTTGATCCATCAAGGACTCAAGCTGGAAACTTTCACCTTCTCAATGGCCAAATTGTTCAAGCTCCGTTCATGACCATTCCCAGATACTCAGAGCAACGTCATCTATATACAACCATTTGATGGTTTTAAGGTTCTTCAAATTCCCTACAAAAGCAGTCAAGACCCTTGGAAATTTTCCATATACTTTTTCCTTCCATACGTGAATGACGGCCTCCTTAGGCCATAAATCAAACCCTTGTTTCTTGTCTCAAGAGTTTGAGCCGACAGAAGACAAGCTCACTAATTTTTGGATTCCGCAATTCAAATTCTCATTCGGGTTTGAAGCTTTGGACACCATGAAGAAAATGGGGCTTGGTCAAATTTTCAAGCCTTTGGGGGGGGGGGGGGGGGGGGGGCGCCTTACTGAGATGGTTGATTGTCCTGATACTAGTGGAAAGCTCTTTGTTTCGTTAATACTTCACAAGGCTTGTTTTGAAGTAAATGAGGAAGGGACGGAAGCCGTGGCTAGCCACAGTGTCTGAACTACAATTATTTAGACTATATCCAAGCTTTGTGGCTGACCACCCTTTCCCATTCATGACTAGAGAAGAGACTTATGGCATTGTTTTCTTTGTTGGAGCAGTGCTTAACCCACTCCTGGATTCGCAGTCCAACGTCCTTAAAATCGGAGATGATAATTAAGTTGCTATTTTTAGCATCATGTTTGTACGTTTATGTTTGTTTTGATGCTAAATTGTGATTTGGTTATATGGTAATTATGATGAGGATTGAAGAGACATCTTTTGGTTGTTAAAAAAGAGTAAAAGTAATACATGGTCTTGAAAATGTTATTTAATCTTTAGTGTCGTCTCTTCCATAGACGACGGTAAACGTCAGGTATTTATTTTAGATGTCATTTTGTTGACCTAGACATCGGTTTGTGGCACTGTTTGAAAGAAAACAAACAAGTTGTTTCTTGGTCTAATTAGGATATTTGAAGGAAAATCATATCTGTTTAAAAGGTGAAAAACCAACAAATTTTTATGGTTTAAGTTGACTTGTTTGTATGCTTTGGTTGTTTCTTAAATTCATTATCGTTACTCGTTAGTGATACTTTAGTTTTGATTGTTTCTTAAATTCATTGTCGTCACTCTCGTTAGTGATAATTTATGTGTTTTCAATTTATTTATCATTTTCAAGAACATTTCTTAATTTCATTTTTGCTTTCTAAACTATAAATCCAATCCTATTTTAGTCCACAAATTTTAAATACCCTTTTTTTTTTTAAATAATTTCTATCACACTAGGCATTTGGTCCAAAACACTAAAAGTAGTCTGCATTTACAACGTGAAGATCAAAAGTGCATTTGTCATGGTTAGTTTTATCATATTCCACGTCCCAAAACCTTTAACTGAATTTGGATTATAATCTTAGAAACTGTAAATTGTTAAAACACACTTGATCTTGAAGTGCTAGCTATTGCTTATTTATTATCAATATTTTGAAAAGAACTTTTATGAGATAGATTCATTGTTCGTTGACTATTATTTATAGTTCGAGTATTCATTCTTTAACATTTTAAAATTCTAAAGCAATTGCCGTTTTTTTTTTTTTTTTTCAAAGACATTTAGTCATCTACGTTCTTCGACCCTTTATAACACTCTTGTCATAGAACATGTTTTCTTTGTTTAAGAGTCTGATTTTCAATCGTTTTTATTTTGTTTTTTGAAAAAAAAGGCTGCTGTTTTATTAATAAAGAGAATAAAAAGAAACAACATTTGAGACTAATAGAGAAGAGACTCATAGAGCTGTGTTCTCCATTGGATCAGTTCTCAACTAGTTTCCGGACTCCTAGTCCTAGTAATACCTATTTATACATATATGTGAGACATTAGGAATAACAAATACGAGTGTTTGTGTTGTGCTCTTAGTAGCTGGATGGCATGTAATAAAGCTGCAATTCATCTTGGCTTTTGATCTTCAATTGGGCTCTGATGTGCAATTTCCTCTCAAATTGTTGTTTTTCTATCTTTCCTCTAACGTTGTTTAAATATACAGGGTGTTTTGAAGTCAAGTGGTGTATTTCATTAAAGTTTATTATTTGGAAACAATAAATACTGAAAACATTAAAATTTCATCCTCATCAGAAACTGTCGTTTTCTTATAATTGTCGTTTATGACACTCATGTCGTTCCTCAAAGTAATTTTAGCCTGTGACTTTTGAGAACGGCTTGTTGTAGAGCATTGTCATTTCTGACTTCAAAGTCGTTTTCATATTGTCATTTCGTAATTAAGTTACTCGTTAAGCACTATAACCGCCTCAAATCACTGAACACTATCGTTTCTGAATTTTATGTCGTTCTCACGGGGAGTTTACATTAATTATGAATTCATTGTCGTTTTCTTTGTATCTTGTCGTTTAACAGACATTTGTCATTACTTATCTGTCAAGCATTGGAGAAAAGAAACTTCCCTTGTAGCCTTACTCAATTTGGCAAAAGTCAACCTCATGCGCGTATAAAAAGGAAGCAGACGACAAGTAGTTTGAAAGTCAACTCAACTCTTGTTTCTCTTTATAATCAAGGGGATTTTGGCAAGTTTCAGAAACATCAATAGAAAGACCAAAGCTTTTCCTTTCTTGACACAAATGGCACGACCAAACTCCGAGGATTTTAGGACCGACTTCTGTTTGATCTTGGCAAACCAAGTCTTGGAAGAAAAAGCCGCAAAGGGTTCCAACTTTGTGGCTCTCCTTTATCGTTACACGTTATCTTAAGCTTGGTTGCTGCAGCCTCAAAAGGGCGTACTTTGGAAGAGCTGTTGTTCTTTTTGAGATCAAACAGTGTTAGTGATTTAAGTTCATTGACTTCACATGTAATGAGTCTGACATTACGTCCAGATCATGAGGAAAGTCATGAGGATCCCAAGCTAGGTGGTCATCCCCTCTTGTCCTTCATTTATGGTGCTTGGATCGATTGGAGGTTCAATTTCAAGCCGTCTTTTGAAGATCTTGTCAAAGATACTTACAAAGCCGAGATCAGCAATGACGTTGACTTTTTAAACAACGTATATGTTTTTTTAAATTTCCTTTAAATTCTTACTTTTATAACTTCTGGAGTCCCATTGCGTTCTTACCGTATGAAAAAAGTTTTGGAATATCAATGATACTAAACATCACAACTAATAGTATATAAATCTTATATATATGGGTCTTATGCTATATGTGGGACCTACTACTTATAATTATGTGATGTAAACACTACTGATGCTCTTTAGCACTGTTCTTACATAAATCTTGGTGCAAATTGATGAGATTGTTAGCTCATCGATCTCTTATGAAACTATGATCATCAAAGCGATTTTCTTTTTTGTTTTTGTTACCCCTTCCGTAATTTCAAGAATCGTCGATGACCTAAATGTTGACTTTACAAACGTTGACTTTAAGAGTTTCTTACCTTGATGCATGATTATGCTGTGTCATTTTGATGAAGGATCAGCTATGTACTTATAAATCTGTTGTTCTTCCATAAAATCACGATTTTTTTTTTTTTTTTGTTTATTAGTAAAAACATCAAGAGTCTAATACTATCTTACATATGCTGGTTTCCATGAAGCCTAAAGAAGCAGTGGATAAAGTGAATTCGTGGGCTGCAAAAGCAACCAAAGGACTCATTGACAATCTTATCCCTTACGATTCCGTAGACGAGTACACTGCACTAGTTCTTGCTAATGCTCTGTATTTTAAAGGATCATGGGACAAAGCATTTGATGCCTCAATGACACAAACTAGAGAATTTCACCTTCTCAATGTCGAAATCGTTCAAGCTCCGTTCATGACCACTCACACTGTCTTAGAGCGATTTCATCTATACAAATGTTTTGATGGTTTTAAGGTTCTTCAAATATCCTATAAAAGCGGTCAAGATACTCGGAAATTTTCCATGTACTTTTTCCTTCCAGACACGAAAGATGGCCTCCCTAATCTAATCCAAAAGCTTAACTCAAATCCTGATTTGTTGTATCAACGACTTGAGATGACAGAAGACAAGCTCACTGAATTTTGGATTCCAAAATTCAAATTCTTGTTCGAGTTTGAAGCTTCAGACAGCATGAAAAAAAATGGGGCTTACAAGACCATTCCAGCCTTTCGGCGAGCTTACAGAAATCATTGATTGTCCTCATAGTAGTGAGAAACTCTTTGTGTCATATATATTCCACAAGGCGTATATTGAGGTTAACGAGGAAGGGACAGAAGCTGGAGCTAGTACTGCTGTCATCTTTGAAATGCAACGATCAAGATGCTATCCTAGCTTTGTTGCTGACCATCCTTTCTTGTTTATGATAAGAGAAGAGACCCATGGGATTGTGTTCTTTGTTGGAGCCGTGCTTAATCCACTCCTGCAGTCCTAACTTTCCATCCTTAATAGGAGATATATGGCAAATTGTTACTCGTAATCCAGATTTGCTTGTTCTGTTTCTTTCATCTTTTCTTTTATACGTCTATCTGTGATTTCATATGCTACTCATGATGTTGAGAAATCTATTCCTTATGTGAAAAATAAACTTCTCTCATGACTGGTTTGATTTTTGATTTTTTTTTTTTAATTAAGTAAAGATTTAATTTCCATTCAACCAAATATAAGTATTAACGAGTGGGAATCGCCGAGGTATTTGTGCAAATAGGTATAATCCATATAATTATAGAAATTATTAAAATAGAAGAATTGACGATAATAACTATAAATATAGAAAAGAAAAAGAGCCTTTTTTTTGTAATTCTTGTGATGCAATTGGAGCTTATCGGCATAAAAGAATCCTTTTAGACAATCCTTTTCCCTTCCAATATTTTTCTATTGGAGCTTCCCTCATTCCTTTTATCGAGCATAATGATGCGAATCGTGCTTTACTGAGTTCTAATATGCAATGTCAAGCAGTTCCGTTTTCTAAATTAGAAAAGTGCATTGTTGGAACTGGGCTGGTGGCTTTAGATTATTTATCATATATATATATATATATATATATATATATATAAGTATAACATGGAGGCACTTTGTATGGGGTAATCAATAGAAATTTTACTACTAAGAAAGTGAGAGTGGGCAATATAATTTTCAAAAAGTCTATATCATCACGTTTGATTGCATACATCAAACATGAATCTTCTCTTGTATTCTGAAGATAAAAATATATTACTACTGTTAATTATGTTAATTATACATAGAGATGTAGTGTGTGTATATATTTTTTCTACACATGTTGTTGTTATTGTTATATAATGTAAATACTAATTCATATGCAGTTTACTTAAAAAAAAAAAAAAAAAAAGGTCAACATAATTTCTTCAATTTCTTTTCCCATACATATCACCGAAGGAATGGAAACTACGGAGGTCACCGAAAAATCCTCCCCATAAATCACCATGGACCAGATGGATGAACAGGTTCGGCAAAAATATCTAGCGAATCAATAGAGGACCGATAAGCACATCTCCCTTTATTCTCTTCAAAATTTCTCTAAGATTTATCGTTTGAAAAAGTAATCATTTAAATAGCTTTTAGATCCACAAAGTTAAAAAAAACTTTTAAAAAGCTTTTCAAATAGACCATAGTGACAACTGGAAGCTTTTTTAAAGATCCAACATTATTCTAACTAGTTATCGAAATGTTTTTCCCTAGAAGCTTCTGAACTTAAAAGTCAAAAACAGCTTCAGTAAGTCCTAACAAATAGGTCCTTACTCTAGACCGGTCTGATCTAGTTTATGAACTTTGAGAAATGGTCCAGACCTGATGAAAGGATTCAAATACTAGTATAAATCGGACCAAATCATTTTAAAAAATTCCAGTCTACTTGTGATTAACAGTATGATCCGTGTTCTATGTTTTCCTAAACCGTAAAAAATGGTCCAGTCTATATATCTGGCTATTTGGGGGGACCATATTGGAACGTGGACAACCTTACAGTGCTCACTTTGCATCAACTGAGTCCGATGTCATTCTTCTTGTTGTTTCATTTTCACGAGCTTGCTGGCTTATTTCCAGTCATTAACCCAAATTACGAAGATACTTGTGTGGTCGGAAAAAAAAGCAAAAAAGAAAAAAAAAAAAGAAACCAACCAGAAAGAGGGAAAGGAATATTGTGAATAGTGGGCTCCTCCCAAATTTAAAAGCCGACAATTGGCAGGGGTGCCCATGTGGAGTGCTAGATCATTTGGTCATGAGAGGTGCCGATAGCTTTATTCGCTCTTTCACGGTATTTGTTTAGGAAAAAAAAAATCAAGAGTTTGTTTGATGTATTAGTTTAATTTTAGCTGAATTATATATATATTTTTAGATTTTTTTTCTTTTTTTTTTTTTAAAATTTAACAAAAACTTATAATTTGTTGGAGAACGTCCTTGATTTGCTTGATTGTCTGCCTTGATTCACTGAACTGCTATATTACAGATTTGAAGAATCAAATCTGTACACTTTCCTTATTTTGTATTTTCCTTAATTCTAGAGATTGTACAGCTTTTCATTTGCTTCCTTTCCTTTTATTAGCCTACAGAAGTCAACTAGAATTTGTATATAGCTTGTATTCTGCACATTTGTGTTTGGATCAATAAGATGAAAGCTTTCCACCAAACTTTCTTTTTTGTCATGGTATCAGAGCTAGGGCTAATGCTCTTCAGTTCTGTTTAATTTCATCATTACCCACTCATACTCTTCCTTTCAATTTCTTCCGGCCTTTTTTTAAAACACTTGTTACTATGTCTACCACAAAAGACGTAGTTAGCAAAAATCCTGTTTTTAGTTTACACCCTTCAGATAACCCCGGAGCCATTTTGGTTACTTCTCTTTTAAATGGAGAAAATTATACCATGTGGAGTAGAGCCATGATCAAGGCTCTTAGTGCAAAGAATAAGTCTGGTTTTGTCAATGGAACAATTGCAAAGCCATCCGCTTCAGACGCAAGTTTCGGATTGTGAAAACAGTGTGATGACATGGTTGCCTCTTGGATCGTGAATGCTGTGACTCCAGAGATTGCAGGAGATGCTATTTATGCAGAGACAGCAAGAGACTTATGGGCTGACCTAGAAGAAAGATTTTCACAGATCAACGGGCCGCGGATCTTTGAACTCCAACGAAAGATCAGTTCTATATCCCAAGGTCACGACTCTATTACTGTTTATTATTCAAAGTTGAAAAGTTTATGGATTGAACTAAATATTTACTCTCCTGCACTCCCTTGTTCGTGTGATTCAAACAAGACTTTTGAGGCTTACAGAGATAGAGACCGTACTATGCAGTTCCTTATGGGTTTAAATGAAACTTATACGACTGTGCGAGGCCAAATTTTATTGATGAATCCAATTCCAGCTGTGGGAAAAGTTTTCTCATTGATTCTTCAAGAGGAGAGACAACGCGGCATTATTAGTACGAGACCTACAACAAAGTCCGACTCTACTGCCTTAGCAGCAAAAGGAAATAATTGGCCAGGAAAATTTCCAAGGCAAAACGCTCCCAATGGTCCTAAACCAAGCTGTGATTATTGTGGAAAGGTAGGACACATCAAAGAAAAGTGTTACAAGTTGCATGGCTATCCTCCAGGTCACAAGTTTTACAAGGGTCCAAACCAATCGACACCTGGCCAAGCATCAGCTAACCAATGTTCGTTGAATCTTGGAGAATCACAAGCCTTCCCTTTCACACCAGAACAATGCCAACAGATCTTGGCTTTACTTAACAATCAGCCAAGATCAAATCTAGTAGGTAATGATGCTTCACAAAGCAATTTGTCAGGTATTGCCCTTAATGCTGTCCACTTATCACATTCAAATTCTTGGATTATTGATTCCGGAGCAACTAACCATATGGTTAGTTCCTCTTCAATTCTTACCCATATCACGTCTACATGTTCAAGAACTGTCAAACTGCCTAATGGGGTAGATGTTGAAATTACCCACATTGGTAGAGTCCAGTTGACTTCAGATATTGTCTTGAATAATGTTCTTTGTGTGCCTAGCTTCCAGTTCAATTTGATTTCAGTTGGAAAGCTTATTCATGATGCAAATTGTCTTGTAACATTCCTTTCTAATTCTTGCCTTATACAGGACCAGTCCTCGAAGAAGATGATTGGAGCGGGTAAATTACATGGTGGCCTATTTCTATTTCAATCACCATCAGTTGTTCATCCAAAATGTCTACAAGTTGTGTCTTCTTCAAACCTTTGGCACCAACGTCTTGGACATCCAAGTCATAAACGTCTCAAGTTGATTTCCAATTATGTTTCTGATCTAAAATTTTTTGTTCAAAATGAAGTTTGTGAGGTCTGTCCTCTTGCTAAACAAACTCGCCTTCCATTTCCTCTAAGTAATAAAAATTCCTTTCAACCATTTGAAACAATCCATTGTGACATTTGGGGAAAATATCATGTGGCTTCTTTATCTGGTGCTCATTACTTTCTCACCATTGTTGATGACTATACAAGATGTACTTGGGTTTTTCTTATGCGATGTAAGAGTGAGACACGCACACTTCTACAATCTTTTCACACTTATGTTGAGACTCAATTTAATAAGAAAATCAAAGTTCTTCGATCTGATAATGGGTGGGAATTTGAAATGGCAGATTTTTACCAAATGAAGGGAATTATTCATGAAAAGAGTTGTGTTGACACCCCCCAACAAAATGGGATTGTTGAAAGAAAACATGGTCATTTGTTAAATGTAGCTCGTGCTTTGCGTTTTCAATCGGGCTTACCTTTACGATTTTGGGGAGAATGTGTTTTGACTGCTGCTTAACTTATTAACCGCACACCCATTGCTCTTCTTTTTGATAAGACACCTTATGAAATGCTTTTTGATTCCATTCCTTCCTACTCTCATTTGAAAGTTTTTGGGTGTTTGTGTTATGCTACAAATACAAGTGCTTCAAAAACAAAATTTGATGCTAGAGCAACTCGTTGTGTCTTCCTTGGTTATCCTTATGCCCAAAAGGGTTATAAACTCTATGACTTGCACACAAAAAGAATTTTCATATCTAGAGATGTGCAATTTCATGAAAATATTTTTCCCTTCATTCAACAGACAACTCCACCCTCTGATAACCTTGTTCTGCCACACTTTCTCATTGAACATAGTCACAATAATCCTGGTCCTCAGCCTGCCATGCCTATTGATGAAGAATTGAGTAATGAAAATAACCAAACAGTTGATGACCATCCTCCTACATCACCACCGGTTAGAAAATCCACTCATGAATCTCGTACTCCATCTTATCTTCAAGATTATCACTACAAGTTGGTCACCTGTAATTTATCATCTCCAGAGTCTTCTTCAAGTCCTGTAAGTACTTCTCATCCTTTACATCATTATCTTTCCTATGACAAATTTTCCCTTTCTCATCGTTCCTTCCAAGCATCCATTTCATCTACCACAGAACCAAGGAGTTTCAAACAGGCAATGCTTAATGCAAACTGGAGGAATGCAATGTCAGAAGAAATAAAAGCTCTTGAAGATAATCAGACTTGGACACTCACATCATTGCCCCAAAATAAACGGGCAATAGGATGCAAATGGGTGTACAAAATCAAGTACAAAGCAGATGGTACTATTGAGCGTTACAAAGCTCGTCTCGTCGCCAAAGGTTATGATCAACAAGAGGGACTCGACTACCAAGAAACATTTGCACCTGTCGCAAAGCTTACTACCATGCGTTGCTTACTAGCCATTGCTGCAGTGAAAAATTGGAGCCTTCACCAACTTGACATTAGTAATGCTTTTCTTCATGGGGATTTAGATGCAGAAGTTTATATGCATCTTCCACCAGGTTACAAAGAAACAACAAGTCGAGATGTGGTATGCAAGCTTCAAAAGTCTCTCTATGGTCTTAAACAAGCCTCCCGTCAATGGTTTGCAAAACTCTCAAACAAGTTGATGAGCTCTGGTTATAAGCAATCAAAGGCAGATTATTCGTTATTTACTAAAGTGGTGAAAAATACTCTAACTGTTATTCTTGTGTATGTAGATGACATCATCATTGCAGGAGATGACTTGACTGAAATTCAAATGATCAAGGAGAGATTACGAAGCAGTTTCAAAGTAAGAGATCTTGGTGACTTGAAGTTTTTCCTTGGCATTGAGGTTGCCCGCTCAAAAGATGGGATTTATTTGAGTCAACGGAAATATGTTCTTGAACTACTAGAGGAATTTGGTGCTCTTGGCTCACGCCCCTCCAAAACACCAATGGAACAAAATTTAAGGCTCTCTAAATTAGAAGGAGAACTTGCCTCAGATCCTTCATCCTACCGACGATTAATTGGGCGGTTGCTTTATCTTACAGTTACTAGACCAGACATTGCTTATTGTGTTCAAATACTAAGTCAGTTCCTTGCTCAACCACGCCAACCACATTATCTTGCTGCCACACGGATTTTGCGATATCTCAAAGGGAGTCCAGGACAAGGCATACTACTATCCTCCTCCAGTTCACTTCAACTACATGCCTATTGCGACTTAGATTGGGCGAGTTGCCCAGATTCCAGGCGTTCTGTCACAGGTTTTTGTATTCTACTTGGTGATTCTCCCATTTCATGGAAATCCAAGAAACAATCTACTGTGTCTCGATCCTCTGCGGAGGCAGAATATCGAGCGATGGCTTCAACCTGTTGTGAAATAAGTTGGCTGCTCTACTTGCTTACAGACTTTGGAATTAATCATTCCCAACCTGTTTCTCTTTACTGTGATAATAAAGCAGCCTTACACATTGCAGCTAACCCTATTTTTCATGAACGAACTAAGCACATTGAAATTGATTGTCACCTAGTTCGTGAGAAAATTCAAAGGGGCATTGTTCGCACGGAATTTGGTCGTTCACAACAACAACTAGCAGACATTTTTACCAAATCACTTGGAAGTGATTCTTTCAATGGACTTCTTTCCAAGATGAGCTTTCAAAACCTTCACTTGCCATCTTGAAGGGGGGTGTTGGAGAACGTCCTTGATTTGCTTGATTGTCTGCCTTGATTCACTAAACTGCTATATTACAGATTTGAGGAATCAAATCTGTACACTTTCCTTATTTTGTATTTTCCTTAATTCTAGCGATTGTACAGCTTTTCATTTGCTTCCTTTCCTTTTATTAGCCTACAGAAGTCAACTAGAATTTGTATATAGCTTGTATTCTGCACATTTGTGTTTGGATCAATAAGATGAAAGCTTTCCACCAAACTTTCTTTTTTGTCATAATTAGTTTTTAAAAAATTAATTAATTTTAATTTAAAAATTTTAACTCTAACTAACGATCTAAATAGACGTTAAATGAAATATAAATGTCAGTGATGTAAATATCAGTTACTAATGAAAAGTGAATCTTACGTTAGAAAAATCCATCAATGGGATCCGTATCTCTATTAATGTGATTATTAGTGTTCTAAAGCATTTTTTTAATACATGCAGAGAAATTGATAAGTCAATTGGAAAAGTCGACAAGGAAAAAGTCGAGAGACTTCCTCACCTTCTACCTGTGCATATAATTACACACACACAGACGGTACAACGGCGATCAGAATATAGAATCAGATACTTTAATTTCATCAAATGGATTGCAGATTGGTCGAGGCAGCTCTAACGGGCAACGTCGAAGCATTGCGCAACCTGATTGAAGAAAATCCTTTGCTGCTTTCCGACTCTGCACTCGTCTCTCCACATGAGAATCCACTTCACGTCGCCACAAAAGCAGCGCAGCTTGGTTTGGTAAGAGAAATTGTAAGACGAAAGCCCGAATTGGCGAAGGAGCCTAACCGAGAAGGGTTTCGGCCACTCGATATAGCTTCGGGGCTCGGTCATCAAGAGATAGTGAAAGAGCTGGTAACAATTACTGGCAGTAGTACTGGAGATGACATTTGTCGTTTGAAGGGAAAAGATGGTAGAACAGCCATTCACTATGCTGCTGTCAGTGGGAGGCTTGAGGTTGTTGACGAGTTGCTTTCTTTCTCTGCCGAATGTATTACGGATGTGACGGCTCTCGGGGAAACTGCACTTCATTTGGCTGTGAAATACTATAAAGTTGAAGCCTTGAGAAAGTTGGTCGAATGGCTGGAAAAGCTTGGATTTGAAGAGATGATGAACTGGGGCGATAACGATGGTAACTCGGTTTTGCACCTTGCAGTCTCTAGAAGACAACATGAGGTGAGATTAAGCTCTATTTAGCCTCCATTTCTGCACCTTGTTTAGTTAATAGCACACTTATGTCTCTTTCTCTGCAACTATAAGGACAGCTCTTTCTTTCTTTCTTTCTTTCTTTTTTTTTTTCAATTGCGTACACGCAATAAAAAATCTAATGTTGGTTAAGCGACAAAAACATTGCTGATAATAGATATTTATGGATCAGTGGCTCTATTAGTTTGTTAATTAGGAAGCCTCCTTATTTTTTGGATTAGGAATATATGGTTTTGTTTTGACCCCTACTCTCGAGTCTCGACATGCCTCTGACTGGATGGAACTTGAATTTTTGGCGCCAATAGAAAAAAAAATTTTTTTCCCGAAAACAAAAAGAGTAGTACTTTTGCATGAAATGTACGCTATGATTACGAACACACACACACACACACATATATATAGGTGTGTATGATTATTAGAATGAGGAATCTAAGCTAAATTTCATGATGCTTGCAGAGTTTAGATTTTCTACTTAACAACAGCCGTATATCCAACGCACTCAAATTGAACGAAACAAACTCATGGGGTCTAACAGCAATGGACATTATGGACTTACTGATGGAGGATCCAAGTGATGTCAAGCTCCGGGAACACCTCAGAGTCGCTGGAGCTCTTCGGGCTCGAGATATTATAAACGCCATACCTTCGACACCTGCCTCTAGTACTTCTACAGCGCAAATCACAGTTAACGTTGACAACAATCCGCCGAGCCCTAACACGGAAGCCGCTGTAGCGAAAGAGGACTGGATCAGGTATTTCCGGTATCAGAAGAAGCGCGACTCACCAGGTGAAACACGCAATGCGCTTCTAGTTGTGGCTGCGCTGATAGCCACAGTCACCTTCCAAGCAGCAGTGAATCCTCCCAGCGGTTTTCGTGCGGATGAATCCACCCAGACAAAAAATTCAATAAACACCTCTTACGCATATCCACCTTCACCTGACACTCAAGCCCTTCAGCCAGCAATGACTACCGGATTATTAGCTACAGTTTTTGCAGCCTTAGGCAGCATTGCTGAATCGGATTGGTTCTTGCTAGCGAACTCGTTGGGTTTCGCAGCATCAGTCAGTGTCCTGATCTATCTCACGGCTGGGTTTCCTTTCCAAAGAGAGCTTCACCTTTCTATACTCTCTCTCATGTTTGCTTACGGCTGGTCACTGCATGATATTCAACCTAAAGAACGGGCTCGTAATCTCATTCTCGGAATCGCTTTTCTTGTACCCTTTTTGGTCAGATGGCCTCCGAGATGGGCAATAAAACTTTGGAGATACTACAAACAGTAGTTTGTGTCGTAGAATAATTCTGATCACTTTTATAATTTAGAATATAATACTCATCAGACTCAGAGCACTGTCGTTTTTTAAATATTTTTTTTGTCGTTTTACTGCTGCTGTCGTTTTATCACTTTTGTAATGAAGCTTGTTTCCTTTCCATGTGTTGTACTTGTTTACTAAGGTGCGTTTCGTTACAAGCTCCTAAAGTTTTTATATTAGTTTTTACCTTTTTTAAAAAATCAACAAAAATTATAATTAATTTTTAAAAAGTCAACCAATTTGAATTTAAAAATTTCATTCTAGACCTATATATCAAACACAAGCTTAATTCTAGTAAGTCCAACATGTGCTAGACATGTGCTAGCTTTGCTGTTCTGAACTGTGAGCTAAACATTTGTTATATTTATCAATTGGTGATTACTATGGTTTTATCTGTACGAATCAAATGATTGTAATGAATTAGGTATTTAATCAAAAAAATTTATGATTTAATGAACATTAAATTTAGAGAGCTCATTAAATATGATTATGGGTGAGTAACTTATTCTTAACCTGCTGATATAACTTTTTAAATAGTATTTTCATTTAAATGAAATATTCATTCTCATATATATATATATATATATATATATATATTATTTGAAATTCCTTATTCATTTCCATATGAAAACTTCTTTAAAAATTTATTATTCAAAATGTCAAGTATCCAAAACGTTTTAATGAGCCTAGACTATTGTTTTTTTTTTTTTTTTTTTCCCAGCCTGTTTTACTCTATAATATATCTTTCTCTCCAAATCAAATCAAACTTTATCCTTCTTTTTTTTTTTTTTTTTTTAAATGCTTGCAAATTAGTTTTACTTTCTTCAAGCAGAGTATTTCTCTTTTGATCAACACACTTCCAATTTTCCGAACGCTATCATTTCAAATTATCTCATTAGCTCTATTTGATGCGTAATTGAAATCAAACACCACACTACTAGAAAATGTGGATACCACGACTGATATTCGACGATCGTTTTTAAAAAAACCGTCGTCGTAATTTCGGAAAAAACACGGAGCCGAAAAGCACACGAAGACCGTCGTGGAATCTCGAGATTCCACGACGGTCAAAAAAGACCGTCGTGGTATCTCGGAGCTACCACGACGGTCAAAAAAGACCGTCGTGGTAGCTTCGAGATACCACGACAGTCACAATGCCCGTCGTGGTAGCTCCGAGCTACCACGACGGTCAAAAAAGACCGTCGTGGTAGCTCCGAGATACCACGACAGTCTTTTTTGACCGTCGTGGAATCTCGAGATTCCACGACGGTCTTTTTTTGACCGTCGTGGTATCTCGTCCTGATTCCACGATGGTCTTATATAAACCGTCGTCGAACCTCCGGATTCCACGACGGTAAAAAATGCGGCTCAAAAACCGTCGTGAATTCCTCGAAGATTCGACGACAGGTTCAAAAACGGTCGTCGTATACTGAGATTCCACGACTGAATCCGGAAAACCGTCGTGGAATCTCGAATATTACACGACGGTTTCCGTAAAACCGTCGTGGAATCGTCACCAAAATTTCTAAACGCCGAGTGCTTGTCGTCCTAAATTTTTTCACAGCAACAAACCCGTCTCCATATCCGAAAACCAAGTCCAGATTCCTCCGATTTCAGTCAATATACACCGTAGGACGTCACCAAAGGTAAGTGATAACTGATTAATTAACGTCTTCTTGTTATTCTTTATGTGTGGGATCAATTTATATGTATGTTTTATATAAATCCACAAGGTGCATGCATGTTTCATGGTAGTTTTAGACGGTTTTGTTAGGTTGTATTGATTTTTTATTGTTGATCAATTAATGGGCGGGTTATAAGTATTTTAATTTTTGGATTATAGGATTTGCAAATCATGGATAGGAAATGGATGTGGTTTGATAGATTGTCCAAAGTATATGTAGATGGTGTTGAAGAATTTTTGTCATTTGCCAAAGCTCACATACAAGATGATAAGATTCCGCATCCGTGTCAACTTTGTGGTAATCATAGATCTCATTCAATTGATAATGTTAGAGGGCATTTGCGCGCTTATGGGATTATTTGTTCTTATCAAACATGGTATTTACATGGTGAAGATTTTTTCGATATTAAATATACATCGACGAAGTCTAAAGGTAAAGAGCCTATTGTGAAGGAAGACGTTGGTGATAATATGTTCAATATGATTAATGATTTGGAAGAAAACTTTGTGCATCGACCGGAGTTATTTGAGGCAATGATTAATGATGTGGAGACGCCTTTGTATGTCGGGTGTACAAAATATACAAAATTAGGGGCATTAGTTAAATTATGGAATATGAAAGCGTCGGGAGGGTGGACGAATTCTAGTTTCACAACTCTTTTAGAATTTCTAAAAGATGTTCTACCGGAGGATAACAAGGTGCCACCTAGTATGTACGAGGCAAAGAAGACGTTGAGCATTTTGGGAATGGAATATGAAAAGATACATGCTTGTCCAAATGATTGTGTCCTTTACCAGAAAGAATATGAAGATTTAGATGAATGTCCGGTTTGTAAGGAGTCAAGATGGAAGAATGGCAAGATGCCATCTAATTGTAGAAAATGAGTGCCGGTTAAGGTGTTATGGTACATTCCACTGGCTCCACGTTTGCGTCGTTTATTCCGTAATGCCGAGCATGCTAAGAATTTGACCTGGCATCATGATAAACGCGTTGACGATGGCAAACTTAGGCATCCGGCCGACTCACCACAATGGAAGACCTTTGACGACAATCATCCAGATTTTAGCTCAGAGCCAAGGAATTTACGTCTCGGTTTGTCGACGGACGGAATGAACCCACACAGTAACATGAGTAATCGGCATAGTACCTGACCAGTCGTACTTGTTAACTACAATCTCCCTCCGGAATTGTGCATGAAGCGGAAGTTCTTGATGTTGACATTATTGATCTCCGGCCCTCAACAACCGGGGAATGACATTGACGTGTACTTGGCACCATTAATCGATGACCTAAAAAGCTTGTGAGAAGATGGTTTGCAAGTTAGAGATTCTTACCGTCAAGATACGTTCAATCTATGTGCAATGTTGATTTGGACAATTAATGACTTTCCTGCACTTGGCAACCTTTCTGGTTATCCCGTGAGGAGTTCTGTAGGATGTCCAGTCTGTATGAAGGAAACATCCTCTATCCGATTGAAGAATGGTAAGAAAACCGTTTACCTTGGTCACAGGAGATTCTTGCCATCAAATCATCGATACCGCAAACAAAAAAAGGCTTTTGATGGTAATACCGAAGAAAGATCCGCTCCTCGGATTTTGTCTGGCGAAGCCATATTTGAGATGGTTAAAGACATGAAAGTAGTTTTGGGAAAGAGAAAACGTAAGGCTCCCGTTGTCGATGGACCGTCGTGGAAAAAGAAGTCAATCTTCTATGAACTTCCATATTGGAAGTCACTTTATGTTCGTCATTACCTCGATGTTATGCATATTGAGAAAAACGTTTGTGAATCGATTGTGGGCACGTTGCTTGACATCCCAAACAAGATTAAAGATGGTGAAAAAGCACGATTAGATCTTCAAGAGATGAAGATTAGATCAAATTTGCTCCCGGACAAAAGATCGACTGGCACATACTTACCTCCGGCAAAGCACACATTATCCAAACAAGAAAAGAGGAAGCTTTGTGAATGGCTTGCCTCCGTGAAAGTGCCAAGTGGGTACTCTTCTAACTTCAAAAGGTTGGTGTCGATGAAGGATTTAAGGCTCATTGGAATGAAAACTCACGATTGTCATATCTTGATGCAACAATTATTGCCGCTTGCATTGCGGGGAGTTTTAACGAAAGATGTGAGATATGCAATTACGAAGTTATGCTCGTTCTTCAATTCAATTTGCTCCAAGGTAATCAATCCACTTATGCTAGATTCGCTACAATCGGAATTGGTGATGACTTTGTGCATGCTTGAGAAGTTTTTCCCACCAGCCTTTTTTGATATAATAAACCACCTACCGGTACACTTAGTTCGTGAAGTTAAGCTATGTGGACCGGTCCATTTGAGGTGGATGTATCCTTTCGAAAGGTACATGAAGGTTTTAAAGGGTTACATGAAGAACCGAAATAGGCCGGAGGGATGCATTGTGGAAAACTACATAGCCGAGGAATCAGTTGAATTTTGTTCTAAGTATTTGTCCAATGCGGAGCCAATACGGTTGCCAACGAGCGGGCCATTTACGTCGAGAGGACTATCCGTCGCCGTTCATTCACCAGTAAAGCAAGATGAATGGGAAAAAGCTTGTCTGTATGTTCTGCACAATGCTAAGGAAGTGGAGTCGTTCGTTGAGGCTCACATGACGGAATTAAGATGCGCGTATCCAAGGAAAACAAGAAGTGAGAAGTGGATTCAAGATGAGCACAACCGGACATTCAGGGAGTGGATAAGTTGACATTTGCATATGAAGCCTGGTGTTTCCCAAGACTTAATCAAGCTTGCAAGAGGTCCGTCTTTGATTGTCACAACATATACATCGTACTCTGTCAATGACTACACCTTCTACACTCGCGAAAGAGATGAGAAGCATCCAGTCCAAAATAGTGGTGTGAGCCTTCGTGCTGAGTCTATGCATATTTCATCCGCAAAGGACAAGAACCCGGTATACGACTCCATGAACTACTTTGGGTTCATTGAAGATATCTGGGAGCTTGATTATTCCGGCTTGCGAATAGCACTCTTTAAATGCAAGTGGGCAGATAACAATTTCGTTAAGATTGATAAGGACGGCGTGATAGTGGTGGACTTTAGGCGTATGGGATACAAAAATGATCATTTCATTATGGCGTCGCAAGCAGTACAAGTCTTTTACACAACGGATCCCGACAATTCCGGGTTATCATTAGTTGTGCCAATGAAGCCAAAATTAATCCGGGATGGCCACGAAGATGTTGAAGATTCCATGGACATTCCATCTATCACGGCGGGTTTGCCATTGGTGGATGAGGTTGATGATTTCGATGATGATTCCTCACACTTGCTTCGTTTAGATGTTGAGTAGACACATGTTGAGAAGTCCAAAAAAAAAAAAAAACAATAGCTTTAACTTGTTTTTTTTTCCCCCATGGTTTGTATACATAATTTATAATAAGTATTATTACAATATATATCGTTTCATATGTGCACATTATAATGTCATATATAGTCTAAACGAATACAAGATCACAAAGAGAGTATGGACTGATTAATGCATAACACATGTGTGTAGCCGCCTGTGCGATTATATACATATATAGTTGATAAACATTTAGTTTGAAACGTTTTAATTCCAAAATACGACGACGGTTTATCAAAAAAACCGTTGTCGTACATCGAATAGTAAGCGAAACGACGACGGTCAAAGACCGTCGTGGTAGGTGCCGTCAGGGGACCTATTCGTAGGTCCCAAAAAGGCACCTACCACGACGGTCAAAGACCGTCGTTGTAGCCGAGGGTCAAAAGACCGTCGTGGTAGATACCACTACCACGACGGTTTGTACCAAAACCGTCGTGGTATCCGTGCTGCGAAATTTAAAAAATTACCCGAGAAGCGTGCCTTTGTGCAAGTGGCCGAAATTATCATCCTCTATGCATAAGAACAAAACAAACTCACCATTCACTCCACTTTCTCTCTCATTTTTCGGCAACTCCCTCTATTTCTCTCTAACTTTTTGCCTTTCATCCTCCATTATCTCTCTTTTTTCAAGATCTTGAATCCTCCAATATCTCCCATTGCCGTCCATCCTCCTCCATTTTCTCTCCTTGCTTCCATCATCCATTTTCTACGAATTTTGTTACAATTTCGCCGACCTCCACACGCTCACACCACGCTGACGCCGTCGCTAAGGCCGACCCCCAAACTTGCTCGCCGGCGCCAATTTACCCGCCCATACCCACACTAAATGGGTTAGTTTATATTTCTGAAATTTCATTAAACGGTTGATAGAACTATGCTAAGACAATAGTAAACTTTATTTTAAGGCCACGGTGATTGTTGATTGATGATTGTATTTGTGAAACATTATTTGGGTCATAGGTGAAACGGAAAAAACGTTTCGCTCTTGCATGTTCAAAATACGCCCACTACATGCTCGACCAAATTCCTATTTGAGTGGCTTAGTTTCGGTATGTTGTGAAATGTGACAAGTGGTGGCCGAAATTTGCATTAATTGTTGATTTCCGTAATTTTAATGGCGAAAAACCGACCCTAGGCTCGTGTGGGTTGGTTTTATTCCGTGAGTTGGAGTGCTTTAATTTGGATTGATAATACACGGATTGGGCAATTTTCCGGATAAAATGTTAACGCAAGATTTACAAATTTTGTAGATGCCATGTTAGCGTTATTGGTTTTTGGAGTTAAACATAATTGTAGCTTGAAATAAAAGGGCTTGGGTAAGGCAAGGATTCAACAATTATCCCGTAAAGTGTCAATTTGTGACTTATTGTTAGCGTTTGACATAGTCGATAGTATGCTTATTTGAGTTTGAAACTGTTTTACTTTGACGTAAATTGATTGGATTAAGATATGCATTTATTATTTTCCGGCAATCTTCGTTGATGATGTGACTTAGATGTTAGCAAATGTCGAGAACACATATCGCTTTTATCAAGTTATGTGGACTATCCGTAATTAATTAATTACAAACCTAGATTTACTTGCACGGATTTTTGGTGATTTTATAATGCTTTATTAACAATAATTTTTTGTTTCGTTATGTGTTTGGGTCCGGAGTTGTTGTAGATTGATTTAAAATGTCGCAAGAGAATGAGCAGGAACACTCAACTCAAACTCAAATTGGAAAACCACGACGACTCAACTCACCTAGCTTCAATCCCGATGAAGATTCTAAACGAAGAGCAACCCTTATGAGGAGAGTCCACCAAGTTAGGACAAAAGGAGAACGAATGGAAGTTTCGTTCGACTCGAAAGGGCAACCAATGGGGAAGGGAGGAGATGCATTACAGAGTTGGATTGGAGTGCTTGCTCGAGAGCATATACCCATTTGGATATCCGACTTTAGAAGTGCCGATATAGCCTAAAATAAAGAAAGAGTGTGGATGGAAATCGCAACTTCTTTCACTGTAGATGCGTCGTTTAAAAAACAAGCTTTAAAGTCATGTGCAGAGTCGGCAAAAAATTTTAGACATGATCTTTACCAAGCTTTTGTAAGGGATCATATTGATGAAGACCATGTTTGGCAACGGCCGGCAAAAGTGATTCACAATTACCCCACCATCACCCAGGATGATTGGGAATCTTTCATTGCCTATCGTCGGTCCCCGGAATTCAGAAGACTATCCGAACAACGAAGTGAGATAAGAAAGAAACTCAAATACGGATCAACGGGAGGCCGAGACGGATATAGGAAACGTGACCAAGCACATGTACGTGAATAGTTTCCTTTTAATTTGTAAATGGTAAATTATTATGTGGATTTCCATATTATATGTTTACTAACGTTATTATTAAACTGTAGTTTGAGAAGACGGGAACTTACCCAGAGCGGTATGAGAATTGGCTGGAGATGCGCATCAACCCCGATGGATCTTTCAAGAATGAAGCATGTAAAGATATTGCAGAAAGAATAGTAAGTATTCGAATCTGATTAAACTATAATGATCTTGCATACTCTATTATGTTTACGAAGTCATAACATACCCGGTAATTGTTACAGGACGACATCAGTTCACAACAGACACAAGGAAGCTTCGAATCTGTTAGGACAGAGGATACATTGACCAAGGCATTAGGCAATGCCGAGCATCGTGGTCGGATTCGAGGTCAATCGAAGTTTGTCAAGCAGTCGCAATACTTCAACCCGGTGGGAAGTGTCTCGAATAATGCTGAAGTATTGGATATGAAACGGCAGCTGGCCGCATTAGAAAGAATCGTGCAGGAACTATGCGCGAAGCATGGTATCAACCGAGAGACAATGGCAGAGGAGCCGACTGCACCGACAGTTGATCAACACAACAGCTTCAAGGCTAGTTGCACTCTGAATGAAAAAGGAGCTGCGGCGTCGGACCCGAAGACCATGCCGAACGCAAGTAGGGAATGCCATCTATTTGCGCCTGATTTAATTAACGGAGGAGTTGTTCTTGTTGCAAACGGCAGGGCATACATGGAATGTGTTCCAACGGACACAGTCCATGGGATTCCTTTAGGTGAGGAGAATGTACGAGTGAAAATCACAGTTCCAAAACTAAGAGGTGCACTCCTATCAATTCCGACGCACGACGCCACATGTATTGAAGAAGCTGTCGGTGGGTTTGTTGCATGGCCGAAACACTTAGTCGGCATTGAACCAAGTTTGAGCCAGGCAAGCAAAGGTCCCAGTCAGGCTCCTGTCCAAGAACCCGAGGGGAGCAAACGAACCAAAAAGAGAGCGGGGAAGAAGAAAATACAGTCACAACCGGAGGTACAACAACACCCGGCACAAGAATAAATGCCTTCGTTTGACTTTACTTACATGCTCCAGGACTTGAAACCGTTGGCATATTACGCACAGAATTCCATGCGTGATGGTACACAAATAATCTTCAACGAAGAATAGTTCGCAAAGGGCGATGAAATGCCCATATATATTGGGTTTGAAGATGTCTACCATTTCTTAACATTTAAAGAGATCAGTGCAAATAGCATAATGGTTTACATCAGGTAATACATTTTTCCTTAAACTATTTAATTATCGATCCTTCATAATTTTATGTACATAATTTGTGTAACAAGTCAGCCTAATTATTTTGCAGATACTTAACGGAATGTTGTGCAAGGGCAGGAATGGGCCAACGGTTCGAGTTTATTTCTCCAGTCCTCGTCTCACCAGTTCAACGCGTTACCGATCGCGCCGCCTACGTTCGAGAGAGGGCCGATTGCATTATACGGAGCTTAAGAGATGCTCCACAGGAAAAGCTATTTATCATGCCATGTAACAGCGGCCAACATTGGATCTTGGCAGTTATTGATCCATGGGATGACTCGGTCCTATATTTTAATCCGCTCAGGAACGGATCGGGTGATGATTTTAAAGACCTCGTTATGACGTAAGTATTTTTTTATGTTCATATATCTGATTCTATGCATACAATAATTGTCGTTGTAATATATTGTTGTGAAATTGTTAGGGCACTTAATGATTGGAAGGTGATGGTGGGAGGAGGAGTAAGACAGCGACGGAATTGGAAGACTTTGATTGAGACTGCTCGATGTCCAATACAGGAAGGATATGTAGAGTACGGTTATTTCGTGTTAGCTTTCATGCGAGAAATAACCCTCACTATTGATGGAATATCTGTTCTTCAGACGAAGGATTTTTATACCGATGATGAAATGAAGATGGTTAGGATTGAGTGGACTCAATTTGTTATGCGGCACATACAATATTAAACCATATGATTTTGTATTATATGCATATGAATTGAACAAAATGTAAATTGTTTTATTTTAGCTAGGCTGATTTTGCCACGGGGATCGGAATCGCTAAAATTTTTTTTTATAAAAAAACCATAAAACCACGGCGGGCAAATGCCCGTCGTGATATCTCGAGACACCACGACGGGCATTTGCCTGTCGTGGTACCTTGAGGTACCACGACGGTAAAAGCCTGTCGTGGTACCTCTGGTTCCTATGATCCTATCACGACGAGCAAATGCCCGTCGTGGTATCTCTGGATACCACGACGGGTCAAGGACCGTCATGGTATATGGGGTACCACGACGGTCTTTGACCGTCGTATTATCTTGTCTACCACGACGGTTTATTGACCGTCGTCGAATCCAAAAACATACCACGACTGTGGATTCCACGACGGTTTAAAAACCGTCGTACAAGTATTAACACGACGGTTTTTAACCGTCGTGGAATCTCTATTCTGTTCTGGTGCTATTAGCATTCTTCAGCGTTCAGGCGTTGTCTTGGAACACGCTCTTGTTATACTCTTTGTGTTTGGTTTAGCCGTTCAGGTACCGCAAAAAGTCATTAAAAAAATTAGAAAAGTAATAGAACTACTATCATTACAAAGCGGCTTACTAATTATTATTATTATTATTATTATTATTATTATTTTAAATCAATCCCCAATTCACATATTTCATTTGGCTCTTGTTTCATGGGTTTTTCTTAATTTCCTTATTGTACTCTTTACAATGATACAAAATTCTTAATATTTTTTTTGGGGGCGAGTCGATGATGGGGTAGAATAGAACTTTTTCCTCACCTGGAGGATAGGTTATAAGAGACCGTTGGATATTAATCCAACCGTTGCTGGCAAGGGAGCTCATTAAGGAGAAAATGAGATCGTACGTTTGCAAATTCAGGTAGCGTTTGAAACACCAATTAGGAGTTGGAGTTTTGAAAATATGTGTTTGACTAAAAATGAACTGTAATTATTAAAAAATATATAAAAACTTAAAATGTGTTAATAAAATAAAACTATGAATTTTGTTTCGTTTCTCTTTTCATTTTATGTTATTAAAAAAATCATCTCCTTTTGATTTGAAATGATAAAGTTATGAATTTTTAAAGTTTGAGTTTTTTTAAAATGAAAAAGAGAGATTTAAATATGCAAATAGTGAAATTGGTACTTTTGAAAGGGGAAAAAAAAAAAAAAAACATTGAGAGAACCTAATATGTCAGATATAATCTTCCTATCCTCAAGTTTAAAGAGAGAGAGAGAGATATTTCCATTTACATCCCTTTGAAACTTGCACTTTGTAAACATGCTTTTTTTTTTTTTTTTTTTTCCTTCTCTCTTAAGGCAACTCCAACCGGACTCTATTTTACAGTATTACGTCAATTTAGAGTATGGGGGCATCTCCAACCCATACTCTATATCATACTTCAAATATGAAGTATGCATAGTGTACTTCATATTTGAAGTATCATTGTGCATACTCTGAACTTTTTTTTTTTAAATTAAATTTTAAAGTAATATTTAGGTAAAAATAAAAATTATAAAGTTACCCTTAACTTAATTTTTCTTTCAAAATTACCCATTTTTCTATATGTAAAGTATTTGTATGTTTCAATCTTAAGCTATATTTATTTTTTTATACCTTTTTTTATTTTATTATTTTGAATAAATTTTGTAAGATAGTAAATCAACATACAAGTTTTACATAATTTAAAAAGTTAAGAAGATATTCTAATTCATAAACAAACCATAAATAAACATACATAAAAATACATTAAACAATTACATGTGATAAACCAAAAATAATACAAAATACATAATGTAAAGGCGTAAAAATAGATAACATAAAGATATTATGATGGAAGAACAATGATTTAATAGTCCGGTATACCAGCACCGGATCCTCCAATATCATTGAAATCATGTAGTTTTTTTTTTTTTCACTCAATATTAAGTTGTTTTTGATAATTGTACTAAATTTATAGTGTTTTGGTTATTTGATATGACTTTCTATTTTTAAATATTATTCTAAAAAATAAAAACAATCAACGGATTAATATGTTAAAAAGATTGTATGGGGGCGTAATTTGTAAAATACAAAGATTATAGGGAATAATTATAAAATAATATCTAAATGATTATAAAAAAAAATATAAACAGAATATTCCTTTTAGAATATGATATAGAGTAAATGGGTTAGAGATAAAATAGTTATTTGAAGTAACAGATACTTTATTTTAGAATTTCTGTACTCTAAAATAAAGTATTTGGGTTGGAAATGGCCTAAAGAGTTGATTTGCTGTCTTTTGTGTAGAACTTTGCTTATTAAATTTATTATCGTCTGTGGTCACTGTGTCGTTCTCTATATTTTGTCGTTTTAACGGCATTGAATGATTGAAAAGAAAAGGGACAAAAAAATATATATATTTTTTCTTCCGCTGGTCTATGAAACTATTGGCGTTGTATTAATATGTTCGTCATTTCCAATATTACAATTATCAACGATTACAATTAACAAAAAAGTGTGTTTTTTTTTTTTTTTTTTTTTTTTTTTGAAGTTATTTATTTACTTTGGTTTCATAATAATAGAAGAACATGTTTACAGAACAGGAACAGATAAAACCACATTTTCAAGAATCAAGACAATGTAAATGTCTCTTCAATAATCCTCATCGAAATAAACATACCAAATTAACATTTTTAACAGCAAAACAAACATCGTAAGTTACAGTACAAACATCATGGATCATGCTATTAACAATAGAAATACGGCCCCAACAAAGAAAACAACGCCATGAGTCTCTTCTCTAATCATAAATAGGAAGGATGGTCAGCCAATAATTCATTTCATCCACTGCTTTTCTACGCTTCATGGAAACCAGCATATATAGGTCAAGTATTATTTACATGTTCTTGACATATGACATTTCACGAAACCAAAAAACCAGAAAAAAAAAAAAACAAAACAAAACAAAAACCATGAGAAGAGCACAACAAAATTACTCCTTTTTAATATATCTTTATTAGTTTTCTACCACTTTTTTTAATCAAGACTTTATCTCGTTGAATCTTTTTTTTTCTTGTTTAGGTTTTTATCGTCATTTTTTCTTTTAAATGAATCTAAGGGAGCTACTGAAGTTAAAAAGGCAAGATGTTATACTTATAGAAAAGAGATATACCTAGCTCTTTACAAAGTCGACTGTTCTGATCTTAGACTCTTTCAAAATTGTTTTAAAAGATGGCTTCAGATCAAAAAACCGATGCACCCAATCGCCATTAACGAACGACAAGAGCGGACCACTGCTGAGATTAGTGAAGATTTCAGACTGATGATCCTCAAAGACGACAAAGTCAGATCGCTAACATCTTTATATCTCAAAAAGGACAACAGCTATTGCAAAGTATGCCCTCCTGACCCTGCAGCGACCCAGCTTAACATAGCATGAAATGACAAGGGAGAGGCCACAAAATTTGAACATTTAGCGGCTTCCTCTTCCAAAACAAGGCTGGCCAAGAGCAAACAGAAGTCAGACTCGAAATAGTGGGAGTTTGACATTGCCATTGTGACTAGAGATGCTTTTAACCTTTCAAATGATGTCTCTTTTAAACTTGATAATCTCCTTATATACTAGTATTTTGTTTTGTTTTGTTTTTTGTTTTTTCCGGGTATGAGCCATGGCATCCTTTTGTAATTAGTTCTATTTACCCCATTAGGTTGCTAAGGAGTCAAATTTTTATCTAATTCAAATTGGGTTAAAATCAGTGATGAACATTCCCAATTATCGTTAATATATATATTTCCAATTATCTTTAATATATTTGACAGCTTGAGCTGACACAAATTTCATTCATATTTAAACAAAGCCATCTAATAATAAGAGCAAAGAGGTGATAAAATTGATGTCCCCAATTCATCCAACCCGAATTTTTATTGGGTAGGTTAGGGTTTAAATTTAGCAACCCATCATAAACCAAACCCACCCAATTAAGCTTTTTATATTTTTAAAATATATATTAATGACTATATATTTATTAGTTTTTACTATGTGTTTATCACATGTATATTTAAACTTACATTTTTTATCTTTTTTTTTAATATCTATTTTACATTATGTAAAAAGTTGAACTATATTTGATATTGTTAACTTGATATCGAGAATATGTTAAATCTGTTATTTTTTTTAACATATTTGTTATTTACAATTGCATTTATTAGTTTTAATTTTTTATTATAAAGATCAACCCTATTCGAATTTAATTGATTAGATTGATTGGGTGTGTTAAAATTTTTTTCAACCTACGAAGATTTATTTGAGTGAGTTGAGAAGTCCCAAAAACACACCCAACTCACTTCATGTTCAGCCCTAAATCATAATCCTGCATTGGCAATATATGAAAATTGACTGCCTTACCCGGCTGTGAAATTAATACCTGTCAAAAATAAACCGTAATTTTCATCACCGACTAGCATAACTTAACGAAATTTTATAAGAATTTGTGTTTTTAGCACACTGAAGGGTTATGTTCCTACAGTAGAATTCTCCATGTTCCGAAAAACAGCTTTCCGTAATTATTTATAAAAAAAAAATAAAAAAAAATAAAAAAAAAGCTTTCTTTCTCAACGCATAAATGGAATCAAGCTATACAGAAAGATTCCATCATTGTTCATCCCAGAAAAAACACAAAATAAATAAGTAAATAATGTTGCATGGCTCTATATACTTGTTTACAAAAGATGATTATATATCAAGTTTAAGAGAGACATTCTTAGAAAAGGTTAAGAGCATCGATGCTAATAACAATGGAAACATCAAACTCCCACCATTTCTTGTACCTCTTTTAACTTCGGAAGACTCATTAGATTTTTACACATCAATTTGAAAGACTACTTTCTTTCTTGAAGAAAACTGATGATCTTGTTATCTCAATTCGGTGAAAAAATTATGAATTGTGGACCTGTTTGGTAAACTTTTTTATTTTTATTTTTTTTAATCCATTGAAAAAGAGAAGCAAAAGATTTTTTTTTTTTTTTCTGTAACTGTTTTCGAACTATATTTTTAAAAGAGCTTTTAAAATTAAAATGATTTTAAAATTTTCTAATAAATTATAAAATTATTAAAATGAAGTTTATAATATCTAGCTTAAATTTTAATACAAGTTTTAAAGTCTGTTCAGAAAAATTTTTTCTAGAAGTCACATTTTATGATTTTGCTATTAAGCTCTTATGAAAGGTGAAAACTCTTCTTGCAGATCATCCAAATACTTCTAAAAACAGTTTTTAGATTTAAGAAACCAAAAGCAATTTCTAAAATGTTTGTCAAAGAGGTCATATGTTTCTATTCAAATATGTAGACTAATTAAATTCTTCCTTTTTTTTGTTTTGTCTTTTTCCTTGTGTAGAGTATATATTTGGAGGTTTCAAGAGCCTTGTATAGCATTTGATTTTTATATGGTTTTGCACAATTTTGTTTTCACGTTGGGGTTTCTTGAAAAAAAAAAAAAAAAAAAAAAAAAAAAAAAAAACCCAAAACAAAAAAAAAAAAAAAAAAACCCAAAACAAAATTTTGATCCATCAAGGACTCAAGCTAGAAACTTTCACCTTCTCAATGGCCATATTTTTCAAGCTCCGTTCATGACCACTCCCAGATACTCAGAGCGACGTCATCTATATACAACCATTTGATGGTTTTAAGGTTCTTCAAATTCCCTACAAAAACGGTCAAGACCCTTGGAAATTTTCCATGCACTTTTTCCTTCCATACGTGAATGACGGCCTCCTTAGGCCATAAATCAAACCCTGGTTTCTTGTATCAAGAGTTTGAGCTGATAGAAGACAAGCTCACTAATTTTTGGATTCCGCAATTCAAATTCTCATTTGGGTTTGAAGCTTCGCACACCCTGAAGAAAATGGGGCTTGATCAAATTTTTAAGCCTAGGGGACTTTCTGAGATTTTTGATTGTCCTGATACTAGTGGAAAGCTCGTTGTTTCGTCCTTACTTCACAAGGCTTGTATTGAAGTAAATGAGGAAGGGACGGAAGCCGCGGCTAGCACAGTGTCCAAACTACAATTATTTAGACTATATCTAAGCTTTGTGGCTGACCATCCTTTCCCATTCATGATTAGAGAAGAGACTCATGGCATTGTTTTCTTTGTTGTAGCAGTGCAAAAACCCACTCCTGGATTCATAGTCCATCGTCCTTAAAATCGGAGATGATAATTAAGTTGCTATTTTTAGCATCATGTTTGTACTTCGTTTATGTTTGTTTTGATGCTAAATTGTGATTTGGTTGTATGGTAATTATAATGAGGATTGAAGAGACATCTTTTGGTTGTTAAAAAAGAGTAAAAGTAATACATGGTCTTGAAAATGTTATTTAATCTTTAGTGTCGTCTCTTCCATAGACGGTAAACGTCAGGTATTTATTTTAGATGTCATATTATTGACCTAGACATCGGTTTGTGGTACTGTTTGAAAGAAAACAAACAAGTTGATTCTTGGTCTAATTAGGATATTTGGAGGAAAATCATATCCGTTTAAAAGGTGAAAAACCAACATATTTTCATGGTTTAAGTTGACTTGTTTGTATGTTTTGGTTGTTTCTTAAATTCATTATCGTTACTCGTTAGTGATAATTTAGTTTTGGTTGTTTCTTAAATTCATTGTCATTACTCTTGTTAGTGATAATTTATGTGTTTTCAATGTCTTTATCATTTTCAAGAACATCTCTTAATTTCATTTTTGCTTTCTAAACTATAAATCCAATCCCATTTTATTCCACAAATTTAAAATATCCTTTTTTTTTTTTTTTGGATAATTTCTATCACACTAGGCATTTGGTCCAATGTTGGTTTCGAAAACCAGTTTTTAAATTATTTTTTTTTATTTTGAACTATTCAAAATAATATAACCGATATATTCTGTTCCACAAAAATCAAAAATCAAAATTTAAGATTCAAAATTCCACATACACTCTATGGATATTATGTGAACCACCCTGTGGTGCACAACTACGATGTGGTCCTTACCACACTGTATAATCTTAAAATTTAAAACTATTTTAAATTTATTTTAAATAATCATATTATTTAAAATACAAATTAATCCAATTAATTTGTTGTGTGAATGTTAATATAGAATTCTCAATTCTAAATTAATAAATTAACCCAAAATAAAATAATGTTCGCATTATTTAATGGAGCCGTTGAGAGTAACTATGGACTTTATAATTTTAAGCTCTAATAATTTTGACAATTAATTAACACCTTAATTAAAATATCAAAATTATTAATCCCAAATTATTCCACTAAAAATTTGGGATTGCACTCTTAAAATTATAAAACTAATTATATTCAAAGATTTGAATTGCCCATTGATATAGTCACTACATATAAATCAATCCTCCATAAACGGTTCATAATTAAAGTTAGGTATTTTCCGTTAACCTCTTTAATTATATGTTTCTCATTAAGTACCATTGATTCTCTAATGAATAATATATTTATGATCTAATCATAAATTGAGCGCTCTTATTATTCAAGTCCCGAATCAACACTCAAGGGAACCGTCCATCTAACTTCTTTACGAAGGAATGGATTTCATCTTGTATATTAATATTCCCGGCTACTTATCATATTATATTTCCAATATACCAAGAATTTGACACTATTCATTTGTGTCATTACTCGATATGTCAAAAAATATGATACAATAAATAGGAGTCTATTAATTACTCAGAATTAAGATCGATTCATATATGACCATCATTGATTAAATTTGAATGCTCTATGTGACAACGGAAATTATTAGAGATTCATAATTAATCGTGTTCCAGTCCTATATAATCAAATTATATGAAGTGCTTTCATTCCAATAATCTCATTATTAACAATCCGGATAAGATCATTTCATTCAGAATGTAATGAACCGCGCTAATAATTTTAAATTAAAGATCCCAACTTTAATTTTTAATTACGGACAGATTTAGATTATTTACTTTAAATATTATCCTCATGTATATAACACTTATATACAATATTTAAAGTCACATTTAAATAATCTAGGGTTTTCGATATTTATAAAGCATCTAAACATGCATGTAAAAATAATATTGAAAAATCCTCAAATTAAATCAACAAAATAATACATCTCATTTGTTTATGGGCACATATCCCAACATCCAAAACACTAAAAGTAGTCCGCAGTTACAGCGTGAAGATCAAAAGTGCATTTGTCATGGTTAGTTTTATCATATTTCACGTCCCAAAACCTTTTATTGAATTTGGATTATAATCTTAGAAACTGTAAATTGGTCAAAACACACTTGATCTTGAAGTGCTAGCTATTACTTATTTATTATCAATATTTTAAAAAGAACTTCCATGAGATAGATAGATTGATTGTTCGATGACTATTATTTATAGTTCGAGTATTCTTTCTTTAACATTTTAAAATTCTAGAGCAATTGCCCTTTTTTTTTTTTTTTTTTTTTTTTTGTAAAAGATTTAGTCATCTACGTCCTTCAACCCTTTATAACACTATTGTCATAGAACATGTTTTCTTTGTTTACTATTCTGATTTTCAATCGTTTTTATTTTGTTTTTTTGCCAAAAAGGCTGTTGTTTTATTAATAAAGAGAATAAAAGGAAACAACATTTGAGACTAACGTCCGAGTCTCATCAATCCATACACTATTAAACTTAGAATTTAAAACACAATGGGCTTGAAGATGGGCCACTTGGTTTGCATTTCTCCAAACATGAGACACTAGAGGACGTTGAAGAGTATCAAGCCAAGCCGGTCTCGAAAGCTACTATTGTATAAAATGCTGTTGTTTGTTTCTGATGTTACAGTCATTTTATCACACACCTGTCGTAAGAGAACATGCTTTCTTGGTTTAAATTCCTGTCCTGTATATTCTTCCGTTTTAACAGTACTGATTGTCTTTAATGTACTTATTTTTTAGAAATGTTAAGCTCTCTATCATTTGCCACTTTATTTTAAACCCATTTTTAAAACCTTTTTTAACAGGATTTTCTTTTTTAAAAAATTTTAATATACTATTTGAATTTATAGATGTGAGCCTATAATTCAAATGAGGCCTAACATCAAAACAATAACTTAACCCGTTCGTGTACTTAAAGCATGTATAAAAGAATAGGCAGTAACTACCTTTAAAAAAAAATTAAAAAAAAAAAAGGCAGTAACGTAATTGAAGAAGTTCTAGCTCCAACAAAAGGGTCTTGTCTGAAGTACAGATAGAAAAATAGACCTTTATGAACATAGCTAATGCATTAAAGATAAAGGCTAATTTAGAAAGAGTGCAAACTGAATCAAACACTAGTAGTTCTAAGTAAACCAAATCAAACACCTCACTGACCCGGGCTTTGGGACCTGTCATTTTGGGGCGCGGCGGGTAATGAACCCAACCAAGTAGGTGGGAGCATCCCAGTCTGCTCTTGAACAGTACTCAGCAATGGAGGCAGCATACTATACACAGCAGCCATGTCCTTCATGGCACCACCATTCGATTCTCCACCACCGCAGGCGTTGTTACCTTGGGACCAAAGGCTAATCTTTGGCTGCAGGCCTTGAACCGCTTGCGCGTTGACCTTAGCAATGTCTTGGAACATGTTGTTCTTGATCATCAAGTAATCTCTTACTGCCAAGTAGCTCCCTCCCAGCTGCTTCATGAGGGTATTCAAGTACAAGCCCTCTGCTTCGGCCATCACAACAATTCCTTCAGCTTCCTTTTGCTTCGCGAAAAGGCTTGCCTCGGCATTTGCCTTTTGTGCCTTAGCAGCTTGTTCGTTACAATACAAATCCGCATCTGCTGCCCTTTGTTTCTTGTACAGCTCCCAATTTGCTTCTTGAACCTATAAGATAGTCAATTAACTAAACAAATAATAAGGATATCACTACTCAACGCTACAATTTTTTTTTTCCTAGTCAAATTCACATTACCAGAATGTTATATATGATAGTTGAGCATCACATAATAAAATTTAGTTTACAATAATACAGCACTTAATTATATGAATTAGTCACATAATTGCGTACCTTAGTTTCATAATCCATGTTACTTATTTAACTAATCACATTACCAATTAAGACAAATGAGCTCAATGTGACACTGTTTTTTGACTAATCACAAATTCAAATAATTTTAGGATCATGTTATACAACAAATGGGGTTAACCACAAGTGATCACAAGTATAATTACCTTAATTTCATAATCGACAATGGCCTTACTCAACAAGTCAGCTCTGAGCTTCTCAATCTGAGTTTTTGCCTTCTTCTTCTCAAGATCGGTCTTCAACTCAGCATCTCTTGTGTCGACGGCATTTTTGGCCTCGACATTTGCCAATTTAGTCTCCTTGTCGCGCAAGGCTTTCTTTGTTGCGAAAGCGGCATCCGATTCCAGCACATCAGCTTTCCTTTGGTTCTCAAATATTTTCAACTCAGTATTAACCTTGATATCTTCCTTCTTAGCCGCTCCTTGCCTCTGGGTTGATTCTATCTTTGATTCCGCATCAATACTATCAGCGTTTTGGGCTGCTTCCGCTTCCCTCACCTTCGCACCGATGTCGCCTTTTTTCTTTGCTTCAGCAGTATCAATCTACAGATAACAGTATCCAAATTCTCAGCAAAATAGATAATTATTTCTCACAAGCTTTAAGGATATTGTAAAAGACATGATATAAGCAACCTAAAAATTTCCAATTGAAGAAATAACTGGGACTTTGGAAATTAAAAAATAAAAATAAAAAATAAAAGAAGAAGAAGAAGAAGAATTACATGTGCAGATCGGATTCTTTAATATATTTTATTTTGTAACCTAAAATCACAAATAGAACACAAAGATATACATGTGCACGTGTTAAAATGAAGGTTTTCATTGAAGAGAAGATCAAGAACAGATTGTTTTCTTTTTGCGCTGAATATACAAACAGAAAACGAAGAAAAAATAAATAAATTAGAAGTTACTTAGGGTTCTAACCAAATTGATCCTTTTTTTCCCCCTCTCTTTGATGCTAGAGTCATGCGAACTTTGAAAAATAAAACATAGAAATTTCCATAACAAAGACAAATGTATAGGCAGTACTCCATAAATTTCAAATAAGCTCTTCAAGAAGAAACCAGCAAAGAACCAAAATAAAAAATAAAAAAATATTCAGTGTGTGTGTGTGTATATATATATATATATATTTTAAAGCAATATAATGGAAAATATTGAAAAATAGACTAAAAGTTAAAAAGATGAAAATAAAAATAAAAAAAATCTACCATTAGCTTCAATATCCGACCATTTACCAGCAGAAAGCCTAAAAAAGGAATATATATATATATATATATATATATATCATTCGACCATAGTCGTTAATTACAACAATATTTCAACAATCAAACTCCAAAGAGAGAGAGAAAACCGAAGAATCACGATCTATGGCCGCCGCGTCACCCAACTCGCCGATCTCCTCTTGCTTGCCCAAAGCCGCCATGGGATCTCCTAAACCGGTGAATCTCACAGTCAACAGCCAGTCAAGAACGCGAGTTCGGACTCTGTCATCACCGACATCACAACCTCGGATCCACACTCAAGCCCAACTGCAAACCTAGATTTCCACCGCCACCCCTCGCTCCCTTCCCCACTAAGCTCTCTTCTTCTGTCCTCGGCGTTTAAGATGCAGCAGTTCAAAGATGAATTAAAGGAAGAAGATGGATGCAGTGAAGAAAACGAACCCCTGGAAAAAAAAAATGTATTTTTCTTTTTATTTATTTTTGTAATATTAAAGTAAAATTCATATGCTTTACTGAATACGATCACATTGTTACGTCCAGCATTATGCTTTTGATCGATTGGTTTAAAACGTCTACACTGTCCATATTGAAAAGCAACTGTCCCCCATGGAAGAACTGCCCAAAAACTCTACTAAGAAAAAAATTAAAATTTATTGTCAAAACTTTACAAAACGCTAAAACAAGTGATATATTCTAATACACATTATCTTAAGATTAAATCCAATGTATATGTTCAAACCAATTGTCATAAAAAATTGTGAAAGATAATATTATCATACTTTATATTTCAATATGTAATGCTAATTTCTAATTTTTTTTTTGTCGTCATTATTAAGTTCTAAACTCATTAAAATAAATTTTCGTATGAATACTTTGCCACCAAGTTTGCTATATGGTAAATTTGACATTAAATAATATGTAGCATTCTATTTGTAGAGTTTTTTTTTTTTAATCTAAATACTAATTAAATTTACTATTGACTCACTAATTTAGCACTTAATTATAGGTGTTCAAAGCTTGGTTGCTGCAACGTCAAAAGGTCGTAGCTTGGAACTATTATTGTTCTTTTTGGGTTCAACAAGTTTTAGTGTGGTACGGATTTTTAACTGAATGCATGCAATCAATTGTAGAACTTGAATATTCATTCAAATTGAATATGTATGTCTGAATAGTTTTTATTAAAGATAACATTTGAATATTATAAAGATAAAAAAAAATGGATCGAATTTGTATATGTGAAATTTTAATTTTAAATTTAAATTGAATTGTTATGAAATAATAAGACATTCAAATAAGGGTCATATGCCATAAATTTGGTACCGCCTAATATTTTTGTCCATCATAATATTAAAGTTGATAATTTTATCATTTTATAACACTAAAATTATTAAATTTAATATTAGAATGAACAAAATTATATTAAAAAAAAAACTCAAACTATGATTCTTCACCAATTTTCTCTTCAAAAAATAATTTCACTATAGTAATGAGTCAATCAAAACAAATGTTACCTTATAGTTCAGTAATAATAGTTATTCAAATGGTTCATCTAAATTAACACCTCATCTGTGTGTTGACTCCACATGTATAATCAGACACTACCAGTCTCAAGACAGGTGGTGTCATCCCCTATTGTCCCTTTGTCTGGTGCTTGGATGGATCCAAAAATTAATTTCAAGCTGTGTTTTGAAACATTCTTACATATAATCCTAAATTGTGTGGCTCCTGTACATCAGAGGACTCCCACATCCAAACTCTACCAAAGAAATGGGCAAGAGCCCACATATAAAGTCTTAGCTTAGTACGAGCAAAGGTAACCCAACTTCATGAAAGTCTCTATACTTTTAGTTATTTTTCTTGTTCAACTCTAATTGAAATATTTAATTCTTGGTATCAAAAAAATTACCTAGTTAATTAAACTTAGAGTAAAATTTGATGATTAAATTTCTTCACCATTTTTCTTAGAAATCCTCAAAAATGAAAAAAAAGCATTTGATTCTCAAGCAATTATAGATCAATAACATAAAACGAAAAAGAACTCCTTATTATGGAAAGAACAAGTAATTGTCAAATAATATTATTCATTGTGATAGATATGATTTATTTTAGTCAAAATTGAATATTGACCTTTATTAGGTATGAATTTGAGACACCAAAAATATCTGTATATATTTGATGAGGTTCAAAATATTTGTTATACTTTCTGAATAAACTTAAGTATGAAGTAAACTTGTATAACCTTTTCAAAAATTTATCTACTACTTTTTTATAAGATAAATTGAGACTGAGCACTGAAAAAAGGGGGGAGAACAACAGAAATAAACAAATAAACAAAATTTCCTTTAATATTCTTTAAACTCAGATACTTATTCAGCTTCTCAAACACTATTATTTGAAAAATTGTACAACTAGCCTGACAAAT
>CM046379.1:33610200-33795683 GCA_025413485.1 Ficus microcarpa
CTCAATTTAATAGGTCATCTTACAGTGATATTAAGAAGCCAATGACATGCGTTGTGGGTTAGTTGAACAAGTACCACGAGGGGAGGTATTGACGGAGACATGAGAAGTACTTAATTCGGCTATGGGATAATTTATTTAGCAAACTACAAGTACAATATTATAGAAAATACTTTTTAGCTAACGCACAGCCTGCCAAACCAAGCTAAGAAACATCTAATTAATGCAAACTATGCTCATTACCATGCATATAATATATTAAGCATGCGTTTAGTGTACTGGTTGAAATTGAATTATTTGAGTTGTAGTTGTTTGACTTTTTAAAAACTAATTAAAATTTTTGTTAATTTTTAGAAAAAGACAAAAATAAGATGAAATATTGTAGCTTGAACCGGTGAGTTAAACGCCCCTAATGCTTCAGCGTAGCTTGCGGATATATATCTGAAGTTAGCCATGGCGATGTCTGGCTCTCAGGATCCTTATCTTCCACGATTGCAGGAGTTGTATAAAGTACATGGACGATTTTGCGCATTTCTAATTTGTTGTGTGTATGACAAGTATATCACTAGATCAGAAAGGACCTCTCTTATTTTTAGCATCAAACATAACGTACTTTTTATCCTGATCAGCGCCCTTTCATCTCGACGCGTTGCATGGTGGGGTTGTGGTGCCATTAGAGGGCAGAGCTTCAACTTTGTGTGCACTATTTGCTCCGGAAATTAGTGAAACCAAAACCAAAACTACGACCACATAAGAGACCCCCATGCATTAATTATATTCTCTCTTTAGTTTCATTCTCATCTCACTATTACTTGGGGATGATATAAGTGTAATATAGCGGCGTCTTATAATAATAATATGCTTAAATGTACACATAAATATGAGGATATTGATTGGACGGTTTTGCTAGAAATTTTTTTTTTCTTGTTGCAATGGGACCGCGATCCACCAACATTATTGTGATTAATAGTGATATTTAGTTATATAAAAATATTGTGACTAAAAGTGTCATAAGAGAATAACGTGGCTAAAAGTCTTTTATTTTTATTTTTATTTTTAAGTACAGAATATGGGGCCATAATATTACTAAGGTATTGGTACAATTGGGTTGGGTCTATTTTTCTTCCTTGGACTTGGGAGTTGGGAGAGTAGGACCTCTCTCGGACCCGTGAAAATCTCAAACCAAAGTCATATGTAGCAAGGACTAGTGATCAACGCCCGTATGGGTGGTTGGGATGTCAAAGAGTTTTGATATTTTTGTTAGGCATCTCATTTTCATTCATCCGGGTTCTAATCACATTGTCTTCTTTAATTTAAGTCCAACTCCAGCTTCGGCTATTGAAGTTTAGGTTCGTGATAACATGGTAGGTCTCGAGTGAACGATTGAGAGAAATTAATATGAAATCTGACTTTACTATATCTAGGAAAGTTTTCCTATTAGATCCTATTTTATTTATAAAAAGAAAAGGACTCCGTGATCATGATCAAGAGAGTACACTATATTAAACAATTATGGCCCCAAATAAAGACCGAATATTATTTCTTCATCTGATTTCTAAATCAATTTTGTAACTTACATGACCTCAATTCTAGTACGGAGAAATCGAGTTAAAAAAAAAGAAAAAAAGTACAGCCCTCTAGTGGTATATGACAAGTTTTACTGTGTTGGCCTGAAAGGTATTACGTAAATCACTTTTTTTTTTTTTTTTTAAATCATGTCAAGCTGCTAACTATAAGATAACTTAGAGCAATTTTCCACCTAATAGTGTGTTTACATTGAAATTTTTCAAATTTTTACTTTTTAAATATGCATACTACATTAATTTAATATCAATTCAATTTAAATTCTCAATCCAAATCCAAATCTAAATTTTCCAATTCAAATCTATGAATTAAATGGACACTAGAGTCCCTTTGGGTTCCTCACCCCACCCCCCCGGCCGGCGGATATATGCTTGATGGGTAAGCAAAGATACCTTCAGCGTGTAATGAATGAAACCAGAGTCTAACCTTAGGCCAAATCATTGGGTATCATTGTTCTATCTAAATAACCTCATTATATCTTTCTATAGAGCCTGAATAAGATTTTCAATTATGTAAAGTTATCTAACTAATGTTATAGCGTTTTGAGAGAAAAAATAAGAAAAATAAAACCTATTTGTTTAGTATTTAGAGCTCCAGACCCGCCTAAATTAAGGAGAGGGGCTGTACCCAAAGTTTTGGGCAGCTAAAGAAAAAGTGGAATTATGTACAAGGTCCACTTGTTATTTCCACTTTGCATGCATAATAATATTTTCCAATTCCAAAAAAAAAAAAAAAGATTTCATTTAACAGCTTTTTTTTTTAATTTTTTTTATTTTCAATTTTAGAATCCGAAATCCAGTTTTCAATACATGGTTCAACAACTTACACACTTGCTAAACACCGGCTGAGCCGCAAGTCCTGTTCACTGAAAGTTGTCTATTGAAAGCTCTAAGCCCACCTAAGAAAGCAGCTATCTAAGGTTTTGGGTAACAAAAGAAGAAGTGGAAGATATTAAAAAAGGCCAACGACTTTTTATTTCCAATTTTGCATTTCAAAATATAATCCAATATTATAGTATAATCGATAGTTTTCACAATTTAAGCATAACTTAAAAAAAAAAAAAATTCTGATCATGCAGTAATAGTAGTACTTCAACAACAGTACGACTGAAATCTAATCTACGTTACAAATTAGCCACACCGGACGACACGTATATTTTGATCGTGAGCTACCAAAATGATCAGCAAGCCTAAAAAACCAAAACAAGACACTGAAGAAAAAACAGGACATTATTACTACATACTAAAAGAATTGATGAGGTTACTGTTCTTTAAATAGTATGTGGACTATTCTGCCCCTTGGGTAAAGTTGTTTTTTTGTCTAGCTACAGTATATGGACATAATTGCCTTTTTTCCCTCATTGCATGGACCGATTTGTCCTTTGGTCAGTGTTGCTTTTTCCTTCCACTACAATAAACGGACGGTGTTGCCCTTGGTTTTTGTTCTTTGACAATTTTGCCCTTATCAAAAGTACTAAATTAGGGTTTCTTCATAGTGGATGGATGAAATTGCCCCTTTAACCCTAGAATTTTTTCTCTCTCACTTGTCTCTCCGCCGCTTATTTATTCTCTCTTTTTTCTCTCTCTTCTGTTTACTTTCTCTATCTTCTGGTTGCTCTCTCTTTCTCTTGGTTCTTCATTCTTTCGAAACCTTAAAATTTAATTTACTTTTTTCTTTTCGCCGGTTGTGGTTTCTCCAGCATCATTTTCTCCTTATGTTGTTGTTTGCTCCCTTTTCTTTAAATTTTCGAAGCATTTTCTTCTCTGATTTTTTTTGCAACGCTATTCATTTTTCTTCTTGGGGTTTTCCTTTTCTCCGAATCCTAAGTTTTGGTTTTTTGTGTTCTTGATTTGTTTTTGCCGTTATTTTTTCTTCGTCTTTTATCGTTATTTTAATTTTTTTTGTTTTGTTTTGTTTTTTCTTTTCTTTCCAAGGTTTTTTCTTTTTCTTTTTGATTCTTCAACTTTAGATTTTAAAACTTTTTATTTTATTTTTCCTTACTGTTATTTTGGTCTCGCTTTTTTTTTTTCTTTTTTTCTTTTTTTCTTTTTTTTTTTTTCTTTTTTCAGGGTTTTGATTAGTTTTTGTTGGTTGTGAATTTTTTTTTCTTAGTAGGGTTTTTTTTCCCACCTATATATTAGTAGAGAATTCTTTTTGGTTTCTTTATGTTTTTGTCTTTGGAATTTTTTGTTTCTACATGTTTTTCTCTTCAATTTTTGCCCCTTTTTTTTGGTGTGTTTTTGGGTGATTTTCCTTTTTTTTTTTTCAATGGTTTTTTTCCCTGCATGTATACAATATGTGGTATCGTTTTTTTTTTTTAATTTCTTTTTTTAGGGTTTTGATTGGTCTTTGGTTGTGATTTTATTGTTCTTTGTAGGGTTTTTTTTTTTTTTTTTTTTTTTTTTGCTGCGTATGTGTTGGTGGATAATTTTTTTTTTGTTTCTGTATATTTTTGTTTATGGAATTTTCTGTTTCTCCATTTTGTTTATCCTAAATTTTTTTTTTTTGGAGTTTTTTTGTCATTGTTTCTTTTTTTTGTCTTTTTTATAGTTGTTTTTATTGTTCCGTATGTACATAATCAAAGAAAAGTACTTTTGTATTATTTTATTATTTATTTTTCCAATTTATTTTTTTCATTAGTTCTGCTTCCTATATTTACATGGTTCGAGAAAATCATAGAAAAAGCTGAAGAGCAAAAAATAAAAGAAAAAATGGGGTAATAATTTGATTTTGCTTTACTTATTATATATATATATATATTGGTCTTTATTTCTGATTTTCGTTAATTTGCTTTTGTAGATTGGGATAATAATGGAGTGAACATATTGGATAATAATGGAGTGAACATGGTGAATTGGGAGTATGCAGTGGAAATTTCAAGCACTTATTTATGTGATATTTTAATTTTTGATTTTTCTCTTTTTTTTTTTCCTTACCCCCTAGGTAATATTTTACTGAACTTGGTTTTTAAATTTTATGACTTGATTGTCGGATATATATATATTTTTTGTTTTTAAGATTCGCATATCCTTTTCAGATGATATTTTATTTGTTAGTTTTATTTGAATGAATTGTTGAATTTTCTTATCTGTATTGTTTAGTTAGATTTGAATGGATTGTTAGACTATTTTATACTTTAGGCTTCTAGACCTCTTACGTTGTTTCTTAGCTGCAGCTTTTATACTGAGATATGTTGTTATGGTCTTTGCTGATCTGTCCCAGATATTTAATGGATCTAAACAATCTTTTTGCTTGTAATCGTGCCATTTGCTATGATTTTGTGATTTACTGTTTGCTTTCTTTAGTTTAACTGCATTTTTTATAGGTGTCACCCTAGTTTTAATGCTGCTGGGCTAAGGTTTTCGATCTATAATACCTTGATTTATCCAAACTCTATTATTTGTTATGACTAACCATGTTTTTCTCTGATATTTTACTAAGATAACTTTGTTATTTATGTGATATTTCTGCTTTTTTTTACTCACCGACATTTGAAAAAAAAAACTTAAAATTTTATTTTATAATTTTTTTGTTATAAAAACTATGCTTCTTTATTTACTACTTTATTCCTTTAACTATCACTGCTTCTGCAATATTCTCTTACGCACTGTCTATACAACCGTCTCTTAGTTATTACTATCTCTGTAATATCTTCCTATTTACTTGGCTCCCAACCTTATTTAATTGTTACCATGACTTTCTTATTCCCTCCTTTCTTACTTTCTAAGAACTGAGTTTTATCAATTACTATTTTTTGTGAAGAGGGCCTTTTTTATTAAGATACTGCTCTTAGTTATATATATATATATATATATATATATATATATTAATTGTTATTGAATGGTTTTATTTTACTGGATTTGGTTTCCTCCTTAAAAGTATGTTCTTTTCTTTTTTCTGTTTATTTGTTCCTGTAATATTTTCCTATTTCCACTATTGTTTAATCATAGTTATTAATATATTATGAAAGGATTTGGATTTGTTGTTATGTTCTCTTCTTTGTCTTTGTCTTTGTTTTTTAATATGGTGCGATCAACTCTGCTTTTTGAAACTTTTATTTGTCAATGTTTTGATCATGTCATTGTTATTATACAAAAATTTTATTTGTCAATGTTTTGATCATGTCATTGTTATTATATGTTAGATGATTATGAAATAGGATATGATAGTTTATATGATTGCTGTATGTATAAGGAAATATGATTCTATTTGTTTGAATTATATTATCTCTGCATCATTTTTCTATTCATGTTTATGTGTTCTTATAATTTGTAAAATCTATATACATGCCTATATGATATTGGTCTGTGATTGTTATTGTCACTGTTTGCTTTAATTGTTATAATTACTTTTTGAAAACAATTTTTCTATATAGATTTAAGCTTACTATAATGATCTGTATTTTGATATATACCAATACATATATTAGATGCATTACTTAGTTGGTATATATTGTTAAAAATGATATTGTTGTTATCAATTGTTAGAGAATTATTAAATAAAATTTGGTAGTCTTTATTTTTGCTGTAAATGTTTGACATTTAAGTTGTTTTTCGGTTTGTATATATGTTTATATGATATTAATTTAATTGTTACTATTGTAGTCACTGGTTTTTTTTTCTCCTGTTATAAACAGTTTTCTAAGAGTTTTTGTACAAAAATTTAAGCTTACTATGATGATATCTATTTTGGATTATACTAATGCATATACGTGATGCATTATTTGGTTTGGTATATGTTGATGAAAATGATACAATTGTTTTTAATTACTAGAGGATTGCTAGATATGATTTGACAATCTTTATTGTTGCTATAAATATTTGAGATTTGAGTTATTTTTCAAGTTTTCCAAATACATAGTAGCATTAATAATGCTACTAGTTTTGCGTTATTTTACTTCTAATTTCGGTCACTATTTTTAAGCTTTTTCAGTATTCCTTTTATACTTGCTGTAAACTAAATTATAATTATAACTTTATAATTAGAACTTTTATTACTTTATTACTTTATAATAACTTCATAGTAAAGGAACGTAGGTTGTTATTGTTCTTTCAAAACATTCTGAATGTATTTTTAGACATTTTTAAATTATATTTTTTTTTGTTAGTCTTGACATATATTAATAATAATATAAGATATTTGAGTTTACTGTAATAGTTTTTACTTTTTATATAATGCGAATATCATTTATTTATTTTTATTTCAACACTTGTTATTGTTACTGTTTTTTTATTTATTTATCTTTTTGCAAATTTTAATAAAACAAGTCTCTATCTACACCTAAACATTTCACTTACTAGCTAAAGGCATACGACGTCGAATTATATTTTTGCTATTCCTAACATTTATTGATAACAATAAAAGAGATCTAAGCTTGCTTTAATAATTTTATTTTTTATGTAAAAAAAATATGAGCTTTTAACATATTTCAATACATGTTATTCAATAAATGACGAATTAAGAAAATTATAAAAATATGTGGTATATATGTTTTCCTCAATATACATGTATTTTGTTTCCTGCTTTCATATATATATATATATATATATATCACTTAATATATTATATTCCTAAATTTTGATTTCTTATATATGATTCAATTAATTAATACCCGAATGATATTAAAAACATCTTTTATAAAGAAATACTACGTCTCCGTTTGATAAGTTAGTTAGAGGTGAAATTTTTAAGTTAGAGTTGTTGACTTTTTAAAAACTGGTTATAATTTTTGTTGATTTTTCAGAAAAAAAAAAAAAAAAATTGAGACAAAAATTTTAAGTTGGAACCTAAATTCCAAACACAACCTACATAATATTAACCAAAAATAGTAAGTTGTTGAAAAAAAATATCTACAAAAAAAATTTTTGCTTTCAATAATTATATTAAAAAATGATTGTTTTAATCTTCAAAATTCAAATTCTATTTATAGACTCTTAAATAAATGTATTTATATGCTTCTATTATCTATAGAAAATTTTCAGTCTATTGTGAGTGCTAAAGTTAGGGGAAACACATCAAACTCTCCATACTTGAATATGTCGCCTATGGAGGAACACAGATTATAACACTGATCGTCTAATAAGCATAGACTGCTTATTAGTGGATGAGCAGGTAATTAAATTTACTTTTTATGAATATTAAATTTATTAGCAAAAATCAATTTACAATATTATTCAATATATAAATAATTATAAATTAATATCTATATTTTTTCAGGATGAGGCAATACATGGGTTTGTCCGTATAAAAAATACTGATTTCATAACAAATAAAATATAAGCGGGCAGTATATATGAAATCAACAATTTCTTTACTACGAACAACAAACAAAGTTACAAAATTGTTCATTATAGGGCAATGTTACAATTTGCACGGCTACAGTTTTCAAAGATGTTGAAGAAGATATATCAGAAATACCCCAACAAAAATTTAATTTTGTAGAGTACGACCAACTAACATCAAAATTTGACATCAACGACCTTCTTTTAAGTAAATTACATATAATATTCACATTTATTTACCAAAAATTCATAGTTTTATGTTATAAATATCAATAAATATTAACTTTATATTTGTGATACCGTATTAGTTGTCATATGTTGTCTTATATCTGTTAAAAGTACTAAAGAATCCAGTATAGGTGACCGAGTGGTATAAAGGTGAAATCTAACAATCCAAAATATCAGGTAACAATAAATCACATATTATTATAAATATTTTTTCAAAATATTCACAATCTATTATTAATAATTTGTTAATTTAAATTTATTGTATTTTATAGAGAAGAAACAATTAACATAACTCTTTAGGGAGAAATCAGAGAGAACTTTGATGAAAATGCAGTTCAAAAAATGCCTGAACCAATTGTATTTACTTTTACAACCATGGTTGCCAAACAATACCTCGGTAAATGCATATACAATAAAAAATAATACTAATTTCCCTTAAATAGTGATAATAAATATTTTTAATCATTAATTTTTCTAACTATAAATATACAGGTGGATTTTATGTAACAAGTACCTCTGGAACTTCATATTATTTTGATCTAGAAGTCACCGAATCAAAGAAAATCAAAAAAATGTTTCACAAATTTTTATCACGAAATTATTATAATTATTCATATTTTACAATTAAAAAAAATACTCGACTTAATATATTATCTATTTACAGATTTAGTCATTCTATCTAAGGAATCAACTTTATTGCTACATCAACAAAAAAACTGCTATAATTGGAAGAACAAAAGACTATGAATCGAGTTACAATAGCGGAACTTCGAGCCTTAGATCTATAGTAAAATTAGGTGAATATTTATTTATTACAACTTAATTATAAAATATAATTTATTGAATATTATTTATTCGTACAACAGGATACAAAATTTACTACAAATGCTAGTATTACTGAGCTTGATACACACCCATGTTGGTTCTACATTGCCTGTCCAAGATGCTACATATATGTCAAACAATCCGGAACTTTATGGTGGCACGATATTCACGGGTACTTAACTTCAATGCTGGTTACCTAGTAATATTCTTCATCTTTATTACACAAAAAAAAAAAAAAGGAAAAAAACAACAACAACAACTAAAAATTAAGTAAATTTACAATATCTACAATAGGTATAAAATCAATTCACGAATCGAGGACAATACTAGAGTAATGAATATTGTCATGTATGGAAAAACTGTCCAATCATTGATAAACAAGCCTTGCTCAACATTGACAATCCAAAAAGGATACACTGATCCATGTTGGAAAAATCGGATCCGGTATTGGAGTTACGGCGCAGCGGAAGTTTTAAAATTTTATGCCATTTCCGGAAAAGAAGCTCATGATGCATATAACAATAAATTAATTCATGATCAAGCGTACCTTATTTCTTGGATTCCGGAATTGCTAGAGCGTTTGACCAACGTGTCTTCTCTACTATTCTCGAGTTCCACGTCTTAGAGTGTGTGTGGGCACACGTTCTATGAATCCAAACGACCGGTAATACTTTCCGAAGTCTAGATCCCTCCTTCTCAATTCCGATGATCCTCGTTGAGAATTTGATCCAACTTCTTTATTCAAAACTACAAAACAAGAACCAGTTAACCTCCTATGAAAAATTATCACTCGGTTTAACCTTCATCGCAGTTTTGATTCAATGGAATTTTCTTTCTTTTTCTCTCTCACAAGAAAGCCGAATTTTTGATGTGGAAGAAAAACAAAAAAATTTTTTTTTATTAAAAAACGTTTTTCTCCTTAAAAAAAATCAAAAATTAGTTTTTCAAGAACTCCTAGCCTTTATATAGTATTCCAATCCTTTTCAAAATTTATCTCCTACTTGAAAAATAATTAATAATTATTTTCCGGATAAATCTTGAACCAAAAGATCATACAACTTTAGGGCTAGATTCATTGAACATAAAAATAATTTTCAAGAGGAAATCCCTTTTAAAATTCGGCCACAAAGTGAGAGAAATCTTGATTGGTGGTTTAAATTTTAAATCAAGAATCTAGACTAGTCAAAAGATCCTAGTCCTATCTAGATTCAAACTTCTTTTAAACCTTTTCGAATTTAAATAGAATTCACATATTTGAATAAATATTTTCCATAAACATTATCCATATTAATTAGTTTAAATTAATGAAATATTTCAAATTTTCTTTCCTCACAAAAACCATGCATCTATTTAATTAGGAAAGAAAAATTCATGAAATAATCTCCATTATTTAAACCAATTTATAATTAAATGTTAGGAATATATTTAAATAATTTTGAAACAAAATTTTCTTCCCTCCATACAATTAAAAAACGTGCACCACTTTTAATTAGGAGAGAAAAATTTTGTTTTCCAAAATTCAAACACAATCTTATTTTCAAAATTCAAATTAACCAATCACATGTTGACAAATCATTTGTCTACAAATTTCATATGTCCAATCCTTTCTGGATTGCATGTTAGAGAGTACCATGTCTTAATAGACATTACAAAATTCCATTTACAATTTACCGATCTCATTAGGAACAAATCCCGAGACGCTTCGTGGAACTATATGAGCTAATAGAGGGACCCGATGGAAATATGTAAAGAGACTCCTATAATTGTGAAAAATTAATCCCAGATTAATTATCCATCAATTATCAACTTCAAAACTATTCCACTAAAAGTTTGAAGCTGAACTCCTGTTTACATACCGTATTACAAAAGCTCTCTCACGTAGTGCTTCTTCCATGATTTATTCATCGCTTGCTTAATCCCCATATGTTATCCATGATTGAATTAAGGACTTTTTCCGTTTTACCTTTTCAATCATTTTAACTTAAAGTTCAATTATTCTCCATTGAAAGAACCACCAATTGTAAAACCATACAATTGGAAAACCACCAGAGAACACAAAGTAAACCGATGGCCAAGATCTTGTTATACTATCTTTCAATCCCCGAATAATACCTTTAAGTAGATAACATTTACTATCATTAAGATAGCTATGGATTCCGTATCTATGAATCTTGATTTCTCCATCCATAAGTCATGCACCCAAAACACAAGTATGTTGACCATGAATTAACAGTGTCTCACCTTTAGTGCATCAAAGTACATAAGTCATGGATGCGAACTCAAGTAATCATTTCAGGATTAAGATTAATGCAGGATGATAATCAAAGTATCATTGATTCTTATAAACGGAATTATTAAACCGAATCAATTAACACTTTAGGTCCAGTCCAATGTCATACCTTAATACTGGTATACATTAAAGTTTCTACTCGGAACCTATCCGATGATCAAGACAAACCATCCCTCCAAGGAAGTAGACAATCTTTACAATCTTATCATGAATAAGATCCCCAAATCTTATTCCGTTAATTGCGGACTATTTATTTAGACTGTTATCAAATTACCACTTCTTCTATGCATACCTCGTATACATATGGTAATTCGATATATTACCAACAGCCTAGGAGTATCTTATGTTTGCTCAAAATAATTATACAATCAACAAATGAAAGTAAATAGGACACAACTTATTAAACATGAATAATTTCCTCTTATTAATATCAAAATGTCATATTTACAGAAAATCCCTAAGATTTTCTATCCTTAGGGCACCAATAGATCCCAACAATCCAAATATCATTCCTCTTATCCTTGATTAACATAAAGGCACGTCAAAAATATTACTGATTCAATTTCGTACTAGAGGTGCGTTTATTGTTCCAACGATTGTAAATGTAACGCCCCGACCTACGTAGGACCGTTACCATACATACTTGTACTACATCTTGGTTTTAATAACTTAAACTTACTTGGAAATTTGAGAATAAAATTTTTTTTTGAACATATATAAATAGATTAGCTCATACAATAAACTTGTCATGCATACATACTGAAATGAAAAGACATATCAAAGTCTTCAACACCATGTATACTGTATAACATAATTTGTTTTTGAGAGAGATATATATATATATATAAACATATTAACTCAAAAGAGCTTGCGGAAAACTTGCATAGTGGTATCCCACACCGCTCTTCACTCGTCGCATCGTCCACATGGCCCACCCATTAAGCTGCAGGCTTTTTACCTACAGTATAAAATATACTAATGAGCTTTCACCCAGCAAGTACAAACATAATCTCACAAAATGTAACAAATGTTGTGCAACTTATGCATGAACCAATTATGTACAATTATGAATCTTTTATGATCAATTATTGACTTGAACTTATTATCTTACTTTAACATGTGGGCCCCTTGTGTACGTACCAAAAGCGCGCAATCCTCAGAAAGTTAGGGTTTACACGGCTCTTAATAATTCTGGAAATCATGTATTCTTTCACGATCTGGCGGAAGGTCTTGATAACTTGAAACTTGTAATCCTCCACGATCTGGCGGGAGGTTGGTACGACACTTTACTTGTCTTAGTTTAGTCTTAGTCTTGTTACTTTACTAAGACTAAGATTCTTTACATGTGATCTCATTAGTCATGATGCATGTAATACATAGACATGACTTAAAGAGGAAAAGTATAAAATAACTTGTGGTATGTTTATTTCTTATAACATGGCATAACTATAAATCATGGCATAACTTGACATATCATGACTTAACATGGCATAGCATGACTTAACATGACTTAACATGGCTTAACATGACATAACATATCTTAACATGACATAACATAACTTGGCATAACATGGCATGACATAACTTGACATAACATAACATGGCATCATGAAAACATGTCATATATTTGAAAATAGTTTACTATTTTCCATACTGTATGTGAGGTTTGTACTTACCTGATATGCTATGTTTTAGGTGTCGTTGCTCCAAATCAGGTCGCAACAGCAGGTTACTTTTTGCTATTTAAAAGAACATAGGATAAGAATCCTATAAATCATAATCATAAAATGTTGGTAACCTAACCAACATCCCCGAGAAAACTTAGTTATATGTCCCCCATACATGTCTATGACAACTTACTTGGTTACTAAATGTAACCCTAGGGTTTTAGGCCCAATTGACGTACTCAGTATCTTGTTAGGTTACATTGGGTAACCTTTGATGTGAGCCTAAGTTAAACTTGGGTTAATCTTTTTGGGTTGTTAAAGCCCAAACTCCTAAGTTATATCCTATCAGGTTACTATAGGTAATCTTGGGCTCTGGGCCCAATCCAGTAACTCGGATATCCTTCCCGGTTACCATTGATCATCATCTTGTTACCAAGTTTTAAGACAACTTGGGGTCCAAAATTTGTTTTTCTTTGCTTTGAAAAAACTTAGTACTTTATGTCATTTATATAAAAACCCTTGTTCAACTTGTCCAAAAATTGTAATTCTTTGAGTAGGATTTGTAAAAATTATCAATTGTTGGAAACTGCATTTGGAACAGTTTCCTACTATCAATTATCAGTGTATGTGCAGGAATGTCCTTTTCCTGCACTGTTTTAGAAAATCCTGTGCAAGAATTTCCTGTTTCCTGCACAGTTTTGGAATCCAATTTTTATTTAAAAATCTGGGTCGAATCTAAAAAAGTTTTCTCTATGAAAGTTTTAGACCTTGAAAAACCCTACAACTTTTGTGTTTGGCTCAAGATCCAGTTCGGACTCTAGCCTACTCATTTCTTCTGTTGAACCTGCCTGGCCGTGCATGAAGTCTGGGCATAACCAGGCTCGGATTTTTGTAAAAACCAAGGCCATTGGAGTCTTATTTTCAAAAACTAGCTTTGTTGCCCACTAGGAAAATCCCTTCTCTACAACTTTCATGTTTTAAGTTTTTCCAAATTCGGCCTCTAAGGGTCTCAAATTCAGCTTTCCAGAAAAGTGGCCAGTTTTATCCGAACTGGCAGTTTTCTTGCTTAAGTCCATTTTACGTCCTATTATGCGCATACTAACTCAACCAGTCACACCGGGAGCCTAAAACAGACATGCATCATTTCTAACGTAAACTTCCATCATACATCCATACATTCTTAAACATATTGGGGACATACAACCATACCATAAGGCATACTAACTCAACCAGTCACACCGGGAGCCTAAAACAGACATGCAGCATTTCTAATGTAAACTTCCATCATACATCCATACATTCTTAAACATATTGGGGACATACAACCATACCATAAGGCATATAAGCAAACCCTAGAATCAGGCAACCCTAATCACATAATCATGCATAGCTTGTGAATCAAAACCACCCAATTACTTAATCAAGCACAAATCTAAAAATCTAAGCTAGGGCATAAGAAATTAAAATGAGCTTATGCTCTTACAATCTAACTTTGAAATACACTTAAATCTCCAATTAGAACTAACTTTAAAAAGCTCAGGGAACCAAGGAGGATTACCTTAATCAACTTAAAGGTTGTGCTAGATCTTGATCCAAACTTTTTCCCCATTGTTTTCTTCAAAAATCCGACCTCCCTCTAGTTTGGCTTCCTCCCAAGAATTTCGGCCACCACCACCTATCTCTATCTCTCTTTTCTTTCTTTTTTTTTTTCCTCTTTCTTTTTCTCTTCTTTAGGGCTCGGCTTCTAGGAGAGAATGGTGAGGGAAGATTTTGCCATTGTTTTGAGATAATTTCTCAATTTTTGAGGCAAATGAACCACCCCCCATCACCTATTTATAGGTGAAAATTATTTAATTTTTGGAATTATTTTTAATCCAAAAATTGCTTATGAGCCGTTGAGAGAAAAATATTTGCCCATATACCCTACATGTGGTGGCCGGCCATTGCTTGTCTTGGAGCCCAAGCTAATATATATATATATATTTTGCTTACATTATCATGCTTACGTCATCATGACATCATCATGCTTACATCATTTAGCTTACATCATCATGACATCATCATGCATACATTATCTAGTTTACATCATCATGACATCATCATCTAGCTTACTTTTCTAAAAATTACACTTTAACCCCTAAGGACAAAATATTTACAATTTAGTCCCTGTAGGTGGCCGGCTTTGAGTGGAGTCACATGGCTTCCAATTCATGCATAATCATCCACTTGATTCTAAAAATCCCTTAATATAATTATGCAGTCCATTTCCTTATTAACTTAGATAATATCAATACTGTTTTTTTTTTTTTATCAAAACAGTATTGTCATACTGGACTGCGGTCTAGAATTCATCTGAGTAAAAATTGGACTGCGTATAGGATTTTCTTAGAACTTAAAACTACTAGGCCCCTTGTTGTCTTAAATAATGTGCTTGATTTTTCTAGGGTGGTCTTGAATCTTATTCTTGCTCATTCATCCGTAATGACGGTTTTTCACAGTATATTTTTCATACTGCTTGCCATACTTGCAATACCGTCATAGTCAGCCCTTTGACTTTACTGGTCAAATTTTGACCATCATAAAATCATAAATTACTATTTTGGCCCTTTTTATCAAAAGGCCTCATACATGACTATGCAACTTACTTATTGAGTCTCATGGCTAATTAAATGAGAATTCAAACATTCACTGATAAAATTATGAATTTCACCTTGATATTCATAATTTTCATGAAACATTACATAAACAAATAGCATGAACTTAAATTCCTCATGTATAAGGAAATCATGAGTCCGTTGAAATTTCGGTTATTATAGTAAAAACCTTTGACAATGATGAATCACTAATGTTACTGCCTACACCACCAATTGAATCCCCCAAAGAAATCCAACCACCATTAGCCTCTTTGCACCCAATGACACCATAACCATAATGTAAAAACACAGTAAAAAAAACAACTCAGTTTCAATGAACCCACCAAAAGAGAAATTGAATCTAGGTACATGACTAAATATATTTTATCTTAAATTTTTTCAATTTCCTTAGTCAAACATATATTATTTATAAATTATTAACTATCATATAATTGTATTTATTATTATTTCAACCTTCGGTAACATTATCCTCAAATAGAAATTCAAACATTTTAAAGTGACCCATTTAAAAAACGAAAGGAGACTAGGTACTATTATGTTTTACATATAATTATATATTATACTGTCATATTTATCTCAATTTTAATTACAAAAATTAGATAACTAATATATTTATTTTGTTTTCCATTATGACAGGCTAGAAGAAAAAATGAAGAAAGTCAAACATGCGTGACAACTTTTTGATGAATTCCAAAAAGTTCCATCCACCAAGACAGGCTTTATATATGTATATACATATATATATGTTTGTATATATAACATTGACATATTAATATAAAATTGAATTTACGAGACTAAAAGACATCTAAATTTTTAGACTACTTATAATTATATTATATGTTTTAATCTAATACCTTTAATGTATGTTATTTATCTTTATCATTTATCCTTATCATTTTTAAATTTTTTTTTTAAACCGTGCATCCCATAGACATTAAACTAGTTAATGACTAAAGTGATTTGATATATATAATACAAGGATTTAATGAATAAATTATCCTTTTTTTTTTCCTTCATAATTACGGTGTTAAAAGTATTCATGTGCATAATGTTTTTTTTTTTTTTTTTTTTTTTTTTTAAGAAAGCATTCAATGTGTGTACTGTTTAGAACAACACAATTGTTAATGCTAATCAAATTTCAAAATAGTTTAATTTAAGGAAACCGTAGCAAATATCATATTTAATTGATAGTTTTGAACTTTATAGTAGGTTTTTAATATATGGTAAATTATAGAGTATATATTTTCTCATAAATTCTTAAATTTTTTTGGATTTTCTAGAAATAATAGATTTACGGTTAACTTTCAATAACACATTAATATGCATAGTTTCTTGTTTGAAAGAGAAAGACAGAGGGAGTGAGAGAGAGAGGAAGGAGGAGGGTTTCTTTAGTAAATTTGATTATGTTATCAATAATTATATTAAAAATTTTACGTTATAATTTATTATTACTCTTTTCAAAAATATTATTTTGTTTTTTCTCCCTTTAACCTATCATTCCTTTGGATATATATGTGCATGTATATATCCGTGTGTGTTATGCAAGATGCCACAATCTCAAAGAACTAACGCCACCAGTGACGAACAAACGAAGACAGATTTTTTGTTGAGATTAACCAGAGAATTACACCCTCTAGAGACTCCAAGAATCAACATACCCAAGAAACCCAATTCCACAGTTTCGCTCTCTAGTGTTTCCCAATTCTCTCTCTAGAATTCTCTTACTTTCTCTCTTGTAACTCTTATTCTCTTATTACTCTTTCCTTATTGAAAAATAGAAAAACTGTCTATTTCTACTACCAAGCAGTTACAAGATGTATTTGCAACTAACTAAGAATTACAACTAATTCTAACTAACTCCGTTACAGCTTCTGTTCTTCACGTTTCCACTGTCTACACAGTCTCAATCTGCTTATTGTCCACACATTGATCCACTGATGTTCTGTCTACACACCAACTAGTAATGTACCTAACCACTCCAGATTTCACCTTTTGCTTTTTAATATTTGTCTCAACTCTCGACAATCTTCACCTTGAGACTGATACTCCCTAAGAGTCCGCAACTTCGCTTCAAACTCCCAGATTTCATTCTCCATATACACAGCTCCAAACAATTCTTTCACAAATTGTTCTCTGCATTTGTGCTTTCCATAGAGTAATTCCACAACCCAAGTTCTTCTCAAGTACAACAACATCCCCTTGACTTCTTCCAAATATCTTCTCCCTGGTTTAGCCAAGTATTTGCTCACCAAACTTACATGAGAAACGAACAACGTACCCTGTGCTCTATCTTTACCAAACTCCTGCTTCAGCATCGTCTTGACACCGCCAATTCCTGCATTGTCTAGACACGACACTTGCACATCATCTACTTCTAGCAAACAGAAGACAAACTTCTTATCTCGAAGCTCATTAAAGTACCCACAACTTCCAAAGTTGTCCTTGCTAAAGCCTTGTTGATCCTCCTTGTCTTTGATCTCAAATCTACTTCTTGGCTGACCCATGTATATCGCCCCTTCAAGATCATCTTTCCTCTTGAATATCCATTTACACCCAACCAAGTACTGCTGTCCTTTAGACTTTTCCACCAAGCTGCAAGTTTGAATTTCTATGAGTGACTCAAACCCCCTTTTGCCTAGCCTTTTCCCATTTATCACGAGGGATGAACAAATGAAGACAGATTTTTTGTTGAGATTAACCAGAGAATTACTCCAAGAATCAACGCACCTAAGAAACCCAATTCTACAGTTTCTTTGTCCAGTGTTTCCCAATTCTCTTAGAATTCTCTTACTTTCTTTCCTATAACTCTTATTCTCTCATTACTCTTTCCTTACTGAAAAATAGAAAAAGTAAGTCTATTTATACTACCAAGCAATTACAAGATGTATATGCAACTACGAATTAAAACTAATTCTAACTAACTCTGTTAGAGCCTCTGTTCTCTGTTTTCACGTTCCCACTGCCTACACAGTCTCAATCTACTTGTTGCCTACATACTGGTTCACTGATGTTCTATCTACACCCCAGCCAGCAATGTACCAAACCACTCCAGATTTCACCTTTACTTTTTTAGCATCTGCTCAACTCTCAACAATATGTTTTATTTTTTTGGGGCAAAAATCGTTCCTTTGGATATAGATAGGATCTCAGAGAAGTGAGAACACAGCCCCAGATGCCCAAACAACTTTCATGAACTGTCTAAGTCATATCCCGCTACATTGTTGCCAATTAGTCAATAAAGCATGTCGTCCTCTCCTTTGATCATCCCATAATTGGCCTGACAAGTGGGGATATATATATTTTTTATTTTGTTGCTAAAGAACCTTATAATGTCCTAACTTACGAGAATAGTCTTTTGATTTATGAAAGTGTGACGATGAGTTAACATCTTATTTGAATGGTAATATTGCAGACAATATATATTTGTAATAATTAAAAAAAAAAAAAAACATAAGTTTCTTCTGCTCACGGAGCATTCAAAAAAAAAAAAAAAACTACTATATATGAGGCAAATAAATCCATTGCTTACCTGCTCATTAAGGGGGTCAAATGCGAATTGGTACAATTTTTTCAATCGCAATCAAGTGAACAGCCACTAGAAAGGTTACATTTGAGATAATAAATAATGACAAAGAGATGATATAGTCGCCTGTAGAGCAACCAACACTCGAGAATTCCGGGGGGAAGGAAACGACTTCACACTTTTTCTCTTAACGAAATTTTATATATATATTTTTTAAATAAGATTAATACCTCTATATATTAGACAACAAACAACACTGTCAATTAAGCAAAAGTATCTTAAATTTGGCTCACCTTCCTTGTAAACCCTTGATGTCGGAGAATACGGAACCAGATTTGTCTTCCCAGCCACAACGAATCCTAACGGTGCCATCTTCAATCATTTCAGATGGTTCCCCACCAAGCCTCACATTTTCTTCCTCGTTATGCTGCAGTTGCATTGCAAACTCCAGATCCCCAAGCACTTCCTTCATCGAAGGCCTTTCTGCTCCATCATCAAGCATGCAACTCACCGCGATCTCACAGAACTTCTTTAAACACTCCGGCCCAATCTTATCCGTCAAAAATGGATCAATGATATCCTTAAGCTTTCTCTCTTGATAACAACTCCGAACCCACTCAGCTATGTACATTTGCTTTCTCTCCACCGTTCGCATTATAGGTGGCCTACCACATAGAACTTCACACAAAACTATGCCGAATGAGTACACGTCGGACTTTTCAGTCAACAATTGCCGTCTGTAGTACTCGGGGTCTAGATACCCGAAACTACTCTTGACCATAGTGCTGACGTGGGTCTTCGACAAGGTAGTTGGGCCCACTTTTGCCAAACCAAAATCCGAAACCTTGGCCACAAATCTCTCATCCAATAAAATGTTGCTTGCCTTTACATCGCGGTGAATGATCGTGTGCTTCACACCTCTATGGAGATAATGCAAGCCACTAGCTGCTCCGATGCAAATTTGGAGCCGTTGCTTCCAAGTAAGCGGTGGGTTATAGGTATTGTAGAGATGACTAGAGAGAGTGCCACGTGGCACGTACTCGTAGACGAGGATCATCTCGCCATTCTCGTTGCAATAGCCTATTAGAGCGACGAGGTGGCGATGGCGGAGATGGGAGAGCATCTCGATCTCGGTTGTGAACTCATGAGCCCCTTGCGATGATTGAGGCTTCAGTCGTTTGACCGCAACCGTTGTTGCCCCACCATTGAGGTGTGCTTTGTAGACGTTACCGAACCCTCCGACCCCAATGATGAAGTTATCATCGAAGTTGTTGGTGGCAGCTCGAATTTCTGCCAACGAAAAGTATCGACATAGCTCCAACGGCAAGGGTGTGCCTTGACTATTGCTTGAGCCTGATTCTTTGAGTTTTTTCCTTTGTCGGAGAATAAAGACTCCGATTATGCAGAGTAAAATCAAGCCAGAAAATACACAAGAAACAACTTCGATGATTGCTGTTCGATTTTTCTTCCCGTTACTCTGTTGTGGAAGTGGTGGGGCATTTGTGGCTCGAGATGATGGATCAGGATTTGGACCGGCAAGATTGCCCATGGTGTCGCTCAATTTGAAGATCTCTAGTCCATTCAAGATTGCATCAACGTAGCCAGTGTTTGCCTCTACAGGGTAAGCTTGGAGAGCAACAGAAAGGTTGATTTTCTTCTGACCTCCCTCTCCAAACTTTAAGTCCACGTAGTCTCTAAAGTAAGGTTTATACTGGCCACCACTAAACAAGACCACGTCGAAATTATGCTCTGCAGTTTTATTTGCGATAAAGAAGGGAAAGACTCGGTCACCTATTTTACTGAAGTGTGATTCAATCTCGCAGAAGTGCAACCTTAACAAGTAATTAAATCCAGAATCCACGGGAAATTCCCAGGTGAGGTTGTAACTCCTGACCTGTTTTATTTCCTTACGAACATCCCCGGTAGACCGCGCTGTCTTATAGACGTCGGCCGGCGCTGCATAAGACGAAATATTTCCATTGAATGTGAGGTTAGTGCTGGTAGCCAGAACTGGCAAAGCACTTACGCCCTCTACCATCAGGTAATCATCCTCCTTGTCCCATTGCCGGAACATGCCGGTGTCATAAAGGGGCGATATAGCGTTTCCTCCGATGTTTATGCGATACATCGTCTCCAAAGCAGTACTGCTTCCCAGGTTAAAGAAGTCCGACCGTTCCAGAAGACGAATTTTATTGTCTCCCGCTTCGGAGTAACAGAGATTGGAGGGCATGGATACCACCTCGATGCCGTTGACGAAAGCAAAGGCGCCCGAAATTAAAGAACTAGGAGTGAACGTCATGTTCAGACTTGACTGCTCAGCAGTTACGCAGAATTCTCTCTTTATGGCTCCCCAGCCAAGAGCATCAGCAGTAAGAGAAACGCTGAAGTTGTTTAGGAGGGTGTATCGACCGACCTTAACAGAGAAGAAGGCTGTGGTACGATTAAAGTCTCCATAAGAAGATGAAAAGAAATAAAGCCTGATGAACTTCGGGCCGGGAGTTACTGGTATCATGTAGGTGAACTCGGAGTGCGAGAGGCGTGCTGTTCTGTAAGGGACCATATCCACCTCCGCCATTTGTTGCTCGGAGGCTTCCAACGTGACCGAATCTTTATTTCGGCCTTCAGACTGACTAAAATATTTGGAGTTGATGTCTCCGATCCAGCTCCGCGGGTCTAGTGATGTGTTGTTTCCTGAAAAGCCACAGTCAATGGCTATGTCGTCCACAGGGATGTAACGAAGCTGTTGCTCAACAGTGCTTGCAGTGAGGTATAAGACGATGAGAACAGTTTTTAGGCTCTGAAGATGAAGATGTTTTCTGCAGGTGTTTGTGATCGCCGAAATAATAGCCATAATTTTTTTTTAAGAGGGAAATGGCAAAAGCAATTATCACTCCTAATATCCAAGATAGAAACTTAGAAATGAGTGTTCAGTTATCATCTAAACCGTACAGTGTTATTTTAATAAGAAAAAAAAAAAAAAAAAGAAACTTTAAATTCTCAAGTTGACCTGAAGCGACACTTGGGAGTCTGGAGTTGACTGTTATATAAAATTGCATGTTTGCTCTTTCTAAGAGCCTTCTCTTGCTTTTGAGTTTGGACCGAGTTAAGGTTTGTGCCAGTATTTGGTTATATTACTACCGTGTCCAAAGTTGTATAGGCTATCGCTATCAGAGCAATAAAATTTATATGCATATATATATATATATATATAAACATTCATATATTCGGAATTGTTTGAACAGAAATTACTATTCTTTAATATATTTTTATAGTATTTGAAATCATGTACTGATAAAGGAATTACGAACTTTGGATACGGTTAGATTGGAATCAAATTTAGAATATAGTTTATTGGTTTTGCTAACTATGTGAGAACCAGCTCTCTCTCTCTCTCTCTATATATATATATCTATTTTAACATAATTCTCTAGTTACACATGAGAGTAATCTATAGAGTAATGTTAGGGACATAATTTTTAATCTCAACTTTTTGAGTACCGATTCATGTGTCATATTTTTATTAGTAGATGAAATCAATTGATGTGTTAATATTTTAAACATTTATCAATAAAAAAAAATAATAATTTATACGCCACATAAGTTGGGATTAGAGTACTATCACTACTACAAAAGGTGGATTACACGACGGAGATTACATGACGGTTTCAAAACACCGTCGTCTAACTTGACTTTTACACGACGGTTAACAGAAAACCGTCGTGTAATATTCGATTGAGACGATGATTACACGACAGTTTAGTAACTGTCATGTAACAATAGAATTACACGACAGTTCTCGTTGAAACTGTCGTGTAAATTCAGAAATTACACGACGATTCCATAGAACCGTCGTGTAATATAAAGGATTAAACGACGGTCCCCTGGGACCGTCGTGTAATCCCAACGAACCTAGGATTACACGACGGTCCCCTAGGGTTACACAACGGTCCCCGGGGACCGTCGTGTAATCCAAGGGAAGACCTCGGGATTACACGACGGTCCCACTGGACCATCGTGTAATCCCAAGAGCTGCTTCGATTAACACGACGGTCCTAAAGCCGTCCGTCGTGTAATCTTCCAGCCTTTTTTAACCCTATCACCAGCTGTCCTCTTTTTAATCTGACAGAACTATTCCGCAGCCGCGAAAAAAATTACAGAGGCCTGCGAAACCACGGTTCCTCCATTGCGACGGTCTAGTAATACCACATCTCTTATAGTAATTATTTGTAAGTAGAGATTATTACTTACTCTTCTTTTGAGTTATCAATTAAATTTATTTTGATAAATTATTGTAGATATCAAAAATGGTAAATTCTTGTTTTTCCTTTTCTTCTTTACAGTTTGATTAGTTAAATTATTTTGAAAGCTTAATATGTTGTATGTTAAATGGAAGAACCATTATTATTGAATGAATTTAATGATATTATTCAATTTCGATTTAGGTCGGGTTCTTGGAAATGGATCGAAAATGGATGTGGGCTAATAGATTGACTAGAAAATATCGAGATGGTGTTGAAAAATTTTTGTCTTTTGCCAAAACTCACATGAAAAATGATAAGATTCGATGTCCTTGTGTGGATTGTGGAAATCATAGATCTCACGAAGTTGATGAAGTTAGAAGACATTCGCTTGCCCGTGGGATTATTTGTTCGTACCAAACATGGTATTTACACGGTGAAATGTGGAATAATCCAACATCGAAGAACAAAGGAAAAGAACCTCTTGTTGAGGAAGGTGTAGGAGATAATTTGTTTAACATGGTTAATGATTTGGAAGAACAATTTGTTCATCGGCTGGAGTTATTTGATGCAATGCTGAATGATGTCGAGTTGTCTTTGTATGACGGGTGTAGTAAATATACGAAATTGTCCGCATTAGTCAAACTATGGAACATGAAGGCTTCGGGAGGGTGGACAAATTCTAGTTTTACGGCTCTTTTAGAATTTCTAAGAGAGGTTCTACCAGTTGATAATAAAATACCGGCTAGTATGTACGAAGCTAAGAAGACGTTGAGCACTTTAGGAATGGAATATGAAAAAATTCATGCATGTCCAAATGATTGCGCCCTTTACCGAAATGGGTATGAGGATTTGGATGAATGCCCTGTTTGTAAGGAGTCAAGATGGAAAAAGGGCAAGAAGCCAACAAATGATAGCAAAGAAGTGCCGCCAAAGGTGTTATGGTACATTCCTCCAGCGCCGCGTTTGCGCCGTTTATTCCGTAATGCCGATCATGTCATGAATATGACTTGGCACCATGATAAACATGTTGAAGATGGCATGCTTAGACATCCAGCCGATGCACCACAATGGAAGACCTTTGATGCCGATCATCCTGAATTTAGTGCGGAACCACGGAATCTACATCTTGGTTTGTCAGTAGATGGAATGAACCCACATGGTAATACGAGTAGTAGGCATAGTACTTGGCCCGTCGTACTTGTCAATTACAATCTCCCTCTGAAGTTGAACATAAAGCGGAAGTTCTTGATGTTGACTTTATTGATATCGGGTCCTCAACAACCAGGGAATGACATTGATGTGTACTTGGCACCGCTGATCGATAATCTAAAAAGCTTATAGGAAAAGGGGATCGAAGTTAGAGATGCTTACCGTCAAGAGACATTCACACTCCGTGCAATGCTGATGTGGACAATTAATGACTTTCCGGCTTATGGAAACCTATCTGGTTATTCAGTAAAGAGTTCTATCGGTTGTTCCGTTTGTATGAAAGAAACATCTTCCATCCGGTTGAAGAATGGTAAGAAAACCGTTTACTTCGGTCATAGGAGATTCTTACAAAAAAATCATCGATACCACAAACAAAAAAAGGCTTTCGATGGTAATACGGATGAAAGAATCCCTCCCCGGGTTTTGACGGGTGAAGACGTTTTCGAGATGTTTAAGGATTTGAAAATGGTGCTTGGGAAACGAAAACAGAGTAACAAGGATCTGGTGGTTGAGAATCCTTGGAAAAAGGGGTCAATCTTCTACGAACTTCCATATTGGAGGACGCTTTACGTTCGTCATTGCTTGGATGTGATGCATATTGAGAAAAATGTTTGTGAATCAATAGTGGGCACGTTGCTTGATATTCCTAATAAGAGCAAAAATGGTGAAAAGGCACGGTTGGATCTTAAGGATTTGAAAATTAGACTTAACTTGATCTCTACAAAAAGAGGGAATGCCACTTACTTACCACCGGCAAAGTACACATTGTCAAGACAATAAAAAAGAAAATTTTGTGAGTGGCTCGCTTCTGTAAAAGTGCCCAACGGGTATTCTTCCAACTTCAAAAGGTTGGTGTCAATGAAGGATCTGAGGTTGGTTGTAATGAAAACACATGATTGTCATATCTTAATGCAACAGTTATTACCGCTTGCCTTGCGAGGAGTGTTAACGAAGGATGTCAGATTCGTAATTTCCAAGTTATGCTCATTTTTCAATTCGATATGCTCCAAGGTAATTGATCCATTTACACTAGATTTGCTACAATCAGAGTTGGTTAAGACATTGTGCTTGCTTGAGAAGTACTTTCCACCCTCATTTTTTGACATAATGATTCATCTAACGGTGCACTTAGTCTGGGAAGTGAAGCTATGTGGACCGGTGTACTTGAGATGGATGTATCCTTTTGAAAGGTACATGAAGGTTTTGAAGGGTCATGTCAAGAACCGAAATAAGCCGGAAGGATGTATAGTAAAAAGCTACATAGCGGAGGAAGTGGTCGAATTTTGCTCCGAGTATTTGACCACCACAGAAGCGATTGGGTTGCCAAAGACTACAAGCATGATATCAAAAGGACTATCCGTTGACATTCCATCGTCGGTAAATTGAGGTGAATGGGAGAAAGCTTGTCTCTATAACTTACATAATAGGGTTGAAGTGGAGCCTTTTATTGAGGTTTACCTACAGGAATTAAGAGATAGAAATCCAAGAAGAGGCAGAAATGAAAAGTTGTTACAAGATGAACACAATCGGACGTTTCGTATGTGGATTCAAAGACATGTCTTTTGGAAGGACGGCTTTTTAGAAGAGTTAATGAACCATTCTAGAGGACCATCGACGGTAGTTACTTGGTATACATCATACTTCATCAACGGTTATACATTCTACACTCGCGAAAGAGATGAGAAGCATCCTGTTCAAAATAGTGGTGTTAGTATCCGTGCTAAGTCCTTGCATATTTCATCTGCAAAGGACAGGAATCCAGTCTATACAGCCATGAACTACTTCGGTTTCATTGAAGATATTTGAGAACTTGATTACTGTGGTTTTCATGTAGCACTCTTTAAGTGCAAGTGGGCTGACAATAATTTTGTTAGGATTAACATTGATGGAATCACAATGGTGGACTTTAGATGATTGGGATACAAAAATAATCCATTTATTATGGTATCACAAGCAATCCAGGTATTTTACACAACGGATCCCAGTAATGTAGAATTGTCTTTAGTTGTGCAGATGAAGCCAAAATTGATCCGTGATGATCAAGATGATGATGATGAAGACTGCTCCGACATTCCAGCTTTCACCCAGGGATTGCCACCGGTTGAGGAGATTGACGAATTCGATGACGATGTTTCTCACTTGCTTCGACCAGATATTGAATTGACACGTGTTGAGAAAGCAAAGAGAAAAAAGAATAAAACCTGAACATTATATCATTTATTTAATTTGTACAACATTATATTTTGTTAGATTATTTGCTCTACATGATATATTGAACAGCGATCAATACTATATATATAAGATGGGTCGGTTCAACACTCGGGTAACAAAATTGTCCACATTTACACGACGGTTTTACAGCAAGGACCATTGTGTAATCAGATAGATATAACACCTCGAAAAAATTGAAAATTTTCAAACTTTCAGTAAATGCAAATATTTCTAAATATTACGCGACGGTACTTTGACCGTTGTGTAACACGTCGAAAATTTTTGAAAATTTTCGAATTCAAAAATTTCGAAAATTAGACGACGGAGTTTCACGGGATTACACGACGGTCCCTAGACCGTCGTGTAAGTCAGACGGTCCCTGGATTGTCGTGTAAGCCTTAGCTTATACGACGGTCCATGGACCGTCGTGTAAGGCCATATTAAAAAACCGTCGTGTAATAGCTCAAAATTTCAAATTTTTGCCACGTTTCGTTTAAAATTTTGAATTTCATGCTTTGACTTCTGCACGAAAACCCCGTTATTTAAACCACCTCTCCTAGCCGCCCACCCTCTATAGAAATTTCTCCAAACTTCTCCAAATTTCTTCAAACTTTGCCCACATGACGCCAAGTCTGATCAAGCTCCGCCGCCATCTCTCTCCAAAATTTGGGTGAAGCTTCGCCGTCGCCGCCGCCGTTGCCGCCACCAACATTATAAATCCGTGTAAAGTGTCTTCTTCAAATCAAGGTGTCATTTCTCCAACTTCAATTCCTTGTTTTGTAATAAAACAACTAGCACACAATGCTTACATTTGTATTCTTCTTTGCCTCTTAACACATATTTGTCACACATTTATGATTGGTGAATGGTTTTATGAATGTTCAACTTACTCTACCCACATTTATGAACCCGGATTTTGTCCGCCCACAATGTGTTCAACGAAATGCCGAAATGAGTTTTTTAATTTTTTGGAAAATCATATAGAAGTTGCTAAAAAATCGTAGGATAACTATAGCAATATTGTCTTAAATCACCTATCATGAAAAATCTTTAATATGCAATATTCGTAGCATAACCCGGATTTTTTTAATACACACGCAAGACGCCCGTGGCCAAGGGCGCCAGGCGCCCGTACGTTGTTACAAAATTTTATTTTATTTTGCAAAAATTACAAAAAATTTAAGAAATTTTTTTGATAAATTTGTAAGAATGTTTCGTTATTCTATAAAATTCATTTAATGTGTTTTCATGAAAGAAAATTTGTTTTCATTATTTTGGTCCGACATGTTCAAAATTTTTTTTTTTTCCGTGTTGCAATAAATATAGGTGATTTTTGAAATAAAATATAATGGAACAATCCAAAAAGGGACAAGCACGAAGGAAAAACCCGTTTGATCCAACTGGCCATGGAAAGCGAAGGGCAACTTTAATTAAACGTGTCCATATAGCAAGGAAAAAAGGTGAACGAATTGCAGTGTCATTTGACGAGAAAGGACAATCGAAAGGGAAGCACGGGGATGAATTGATGAGCTGGATTGGTGTGCTCGCTCGAGAGCACGTTCCAATATGGATACAAGATTGGAGATCCCGTGATTTAGACAGAGTGAAAGAAATAATTTGGAAAGAAACTGTTACTTCTTTCACCGTGGATGAAAGCTTTCGGACTGCTTGTTTAAAATCATGTGGTGAAGCTGCAAGGAATTTTCGATATGATCTTTAAAAGACGTTCGTCGAGGAATATTTATCCGAAGAAAGTGTGTGGACACAGCTTTAAAAGGTTATTGACAACTACCCGAATATAGAAGAAGAGGATTGGGCGAAATTTGTTCAGTCTAGAAAAACCGTGCAATTCCAACAACTTTCGGATCGTGACAGCGAAATAAGGACGCACAACGAATACTCATCGAGAGGAGGCCGAGACGGATATAAAAAGCTCGACCAGGAAAAGGTATGTCAATAAGTTTTGTTTCTTTTAAATCGTATGTCGATTCTAGAACATTATATTCTCATGTATACTAACGATTTTATGTTACAGTTTAAGAAGACTGTGCAATGGGAGAAAAGAGACGTTTTGTGGTTGGATCAACAGACAGGCGTAGATGGAGAGTTGAAAGATCCAGCATGTAAAAATATAAGCGAGTTGATAGTAAGTTTACTAACTAACAATGAATTAGTTATCACTACTATACTTACAACCTTTCAGCGAAATAAACGAGTTATGTTAATTATCTTGTAGATGGAGTACAACACACAGGAGAACCAAGGCACTTTCGAATCGGTTGGCACTAATGATGTATTGTCGCACGCATTATCTAGACCCGAACACAAAGGACGTGTCCGTGGCCAATCAAAGTTCGTAAAGCCGTCTCAGTACTTCAACATGGGTTGAAGTTCGAGCAAAGATAATGAAGTACTATCAATGAGACGTAAAATATAAGAATTAAAGGCGTTGGTTCATGGTCTATGTGCGAACAAAATGTGGAGCCGTAATTTGATCCCAACAATGTGCCAACCGTGGACCAACACAACAGCTTTAAGGCTAGTTGTTCTGTCCAAGAAAAACAACATGGAGTGTCTGATCTGATAACCTTGCCGGTCGACAGTCAAAAGTGTAAGCTATATATCTTCGACGAAGTTCAGGGTGGACAGTTACTTGTTGCGTTTGGAAGAGCATGGCTGGGGAGCCTTCCCACCGATACAGTGCATGGGATTCCATTGGGGGAAGGGAACTGGCGAGTGTCAGTCGTCGTGCCAAAATTAAAGAAAGCAGCATTACCTATACTGACGGACGAGGCAACCACTGTGGAGGATGCTGTTAATGGGTTTGTTGCTTGGCCTAAAACATTAGTCGAGCTCGACACGAGTATGAACAAGATAAGTCGAGGGCCTAATCACGTTCCTGACCTAGCAGCTGCGAGAAAAAAACACCAAAAATAAGTTGGAAAGAAAACGATTGACTCTCGAATTGAGGTACAACAGGATGTGCAACAACAACAACCTTTGTTTGAATTTAATAAAATGAACAGGGCGATGAAGCCTTTGGCTTATTATGCACATAATTCCATGCGTCAAGGTAATCAGATAGAGGTCCTAATACCGTATACGATCATGGGTTTTCAGATACCTATCTTTCTGAGCTTCGACGATATTTATGAGTTCATTAATTTACAAGAAATCAGTGTAAATTGTATATTAGTCTACATGAGGTACGACATTCTATCTTTGAGTTTATTATTTCTGGATATTCTTCCAAATTGTCAGGTATAATAATAATTTTGTTACACTTATGCAGTTATTTGGAGGAACTATGTAGGATTAAGGGGCAAGCTGAGAAGTTTGTTTTTGTGTCTCCAACCTTGATCTCACCGGTGCGAGTTGATACTGAAGATGCTGGCATGAGAGAGCGAGTCGACAATCTTCTAAACTTTTTGCAGGACGCACCAAAAGGATGGCTTTATCTTGTGCTACATAACAGAGGCAGACATTGAGTTTTAGGAGTTATTGACCCATGGGAGGACCTCGTCCTTTATTTTGATCCTCTTTGGGAGAAGAAACGAGACGATTTTACTGAACTCATACACATGTAAGCCAATTTTAGTATGTTAATTTTTTGTTAATCTTAATTATATGTATCTTAATTAGTTTAAACTTTACCAATTTGCTAGGCCCTAAGGATTGGAAGATTACGGTCGACGAAGGAATTAAAAGGAGACAAGATTGTAAAACGAAAATCTCAAACCAGCCCTGTCCTCTCCAAGAGGGAAGTGTTGAATGTGGTCATTTCATTTTAGGTTTTATGTGTAATATTCGAATTTTCTATGTACATTTTTTTTTTTTTTTAAGGAATTATTTTCACTTTATGAAAATTTTCATGAAAAAGCTCGGTTTAGGGCTTTTGAAAAGATTTGTGAGTTTAATGGGTCGAGAAGACTCAAAATGGATTTCTAAGCTCGGAAACGGACTTTTCAAGTCGAAAGGATCGAAACGGTGCAAAATTTGACGAAAGTCAACTTTGACTGAAAAAGTCAAAGTTTGACCGGCACAAAGTCAAATGGTTGACTTTTTGAGATTTTTCGAGTACGGAGCGGGATGAGTTCCGAGATGATGTTTTATGAACTAGATAGTAATAATAAGCCTTAAAACGTCCCTAAAAAATCAAGCACACCAAGTTAGAGTTAAGGGCAAAAAGGGTTCGGAAAAATTTGAGAGAAATATTTTTTCGATCCAAAATTCACACAGATAAATTTTGTACTTCGGTATGAGATAAAAATATTGTGTTTTGAGGAATCACAATATTAGAATTATCTGTGTAGCACAAGGAGAAGAAAAATGAGCTGTGGAATTGAGAAACTACCAAACAAGCCTAACTAAGCTTAGGACATTTGCCCATAACCATGATGTCACCATCCACTAGCCTAAAGCTAGGCCATGTGGAGCTGCCCTCCACCCCCTTATTCGACTGCACAAGAAAAAAAAATAAGACAAGGAGTAAAACAAGGAAAAAGCCACTTTTAGGGTCATTCCATCAACCACTCCCACCTCCCTTTTTTCCTATTATTTCCCCTCCCATTCCCTATGCATTTAATGCAAAATTTACAGCCAACCTCTCACCCAAAGGTTCGGCTGCAGCAAGGAAAAAGGAGGGAGAGAAAAGCCTTAAATCAAGGCAAGCAATCAACCACTCTTACCCACCCTTGTCTATCAAAAATCCCTTCCTTTCTCTCTATTCTTTTTAGTGAAAAGGTGAACCAAACTCTTGCTTTTTCTTCAAGAGGGTTCGGCAGCAGAGGGAGAGAAGGAGAGGAGAGTGAGAGCCAAAGAAATTCTTGGAGTTTTCATCTCCTAGGTGCACGGTTTTGCAAGAGGGAGAGCTAGAGAGAGATTAAAAAATTTTTATGAGTTTTTCCTAGTGTGGCCGACCAAGAGAAGGAGGAAAATGTGAGTGATTCTTGAAATTTCTTTTGGGGTTTTTTCTTCTTGAAGTGCTCGGCTTGGAAGCGGGAGAAAGAGCCAACAAATTTTTCTTGGATCCCCATTTTTTTTCTAGGTTGGCTGTGGGACTAGAGTGAGAGCAAGGTAGGAAGGAAAATTTTTGCAACCAAACTTGGCTTTGGTTGAGGTAAATTCTCAAACCCTAAACCTCTAATTTTAAGCTTAATTTCAAGTTTAATTTGAGGTTCGATCGGGTTGTAAGGACGTAAGTCCAATTTCATTTTATGCCTTAAATTTCGGTGTGTGCTTGATTTGTTAGAACTAGGGTTGATTGGCTTTAAAATCTTACTTGATTTGTGTTGATTTTTGTATGAATTTCATGCTAGAAAAACTTAGGTTGTGTGTCCCCATTTTGTGGCCAAAATCTGCCCTAGGCAGCCAAGAAGATGCATGCTAGTTTAGGGCTTAAAATTGTGATGCTTGTATGGATGTATGCAATGCTAGAACCAAAGCAACCTTAGGGTTTTGTCTTTAATTTTTGGGTTGCATGGACTGTTTGGAACGGAGATTTGGGCTTAATGGGATGTTAGAAAATGTTGTGTGTTTGAATTGTAGGCTCCCGAAGTGATCGATCGAGTTAGATTCACGAAATAGGACGCAAACCGAAAGTAAACCCGAAACTGCCCAGATTCGGATTAGGATCTAACCAGTTTTGGAAAAGTGAAATTTTAAGGCCACTAGAGGCCGAATGGGTTAAAACTCGAAACACGAAAGTTTCTCAGAACAACTTTTTCTAGAGGACAACATGGACAGAATATCAAAATAAGACTCCAACGGCCTTCGTTTTTAGCGAAAACCGTGGCTGATCCCTGGGCCCAGATTCACCCAGATTTTTCAGGATCAATCGTTTTCAAATGAAAACTGGTATCAATACAGGTAGAATTAGATTTTTCGCAAAACACGAAAGTTTTATCATTTTTCCAGAGCTACAACTTTCATGAAGAAAATTTTTTTCAGATTCTCGACGGATTTTTAAACTGGGCACGTTTTTCGAGGAGTGCGCAAGGAATCCGAAAATTCCTTCACCAAAGTTTTACAAAATGTTTTCAAAAAAATTGTAAAGTGTTCTAAACCGTTAATTTAGCTACGAAAACTGTTCCAAAGGCAGTTTTCGACCCTAAACAACATTTACAAAGAATTATTTCAAAAATCGGAAGTTTATAAAGGATTTTAAGGATTTTTAAGAAAAATGTGGTAAAAGTGCAAAAGGAAGAAAAATGTGATTTTAAGTTAAGAAAATGAGGTTAAGTTAAGAAAATAGATTTTCAAGATAAAAAATAGTAATCAAGCCGATTACGGGTCGTAGCCGGGAATAAGACCCGAGTTATTGGGCTTAGGCCCAAAGGGCCCAGAATTGATAAGGGTTAACCAGTAGTTGACCAATTGTCAACTTTAGTTGACCCAACAATCAGTAAGGATAACCTTAAGAGTTATCAAACGTAACCCTAAGGACTACCATAAGTTTAATGGGCCAAGAAAAATGGGTCAAGGCCATTGACCCAATATGCTATGATAGAATAGTCAAGCCCAAGGTATTAAAGAGAAGTCCAATAGAAGATCAATGAGATGATTAAGAGGTTATCCAACGTAGCCTCTTAAGGGATTAATCAAGTTCAAATTAATCCCCAGCAGTAAAAGGCCAATTTTGGACAAGTCAGTTATCTGACGGGAACATACAACTAGGTTATAGTAGGTATGTTGGTTAGGGTACCAACATTCTACAATCAGAAACAGAACCTCACCAATGTCCTTTCTCAAGCAGGAGAGGACTTGTAGCTGTACGTCAAGGCAGGACAGCGAGAGTGAGAATTTAGCGGGAAAAGAGGTAAGTACAACTCCGCCTACAGTATAGGCTCTATTTGATGCTTACTAAAGTAAGATTAGACGAATGCTAAGGGTGTATGAAATTGTATGCTATGCGATGATGTGCTATGCGATGATGTGTTATAAGTTAATTGCCATGCTATAAGTATTAGTATGCCATGTTATATGATGATGTATAGAAAACATGATTAAGCATGATTTAGATGTTCAGCATGAGTTAGGATTATGTGACATCACGAATGCATGCTCACTAATTCCTACAAGACAACTGAACTCAAGATTGAGTTAAGAAAAGATAAGAAAAGATTAGAAGGCAAACGAGCTTGCCGGTATAGTACCACCCGTCCGAGGTTGGGTAGAACTATGGTTTGAGTTGGACAGGGCTGGCCGCCCCAACCACTCCATAGTTCCGCGCCGGGTACGAACACCAAAGGTAAGGGCCCTAAAAGAAATATAAGCAAATAAAGTAAATATGAGCATAACTGGACCATGCATGTATAAGCATTGTTAGGTTATGCAATTGTGAATGAAGTTATGGATGTTTATATGTTATATGTATGTTAAGATAGAAGTGTATGGGTATGGATATATGTAAATTGCGGACGAGACAGTTGTACTTGCTGAGCGAAAGCTCATTGTCTTACGTCTATGCTATAGGTAAGCAGCCTGTCAGCAATGCATGATGCAAGGTGGCGAGGCATGGCGAAGCAAGCTGTGAAATCGTGGGATATCAATACCGCTACGCGTTTTGAAAACCTCAGTACTTTTGTTTTGTAAATATGTTTATTTCAAGACTTTTGTTTAAGAAACACATTTTTATTATGTATTAAAAAAAAAATTTCCGCTGTGTTTTTAGCCCTATAAGTAAGTATGTAAGCAGCAGTGTAACGGCCTGTGCAAGGCGGGTCGTTACATTATGAGGGAAATAGTGTTCATTGGAATTGACTTACTTGAAAGTAAAGAATTTTTCACTTCGACGATTTGGATTTGATTAGGGGTGAATGGTGCGGTCATGTATTTTTACTTTGATCTGTTGTAATATCTTGGATCCTCTCTTGAATAAAACATACAGGGTACAAAAAAAAAAAAAAAAAAAACAAGACTTTACACGACGGTTCTCCTGAATCGTCGTGTAATCGTCGTGTAAAGTGGACTTTACAAGTCCACGACGGTTCTATCGAGAACCGTCGTGTAAAGTCCGCTTTACACCACGGTTCTCCTAGAACCGTCGTGTAAAATTTGCTTTACACCATGGTTCTCGCTAGAACTGTCGTGTAAAGTCCGCTTTACACCACGGTTCTCGTATTTTATAAAAATTACACGACGGTTGTTAACCATCGTGTAATAATGAGATACCACGACGGTTCTTAAAACTGTCGTGGAATCTTCTATGACGGTGGATAACACGACGGTTATAGAACCGTCGTGTAAACTTTACACGACGGTAAAAAACCGTCGTGTAAACCCGGATTTTTACTAGTGTATATAATGGGTTTACTTGAGTATTGAGTAATACAATTTTATGCACATTGTATCAGTCTTGCACCAATCTTTGATCAACTAAAAAATTAATAAATAAATGTTATTAAAGATGGTGAATGATGAAAAGGTGGTGTTCTCAGCATTACAATGAGTTTTATGATGCTCGTATTATTGAATAGCAGACGCATGAACATTATTGGGTATGTATTTATAGGCTTTTATGAGGGGAGATTCAATTTGTTGGAAATGTATGTGTACATTATGATTTTATAAAATGGTTAAAAATGGAAAGAAATGATCAGCTGTTCATTCAGTTAGAGCGTTAGAGGTGTCAATTTGATTAAGTATATTATGAAAAATCTCGATAGGGTTTTTTTTTTTTTTTCCTAGAAATAAATCTTGTAGGTTTAATAGCACATCAAACTACCTAAAGAAAGGTCTGCGCTTCACTAGTTTTGAATTGGAATAAGGCATGCAGAATCTTATTTTTCAAACTTCACAATAAACAATAGTATTTATGTAATTGATATTCTCTATATAAATGAACCGGAAGAATGTAAATAAACCAGGAAAAAAAAAATATTAATATCGAAAATTTTACTCTCACAAACTACACTAAGTTATTAAGCCCCTCATGTTCATAGGAAAATAAACGAAAAGAACAATTTAAGAATCCAAAATTACTATGTTTATGTATGATTATCTTTATTCGCTTCGTATTTATAAGTATTCTTGTTCATATGGAAAAAGTCTCTAGATTTAAGGAGATTTGATAATTTTTGCTAACCTAGCCAATTATGATTGTAATTTGTATTTATATAAAATCTTGTTGATAGTACTTCTTATCAGTGAATTGTCTCTCTCCTCATACTCTAAAAATAAGTATACTGTCAAGTCAAGTTAAATTTTTTTTTAATTTCCTTTTTCTTTAATTTTTAATACATATTTATTCAATTTTTTAATGATTATTAAGTTAACAGAATGTGATTGCAAGCATAATATAATAGTAATTTCATATACAATTCTATTTTTATAACTAGAAACTTTATACACACAGAGAAACTACGATCTTTCTTAAGCTTTTCTCTTTCATTTTTATTTTCCTTTTTCTTTTTGCTTGATTGTGGCTTTGCCTGTTTTTTATTTTCTTTCTTTGAAATGGAAAGGTTTAAGCTTTAGGGGTTTGATGGGCTTCTGTCAAGTTGTTGTCGGTCAGAGAAAGCCGCAAATAATCCGTCCAAATAATTGTCTCGCCTCTTACTCCATATTGGGCGGGCCGACCATTAGTTTTGATATAATCTTATGACATAAAATAAATCATGATGATTAGTTCAAGTTGGTCTACAATAAGACACGCCTTCAACATCATTGTTTTAGATCCTGAAATTTGAAGACCCTTTGTTACCAAACACGCGTTATCCTTTTTATTTTTTATTTTTTTGTTTTGGAGAAGATTTGCTTTAAGACTCTTGACATTTAAAATCTCCTTTAACAGTGAGGCGTAGGTCATTGATGTTGACCCATTTAATATGAGAAGTCTTTGCAAATTGCACAATACTATTTCACTCGTAATCCGGGAGTCATTTGGCCTAATTTGTCGTCATCTTATTGTAGGATTTCTTATATTCCACCATGACTTTTCTTTTGCCAAATTTATAATTTGTTTTATTGCTAAGACGACAATGACTTTCACTAAAATAAAAAAATAATAATAATAAAAAGGACAAACAAAAAAAGACTTGACTTTTAGGCTACACGTAACGGACGGGGACTGGCATGAAAGAAATTAAGAAGATTCCCTAGCGGGCCAGTAATATTGTTTTTTTTTTTTTTAATTTTTTATTTTTTTAAAGCTTAAACTTCGGGGCACTTTTAAAAAAATATATATGGGAAAAGACTTTTGTGGGTACGTGATCTTTTTGGTGAATTAATTGGCACTTATCTAACATGAATTTCTATTATTTCTGTAAATCTTCTCTCTTTGATCTCAAGCATTGCTTTCCCGCGTTTTTCACCAAAATGAAAAATATATATTTATAATCCTATAATCTAATATAAAATATATATTTATAATCCTATAATCTAATATTCCGTTTGAATGAACTATTACATGATAATCATAAACATTTGTTTGATCAATTATTAAATGAATTTATTTGAATATTTAACTATTTCATAAAATTCAACTCAGAAATCAAATATAAATTTTTACTTTCTCTTCAAATGTTGTATTTGATAAAAATTATCGAAATATTGTTTCATTTAAATTCACAATTCAAATTTTACATTTAATTGCAATCTATTATCTAAATGGATTATAATTATTGAATTAACAAATATTTGTACGTGACTATACTTAGGATCCCAGTGGTTTGTTTGGTCGTAGGTGGCTCATGCGTTAGGCACTGCGGTTCGACAAGCTTGCTTTCCTGTTTGGTTTTCTGCGATCTCAATTTTCAGCCAATAATTTTTTTTTTTTTTTAAGGAAAAAAAAGAAGGGTGATTCAATAGGCTTATTGCCAGTAACGATATAGGCTTATTGCACAAAACCAAGAGATTCATAGCTAAGAATTTTGAGATGAAATATCTTGATGACGCCTTTTTTGTATTAGGCATACGGATACACCGGGATCGCTTTTGGGATATTCTTTCATTATCACAAAAGAACTATATTGAAAGTGTTCTCAAGAGATATGGGATGCCGGATTGCAAACCAGGTGATACCCCTATGGCTAAGGGAGACAGGTTTAGTCTCAATCAGTGCCCTAAGAATGATTTTAAGGAAAAGGAATTACAAAAGATTCCCTATGCCTCAGTAGAAGGGTGTCTAATGTATGCTCAGGTCTGTACGCCTCTAGATATTGCGTAAGTTACTAGGACACTGGGCAGATATATAAGCAATCTAGGAGTAGATCATTGGAAAGTAGTTAAACAGGTCTTGTCGTACTTACAGAGAACAAGAGACCACATGCTCACGTATCAGAGGTCGGATCAATTTTAGATCATTGGGTATACTGACTCCGATTTTGTTGGATGCCTAGATAGTATAAAATCTATGTCGGGCTATATCTATCTGCTAGCTAGATGTGCTGTCTCTTGGAAGAGTGCTAAACAGTTACTTATAGCCTTTTTTAACATGTCAGCAGAGTTTATAACGTGTTATGAGGTATTTAATCATGGAATATGGTTGTGAAATTTTATCACAGGGCTGCGCATAGTGGATGATATTGAAAGACCACTCAAGTTATTTTATGATAATAAGTCAGCAGTGATGTATTCCAATAACAAGAGTTCTATGAAGTCAAAGCATATAGACATCAAGTTTCTAGTTGTTAAAGAAAGAGTTTAGAGTAGACATCTATCTATAAAACACATTGGAACAAACTCCATGGTTAGGGATACGCTCACTACCCAAAGTGTTTCATGAGTACACTGCTCGTATGAGTGTTATGTTAATTGATGATGTTCAGTTTTAGTGGGAGTTTGTAATTTTAAATGCTTTTATAATATAGACATATTTTCTATTATTTCAGTTTATGGATATTTTGAGGTTGTTTTCTATAGAAATAAAGTTTTGGCTTATTTACACTCAAATTTTGATATGGTTTGAGCTCACTAAGGTTAAAGGGTGGACTAGCTGGAAATAGGCATATTGAGATCACATTACATGAAATTTCCATGCTACATATCCCCATCATGATCTATGCCATTCAGTTGTATCAACATGTGTGACTATTGATGGGTTAAGTCATGACAGTTGTAACGAAGACCGTTTTTATTCTATGTTGGTATGATTGATGGACTGGATTGGTTATAAATACATTTTAGTAATGATAACGAACTTGAGCTCGTTCGGTTATTTTTGCAAAGCATAATTATAAGGTTACACATATAGCCCAAGTGGGAGATTGTTGGATCATGCATTAATCCAACGGTAGGCTTATATGTGAATAATTATGTGTTACAGATTGTCAAATAAGGTTAAGTCTAATTAAAAGTGATCTACTTAGGATTTAATGTATCTGATAGTGTGTGAGCTTTTAATTTGCAGAGACTTAAAAGGTAATTTCTATTTTTATAATAGGCTAAAATAAAAATACAAAAAAATAACAAGAGAGTTATTTATATATAATGATTATGGTTCCCAGATCGCTCGTGTTATTATCATTACTCAATTCTGACATCCCATTATCAGATAGAGAACACATAAAATATTAAAGGATTCTCTTGGAAAACGTGTTGATTTGAAGGGCCAACCGCATGAGTCTAGAAAGTGATTAATCGTTATAGATTTAGGTATGCTTCCGTTTATTTATTAATAGATTCTTGGTGATCCAATATGAATATTGTTGGGATTTTAGATGATGATTTTCGCCAAAGGAATTTATCGAACATGGACCAATTGATATTAGCAAGACTGGTTTTTTCCTTCCCTTTCGTGGGAGCCTTGGTCTCTATACACAAGACGGATTAACTTTCACCATTAACAATCTAAATCTGTTTAGATCACTTTTCCCGGTTCTTTTTATGGGCTCCAAGGATTAATTGATTAACATGAAAAATTGTGATTCTAACTGCAACTATTATATGTTTCATCTAGATAATTTCTCAGTTTGTCTAAGATCATCCTTGTATATATATAGTGTCTAATCCAGTTTTTCCAAAAAAGTCTAAGAATTTTTATTTGACTAAAATTTTTTAATATTTAAAATTTACTCCATATTTGTGTATATTTATTGTCTATAAGAAACACCAATCCTTAAAAAAAAAATCATATTTTAAAGAAAAAACTTTCTAAATAAGGATGCACTTTCAACATCATTATCTTATTCCGTGATGCTTGCAATGCTATTCCACTCTTGATAAGAACAATAGTACATTACTCTTTATCCGTGACCATTTACCTTCGTCGTTACCTTATTGTAACATTTCCACGATAACTTTTGTTCGTCCACTTTTCTTATAATTTATTTTATAATTGAAAAGAAGACAACGACTTGACTTTGAGACTACAGAAGTCGATGGGCATGTAATATTAGGAACATCACTAAAAGAAAAAGAAAAAATGAAAAAAAAAAAAAAAGAGAGAGAGAGAGAGAACATTCCACGGTCTTTGTGATTGAAAAGCCTAACCCTTTATTAGATTCATCAATTTCAATCTAAATTTTCCAACTCAATTTTTTGACATTTTCTAAAAAATTAACTAATTTTTTAATTATTTTTAAAAAAAATCAACTAACTCTGACTGTGAATTCCAACTTTGAGAGCTCATTAGTTCTACAGGGGACTGAAGGCTTCTAGTTGATCAATTCTGCCAAGGAGAATGAAGCTTTATTTCCGCCTTGTAAGGGAAAAAATGTAGTTTAAGTCTCCGCTCCAGCTCCGGAGGTCGAGTGCGGTGTTTTTTCCTGAAGAGCCACGGTCGGCAAAAAGGCCAAAGGCACTGACAACCGCCAATATTGAAGCCTATAAATACCCAAGCTATGTGCTTCATTTATAATCTCTCCATCGCATATAATTCTAGTAGCTAAGGGTGCGCGCGCGCACACAGCTTCCACACTCACCGCTGATAGCCTTTTCTAGAAATTGGAGACAAGAGCTCCATATTTTGTCCTACTTTTAAACACCTACTAATGTGGTTGCTAACTATTTTTAATAAAAAAAAAATTTTTTTGCCGGTTGCCATTTTGCAATTCAATCAAATATCTATTTTCCCTATTTCCCATTTTATAATATCCATCCAAATTCTAACATTTCAATCCTTTTGAAGATTGATTGGAGTGTTAAAAGCATTCATGCATGTACCGTTTTTTATTTTATTTTTTCCCTACGATGAGCAAGCATTTAATGTACATACACGTTTAGAACAACACAAGTTACACGCTAGTTAAATTACAAGGTAGTTTTTTTTTTTTTCTTTTTTTTTTTTTTTTTTTTTTTTTTTTTTTTTGCGCTAAAGATTTCAAAATAGTACAGCTTATAATTCCTTTATGTATATGATTTCAGAGAGACGAGAACACTACCCCAGAGGTCCGGACAATGCTCTCATGAACTCTCTAAGTCATATTTCCCACTACCTTTCAACTCTAATGTGTCTTTTCAGCTACAAGTGAACATGCCATCACTGTTGTTAATTAGTCAATAAAACCACGTCGTCCTCACCTTTTGATCATCCCATTATTGGCCTCACTGGTGTGGATACATTTTTAACATTGTGTTTTTTTTTTTTTTTTTTCGGTGGGGAAAAAACGTTATAATGTCCTAACTTAGGAGAATAATCTTGTGATTTCAGAAAGTGTGACAGCAAATCCACATCCTATTTGAATGACAATATTGCGGGGAATATACATTTGTAATAATATAAAAAAAAAAAAAAAGCATTAGATAAATTAATCTATCTTCAATCCCAACCTGACAATTGATTGACAAACAATCTGAATATTTTGGTTATTAATGATGGTTGCAAGACTAACATAAGAAGTTTCTATATCTCATGGAGCATTCATCAACAAATCCTATACAAAATAACATATAAATTCATGTACTCTAAGCGAAAACTTTCATTAATCGGTCAAAAGTGAATGTTGCAACTTTTTGAATCGCAAAGTGAAAATGATATGATCATATTGTCGCTTGTAGAGCAACCAACACTCAAGAATTCTTGGGGGCGAAAAAAAAAAAAAAAAACTCCTCTTTATTTTTTTAAATGAAAATTTATGGGCTTTCCGTCTATAAGATTAAGACCCCTAGGTATCAGACTTCAAATACCACTGCCAGTTAAGCAAAAGTGTCCTAAATTTGGCTCACCTTCCTTGTAAACCCTTGATGTCAGAAAACACAGAACCAGACTTGTCGTCCCAGCCACAACGAATCCTAATGGTACCATCTTCAATCATTTCAGATGGTTCTTCACCAAGCCTCACATTTTCCTCCTCGTTATGCTGCAGTTGCATTGCAAACTCCAGATCCCTTAGCACTTCCTTCATCGAAGGCCTTTCTGCTCCCTCATCAAGCGTGCAACTCACCGCGATCTCGCAGAACTTCTTTAAACACTCCGGCGCAATCTTATCCGTCAAAAATGGGTCAACAATCTCCTTAAGCTTTCTCTCTTGATAACAACTCCGGACCCACTCAGCTATGTTCATTTGCATTTTCTCTACCGTTTGCATTATAGGTGGCCTACCACATAGCACTTCACACAAAACTACACCGAACGAGTACACGTCAGACTTTTCGGTCAACAATTGACGTCTGTAGTACTCGGGGTCTAGATACCCGAAACTACCCTTGACCATAGTGCTGACGTGGGTCTTCGAAAAGGTCGTTGGGCCCACTTTTGACAAACCAAAATCCGAAACCTTGGCCACAAATCTCTCATCCAATAAAATGTTGCTTGTCTTTATATCGCGGTGAATGATCGTGTGCTTCACACCTCTATGGAGATAATGCAAACCACTAGCTGCTCCGATGCAAATTTGGAGCCGTTGCTTCCAAGTAAGTGGTGGGTTATTGGTATTGTAGAGATGACTAGAGAGAGTGCCACGTGGCACGTACTCGTAGACGAGGATCATCTCGTCATTCTCGTTGCAATAGCCTATTAGAGCGACGAGGTGGCGATGGCGGAGATGGGAGAGCATCTCGATCTCGGTTGTGAACTCATGAGCCCCTTGCGATGATTGAGGCTTCAGTCGTTTGACCGCAACCGTTGTTGCCCCACCATTGAGGTGTGCTTTGTAGACGTCACCGAACCCTCCGACCCCAATGATGAAGTTATCATCGAAGTTGTTGGTGGCAGCTCGAATTTCTGCCAACGAAAAGTATCGACATAGCTCCGTCGGCAAGGGTGTGCCTTGGCAGTTGCTTGAACCTGATTCTTTGAGTGTTTTTCTTCGTCGGAGAATTAAGAATCCGGTTAGAATCAAGCCAGTAAATACACCGGAAACAACGATGATAATTATTGCTCGATTGCTCTTTTGTTTTTCGGGTGGTGGGGTAATACTGGATACAACCTTTTGAAGTGGGTCAGGATTGGGACCGGCGAGATTGCCGCTTGTATCATTCAACTTGAAGATCTCCACTCCGTTCAAGATTCCATCGGCAAACGTCGATGTCGAATTCGTATTTCCGTCCAGAGTGACAGAGAGGTTTAGTTTCTTCTCTCCAGCTTTGCCAAACATAGAGACGACGTAGTCTTTCTTAAATGGAACGTATTGACCACCAGTCCACAAGATCACGTCGGCTCTCTCCTCTGCTGTATGGTTTGCGATGTAGACATAAAATATCCCATCATTTATGGCGCTTATCTCCTTAACGATTTCGCAGAAGTGTAACCTTACCAAGTAATAAAATCCAGCATCTACAGGAAACTCCCAGGTCAAATTGTAGCTTTCGATCCCTCTTATTTTGCTCCCCAGAGACCAGGCAGTTCGATAGACATCCTCTGGTGCAGTGTAATTTGGAATTTTTGTGAATTTGAGTGCAGCAGTAACTTCCACGGGCAACAAACCATATCCCTTGTTTGTCAAGTATGCGTTATCATCCATCCAGCTCCGGAACATACCCGTGTCTTCATTTGTAAAAATCCAATTCCCACCAACGTTTATTCGATACACCGTCTCTAGAGCGCTGTCGTTTGTCAACCGGTAGATGCTATTATCTCCCACTAACCGAGGGCTACGATCACTCTCTACAGCAGCGGGATAATAAAGATCAGTGGGCATGGATACGACCTCAATTCCATTGATGAAAGCAAACGCCTCCGGAGTTGAAGGACTTGGAGAGAACGATATGGTCAGGTAAGAGTACTCCACAGCTACACAGAACTCTTTAATTACTTCACTTGTGCCAAGAGCATCAGCGGTGAGAAAAACGCTAAAGTTACTGAGGAGAGTGAATTGGCCGGCTTTGACGGAGAAGAAGGCCGTGGAGTTGGAGTGGTTAAAGTTTTGGTACGTCGTTGCTAGGAAGTGCAAGCGGACGAACTTTGGGCCGGTGGTCACCGGAATCTTGTAGGTAAATTCGGAGAGGGAGAGCCGTGCGGTGGCATAAGGGACATAGTCCATGGATGAGTCCTGGACAACGGCTGAAGAAGTGATGGATTCGTTGTTTTGGCCATCTTCCAAGGCAAATAGTTTAGAGTTGACGTCTCCAGCCCAGGTCCGACTGTCTGGTGCCGTCATTCTTCCTTCGGAGCCACAATCAAGAGCTATGTTGTCCCGAGGATTATAAGGAAGTGGCTGTCCTTCCGTGATCCCAAAGTTGAAAACGTGAAAGACTAGAGAGAGGAAGCAGGGAATCATGATAATCATCGTTTCTGTTTTGTAACTAATTTCCGTTGGTGACTCGATTGCTTCCGATCGGAGTGATCGAATCTCTCTTTTTTTCTTTTTCTTTTTTTTTTTTTGGCCGTACTGCATGCACTAGAGAAAATGTTAAGAAGGCGACGAAAACTACAAGTAAGGTTCGGAGACCAAGACAATAATTGCAGGGGCTTTCATTTTTCACGCTGTCCTCGTGAAATATTGGTTATAGTCGTACAAATTAAGAGGAGAAGACCAATACTTAAATTAACGTTACAAAAGTCTAGCACGCGTTATACCATGGTAGTCTGCCATAAGCTAACATTGATGTTTCGGGGGTTAATCAAAATGTTAAAGCTTTCATTTGATGTTCAAGTTTAACTTCAACTAATTATATTTTTTCATCTTAATTTTTATCTTCTTTTAAAAAGTCAGTTAAACCTAATTTAAAATTTTCATCTCCTACTAACTTACAAAATAGAGTCAAAGACTTTCCTGTAGAGAATATTCAATATAGTGTTTTTTCTTTGAAAAAAAGAAACACAAAAACAAAAACAAAACTTTGATTTTTCGACATCTTTCAGCAGCTAAAAGAAGAAAAGGAGATTTGCTAGCCTCACAGAACCTCCTCAATTATTGAAACTATATCAAGTCATGCAATAGAAATAATAACAAATTCTTTGTTGGGGAATTGGAAAAGACCACAATAAGATGACGACAAAGGTAAGTGATCACGGATCAAGAGTGGGGTACTGTTGTTCATATCAAAAGTTGGAATAGTATTGCAGTTTATAAAAGACTTCTTATATTAACTTGGTATATCAATGACTTACCATTCACTTTCAAAGGAGAACCATGACCATCTGCCATTGAGGTCGGAATGAGATATTGTATTATTTTCCAAACCTTCTGTATATCAGCCACTTTAAACGGGATTTACAATCATAGCCCCAACAACCCACCCACTTATTTTTTAAGTTAATAAAGCGGACGCGTTGAATTATTTTTGTTATGGATAAACAAACAAACAATTAAAAAAAATTGCTATCGACGTATGCTAAATTTCATATTATAAAAAAAAAAAAGAATAATATTAATCATCAAAATTTAATTAGTACTTAAACTTAATTTATAGAGAAAAAGAAAACCGTAATAACATATACAACGTACTTGAGCATGCCTTCTTCTTCACCAAAAGAACAATAATAACAGTATTATTAAATAAATAAAATTTCCACGAATTCTGCTTAGTTTCGTAAAGAAAAAGTGATCAAAGACTACAAAACTGGTAAAAATATTATAGTGAAAAGAAATATTACAGAAAATACTACCAGGGAATACTTTTTTAAAAATATTTAGAAAAGTAAAGTTAAATTAAAGGAGAACGACAAGAAATTGTTTGGAAACATTATATTATATTATACATATACTAAGCACTTGTTTGGTATGACAGTTGGAACTCATCAGTTGGAGTTCATTTCCAACCGAACCTGTTTGGGTCATCGGTTTTGTTGCCTGTCCATTTTGAACCGTTTCCACAGTGAACCCAAATGGGTTTACTGTTCACGGAATCTCCTCTGGCAGCTCTCTGCCTCCTCCCCTGCGATTCACACTGTTCACCCCCTCTCGGGTTCCATCGCCCTGCCTTCTGTGGCTTGTCAGTGGCCCTGTGGCCTGCCCTCCCACGCCCTCTTCCCTCTTCTTCTTCGCAGACCCCCCCGTCTACTCGTTCTCCTTTAACGTTCAAATCGTGGATTTGCCCACTCCAAGGTAAGTAGATGCGTCGACGGTTTGGGGCTGCGAAGCGAAGGCGAACCGTCGGGCTTATTACCCAGTATTTCCGATATCGGAAATCATGTCCTCGGCCAGTTTCCTGCCTGACGCCGCCAGCAACCAGCGTCTACTCCTCTTCGAGAAGCAACTCGGTAACCCTTGTAAAAATTCAACTTCGCGAAAAAATTTTTCTTTTTTTGTGGATTTTCGATGGCATAATCTTTCTCTGTCGACCAATGTGATCGTTGGGTAATAGTTATTGATTTTGAGCTTGGTTTCCATTTGGGTTTTTCAGTGCCTTGAACATGATTTCATCCTATTTTGCATCTCTGCAGGTATTGTTGATTCTAATTTCGGTTGCGTTTCAAACGGAAATTTTTCCCCAAATTTTTTTGTTGTTGGTTTGATGCATGCAACTGATGGTATGGTTAAGTCGTCGTTTTCTCATTTTTGGTCTGACAGTTGTGGTTTTCCTTTCCTTGTGCTTTGTCGATGGCAATATGTGAATCTTTATAGGGTGATGTTGACATTCATTTGTGGTGATTGATTTTGAGATTGGTTTCCATTTGGGTTTTTCGGTGCTCGGCTTGTAATGTTGATCCTATTTTCGGTTTAAAGTATTCGAAAAATTAAAGCTTAAACCCAGCTAGTGGTTTGATACATGAAACTGAGCCTATGCTGAATGTGTGGTTTTCTCATCCTTTGATGTTGTAATGAAATGGGGCATTTTGTGTTCTTTCATGCCTAATGTGATGTTGTAGTAAATTGGTTTGATGTTGTAATGAAATGATTTGATGCATAGGCTCGGTTTTATGTTTGAAACCGAGCCACAGGTGGTATTTGTTTATTTTGATATCTAAATATGATAGATAGGTGGGCATAGGCTCGGCTTGACGGATCAAACCGAGCCTCGGGTGATCCTTGTTCATTTCGATGGCTAAATGTGATAGGACGTGGGCATAGGCTCGGTTTTATGTTTGAAACCGAGCCTCGGGTGGTATTTGTTTATTTTGATGTCTAAATGTGATAGGTACGTGGGCATAGGCTCGGTTTGACGGATCAACCGGAGCCTCGGGTTGTTCTTGTTCATTTTGGTAATTTCTTGCCTAATTGTGTTTTTTAGGTGGGTTTTTACTTGGTTTTACGTATCAAACCGAGGCAACGGTGATTTGTTTGTTTATTTTGATGTTTTGAGTTGGGTGTTTTACATCTCATTTAACATTCCGCAAAAATCCCGTCTTGGCAATAATATATACAACATATCCGATGTTCAAAATCATCATCTGAATGGTGAGTTAATGACCCGATGCATTGCGTTAGATACCGGTAGCTAATCACATGTTGGCCTGTACGGGGTCGTTTACCCCGGGCCCGGTGCTTAGATGCCATGGTATCTAAGCACGTGTGTCGGTGCATCTAACATGCCTCAGATGAACTCTGTCGACCACTTTATACTGAGCCAACCCCTCATCCCCTGTTTTTGGATGTAGTTATGTGTTCATGTTTTTTGTTGACCGCTTTCTTAAGGAAATGCCTCGAAAAGGGACGGGTGAATTGTATCACTGGGATTAGGCTAAGGAAACAGCTTTCCTTGAAAAGCTTGATTACTACGTCGCCTGCAATTCTGGACGACATCCTCCTCTATCGACCCTCGATAGCTGGGCCACGGAGTTTAATGCTGTGTTTGGAGGGGTCCCTGCATACGGCCTAACATTACAGCAAAAGAAGGATAGGATGAGAAAAATATACAGAGGTTGAAAGGCATTGCAATGTCGGACAGGCCTAGGATATGGTTCGGTGTCGGATCGAGTCATTTGCTCAGACGAGGCATGATAGAGTTTTATTCAAGTAATATAACATCGAACCACTAACTGGTATGTATTAAATTATTTTCTCGACCATTATTATTGGACGACTAAGTTAACAAACCTGGCTTGTCTGCAGGTCCATAAAAAGTGCAACCATCTCCGGTACAAGGGGCTGCGGAACAAGGAGCTCTATTACAACATATTTGACAAAAAGCATGTGGCTGGTGCCTTGGGCTACGGTTCAGTTTCGATGCCACATGACACTCCGGCGCCCGTCGACCTTAATGCCTCCCAGGACAACTCCGGCATAGGCCCAGTGAGCGGGGATGATCTGACCCCTCTGTCTGGTAGCCGTAGACGAAAGAACAGAAGAACCGGCGCCGCTCCTGTTCCTGCGCGATCTAAGGGCAGTTCTGGCAAGAGGAAGCAGATGGACGAGACGGATGAGATGACATTCATGGCAATGTAGGAAATTGTCAATCACTTCCGTGGCCGCTCTAAATCAGGCACAAGTAATTCCCAATCAAGCCGAACCGATCACATGCTGTTGTGCATGGAAGTTATGACGGAGATGGGTGTTCCACCCAATGAGTGGACAATGATGTGGCATTACTTATCGAGCCATCCAGAAAACAAGCGTACATTCCACAAGCTACCCAAGATTGATAGGTGAGAAATTGTTGCATCCGTTGTTCAGTCGCAGCCGCCACCAACCGCTTGAGTGTCTTGTTCTTAAGGATTTTTTAGCTTAAGCTGTTTTTTCTTTTTGGGTTTTTTTTTTAATTTTTTTTCCCCTAACTTTCCTCCATTTGATTGACAATTTCCGTATACCCGGATTGTGGTTATTTAATTATTTCACGAAAACTTCGGTCGACCCATGCACGTTGTTGATTATTTATATTTGATTGATTTTCTAACATTCCGTATTAACTAACGTTAAATGTGATGGTATTGGTTAAGAAAAATTTAACCATTTCGCCTCAATTGTTTTGCATCAGAGTCCAAATCAATTTTAAGATTGAGCATCAGGTTACTAGAAAAATGAACAGCCACAGTTCAGAAACCGAGCAAGATAATGAGGGCGTTAGATTTGAACACGAGTATAGTGAAGATGACAAATATTTTGCGATGGCAGTTGTCGCAATGACGAACAGTAGTCGTGTCAGACGTCGGGATCCGCAACCGATGCATCCTTCACTATCGACCGGGAGAATGCATGTTGAAGAGATTTTGAACGGCCACGACGAAATAATTCTTGGACTCATAAGTATGAAATCGGCAACGTTCAGATCGTTCAGTGATCTATTATGCGGACGTGAGTTATTGAAGCCAACGCGTAATCTGGACGTGAACGAGCAGTTATTCATTTTTTTATCCATTTGCGCACAAGGCGCCAGGATCCGACACATTGCGTACTTGTTCCAGCATTCTGTAGAGACAACCTCTTGTTGGTTTTATAAAGTTCTACAGGTTATCTGTTCACTGAAGGACGAGTTCATATGCCCACCTGAGTACACGGATGTTCAACCTTTGATTCAGGAGCACTCGTACAAATATCAACCATGGTTTGATGTATGGTTTTTTGTTCTCCCATAACATCAGCGCACGAAATATTTATTACAATAATAGAAATGTTAATTTATGGTATGTTTGATTAAATTTTACTCTTATTGACTCAGGGTTGTGTTAGGGCTATAGATGGCACACACGTCCCGTGTGTGCCACCGGAGGACAATTCGAAGGGCTAGATTAACAGGAAATGGCATTACTCATAAAATGTACTAGCGGCATGCTCATTCGACATGAGGTTCACGTATATGTTGGCAGGGTACGAGGGATCGTGTCACGACGTCAGAATGCTAGACGAGGCAATAGCATTCCACGGGTTCCCAATACCGCCATCAGGTCAATAAAAATAGCTCTTATATAGCAGTGTTTATATTTTAACAGAGTTTTAAATAACATATCAGACGTTTCCATTCATATGGCGAGCTTTATTTTGCAGGTAAATTTTACTTGGCAGACTCGGGTTACACTAACAGGAATTGCTTTTTGTCCCCATTTCGACAGGAGACTTATCATTTACCAGAATACCGAACACGGCGTGGCGGGCTACACAACCGTAGGGAAGTATTTAATTACACACACTCGTCTCTGCGGAACTATATTGAGAGAACATTTAGTGTCTGGAAGTCTCGGTTTAAAATACTTAAAGGCGTTAACAGTTACTCGATGGGTAAGCAAAAAAAGATCCCAATCGCGTGCACGATTTTGCATAATTTCATCAAGATAGTGCAAGCGGGCGATCCTGTACTTGAAAAGTACGAGGCAGATTGCTCCCCTGTAAGTGGGACTGCCGATGTTAATTCCGATTACGTGCTTGATGACGGGATCGATGTAACTGGGCCTAGTATTGGAACGCTGGACCACGTATCAGGCTGGCTTGCAATGAATCTGGTAAGAGAAAGGATGGCTGATGACATGTGGGTCAGATATCAAATATCTCCATGGTATAAAATCAGTTGAAATGTAGCATAGTCGAAGTTTTGGCCTACATTAGGAGGGTGATTCTTAGTTGTGATTTTTTCTATTGCTGTAGAATATATTTCTTCACTTGATGTTGTTGACAACGTTATTACAATGTATGAAATTTATCAAAATATTATGATGACCTAAGGTGATTGTTAGTAATAATAGGGAGAAATTAAAATGTCAGAAAAAAAAGAGTTACGTTTGAGTTGCTTTTTCAACAAATTAAGTTCGATTATTTATAACGTTAAACGAAATATGGAGGAATTTTTTTTATTTTCGGAGCTACGGAAAAAATTGAGGTGCAAATGTCCCAATCAGGTGGATTAAGATATGTTACCGGAGTAAAACATGCGAAAAAATGGTTTTTTGAATTTTCCGGAAAAACTTTTTCAAAAAAAAGAGAGAAAATTTTTGGGAAAAAGATAAACAAAAGTACGGTTTGAGTTGGACTGAGATGATAAAGCAAACAAAGAATAATTAGTTAATACTAAAGAAAAAGTATTTAGAATTTTGTTGACTTTTAAGAGCTATAAAATAAAATTAGATGGCAAAAGTTCAGTTTAGTTGGAGTGTAGATAAGTTACCGAAGAAAAAAAGGAAAAAATTGGTTTCAATCAATTTATTCACATCCAAACAGGGTCCTTGTTTTTTTAAAAACTATTCAACTCAAACTTTTTTACCAAACAACCAACTCAAATTCAACTTTTTTTTTTTTTCAAATAATTTACCAAATACTATCACTTTCAACTTAACTCAATTCAACTCAAACTCAACTCAAACTTTTTAACTCCAACTGACGAACCAAATGAATCCTAAAAGGATGGATTAAACAATGTTTATGTACAGTGTATTTACGGTTTTGCCCTTACAACTCAGTGTTGGAAGTCCAGCTGCATAGTAAAATGGCACCTCTGCCCTTTGTACAGTGATTTTTTAACAGTAAATTAATGATTTTACCCTTCTTTTTGTTCAGTCTGTTGGCTTATCCACAGTAAATGCGCGGTTTTGCCCTCTGTGAAGGTGCTTTTGTCAGAGAAAGAGAGAGAGAGAGAGAGGAGTACAGATAGATATATATATATATATACTCTGCCATATTCTTAGTCAAAAAGGACGGGAGTTGCTTTTTGCATTTAGTATTGGTTTCTATTTACCTCATCTTCTCTAGAAACCCCCTCCCCCCTCGCAACATTTTTGTTTTTTGTTTTGTTTTATAAAACTTTTTTTTGAATTTATTATAATCTTATTTTTTCTATGGGTATGAAAATTATTATTATAATATTATATAAATACACTAAAAGAAAGGAAATTTTTATTATTTATTTAACAATAGTAAACAGTAAATTTTGTTTTTTTCTCTTTATTTTCACCGATTTAGCTACAGTATCACACGGTAACTTTTTTACAGGGATCTATAATGACTGTACAGTATTCTGTAGTGTTGCTACAGTGATTTTTCTACAGTAAAAATTCAATTTTGCCTCTATCTCATTTGTTGAATTTGACTAATCTACATTGAAATAAAGTTTTATCCTTACATATTTTACTATTTTATCTACATTGTAGAGTCTTTTTACCTCTCTGATTTAGTTGTTTTTCCTTCATCTATAATGAGTTGAGCTTTTTGAATTTCCATCTTCACTATTGAAAGAAATTTTAACAAAAAAACATACTTATTATAATTATAATATTTATTGTAACTAACTGTTTTTATTATATAATATTTAATTAATTAATTTATTTTTTATTCATTCTCTGTGTAACATATGGATATTAAATTTATATATACTAAAAGGAGGTAAACTTTTGTACTATAATTTTTCTACAATAAAATTGATGTGGTCACCTTTTTTTTTTTTCCTTCAGCCGGTTGACTTACCTACAGTAAATGTACGGTTTTACCCTCTCATATTACTGTGAGGACACTTTTGCCATATAAAGAGAGGGGTACAGATAAGGAGATATATATATATATATATATATAGAGACAACTCTGATTAGACATAACTCATAAGCATGCCATATTCTTAGTCAAAAAGGACGGCCCTCCTCCATTTTCTTTTCTGACCCCTTTTGTTGCCTTTTACATTTATTACTGGTTTCTTTTTACCTACAGTAAATGGACGGTTTTACCCTCTCATATTACTGTGAGGACGCTTTTACCAGAGAGAGAGAGGGGTACAGATAAAAAGATATATATATATATAGACAACTCTGATTAGACATAAAGCATGCCACATTCGTAATAAAAAAGGACGGCCCTCCTCCATTTTCTTTTCTGATCCCTTTTGTTGCCTTTTGCATTTATTATTGGTTACTTTTTACCTCCTCTTATCTTGAACCCCCCGCCCCCCCCCCCCCCCCCCAACTAAACATTTTTGTTTTTTGTTTTGTTTTATAAAACTTTTTTTTTGAATTTAATACAATCATTTTTTCGTCTGGGGTATGAAAATTATTATTATATTATTATATTATATTATATACATATATTAAAGTAAAGGTGTTTTTATCCTTCTTTAGACAATAATGAACAGTATTTTTTTTTCTCTTTTTCTCTTTATTTTCATTGGTTAGCTACAGTACCGCACAATCTCGCACAGTTACTTTTCTACAGTGATGAGCAATGTTTGTACAGTAACCTATAGTGTTGCTATAGCGCTTTTGCTACAGTACAATAGCTATTTTTTCTATATTAAAATTTCGATTTTGTTCCTATCCCATGTGCTGAATTTGATTGATCTACAGTGAAACGACAGTTTTGTCCTCAAATATTTTATTGTTTTATCTACAGTACAAAGTCTTTTTTGCCCTCTGATTTTATTTTTTTCCTTCATCTACAGTAAGCCGACCTTTTTACCCCTATTATGTAGAAATTGTCGGCTGCCCACAAAGTACAATTACCGTTTTATATCTCTTTTTTAGTTGCTTTTCTTTTTCTTACAGTGTGTTGCCGGTTTTACCCCTCTTAAGAGTTTTTTTTTCCTTCATATTGTTTTTGCCATTTTTTTGACACTAAATTTTAAATATTAGATTCCGATCTATTTTTGTGTTGTATTTTTGCTCACTTTGCTTTTTTTTTAAACGATTTTTTACTTAAATTTTTTATCTCTATTTCGGATTTTTTTTTTCTGGGTTTTTTGTGTGTGTCTTTTTTGTGTCTTTTGTTCTATTTTTTAAAGACCTTTTTTTTAAGGATTCTTCATGCATTTTTTTGTGTGTGTCTTTTTTGTTTGTTTTGTTTTATATTTTAAAATTTTTTTAACGTTTTTGCATGTGTAAAACTTGAATTTTTTTTTTTTGGTTTTTTTAAAAATAGTAAAAAATGGGAAAATATGATATATATTTTATTTTGTTATAATTTTTTTTTGTTACGGTTTGTTTTTTCCGGTTCTTTTGAGTCTACATATTTTTGTTCTTTTTTTTTGTTTTCTGTCTTTTTTTTTATTTTTTTTTGTTTTAATTTTTTTCTTTAAATGAGTATTGATTACAGAATAATTTTTTATTTTTTGTTTTTATTTTCTATTATTATAGTACTATTATCATTTTGATTTTACATATTCACTGTTGGGAGAAATTTTAACAAAAATTATACTTATTATAATTATAATATTTATCTTAACTAATTTATTTTATTATATAATACTTAGTTTATTTATTTATTTTTTCTTCCTTTCCCGTGCAACGTACGGGTACTAAACTCGTTATTTCTAAATGTACCCGAAACACCCCCCTTATTATTATTTTTTTGTAAAAAGCCTGGTAATATTTTCTGTGATAATTCTTTTCTCTATATTATTTTTACCAGCTTTGTATTCTTGATCACTTTTTCTTTAGGAAACTAAGCAGAATTCGTAACAAATTAAAGTCTTTTCTTTATTTATTTAATATTACTGTTGTTTTTGTTCGTTTGGTCATGCTCGAGTTGAATATGTATATCATATTTCAGTTTTCTTTTTCTCTACTAAATTAAGCTTTAAGAACTATTTAAATTTTTGTTGATTAACTTTACTCTTTTTTTTCTTTATTATATAAAAATTTGGCCGACATCTATAGCAATCTTTTTTTTTTTTTAAGCATGTTTATTCATCACACAAACAATTCAATAAGTCCGCTTTAATAACTTATAAAATAAGTAGGTTATTTGAGTTATGACTGTAAATCCTCTCTAGAATGGCTCATATACACAACAACTGAAGAATAACACAGTATCTCATTAACCGGCCTACTTATACAGCCCACTTCCATATATAATCAACTTCTTGCCTGTGGGACTGTTGGATCATCAAGTCAAGGTTGGACTTGTATGTGAATAATTATGTGTTGTGCATTGTCAAAGGTTAAGTCCAATTAAAAGTGATCTTTTAAATTTTGGTTGATTCGGATTTTAATATATCTGATAAAGTGTGGGCCTCTAATCTATAAAAACTTAAAAGGTAATTTCTAATTTTATGATGGGCTAAAATATAAATACCAAAAGATAATAGGAAAGTTATCTATATATAATAGTTATCGTCCTCAAATCACATGTATTATATTACTCAATTCTGGCATCCTATCATCAGAGAGAGAACATATAGTACACTAAACGATTCTCTTGGAAAATGGTTGATCTGGAAGGCTATCCGCAAGGCTCTAGAAAGTGATTAACCATTATGGATTCAGGTACACTTCTGCTTATTCGTTAATAAATTCTTGCTGATTTAACATGAATATTTTTAGGATTTTAGGTCATGATTTTCGCCAAAAGAATTTATCTAACAAGTGATATCAAAGTGAGATTTATGTTGAATCATTGAGAAATATTTTCACAATTTTGTTGTCTTGGCCGTTTATAGTTTCTGGAAAAAAAAAAAAAAAAGCTTTGGCTACATTCAGTAGATTTAGGGTTTTTTTTTTTTTATTTGTTTTCATACATTGGCCTAATTGGGTCCATGACAAGAATGGACTGCGGGCTAAGCTTTCAGCTATTGATATATAAATAAATAAATAAATAAATAAATAAATATATATATATATATTAAGGGGTGAGGCCTGGTGTAGGATCTGGGTTTGGCTGACTTGACCCAGTCCATCCCCCAACCCAACCCAGTCCAGCCTCCACAGTCAATGGTCAAATGTTGACTTTGACCATTGACTTTTTATCCATTTAATTGTATTTATTATTATTTTAGCTTGCAGCAACATTATCCATCAATAGAAAATATTTCAAAGTGACTTGTATAAAAAATCAAAGGAGGCTAGGTACTGTTATCTTTTACATAAAATTATATATTATACTATCACATTTATCTCAATCTTAATTATAAAAATCAGATAACTAATATATTTATTTTGTTTTCCATTATGACAGGCCAGAAGAAAAATGAAGAAAATCAAACATGCATAACAACATTTTGATGAATTACAAAAAGTTACATCCACCAAGACTTTACATATGTGTGTGTATATATATATATATGTTTGTATATATAATGTTGACATATTAATATAAACTTGAATGTACGAGACTAAAAGGCATCTAAATTTTCAAATTTATTGTAATTATATTATATATTTTAATTTACTGTTTTAATGTATGTTATTTCTCTTTATCATTTAAAAAAAAAAAATTTTAACTGTGCATCACAAAGGCATTAAACTAGTTAAGGACTAAAGTGACGTGATATATATATAATTCAAGGATTAAATGAATATATTATCCTTTTTTTTCCTTCATAATTACAGTGTTAAAAGCATTCACGTGCATACTTTTTTTTTTTTTTTTTTTTTTTTTTTTTTTTTTTTTTTTAAGAAAGCACTCAATGTACGCACTGTTTAGAACAAAACAATTGTTTAACACTATTAAATTTCAAAATAGTTTAACTTAAGGAAACCGTAGTAAATAGCATATTTAATCGGTAGTTTTGAACTTTATAGCAGGTTTTTAGTATATGGTAAATTATATAGCATATATTTTCTGGTAAATTCTTGAATTTCCTTGGATTTTCTAGAAATAATGGATTTACAATTAATTTTCAATAACACATTTATGTGCATAGTTTCTTGTTAGAAAGAGAAAGAGAGAGGAGGGGGTGAGAGAGAGAGAGAGAGAGAAAGGAGGAGGGTTTCTTCAGTAAATTTGATTACGTTATTAATAGTTATATTTAAAATTTTATGTTATGATTTATTATTACTCTTGTCAAAAATATTATTTTGTTTTTTCTCCCTTTAACCTATCGTTCCTTTGGATATATATGTGCATGTATATATATATGTGTGTGTGTGTTATGCAAGATGTCACAAACTCAAAGAACTAACACCAACAGAGATGAACAAACAAAGACAAATTTTTTATTGAGATTAACCAAAGAATTACATCCTCTAGAGACTTCAAGAATCAACATACCCAAGAAACCCAATTCTACAATTTCGCTCTCTAGAGTTTCCCAATTCTCTCTCTAAAATTCTCTTTCTTTCTTGTAACTTTTATTCTCTAATTACTCTTTCCTTACTGAAAAATAGAAAAACTAAGTCTATTTATACTACCAAGCAATTACAAGATGTATCTGCAATTAACTAAGAATTTAAACTAATTCTAAGTAACTCCGTTATAGCTTTTCTTCTTCACATTCCAACTGTCTATATAGTTTCAATCTGCTTGTTATCTACATACTAATCCACTGATGTTCTGTCTACACACCAACTAGTAATGTACCAGGTCACTCCATATTTTACCTTTTCCTTTTTAGTATTTGTCTCAACTCTCAATAATCTTCACCTTGAGACTGATACTCCCTTGGAGTCTGCAACTTCGCTCCAAACTCCCAGATTTCATCCACCACATACACAGCTCCAAACAATTCTTTCACAACTCGTTCTCTGCATTTTGTGCTTTCCATAGAGTAATTCCACAACCCAAGTTCCTCTCAAGTACAACAACATCCCCTTGACTTCTTCCAAATATCTTCTCCCTGGTTTAGCCAAGTATTTGCTCACCAAACTGAAATAAGAAACGACAATGTACCCTATGCTCTATCTTTATCAAACTCCTGCTTCAGCATCGTCTTGCCACCACCAATTCCTGGATTGTCTGGACACGACACTAGCACATCATCTACTTCAAGCAAACAGTAGACAAACTTCTTATCTTGAAGCTCATTGAAGTACTCACAACTTCCAAAGTTGTCCTTGCTAAAAGCCTTATCGATCCTCGTTGTCTTTGACCTCTAATCTACTTCTTGGCTGACCCATGTAAATCACCCCTTCAAGATCATCTTTCCTCTTGAATATCCATTTACACCCAACCAAGTACTGCCGTCCTTTAGACTTTCCCACCAAGCTGCAAGTTTGAATTTCTATGAGTGACTCAAACTCCCTTTGCCTAGCCTTTTTCCATTTATCACCAGAGACGAACAAATGAAGACAGATTTTTTTATTGAGATTGATCAGAGAATTACACCCTCTAGAGACTCCAAGAATCAACACAGCTAAGAAACCCAATTTTACAGTTTCTCTCTCTAGTGTTTTCCAATTCTCTTAGAATTCTTTTACTCTTTCCTGTAACTCTTATTCTCTCATTACTCTTTTCTTATTGAAAAATAGAAAAACTAAGTCTATTTATACTACCAAGCAGTTACAAGATGTATATGCAACTAAGAATTAAAACTAATTCTAACTGACTCTGTTCGAGCATCTGTTCTCTATATTCATGTTCCCACTGTCTACACAGTCTCAATCTATTTGTTCTCTACACACTGGTCAACTGATGTTATATCTACACCCATCTAGCAATGTACCAAACCACTCCAGATTTCACCTTTACTTTTTTAGCATCTGTCTCAACTCTCAACAATATGTATGTTTTTTTTGGTTGGGGGGGCGGGGGGTGGGGGCAAAAATCATTCCTTTGGATATAGGATGTCAGAGAAGTGAGAACACAGCCCCTGATGCCCAAACAACTTTCATGAACTCTCCAAGTCACATCCCGCTACATTGTTGCTAATTAGTCAATAAAGCCATGTCGTCCTCTCCTTTTGATCATCCCATAATTGGCCTGACAAGTGGGGATAGATATATATATTTTTTATTTTGTTGCTAAAGAACATTATAATGTCCTGGCTTAGGAGAATAGTCTTTTGATTTATAAAAGTGAGACGATGAGTCAACATCTTATTTGAATGGTAATATTACTGAAAATATATATTTGTAATAATTAAAAAAAAAAAAAAGCATAAGTTTCTTCTGCTCATGGAGCATTCCAAAAAAAAAAAAAAAAAACTATATATGAGGTAAATAAATCCATTGCTTACCTGCTTATCCTCTAAGCGAAAACTTCATTAAAGGGTCAAATGCGAATTGGTACAATTTTTTGAATCGCAATCAAGTGAACAGCCACTAGAAAGGTTATATTTGAGATAATAAATACTGACAAAGAGATGATATAGTCGCTTGTAGAGCAACCATCACTCGAGAATTCCGTTTTTTTTTTTTGGGGGGGGGGGGGGAGGGGAACGACTCCATACTTTTTTTCTTAACGAAATTTTATGGTTTTTTTTTTTTTAAAAATAAGATTAATACATCTATATATTAGACAACAAACAACATTGTCAATTAAGCAAAATATCTTAAATTTGGCTCACCGTCCTTGTAAACCCTTGATGTCGGAGAATAACCAGATTTGTCTTCCCAGCCGCAATGAGTTATAACGGTGCCATCTTCAATCATTTCAGATGGTTCCCCACCAAGCCTCACATTTTCCTCCTCGTTATGCTGCAGTTGCATTGCAAACTCCAGATCCCTTAGCACTTCCTTCATCGAAGGCCTTTATGTTCCATCATCAAGCGTGTAACTCATCGCGATCTCGCAGAACTTCTTTAAACACTCCGGCGCAATCTTATTCGTCAAAAATGGATCAACGATCTCCTTAAACTTTCTCTCTTCATAACAACTCCGGACCCACTCAGCTATGTTCATTTGCTTTTTCTCCACCGTTCGCATTAGAGGTGGTCTACCACATAGCACTTCACACAAAACTACGCCGAACGAGTACACGTCAGACTTTTCAGTCAATAATTGCCGTCTGTAGTACTCGGGGTCCAGATACCCGAAACTACCCTTGACCATAGTGCTGACGTGGGTCTTCGACAAGGTAGTTGGGCCCACTTTTGCCAAACCAAAATCCGGAACCTTGGCCACAAATCTCTCATCCAATAAAATGTTGCTTGCCTTTACATCGCGGTGAATGATCGTGTACTTCACGCCTCTATGGAGATAATGCAAGCCACTAGCTGCTCCGATGCAAATTTGGAGCCGTTGCTTCCAAGTAAGTGGTGGGTTATTGGTATTGTAGAGATGACTAGAGAGAGTGCCACATGGCACGTACTAGTAGACGAGGATCATCTCGCCATTCTCGTTGCAATAGCCTATTAGAGCGACGAGGTGGCGATGGCGGAGATGGGAGAGCATCTCGATCTCGGTTGTGAACTCATGAGCCCCTTGCGATGATTGAGGCTTCAGTCGTTTGACCGCAACCGTTGTTGCCCCGCCATTCAGGTGTGCTTTGTAGACGTTACCGAACACTCCGACCCCAATGATGAAGTTGTCATCAAAGTTGTTGGTGGCAGCTCGAATTTCTGCCAACGAAAAGTATCGACATAGCTCCGACGGCAAGGGTGTGCCTTGATTATTGCTTGAGCCTGATTCTTTGAGTTTTTTCCTTTGTCGGAGAATAAAGACTCCTATTATGCAGACTAAAATCAAGCCGGAAGTTACACAAGAAACAACTTCGATAATTGTTGTTCGATTGCTCTTTTCTTTTTTGGGTGATGGGGAAATATTGGATACAACTTCTTGAATCCTGTCAGGATTGGGACCAGCGAGATTACCAGTGGTGTCGCTCAATTTGAAGATCTCTAGTCCATTCAAGATTGCATCAACGTAGCCAGTGTTTGCATCTATGGGGTAACCTTGCAGAGCAACTGAGAGTTTGATTTTCTGCTGACCTCCCTCCCCAAACTTTGAGTCCACGTAGTCTCTAAAGCAAGGTTTATACAAGCCACCACTGTACAAGACTACGTCGAAATTATGCTCTGCAGTTTTATTTGCGATAAAGAAGGGAAAGACTCGGTCACCTATTTTACTGAAGAGTGGTTCAATCTCGCAGAAGTGCAACCTTAACAAGTAACCAAATCCAGAATCCACGGGAAATTCCCAGGTGAGGTTGTAACTCCTGACCAGTTTTTTTTTTCCAAACGAACATCCCCTGTAGACCGCGCTGTCTTATAGACGTCGGCTGGTGCTGCATAAGACAAAATATTTCCATTGAATGTGAGGTCAGTGCTGGTAGCCAGAACTGGCAAAGCACTTACGCCCTCTACCATCAGGTAATCATCCTCCTTGTCCCATTGCCGGAACATACCGGTGTCATAAAGGGGAGATATAGCGTTTCCTCCGATGTTTATGCGATACATCGTCTCCAAAGCAGTTCTGTTTTCCAGGTTAAAGAAGTCCGACCGTTCCAGAAAACGAATTTTATTGTCTCCCGCTTCAGAATAATAAAGATTGGAGGGCATGGATACCACCTCGATGCCGTTGACGAAAGCAAAGGCGCCCGAAATTAAAGAACTAGGAGTGAACGTCATGTTCAGACTTGACTGCTCAGCAGTTACGCAGAATTCTCTCTTAATGGCTCGTGAGCCAAGAGCATCAGCAGTAAGGTGAACTCGGAGTGCGAGAGGCGTGCTGTTCTGTAAGGGACCATGTCAACTATTTGTTGCTCAGAGGCTTCCAGGGTGACCGAATCTTTATTTCGGCCTTCAGACTGACTAAAATATTTAAAGTTGATGTCGCCGATCCAGCTCCGCGTGTCTAGCTAGTGATGTACTTATTCCTGAAAAGCCACAGTCAATGGCTATGTCGTCCACAGGGACGTAACGAAGCTGTTGCTCAACGGTGCTTGCAGTGAGGTATAAGACGATGAGAACAGTTGTTAGGCTCTGAAGATGAAGATGTTTTTTGCAGGTGTTTGTGATTGCCGAAATAATAGCCATAATTTTTTTTAAGAGGGAAATGGCAAAAGCAATTATCACTCCTAATATCCAAGATAGATACTTAGAAATGAGTGTTCAGTTATCATCTAAACCGTACAGTGTTTTTTTCATAAGGAAAAAAAAAAAAAAAAAAAAAAGAAACTTTAAATTCTCAAGTTGACCTGAAGCGACACTTGGGAGTCTGGAGTTGACTGTTATATAAAATTGCATGTTTGCTCTTTCTAAGAGCCTTCTCTTGCTTTTGAGTTTGGACCCAGTTAAGGCTTGTGCCAGTATTTGGTTATATTACTACCGTGTCCAAAGTTGTATAGGCTATCGCTATCAGAGCAATAAAATTTATATGCATATATATATATATATATATATAAACATTCATATATTCGGAATTGTTTGAACAGAAATTACCATTCTTTAATATATTTTTATAGTATTTGAAATCATGTACTGATAAAGGAATTACGAACTTTGGATACGGTTAGATTGGAATCAAATTAAAAATATAGTTTATTGGTTTTGCTAACTATGTGAGAACCAGCTCTGTATATATCTATTTAATATAATTTTCTAGTTATAAATGAGAGTAATCTATAGAGTAATGTTAGCGGCATCATTTTTAATCTCAATTTTTTGAGTACCGATTCACATATCATATTTTTATTGATAGACACAATCAATTGATCTATTAATATTTTAAATACTTACCAATAAAAAAATGATAATTTATATGCCACATAAATTAGGATCAGAGTATGTGTCTTTAGCATTTTTCTACTATATAATGGGCTTACTTTGAGTATAAAGTAATGCAATTTTATGCATATTGTCTCAGTCTTACGCCAATCTTTGACCAACTAAAAAATTAATAAATAAATGTTATTAAAGATGGTGAATGATGAAAAGGTGGTGGTCTCAGCATTACAATGAGTTTTATGATGCTTGTATTATTGAATAGCAGATGCATGAACATTATTGGGTATGTATTTATAGGCTTTCATGAGGGGAAATTCAATTTGTTGGAAATGTATGTGTACATTATGATTATATAAAAAGTTAAAAATGGAAAGAAATGATCAGCTGTTCATTCACTTAGAGCATTAGAGGTGTCAATTTGATTAAGTATATTATGATAAATCTTGATAGGTTTAATGGCACATCAAACTACCTAAAGAAAGGTCTGCTCTTCACTAGTTATGCAGAATCTTATTTTTCAAACTTCACAATAAACAATAGTAAATGAACCGGAAGAGTGTAAATAAACCAGGAAAAAAAATGTTATCGAAAATTTTACTCTCACAAACTACACTATGTTATGAAGCCCCTCAAGTTCATAGGAAAATAAACGAAAATTACAATTTAAGAATCCAAAATTACAATGTCTATGTATAATTACTTTCATTAGCTTCGTATTTATAAGTATTATTTTTCATATTAAAAAAGTCTCTTGATTTAAGTAGATTTGATAATATTTGCTAACCTACCCAATTATTATGATTGCAATTTTTATTTTTATAAAGTCTTGTTGATAGTACTTCTTATTAGTGAATTGTCTCTCTCCTCATAATCTAAATATAAGTATACTGTCAAGTCAAGTTATTTTTTTTTTTAATTTTGTAACGGCCCGTCTAGCACAGGCTGTTACCTTACATACATACTTACTTACTTTGCAAAACACAACGGAAATTTTTTTTTTATACAATAATTAAAAGCATATAACTTATAGACATGTCTTGAATAAAAATATATTCACATAATATAAGTACTCAAAATCAAAACGCGTAGCGGTTTGTCTTCCCACGATTTCACAGTACGCCCCGCCACGCTCTGCTATCTTGCATCAGGCATTGCTGACAGGTTGTTTACCTACAGTATAGATGTAAGACAGTGGGCTTTCGCTCAGCAAGTACAACTGTCTTATCCGCAACATACACATACCCTTAGCATGTACAATCTATCTTAACGTAACATGGCATCACATAGTAACTCATAGCATCATTCATCATAGCATACCCTAATATGCGTAGTATATGCATGGCCCGGTTATGCTCGTATTTTACTTTCTTTACTTATTCTTATCTTTCTTTTGGGCCATTTCCTTAGTGTTCGTATCCGGCGCGCAACTATGGAGTGGTTGGGGTGGCCAGCCCAGTCCAACTCACACCATAGTCCTACCCGACCTCGGACGAGTGGTACGACACTGGCAAGCTCGCTTGCCTTCTTTCTTTCTTTCCTTATCTCTTTCTTGAACTTATTAGTCTTATAAGAATTAGTGAACATGCAACATGATGTCACCTATTCTTAATTCATACTAATATTGTTATCTTGCTTAACATATTTTCTTACCTTTTTGCACATCATATTGATATCATGCTTCAACAACTAACATGGCATAACACTTCACATATAACATGGCAACCAACACATCACATAATAGCACAAGCATACAATTGGCATACATCCCTGGCATACATCTAACATACTTGGGTAAGTACCAGTTAGAGCCTATGCTGTAGGCGGAGTTGTACTTACCTCTCTCCCTATGTTCGACTTGATGCTGTCCTCCCTCTGGGCACAGCTGCAGGCCTTCTCCTGCTTGAATAAGGACATAGGTGAGAATTTAATTCTCATTGTGAAATGATGGTGTCCTAACCAACATGCCTACGAAATCCTAGTTGTATGTCCCCTATACCTGATATCTTACTTGGTCACAATTTGTTTTCCTACTGCTTAAGAATAATCGAACTCTGATTATTTCTTAGGAGGCTACGTTGGATAACCTCTTGATCTAGGCCCTTGACATACTGCTTGGTTTTCTTATGAACCTTGGGCTTTACTCTGATATTATAATTCATTGGGTTAATTTCATTAACCGATCATTTCTTGGCTCATTTCTATGTTCTTGAAATCCTTAGGGTTACATCGGATAACCCTTAAGGTTTCACTTAAATAAATGTTGGGTCAACCACACCTAACATTTGGTCAACTAGTGGTCAACACTTTGGGGTCAATCTTGGGCTTTGGGGCTAAGCCCGGTAACTCGGGTATTAATCCCGGTTACAGTCCGAAATCGGCTTGATTACCAATTTTTTATCATGAAGGTCCTATTTTCTTACTCCTTTTGACAATTTGAGTAAGTTGGCTTTAAAATCCTTTGATCTTTTTGTAAAAATTCCTATTTTTGAAACAAATCTTTATAAGAGTCGTTTAAGGTTGAAAAATGCCTTTGGAACAGTTTTCATAATTAAAAATAGCGGTTTTAAACAAAATACAGTTTTTCAAAAACTTTTGCAAAAACTTATGTGCAGGAATTTTCGGTTCCATGCGCACCATTCATAAAACAATGCCAGTTTAAAGATCCGTTCAGCATTTGAAAAACTTATCTTCACAAAAGTTGTAGCTCTCGAAAAATGCTAAAACTTTCGTGTTTTGTGAAAAATCCAGTTCCACTTGTATTCGTGTCAGTTTTTGTTTGAAACCGGCTGATCCTGAAAACTGGGTCTAGGCAGATCAGCCACGGATTTTTGTAAAAACGGAGGCCATTGGAGCCTTATTTTGGGATTCTGTTCACAATGCCTCCTAGGAAAAATCCTTCCGAACAACTTTCATGTTTTGAGTTTTACCCGGTTCAGCCTCTAAAGGCCTTAAATTTCCACTTTCCCGAAACTAGCCAGTTTCTAATCCGAATTGGTAGTTTCGGTTGTTAAATCCGGTTTACGTCCTATTTTGTGAATCTAACTCGACCGACCACTTCGGGAGCCTACATACCAAACACACAGTGTTTCTAATGTCCCACATGAACCCATGAGCTGCTAGCACGGATCCATGCAACCAAATCCGAGAGGTTCAAAACCTAGGTTGCATGGTTCTAAATCTTTGCATACAATCCATTCATACAAGCACCAATCATTCACCCTTACACTAGCTGCCATCAAGCACTGCCTTAGAGCAGATTTTTGGACCAAATCAGGGGACACACAACCCTAAGCATCTGGCATAAAATCAATCCACAATCAAGCACAAACCAAGCAAGAATCTAAGCGACACACCCTAGATCTACTAATCAAGCACATGTGAACCATTTAGGGCTAGGAAATTAAATATGGACTTATATCCTTACAACCAAATTGAATCACAAATTAAACTCCAAATTGAACTAAAATTGAAGAGTTTGGACTCTAGAATTTTACCTTAGACCAAAGTTAGGTTTTGGTCACAAATCTCCTTTCTCCCCCCTAGCTTTCCTTGCCCACGGCTCCACCTCCAATTTGGACACCAAAAATTTTTTCTTGGCTCCTTGGTTGATCCTCACCAAATCCGGACTCTACCACAAGGATTTGCCCTAAAAAATTTTCAACTTTTTCTCTCCCTTTCTCCTTCCCTCACCCACGACCACAAGTCCCAAAAGTGACCCAAATTTTTTTCAAACTTTTTCTTGGTTTCACAAGAGTAAAACCGAACCCCTTCCAAGCAAAAGCTCTAAAAAAATTTTGGTTTTCCTCTCCTCCTTCTCTCCCTCTTGGCTGAGGTTTTTCAAGAGAAAAATTAACAAGAGTTTACCCAAAATTTTCAATTAAAATGAATAGAGGTCATGGGTATTTATAGAGGTTTAGAGAACTTTGAGAATTTGTGAATTTGCCCCAAAATTTTTGATATTTCTTGATAAGCCAATGAGGTGGCCGGCCATGTGACGCCCCCTTACTACGTAGGGCCGTCACGCCTTACTTACTTACTTAACTTTACTTGAAAATTAGGAATAGTTTTATTTTTTTTGAAACATATTTATAAAAACATTTGTCTTTAGCAATATATCATCACTACTTAAGTATACATTACATAAGGTCTTTAGTTCCAAAATACCATAAAGCATAATTTGTCTTCATCATGTATATACTTATATATACAAAACTTCTTTACTTATCAAAAGATTGCGGAAATAATACGTAGTGGTATCCACACCGCCTTCGTCCGCCTCCACATCATCCTCACAATGCCCACCATTACGCTGCGGGTTTCTTACCTACAGTATGAAATATAACTGAATGAGCTTTCGCCCAGTAAGCACAAACATAATCTCACAAAACAATAAAACATCTTGAAAACATTCATCATCATATGCATATGCGTGAACCATTTATGTTCCATTTATGTATTTCTTTTAACTTACTTATCTTTCTTATGGGCCCCATAGTGTACGTACCATCATTTATGTAATAACTAAATTTTCTTCAATACAATTTCTTGTAGAGAAGTTTAAGCTGAACCATGGAGGTATTTGTGTAAATTCCTAATTAGGATTTTTGGAATGATTTTATGAGATCTTATTAGCTTTATAAGACTCGGAAATGAATGGTTTAGTTAAACAAATGACTTTTTTGGGTAAAAAGAGGAAGAAAACCCATGATTTTATGATTGGTCAAAGAAAGTCAACGAAAGTAAAACTTTGACCAAGGAAGTCAAAGAAAGTCAAAGAGAGTCAAAGAGAGTCAAAGGAAGTCAAAGAAAGTCAACTAAAGTCAAAATTTGACCAAAAGAGTCAAAGTTGACCAAGGAAGTCAAGTTTGGTCAATGAGGTCAAAAGTTGACCAAAGGTAGTCAAAGAGTTGACCACACTGATAAATGACTAGCGGTATGGAAAATATACTGTAAAAACCAAAAATATAGTCAAGGAAATGTAGATAAGAAATTAAATTTCCATAGAAAAATCAAGCACAATATATAGGTATTTTTGGGCCAAAAAGTTTTAAGCAAAAAGAAAATTTTTCGTACTGTCCATTTTCACACAGATAAATTTTGGACTGCTATACTATGTCACAGTATTGTGTATTAGTGAGCTCAGTATCAAAAATATCTGTGTTGAATAAAAAGTGGACTGCTTTTATGAAACAAAGCCGAACAAGGCCTATGACATCATGCATGACTTCACTTATGGGATTTATGGCATCATTAAGCTTTATTAGAAAATTAGAAAAGATTAAAAAATTAATTAGAGCCTCCTAGAACAATGAGGTGGCCGGCCATAATGGGGTCAAATTGTGATTAAGAAAACTCATGGGGTTTTACCAAAAAGGAGAACAAAAAATAATCACAAAGCCACCCCAAATTCTTCCTATAAATAGCCCCTTTGTGATCTGATTTTTGGCTGAAAAAAAACAAGAAAAAGCAGCCAAACTCTTGCCCATTTCCCCTTCAAAAATCCGGACATTCAAGGGAGTGATTTGGTGAAGAAAAATTTTAAGAAACTTAGGGGTTTTGGTGTTTAGAGTGTGAGTTTTCTTCCAAGGTTCAAAACAGTTTTTTTGGACAGATTTAGGGGCTGTTTTGAGGGCCAAAAACCGACTGTTAGTGGGGAAGAAATTGACCAAATTTTGTGTCAAGGAGGGCTTAGTTTGAGTGCTAACAACCACCCCAAAAATCAGCCATAATCTTGGTGCAAAAGGGAGCACAAAACCGGCCATAGGAGGAGACCAACAAGGGAGAATTTTTGGTGAATCAACTTTAGCTCCCCCTTGTGTTTTTATTCAAGGTAAAATTTTCTAAACCTCTAACTCTTTCAATTAAGCTTTTAAATTGAGATTTACATGTATTTCAAGTCAATTTTGTAAGAGCATAAGCTCAATTTATTTTTGTGCCCAAAGTTAGAACCTAGGTATGCTTGATTTAGTTTAAGGGTGGTTTGATCTTTTTGTGTGCATGCTTGCTTTACAATTGTGATTTGCATGCTAAATGATGATCTATAGTATGTCCCCTAAGCTGCCCTAGGATGGTTGTGGATGAAAATTTCATGCTGGGTTGCTAGACTGAAGTAACAATGCTTGATATGCTTGTTATGGCTTAAATCTTGCAACTAGAAATTATCTAATGATGATAGGCTTGCATGGCTAAGTTAGAAAATGTGTTTAAACAAAATTTACGTTAGGAAACTGCTGCATGTGTGTATTAGGGCTCCCGTGGTGGCTGGTCGAGCTAGATCTCACGTTTAGGACGTAAAACAAACTCTAAACCGAAAAACGGACAGGTTCGGATCAATCCTGACCAGTTTTTGAAAAAGTAAATTTTGAGGCCTTTAGAGGCCGAATTTGGAAAAACTCAAAACATGAAAGTTGCTCAGAATAGTTTTTTCTAGAGAGCAACGTGAACAGTTTTCCAAAATAAGGCTCCAACGGCCTTCATTTTCACGAAAAACCCGAGACTAGTCTGTACAGACCTAAGATACACGACCCGTCCGTTAAAATTAAAACTGGCGTTGATACAGGCCGAACTGGGTTTTACAGTAAACATGAAAGTTCTAGAATTTTTTAAGATCTAAAAGTTTCATGAAGACAACTTTTTCAGATTCTGGCTAGATCTTTAAGTATAACTGGATTTACAAAGATGGTATAGAGAACAATAAAATTCTGTACAAGGTTTTCCAGAAAAATGAAAGGATTTAGTATTTTTGAACCAAAACTGTTAATTTGACTTCCGGAACTGTTCCAAAGGTAGTTCCGACCTTTAAAACATTTTCAAATATTTTTATTGAGAAAACCCAAATTTTTATAAGATGGATAAAGAGGATTTTTGTAAAAGGTGATGGTAACACCCCCATTTTCTAAAGAAAACAAGTGGAACTATAGATTTAGGTTTTCTTAAAATTGAGGTAAGCAAGAAGTTTACCACAAATAACCAAGTATTACACCCGAACTATAGTACTGTGTCCAAAGCTCAGGGTTACCTATAGTCACCCAATAGGTTACCCCTTAATTGGACCTTAGTAACCAAATGAGGGTTAACTTAAGATAAGTCACCCCAAGGGTTACTCAATGTAACCCAATATAATACCAAGGTTAGTAAGACTAAGGGTTACCCAATGTAACCCAACATGATATCAAATTAATAAGACCAAGGGTTATCTAATATTACCCAATATTGTATCAAGATAGTAGGACTTTAGATGACCGATAATAACCAAGTAGGTTGTGGGTTACAACCAAGTTTAAGAATGGAATAATGATCTAGTCCTAAGTATCTATGTATGGACTTAGCCTACAAGATTACCCTAGGTAACTTAATAAGATAAGATCCAAGGTTGGTTATGCTAAACCACGAGGGTTACTCGTAGTAACCCCACAAGCTATTAAGAGTTATAAAGGGGACATACAACTAGGTCGATATGTGAATGTTGGTTAAGTTACCAACATTCTATAAGATCAAGATCTCTTACTTTTGTCCTTTAATATAACAGGGGATAACCTGCAGTTGCACCCTAGACAGAGACAGCCATATCTCGGACATAAGGTAAGTACAACTCCGCCTACAGCATAGGCATTTGTTGTGATGCTTACCTAAGCATGTTAATATAGTGTTCGATGTATACTATATTAGTTGTTATGTGATATGTTAAGCATGTGATTAATGTTTAATACGATGCATGCTAGGCTATGTGATATGTTGAGGTATGTAGTATGAAACATTAAGATCATGAGCATGATACGAGTAGGTGTAACATCATGAAGCATGTTCACCCATGATTAAGATAAGACCAAGATCAAGAAATAGATAATGAAAAACAAGTAAATTGGCAAGCAAGCTTGCCAGTGTCGTACCACCCGTCCGAGGTAGGGTTGGACTATGGTTTGAGTTGGAACTGGTCTGGCCGCCCCAACCACTCCATAGTTTGTGCACCAGGTACGAACACTTATATAAGGGGCCCATAAGAAAAAAGGAGTCAAGATAAGATAGGAAGTATGTTATGAAAGCATAATGAAGCATAAATAGTTCATGCATGTTTAAGTACGTTATGCTGTTATATTATGACATGTTGAGAATACCAAGTTTTATTATGTGTTATTATGTTATGTCGCGGATTAACAAGTTGTACTTGCTAAGCGAAAGCTCACGTCTTACGTCTATGCTGTAGGTAAGCAACCTATGAGCAACGACTGAGGCAATGATGGAGGAGCGTGGCGGAGCGACTGTGAAAAAGTGAGAACATGACCGCTACGCATTTTGTATTAATAAGTATTTTATTTCAAATAGAACAAAGTTGTGTAATTATGGTATATGCGTACGCAAAACATCGTATGTCAGTTAAAGTGTGTATGTTTATATGCTTGTGAAAAAAAACAAAAATTTTCCGCTAAATTTTACTAAGTCACTAGATATGTAAGTACGGTAACGGCTTGGCTAGGCGGGTCGTTACAATTTATTTAGCGCGCCTCCAGATTACAGATAGGGGTTGCAAGGTCCCTAACTGCTCTGGGAACATTGGGTGATTACATCCTCCCGCATCAACGAGAGGGTGAATCCTTTACTTTAACATGAAAAATTCTCCACCTTGTGGGAGGTCGGTACGACACTTTACTTGTGATTTCTTACCATGTTATTTATCTTTAGTGAACATACCTTATGATGTCACTATATGATAACATACTTTTTATCTCATTCATAACATGGTATGGCATTCTTTTCATTCATGGCATTTGCAAACATGACATTTTGCAAATATAGTACTTTTATAATCTTTTGTAAAAATAGCACTTTTTATAAACATAACATTTTGTAAAAATAGCACTTTTTCATAAACATAGCATTTTACAAAAATAGCACTTTTTAATAAACATGGCATTTCATAGATATAGCACACAACATATTGCAGCATATTTGAAAACCACATACTTGAACATAATTTATTAGTTTTCATACTGCAGGTGAGGTTTGTACTTACCTCTAGTGCCGTATCCTTAAAATTGCGTACCTTAATTTGTCGGCAACGGCAACTCACTTTCCTGATATACCAAAAATATAGGATCAGGATCCTTTCGTAAGGTGTTGGTGACCTACCAACACTCACATCTACTTTTGGTTGTATGTCCCTTATACATGATATCCATCTTGGCCATCTTAATCCCCATTCTTTATCGAACTTCGATTAATCCTTAAGAGGTTACGTTGGGTAACCTTTTTGGTTAGAGCCTTGTTCTTATTATTGGGCTTTGCTCATACATCCTTGTTATTGGGTTATTTCCATTAACCCTTTAAATCTTAGCCCAGACATACATGTGGGTATCCCTTAGGGTTATGTTGGGTAACCCTTAAGGTTAACCTTATTTAACCTTGGGTCAACCTTTTGTCAACCCTTGGTTATCCTTGGGTTTGTAACTCGGATATAATATCCGGTTACCGTTCGTAATCGGCTTGTTTACCAATTTTTACTTTAAAACTCCTCTTCCTTATTTTTGGAAAATCTTGTGTAATTAATTTCCAAAAATCCTTCATTTTGCTTGTAAAAATTCTAACTCCTTTAATTAGAAATTACTTTGGCTTAATCTCATTATTTCCTTTAACTTGTAAACTTTTGGTTGAAACCCTCTTTTTCTTTACTTCGGAGAAAAATGTGAAATTTCAAACCCGAGCCCTTAAAATTCATGGTTTTCGAAACAAATCTTTTATAAAATCATTTGGGGTCGGAAACTGCCTTTGGAACGGTTTCCGAAGCTAAAATAACCATTTAAGAGCACTTCACAATTTTTCTAGAAAATATTTTCGTGAATCTCATGTGCAAGATTTCGGACTTCCTGCACACCTTCCATAAATCACGCCCAGTTTAAAAATCAGCTTGGAATTTGAAAAACTTGTCTTCATGAAAGTTGTAGCTCTCGAAAAATGCTAAAACTTTCGTGTTTTGAGAAAAATCTAGTTCGGCCTAGATCAGTACCAGTTTTTATTTGAAAATGGGTTAACTCTGAAAAACTGGGTGAAGGACGTCCCAGGGTTCAGCCACGGGTTTCGGGTAAAACGGAGGCCGTTGGAGCCTTATTTTGAGATTCTGTCCACGTTGTCCTATAGGAAAAGTTGTTCCAAACAACTTTCGTGTTTTGAGTTTTACCTCATTCGGCCTCTAAGGGCCTTGAAATTACCCTTTCCCAAAACTGGCCAGATTCAAATCCGAATTGGCAGTTTCGGTTCCTTATTTCGGTTTACGTCTTATTTCGCGGAATCTATCTCGACCGATCACATCGGGAGCTTAGACAACATCAAGCAGCGCTTCTAACGTCCCATTGAAACCCATAAATCCATCTCATTCAACTCATGCAACCCAAATCCGAAAATTTAAAAACCTAGGTTGCTTGGCTCTAGCACATGCATTAACACATACAAGCATCACAAAATCCATCCCTAATCTAGCATGCTCTCATGGCTGTCAAGGCAGATTTTTGGCCTCATCTTATGGGTCATACAACCTATCTTCTAGCATGAAAAATCCATTATTTTTAAGCACAAATTTTAAAGCAAACAAGCATCAAAAATCAGCCAACCAAATCCTACCCTAATCAAGCACACACACCAACAATGAGGGCAGAAATTTAAAGTGGACTTATGTCCTTACAAACCACTTGAATCAACATCAAAAACACTTAAATAAGACTTGATTTCAAGGTGGTTTAAGAGATTTACCTCAAACCCAAGTTAGGGTTTTGAAAATCCCAACTCTCCTTCCTTCCTCTAGCTCACGGCTTCACCACACAAAAATGGGGTCCAAAATTTTTTGTTAGCTCTTTCTTGCTCTAGCCAAAACCGAAAATCACAAGAAAAATAACCAAGTTTTTCTTACCTCTTTCTCTTCTTCCTCTTGCTCGGATTACTTCCCAAAAGCTCACCAAAAATTTTCTCAAGTCCTTCCTTGTTGGTGGCTCATGGTTTTGTACAAGAAAATGGAACCCAAAAGAGTTTTGTTAGCTTTTTCTTGCTCTAACAAAACCGAGCATCACAAGAAGGAGATCCAAAAATTTGTCAAGAGTTACTTACCTCTTTTTCCTCTTTCTCTCTTGCTCTTGGTCGGCCTCCTCTTGGTAGATTCACCAAAAAATTTTCTCAACTCTCTTGTTCACTCTCTTGCTCGGCCACCTTCCCAAAACTCACCAAAATTTTTCAAATTCTCTCTAACTCTCTTCTCTCTCTCTCCCACGGCTTTGTGCTGAAAAATTTCTCAAGTTGAGTGTAAGAGTTGGCTGCCTTGAGAAGGGAAATGGAAGAGGTTGCTTGCCTCAAAACAAGGCTTTATGTCTTGTCATTTCTCTTTTCTTGGTTGCAGCCGAATCCAAGGGCTTAAGGGAGCATGGCTGCTGAAAATTGGAGAGAAATGAGGGACATGTGGCAGCCCTTGGTGGAGTGAAATGGAGAGGTTGCTTGTCCTTAATTCAAGGCTTTAGTCTTGTCTTGCATTTCCTTCATGTGCAGCCGAATCCAAGGAGGGCTGAAGGGGGTTGTGCAGCGGGATATGAAGAGGAAAGACAAGGGTTTTAGTTCATTATTTTAAGCAAGAAGTGACTAGACTTGATGGACAAAAGTGGTTCAACTTTTTCCTTGATTTAGGGCTTTATGTCTAGTCTTGTTCCCATTCAATTTTTTATTCTCTTGTTGTCTCTAGCTGCTGCCGACCAAGGGGAGAGGAGTTGGCTGCCATTAGCTTGCTTTGGTTAGTAAAAAGGTGAGTCATAGGCATCGTGTTGTTGTCCTTTGCTTGGTTGGACTTGAAAGGTCATCTAGTTACTCAAACTAAACCAATTCCTTTCTTTTCTTTCTAGTTGGCCGAACATGGGAGTGGGGGCTTGATGGCTGCCGGATTCCAAGGGGTAATGGCATGGGTTTGACTCATTAGTTTAAGCAAAAATAACTAGGAGATGGGAGACTTGTGATGGACAAAAGTTGGTGCACCTTTCTCCTTAATTTAAGGCTTTCCCATTTTTTTTTCTTTTCCTTTTTGTCTCCCATGTATGGCCGGCCATCATGCATGGTAAAATCCACATGATGTAACTTTGAGTTAGTGGAAGGTGATGTCATCTTCCACTAGCTCTTCCAAGGCCTTGTTTGGCCATTTCGTTCTTTCACAGCTCCTTTAGCGCTCTACAGTTATTTCCAACATTGTGATGAGCATTCTTATTTTATATTTTGATCCAAAAATTCTTCCATGTAAATTTTGGACTGTAACTCTCTTTCTCCAATTTTTTGGAGACCTTTTTGCCCTTAATTCTTTTTCGGTGTGCTTGATTTTTCTAGGATGGATTTATGGCTTATAAAATTTCATTTTCGGAGATTCTTTCCATATTCCTTCGTCATACTTGTGAAGTCAACGTTGTGACCCATCCTGGTCAAACTTTGACTTTTTGGTCATCCCTTTGACTTTTCGGTCAACCCTTTGACTTTTTTGGTCAAAGTTGATTTTTTGGTTAAACCTTTGACTTTTGTAAAATTTCATCCTTTTTCGTTCTTTTACCTTTAAAAACCTCATTCTTGGCTCGTAAAACATTAATTGAGTCTCATAATCATTAAATGAGGACCTGAACATTGTTTAAATAAAATTATGAATTTCTCATTATTATTCATAATTTTTCATATAACACATCATAAACACATAAATTAGACTCTAATTCCTTATGAACAAGGAGATTACAAGTCTACAAAATTTCGGGTCTTACAACCTACCCTCCTTAAAAGATTTTCGTCCTCGAAAATTAGAACAAATCGGGGTAGTCTCTCTTCATATCTTCTTCTCGTTCCCATGTCGCTTCTTCGATATGGTGATTCCTCCATAATACCTTTACCAATGGTATGACCTTGTTTCTTAGCACTTTTTCTTCTCGTGCCAAAATTTGGACTGGCTTTTCCTTATAAGTCAGATATTCACGAATCTCGATTGGTTCGTGATCCAATACGTGCGACGGATCCGGAATGTACTTTTTCAGCATCGACACATGAAACACATTGTGCACATATGCCAATTCTTGGGGTAAAGCCAACTTGTAGGCTACGTTTCTAACTCTCTCGAGTATCTCGAACGGCCCTATATACCTTGGGCTCAATTTCTCTTTCTTTCCGAACCGCATAACTCCCTTAAATGGAGCGACTTTGAGGAAAACCAAGTCTCCAACTTGGAATTCTAGAGGTCTTCGGCGTTTGTCAGCGTAACTCTTTTGCCGGCTAAACGCAGTCTCCATCCTTTGTCGTATGAGCTTCACGTTTTCCGTGGTCCTTCGAATGAAGTCCGTAGATACAAGTTCTTTTTCTCTTGTCTCGTACCAGTGGACTGGAGATCTGCATCTTCTTCCATACAAAGCTTCATAAGGAGCCACTCCAATTGAAGCGTGAAAACTGTTGTTGTACGAGAATTCAATCAAAGGAAGCTTCTTATCCCAAGTTCCCTTGAAATCCATCACACAAGCTCGCAACATGTCTTCTAAGGTCTGAATGGTCCTTTCTGATTGCCCGTCCGTTTGTGGGTGAAAAGCTGTACTAAACGAAAGCTTGGCACCCATTGCTTTATGTACGCTCCTCCAAAATTTTGAAGTAAAGCGACCGTCGCGATCCGAGATGATAGTTTTCGGAATTCCATGATAGTGAACGATCTGGGCCACGTACAATTCTTCCAATTGTTCCACTGAGAAACTGAGCTTGATGGCTATAAAGTGTGCCGACTTTGTCAATCGGTCAACGACCACCCAAATAGCGTCATTGCCGCTGGGGGTTCGGGGTAGACCCACCACGAAATCCGTCGTCACTTGATCCCATTTCCATTCTGGGATGGAAATTTTCTGCAATTCTCCTCCTGGACGTTGGTGTTCAGCCTTTATTTTTTGACAGGTAAGGCACTTACTGACAAAAGTAGCGACGTCGTTCTTCATTTTGGGCCACCAAAAGTTCTCTTTCAAGTCCTTGTACATCTTCGTGGCTCCGGGATGGACAGAGTATGGAGTCTCGTGGGCCTCTTTCATGATCTTTTCTTTTAATTCTTCCTCGTTAGGAATACACAATCTATTCTTTTGATAGAGTATGCCTTCATCAAAGACGTTGAAATCCGACTCCTTCCCTTCTAAAACTTCATTTTTCGTCCTGAGCAGCGAGGCATCGGCTTCTTGACGTTCTTTCATCCCATCCAAAATGGTAGGCTGGAAGGTTAGAGCAGCTAATCCTCCCGTGATGAGCTCGATTTTGGCTTCCATTAGCTCCTTTTGAAGAGGCTCCGTCAATATCCTGATTGACATCATCGATGAAGACGACTTCCGACTAAGGGCATCGGCCACCTTGTTAGCCTTTCCCGGATGGTATCGGATGTCTATGTCGTAATCCTTCACCAATTCGAGCCATCTTCTTTGCCTCATATTCAGCTCTTTCTGGGTGAAGATGTACTTCAAACTCTGATGGTCCGTGTACACTTCGCATTTTGTGCCATAGAGGTAGTGCCTCCAAATTTTTAAGGCAAATACTCCGCCGCAAGCTCCAAATCATGCGTCGGATAGTTCTTCTCGTGTTCCTTGAGCTGTCGCGAAGCATAAGCGATCACTTTTCCATTCTGCATGAGTACTGCTCCCAATCCTATCTTGGAAGCATCGCTGTAAATTATGAAGTTTTCTTCCTCCACAACTGGAATTGTGAGGATTGGAGCGCTCGTCAACTTGCTTTTGAGCTCTTGGAAGTGCTCTTCACATTTATTTGTCCATTCGTAGGCCTTCCCTTTTCTTGTGAGTGCGGTAAGTGGCGCCGTGATCTTAGCAAATCCTTCGACGAATCGTCGGTAATAGCCCGCTAATTCGAGGAAACTGCACACTTCAGTGACATTTTTGGGAGCTGGCCACTTGCTTACCGCCTCAATCTTGGCCGGGTCTACGGATATGCCTTCTTTTGAGACCATGTGTCCTAAGAAATGGACCTTCTCCAACCAAAACTCGCACTTGGAGAACTTGGCGTAAAGCTGATTCTGCTTCAAAATCCGTAGTGCAATCCTTAGATGCTCCTCATGTTCCTTTTTCGACCTTGAATATATCAAAATGTCGTCTATAAAGACAATGACAAACTTGTCCAAGTAGTCCTTAAATACGCGATTCATCAGATCCATGAAGGCTGCTGGAGCGTTTGTCAGTCCGAACGGCATGACGAGGAACTCGTAGTGCCCATATCGAGTGCGAAACGCCGTCTTCGGAACATCTCCTTCCTTGATTCGGAGCTGGTGATATCCCGATCGTAGATCAATCTTCGAAAAGACTGAGGCTCCTTTCAGCTGGTCGAACAGATCATTGATCCTGGGCAAAGGATACTTGTTCTTGATGGTGATCTTGTTCAACTCCCGATAGTCGATGCACATTCTTAGAGTGCCGTCCTTCTTCTTAACAAACAACACCGGGGCTCCCCACGGTGAATAGCTCTGTCTGATGAATCCTTTATCCAGGAGCTCCTTCAACTGGACTTGCAATTCTTTGAGTTCAGCAGGCGCCATCCTATACGGTGCCTTGGACACAGGCGCTGATCCTGGAAGTAACTCAATCTCAAAAGAGATTTCCCGTTCTGGTGGCAATCCTGGCAGATCTTCAGGAAAAACATCCACAAACTCCTTGACTATCAGTACATCTTCCAGCTTACTTTCGGTCTCTTGTGTCTTGTCTACCATGTTGGCTAGAAATCCCATATATCCTTCCGCCAACAACTTTCTAGCCTTTAATGCCGAAATAAACATCTTTGGCTGTTTCGGGGTCGATCTTTAAAAGATGAATTCCTTATCTCCAACTGGCTTGAATGTGACGGCACGACGCTGGCAGTCGATAACCGCGTTGTACTTTCCCAGGAAGTCCATACCCAGGATTACGTCGTAGTCGTACAAATCGATGACGATTAGGTTGACGTACATCTCTCTACCGCATATGATTATTGGGACGTGGCGTATCCAAAAATCAGACAACAAAATTTCCCCGGAGGGTAATGCAGTACGAAAGGTTCTTCCGATTTTCTCATTATCTCTACCTAGTTTCTTAGCAAACCTAGGTGATGTGAATGAATGCGTAGCTCCAGAATCAATCAACACATAAGCATCTTGTTGGGCAATAGGAAGCTGACCTGTCACCACCGTGGACGGTCCAGCTTGAGCATCCTCCTTCGTATAGGCATAAATGCGTCCTTGCGGTTCTGGAGCTTCAGCTCGGCCCTGAGGAATTGCAGGTCCTTCTAGCTTCATCTGGGCGGCATGTAACTGACTTCCCTGACCCCTCTGATAACTCTGCTGGTGCTGGACATTTGCATTGCAGTTCTTGGCAAAGTGACCTTCCTTGCCACACAGATAGCAGCGGTTTGTCTCGGCACGGCAGTCTCCCGGGTGCTTTCTCCCACATTTCTGGCAAGGGGGAGTTCCGCTGTTGTCAGGGGCATTCTTCTTCTGGGGAGGATTCTGTTGGCTCCCCTGTCCTTCAGCATTCCACTTTCTTTTCTGCTGGGGGTTGCCATACGGCTTGTTGCTGCCGCGTTGGCCAGAAGGTCCTCCTTGACCTTTCTGCTGCGAGGATTGGCCGAGTTTGGTCTGACTCTGCTTGGCTAGTGCCCTCTCCTCATTCTTTTCCTTAAAGAACTGGGCCCGTTGCGCCTTGTTCTGACCGACCTAGTATTCGGCTCGAACTGCTCGATTGACGCATTCTGCGACTGTGAGCGGTGGATGAGGGCCACTGCTGATAATCACGGCCAAGTCTGAATGAAACATCCTCATCATTTTTCTTACTTTGTCCCTCTCGGAACTGATGAGTTGAGGGCAGAGGCGGGTGAGCTATTCAAACTTCCTTACGGCTTCAGCCACAGACAAATTTCCTTGGCGAAAATTGTTGAATTCGTCCTGTTGGGCTTCCATTACTTCCGTGTTGAAGTACTTCTCACGGAACTCTTCCACAAAGTCTTCCCATGTCATCTGGGTGACGTCCCGTCTGATTTGAACCGTTTCCCACCATAACCGGGCGTCTTTCTTTAACATAAAGGACGCGCAGAGGACTCTTTCTCTGTCGTCAAGCCCTAAGAAATTCGGGGAAACCTGAAGGTCGATGAGCTAGTTATCGGCCTCGATCGGGTCCGTTGATCCCTCGAATTTCGGTGCCTTCATGCGCCGAAATTCATGATACAGCTCTGCCAGAGTTCGAACACGAGGTGCTGGCGGAGCAGCTACCGGCGCCATTGGTGCTTCTGGGGCCTCAGGGTGTTCCGGAATCACTGGTTCCTCCTCGGGAAATTCCGGTACCGCTGGTTGCTCTTCAGGTGCCGGTGGTACCCTGGCCTCAGGCGGTCGTTGGTTCTGCTGGGCTATCTGAGCCCTAAGCTCACCTATTTCTCGTTGCTGGGCTAGCATCATCTCTCTCAGCTCGTTCAATTGAGCTGCAAGATCGACGTTTTGGGCTTGTGCCGCTCGACGTCTTGGTGGCATGGTTCTGTATAGAAGCAACAAAATAAGCTTCTTATCTTCAAAACTTTCATAAAATCATATCTTTTATACAGAACCATAATCTTCATTTCATAATCATAGTTTTTTTTAGGAAAATATATAATTTCCTTATCAAGGGCATACATTACTTGTTTTACCACCACCGAGCTAGGGCACAACCCAACGTCATTCTCACAACCATCCTTTCCATTGTGAACCATCGATATGCGTTGAATACAAAAACCTATTTCTAAGCGTAAGAAAATAATTTAACTTACTTGGGCTATTGCAGAACGATGCGGAGCGAGACGAAGTAGGCTGGCAGGATACCTCTCTGATACCAACTCTGTGACGCCTCCTTACTACGTAGGGCCGTCACGCCTTACTTACTTACTTAACTTTACTTGAAAATTAGGAATATTTTTATTTTTTTTGAAACATACTTATAAAAACATTTGTCTTTAGCAATATATCATCACTACTTAAGTATACGTTACATAAGGTCTTTAGTTCCAAAATACCATAAAGCATAATTTGTCTTCATCATGTATATACTTATATATACAAAACTTCTTTACTTATCAAAAGATTACGGAAATAATACGTAGTGGTATCCACACCGCCTTCGTCCGCCTCCACATCATCCTCACAATGCCCACCATTACGCTGCGGGCTTCTTACCTACAGTATGAAATATAACTGAATGAGCTTTCGTCCAGTAAGCACAAACATAATCTCACAAAACATTAAAACATCTTGAAAACATTCATCATCATATGCATATGCGTGAACCATTTATGTTTCATTTATGCATTTCTTTTAACTTACTTATCTTTCTTATGGGCCCCATAGTGTACGTACCATCATTTATTTAGCGCACCTCCAGATTACATATAGGGGTTGCAAGGTCCCCAACTGCTCTGGGAACACTGGGTGATTACACCCTCCCGCATCAACGAGAGGGTGAATCCTTTACTTTAACATGAAAAATCCTCCACCTTGTGGGAGGTCGGTACGACACTTTACTTGTAATTTCTTACCATGTTATTTATCTTTAGTGAACATACTTTATGATGTCACTATATGATAACATACTTTTTATCTCATTCATAACATGGCATGGTATTCTTTTCATTCATGACATTTGCAAACATGACATTTTCATAAACATGACATTTTGCAAATATAGTACTTTTATAATCTTTTACAAAAATAGCACTTTTTATAAACATAGCATTTTGTAAAAATAGCACTTTTTCATAAACATAGCATTTTGCAAAAATAACACTTTTTAATAAACATGGCATTTCATAGATATAGCACACAACATATTGCAGCATATTTGAAAACCACATACTTGAACATAATTTATTAGTTTTCATACTGCAGGTGAGGTTTGTACTTACGTCTAGTGCCGTATCCTTAAAATTGCGTACCTTAATTTGTCGGCAACGGCAACTCACTTTCCTGATATACCAAAAATATAGGATCAGGATCCTTTCGTAAGGTGTTGGTGACCTACCAACACTCACATCTACTTTTGGTTGTATGTCCCTTATACATGATATCCATCTTGGCCATCTTAATCCCCATTCTTTATCGAACTTCGGTTAATCCTTAAGAGGTTACGTTGGGTAACCTTTTTGGTTAGAGCCTTGTTCTTATTATTGGGCTTTGCTCATACATCCTTGTTATTGGGTTATTTCCATTAACCCTTTAAATCTTAGCCCAGACATACATGTAGGTATCCTTTAGGGTTATGTTGGGTAACCCTTAAGGTTAACCTTATTTAACCTTGGGTCAACCTTTTGTCAACCCTTGGTTATCCTTGGGTTTGTAACTCAGATATAATATCCGGTTATCGTTCGTAATCGGCTTGTTTACCAATTTTTACTTTAAAACTCCTTTTCCTTATTTTTGAAAAATCTTGTGTAATTAATTTCCAAAAATCCTTCATTTTGCTTGTAAAAATTCTAACTCCTTTGATTAGAAATTACTTTGGCTTAATCTCATTATTTCCTTTAACTTGTAAACTTTTGGTTGAAACCCTCTTTTTCTTTACTTCGGAGAAAAATATGAAATTTCAAACCCGAGCCCTTAAAATTCATGGTTTTCGAAACAAATCTATTATAAAATCATTTGGGGTCGGAAACCGCCTTTGGAACGGTTTCCGAAGCTAAAATAACCATTTAAGAGCACTTCACAATTTTTCTTGAAAATATTTTCGTGAATCTCATGTGCAAGATTTCGGACTCCCTGCACACCTTCCATAAATCACGCCTAGTTTAAAAATTGGCTTGGAATTTGAAAAACTTGTCTTCACGAAAGTTGTAGCTCTCGAAAAATGCTAAACCTTTCATGTTTTGAGAAAAATCTAGTTCGGCCTAGATCAGTACCAGTTTTTATTTGAAAACGGGTTAACTCTGAAAAACTGGGTGAAGGACGTCCCAGGGTTCAGCCACGGGTTTCGGGTAAAACGGAGGCCGTTGGAGCCTTATTTCGAGATTCTGTCCATGCTGTCCTCTAGGAAAAGTTGTTCCGAACAACTTTCGTGTTTTGAGTTTTACCTCATTCGGCCTCTAAGGGCCTTGAAATTACCCTTTCCCGAAACTGGCCAGATTCGAATCCGAATTGGCAGTTTCGGTTCCTTATTTCGGTTTACGTCTTATTTCGCGGAATCTATCTCGACCGATCACATCGGGAGCTTAGACAACATCAAGCAGCGCTTCTAACGTCCCATTGAAACCCATAAATCTATCTCATTCAACTCATGCAACCCAAATCCGAAAATTTAAAAACCTAGGTTGCTTGGCTCTAGCACATGCGTTAACACATACAAGCATCATAAAATCCATCCCTAATCTAGCATGCTCTCATGGTTGTCAAGGGCAGATTTTTGGCCTCATTTTATGGGACATACAACCTATCTTCTAGCATGAAAAATCCATCATTTTCAAGCACAAATTTTAAAGCAAACAAGCATAAAAAATCAGCCAACCAAATCCTACCCTAATCAAGCACACACACCAACAATGAGGGCAGAAATTTAAAGTGGACTTATGTCCTTACAAACCACTTGAATCAACATCAAAAACACTTAAATAAGACTTGATTTCAAGGTGGTTTAAGAGATTTACCTCAAACCCAAGTTAGGGTTTTGAAAATCCCAACTCTCCTTCCTTCCTCTAGCTCACGGCTTCACCACACAAAAATGGGGTCCAAAATTTTTTGTTAGCTCTTTCTTGCTCTAGCCAAAACCGAGAATCACAAGAAGAATAACCAAGTTTTTCTTACCTCTTTCTCTTCTTCCTCTTGCTCGGATTCCTTCCCAAAAGCTCACCAAAAATTTTCTCAAGTCCTTCCTTGTTGGTGACTCACGGTTTTGTACAAGAAAATAAAACTCAAAAGAGTTTTGTTAGCTTTTTCTTGCTCTAACAAAACCGAGCATCACAAGAAGGAGATCCAAAAATTTGTCAAGAGTTACTCACCTCTTTTTCCTCTTTCTCTCTTGCTCTTGGTCGGCCTCCTCTTGGTAGATTCACCAAAAAATTTTCTCAACTCTCTTGTTCACTCTCTTGCTCAGCCACCTTCCCAAAACTCACCAAAATTTTTCAAATTCTCTCTAACTCTCTTCTCTCTCTCTCCCACGGCTTTGTGCTGAAAAATTTCTGAAGATGAGTGTAAGAGTTGGCTGCCTTGAGAAGGGAAATGGAAGAGGTTGCTTGCCTCAAAACAAGGCTTTATGTCTTGTCATTTCTCTTTTCTTGGTTGCAGCCGAATCCAAGGGCTTAAGGGAGCATGGCTGCTGAAAATTGGAGAGAAATGAGGGACATGTGGCAGCCCTTGGTGGAGTGAAATGGAGAGGTTGCTTGTCTTTAATTCAAGGCTTTAGTCTTGTCTTGCTTTTCCTTCATGTGCAGCCGAATCCAAGGAGGGCTGAAGGGGGTTGTGCAGCTGGATTTGAAGAGGAAAGACAAGGGCTTTAGTTCATTATTTTAAGCAAGAAGTGACTAGACTTGATGGACAAAAGTGGTTCAACTTTTTCCTTGATTTAGGGCTTTATGTCTAGTCTTGTTCCCATTGTCTCTAGCTACTGCCGACCAAGGGGAGAGGAGTTAGCTGCCACTAGCTTGCTTTGGTTAGTAAAAAGGTGAGTCATAGGCATGGTGTTGTTGTCCTTTGCTTGGTTGGACTTGAAAGGTCATCTAGTTACTCAAACTAAATCAATTCCTTTCTTTTCTTTCTAGTTGGCCGAACATGGGAGTGGGGGCTTGATGGCTGCCGGATTCCAAGGGGTAATGGCATGGGTTTGACTCATTATTTTAAGCAAAAATGACTAGGAGATGGGAGACTTGTGATGGACAAAAGTTGGTGCACCTTTCTCCTTAATTTAAGGCTTTCCCATTTTTTTTTCTTTTCCTTTTTGTCTCCCATGTATGGCCGGCCATCATGCATGGTAAAATCCACATTATGCAACTTTGAGTTAGTGGAAGGTGATGTCATCTTCCACTAGCTCTTCCAAGACCTTGTTTGGTCATTTCGTTCTTTCACAGCTCCTTTAGCGCTCTACAGTTATTTCCAACATTGTGATGAGCATTCTTATTTTATATTTTGATCCAAAAATTCTTCCATGTAAATTTTGGACCGAAACTCTCTTTCTCCAATTTTTCGGAGACCTTTTTGCCCTTAATTCTTTTTCGGTGTGCTTGATTTTTCTAGGGTGGATTTATGGCTTATAAAATTTCATTTTCGGAGATTCTTTCTATATTCCTTCGTCATACTTGTGAAGTCAACGTTGTGACCCGTCCCGGTCAAACTTTGACTTTTTGGTCAACCCTTTGACTTTTCGGCCAACCCTTTGACTTTTTTAGTCAAAGTTGACTTTTTGGTCAAACCTTTGACTTTTGTAAAATTTCATCCTTTTTCGTTCTTTTACCTCTAAAAACCTCATTCTTGGCTCGTAAAACATTAATTGAGTCTCATAATCATTAAATGAGGACTAGAACATTGTTTAAATAAAATTTTGAATTTCTCATTATTATTCATAATTTTTCATATAACACATCATAAACACATAAATTAGACTCTAATTCCTTATGAACAAGGAGATTACAAGTCTACAAAATTTCGGGTCTTACAGGCCATGGGTAGTCTAGAGCCTTCTAAAATTTTTTCCAAAGCTTAATTAAGGCTTAATGACATCATAATTAAAAAGCTACATGAGGTCATCACTCTTACCTCACCCTTAGGGCCTTGTTTGGTTAGTTTTCTTCAAAAAATTATCCATTTTTGTGTCACACAGATATTTCTAATACTGTGCTTCATTAATACACAGTATTTTTACACTGTACCAAAGTACAAAAATTTATCTGTGTAAAATTGGACAATATAATTTTTTTTCTTATTTTTCCGACCCCTTTTTGCCCTTAATTTTGACTTGGTGTGCTTGATTTTCTATGGTGATTTTAAAGCTTATTCTTGCTATCTAGCTTACAAAAAAATATTTTTCACAGTCTACTTCCATACTGCTTTTCAACATATCGTAAAGTCAACCTTTTGACTTTTTTTGATCAAACTTTGACTTTCTTGGTCAAAGTTGACTTTTCGGTCAAACTTTTGACTTTCGTAAAATCGTGTACTTTTCCTTCCTTTTCGACTCAAAAGGTCCGGTTTTAGGCTAGACAATCAATTTTAAGTCTTATCGACCCATAAGAACTCACAAAATCTTACAAAAGCCCTAAATCAAGCTTTTCATGAATAACTTCATAACGTAAAATTTATTCCTTAAAAAGGAAATATGAACATTGAAAAATTGGATATTACAATCTACCCCCCTTAAAAATTTTCATCATCGAAAATTAGAACAATTCGGGGTAGTTCTTTCTCATCTCCTCTTCTAACTCCCAAGTTGCTTCTTCAACCTTATGGTTTCTCCATAAGACTTTAACTAAGGGAATGGTTTTATTTCTTAACACCTTCTCTTCCCGATCCAGTATTCAAACTCATTTCTCTTCATAGGTTAAGTCAGTTTGAACCTCTACTGGTTCCTGACTAAGAATATGGGAAGGGTCTGGTATGTATTTCTTCAGCATCGACACGTGAAAGACGTTATGCATCGACGCTAACTCAGGCGGTAGGGTAAGCTTTTAGGCTACCTTGCCGACCCTTTCGAGGATCTCAAACGGTCCGGTATACCTCGGACTAAGCTTCCCTTTCTTACCAAATCGCATTACTTCCTTTATAGGAGCAATCTTGATAGACACTGCATCTCCGACTTAGAATTCCAGTGGTTTTCTACATTTGTCAGCATAACTTTTCTAACGGCTAAAAGCTATGTCAAGTTTTTGCTTAATCTTCTTGACGTCTTCGAAGGTCTTCTTAATGAAATCTGTAGTTTGGAGCTGTTTCTGCCCAACTTCTTGCCAATGGATCGGTGATCGACATTTTCTTCCATACAATGCTTCAAATGAAGCCATTCCAATCGAAGCGTGATAACTGTTGTTATACGAAAATTCGATCAATGGCAGCTTTTGATCCCAATTTCCTCCGAAGTCCAAGACACATGATCTAAGCATGTCTTCTAATGTCTGGATGGTTCTCTTCGATTGGCCATCGGTTTGGGGGTGAAATGCTGTACTAAACTTTAATTTCGACCCCATGGCAGCATGAACACTCATCCAAAATCGTGAAGTGAAGCGTCCATCGCGATCTGAGATGATCGATTTCGGCACTCCATGCAGCTTGACGATCTGAGCCACGTAGATTTCAGCCAACTTTTCCACTGAAAAGGTGGCTTTTATCGCGATAAAGTGAGTTGATTTGGTCAATCTGTCGACAATGACCCAAATCGTGTCGTTCCCATTTGACGTCCTGGGTAGTCCTACTACGAAATCCATAGTAGTTTGCTCCCATTTCCACTCCGGAAGCTCTATTTTCTGCAAATCTCCTCCAGGATGTCGGTGTTCAACCTTAACTTTCTGACAAGTTAGGCACTTTGACACGAAATCCGCCACTTCATTCTTCATGTTTGGCCACCAATAGTTCTCTCGGAGGTCTTTGTACATCTTGGTCACTCCTGGATGTACCGAATATGACGTCTTATGGGCTTCTGACATTACCTGATCCCTTAGAGTTTCCACGTTAGGAACGTAAATTCTCTCCTTGAAGTAGACAACGCCATCAGCAGAAGTCCTAAACTCCTTGTCCTTCGTGCCAAAAAGTTGCTTTTTCAGCAGGAAGGGATCTTTTCCTTGATGCATCTTGATGGAATCCAACAGCTCGGACTGAAGAGTCAGAGCAGACAATCTCCCAGTCAATATTTCTAGGTTAAACTCAGAAATCTCCTTCTATGGAGGCTTTAGAAATACTTCAATAGACATAAGCATGCCTACTAATTTCCTACTCAAAGCATCAGCCACCCGGTTTGTCTTACCAGGGTGATAAAGGATCTCACAATCGTAGTCCTTTACTAGCTCCAGCTATTTACGTTGCCTCATATTTAGCTCCTTCTGAGTGAAAATATATTTGAGACTTTGATGATCAGTGTATATTGCACATTTGTTTCCATACAAATAGTGCCTCTAAATCTTGAGCACGAAAACTACTGCAGCTAGCTCCAAATCATGAGTAGGATAATTCCTTTCGTGATTATTCAGTTGTTGTGATGCGTAGGCTACTACCTTCCCATTTTGCATCAGGACTGCTCCTAATCTATTTTTAGAAGCATCACTGTAGATCACGAAGTTTCCCGCATCAACGTCAGGAATTATCAGCACTGGTGCGCTTGTCAGCTTCCTCTTAAGCTCTTGGAAATTTTTCTCGCACATCGGAGTCCATTCAAATTTCTTCTCCTTCCAAGTGAGAGCTGTTAGTGGTGCAGCGATCTTGGAGAATCCTTCGACGAATCGTCGATAGTATCCAGCCAGTCCAAGAAAACTTCGTATCTCCGTAACGTTCTTGGGTGCTGACCACGAACTAACTGCTTCCACTTATGCTGGGTCCACAGAAATTCATTCTTTCGACACCACATGCCCCAAGAAATGTACTTTCTCCAGCCAAAATTCACATTTCGTGAACTTGGCGTATAGTTGATTCTGCCTTAGCGTCTCCATTGCCAACCTCAGATGATGCTCATGTTCCTCCTTGGACCTTAAATAAATTAGTATATCGTCAATGAAGACGATAACAAACTTATCCAAATAGTCCTTGAACACTCGGTTCATGAGATCCATAAAAGCAGTTGGGGCATTGGTTAGTCCAAACGGCATCACTAAAAATTTATAGTGTCCATAACGCATTCTAAACGCTGTCTTGGGAATATCTGCCTCCTTAATTCTGAGCTGGTGGTAACCTGAGCGCAAATCGATTTTCAAAAACACGACTGCTCCTCTGAGTTGATCAAACAGATCATCAATCCTTGGGAGAGGGTACTTATTCTTGATCGTAATCTTGTTCAGCTCGCGATAGTCGATACACATACGTAACGACCCATCGTTCTTCTTCACAAACAAGACAGGCGCTCCCCACGGAGAGTGACTCTGTCGAATGAATCCCTTGTCGAGCAGCTCTTGCAGTTGTACTTGGAGCTTTCTTAGCTTAGCGGGTGCCATACGGTAGGGCACTTTTGAGATTGGTGCAACTCCTGGCAACAATTCGATCTCGAATGAAATCTCTCGTTCTGGTGGAAGTCCGGGTAAGTCCTTCGGGAATTCATCCACATATTCCCTTACAATGGGGACATCTTCCGGTTTTAACTCCACTTCTCGATCCTTGTCCACCATGTTAGCTAAATATCCTTGGCAACTATTAGCTAACAATTTCAAAGCCTTCATGGCCGAAACAAATCTGGTGGCTCAGCTTCGGGGTTGTCCGTAAAAACGAAATTCCTCTTCACCGTAGGGGCTGAACGTTACGCACCTCTTCCGACAGTCAATCTTCGCGTTATACTTTCCCAAAAAGTCCATCCCTAAGATCACATTGAAATCATGGAGCTGGAGCTTGATTGCGATGAGATCTATAAATAATTCTCTGCCACAAATGATTACGAGAGCATTTCAAATCCAAAAGTTGGACCACAAAATCTCACCAGATGGCCAAGAAGTTTTGAGGGGCTGCTCTAATCTATCCACACCTCTTCCTAATTTCTGGGCGAACTCCAACGATACAAACGAATGAGTGGCTCCAGAATCAAACAGCGCAATAGCATCATGAGTGGAGATAGAAATCTGACCTGTTACCACGTGTGACGCTCCTGCTTCAGCATCTCCCTTGGTGTATGCATAGATCCTGACTTGTGGTTCGGGAGCCTCCAATCTACCTTGACCGATTGAGGGTCCTTCCAGCCTGGCCTGAACAGCATGCAACTAGTGAGTGTTTGCATTCCGGTTGGGGTATGGGGGATTCTGGTTCTGGGTGTTCTGAGGGTAGTTTCTAGCATAATGCCCTTCCTTGCCACACACGTAGCAGGCATTTGATCCCATCCAGCACACTCCTGGATGTTTCCGACCACACTTCGCATAAGCAGGATAACTGGCGCCGTTTCCCTCATTTCCCCGGTTGTTTTTCTTTTGGGGGAAATTCTTTTGTTGGCCCTGGCCCAAGAAATTCCCTTTTCTCTTGTTCCGCCCAAACTGTTTGGAACCTTGCGCGGGGTTGCTCGATTGGCCTTTCTGGGAGGTCTCCGAGCCTTGACGGGGCTGTGGGGTCTTTGCTACCGCCTTCTCTTCTCTCTTTGCCTTGAAGATCTGAGCTCTGGCCTCCTTGTCTTGATTGATCCAGTACTCAGCCCTTATTGCCTGACTGATGCAGTCAGACACCAAGGTAGGCGGGCTGCTGTCGGCACTTACCTGTTTGGCAATATCGGTCCGGAACATCTTCATCAGCCTTCGCACCTTCTCTTTTTCATTCGGCACCAAATCCGGACATAGCCGAGCCAACTGTTCAAACTTCTTCACGGCCTCCATGACCGTCATCGATCCCTGTCTGAAGTTCGTAAACTCATCTTGTTGGGCAGCAAAGATCTCTTGGTTGTAGTACATTGTCCGGAACTCAGTCACAAAGTCTTGCCAGTTTATCGTTGTGACATCTCGGCGCATTCGCACCGTTATCCACCAGTGCCGTGCATCCTTTTTGATAGCAAAGGAAGCACAAAGAACTTTCTCCTGTTCTGTCAGCCTCATGAAATCCAATATGACTTGGATATCAATCAGCCAGTTGTCTGCAGTTATCGGATCTGTCGTTCCCTCGTACTCAGGCGCCTTCATCCCCCTGAATCGTTCGTACAGTAGATCCTCTCTTACTGGCGGCAGGTTTGGTTGTACTTCGACAGGTGCCACGGGAATGTTAACATTCGGAGGAACTTCTGGTTGAACCTCCGGTCGAACTTCTGGTTGGGCTGCTGGTGCCGGTGGTACTACTGGTGGTACCGGTAGAGCTTGAGGTGGGACCTCGTTAACGCGGGGTCCTTAAATCAATTGAGCTACCTGAGCTCGTAATCTTTTTGTTTCTTGCTGCGATTCTAGCAGCTGCCATTATAGATTGGCTACAACGGTTGTGAGGTTTCGCTCCGGCGAGTTTAGTGGTATCATTCTTTGCGGACGTACCATCTTCTAAGTCCTATCATAAGAAAAGATATCATTATGTCATTAATATCTTTTCTTTCATGCATAACTTCACTCATCATAAATTAACACATCATGTCGTACAATCATCATAATCGGCCATAACTTGTATAATATAACATAACTTTCATAACATAGAATACTCATGTTGTACATATGCCGTGTCTGCACGGTCTCTTTGTTCATTTTCAAAAGTACATATCTTTTACTGTCTTATAAGTACATACTTTGTACACTGTAATTTACAATACTATAATTACAAATAACTTTCGTAAGACTGTACATACATATCTTTATATACAAGTCAAAAATACATGATGGAAGTGTCTATCATTTTACCATCGTGCCGTGTATACATGGCCAAAAATGTGACGGGAGTGTCTGTCACTCTACCGTTGTACAATATAAACCTGATCAAAAGAATGTGAGGGAAGTGTCTAACACTTTCCATCGTACAATATATATATCTGGTCAAAAATGTGATGGAAGTGTTTACCACTTTTCATCATACATAGCCAGTGCTGGGATGGAAGCGTCTAACACTTTCCATCCTACATAAATACATATAGTCCTAGGTCAAAAGTACATATACAACGCTCCTAAGTCTAAACTATGACCTCGAGCGAATATATCGAGACGTCTGACTCCGCATCAGAATCTGGATCCCAATCCCCATCATGGAACAGGATCTCCTCTGGGTCGTCCTCAAAATCGTCCTTAGAGTCGTCGTCAATGACTATAACCTCGTCGCCCGGTCCTGCCTCGGGCTCCGCATCAACCTCCTCATCCTCGTTGTCACCGAGGATGATAATGACAGGGGGTCCTCGGGTATGTCTATCACAACCACTACATCATTGCCGTCGTCGTCGTCCCCCATATGACCTTCGGCCTCCATGTGGCCCTCGGCCTCCGCCGCCGGAACCTCCTGCATTGGGACTGCAGGGATCGAATACTCGGGAAACATCAGACCCGGCTCATAAACAGGACTACCCTGACCAGCGTCGTCAACGGGCATCTGGTACGGGTCCACATAGGCGTCAGCCTCCGCCATAAGCGCGATCACCTCGGCCTCCATAATCGAGTATATCATATCCTCGACGGTCCTCCCCAACATAGGCTCTATGACGAACCGTCGGATGGAAGGTGGGGCTCCGTTCCGTAGTAGCACTAGAGCCTGGAGCTGTGGATGCGGTAGGTCCAGGGGAATGTGGGGCATCATGGCCTCCTGGAAACGTCGACAGTAATGGAGCATCGACTCCTGCGGGTAGGCATGCCAATCCGCTGCCAAACTCTGGTATCGCCGGTGGTGCATATCCCGATAAATCTCGGGATCCCTGTACTGTCCGTCTCCACCGGGCCCCTCTGCCGGGATCAGCCCGTATCGTGCTAGTACTGTAGATCGAAAATACGCTCATGTCCTACCGGGCATCTGTCTCTCGCCAAGAGTCATCCACCATAGCCGAGCGTCGGCTATCCGACACCTACTGGCCAACGAGACCTGCAACCGGTCCTCGATATGGCAAGTGTAGAATATCATCTCCATATCATAGAGCCACGCCGATACCGCAACCGAGCGTTTCGTCCCGTCGTATAATAAAGGTCGTGATCCGTAGAACGCTGCTACTGCCACGCGATCAGCATCTATCTGATCCGGGTCCATATCAACTCGTCTATCACGTCACAATCCATAATAAATACTTACGCGTAAACATAAAAACATAAACTTAACTTACAATGATGGCGGTGATGACAGGCAGACTGTGAAATCTTTATCGCAGGAAACCGTTTTGATACCAACTATGTAACGACCCGCTTAGCACAAGCCGTTACCTTACATACATACTTACTTACTTCGCAAAACACAGCGGGAATTTTTTTTTATACAATAATTAAAAGCATATAACTTATAGACATGTCTTGAATAAAAATATATTCACATAATATAAGTACTCAAAATCAAAACGCGTAGCAGTTTGTCTTCCCACGATTTCACAGTATGCCCCGCCACGCTCTGCCATCTTGCATCACGCATTGCTGACAGGTTGCTTACCTACAGCATAGACGTAAGACAGCGAGCTTTCGCTCAGCAAGTACAACTGTCTTATCCGTGACATACACATACCCTTAGCATGCACAATCTATCTTAACGTAACATGGCATCACGTAATAACTCATAGCATCATTCATCATAGCATACCCTAACATGCCTAGCATATGCATGGTTCGGTTATGCTTGTATTTTACTTTCTTTACTTATTCTTATCTTTCTTTTGGGCCCTTACCTTAGTGCTCGTACCCGGCGCGCAACTATGGAGTGGTTGGGACGGCCAGCCCAGTCCAACTCACACCATAGTCTTACCCGACCTCGGACGGGTGGTACGACACTGGCAAGCTCGCTTGTCTTCTTTCTTTCTTTCCTTATCTCTTTCTTGAACTTATTAGTCTTATAAGAATTAGTGAACATGTAACGTGATGTCACCTATTCTTAATTCATACTAACATCGTTATCTTGCTTAACATATTTTCTTAACTTTTTGCATATCATATTGATATCATGCTTCAACAACTAACATGGCATAACACTTCACATATAACATGGCAACCAGCACATCACATAATAGCACAAGCATACAATTGGCATACATCTAACATACTTGGGTAAGCACCAGTTAGAGCCTATGCTGTAGGCGGAGTTATACTTCCCTCTCTCCCTATGTCCGACTTGATGCTGTTCTCCCTCTGGACACAGCTATAGGCCTTCTCCTGCCTGAATAAAGACATAGGTGAGAATTTAATTCTCATTGCGAAATGTTGGTGTCCTAACCAACATGCCTACGAAATCCTAGTTGTATGTCCCCTATACCTGATATCTTACTTGGTCACAATTTGTTTTCCTACTGCTTAAGAATAATCGAACTCTGATTATTTCTTAGGAGGCTACGTTGGATAACCTCTTAAACTAGGCCCTTGACATACTGCTTGGTTTTCTTATGAACCTTGGGCTTTACTCTGATATTATAATTCATTGGGTTAATTTCATTAACCTATCTTTTCTTGGCTCATTTCTATGTTCTTGAAATCCTTAGGGTTACATCGGATAACCTTTAAGGTTCCACTTAAAAAAATGTAGGGTCAACCACAGCTAACATTTGGTCAACTAGTGGTCAACCCTTTGGGGTCAATCTTGGGCTTTGGGACTAAGCTCGGTAACTCGGGTATTAATCCCGATTACAGTCCGAAATCGGCTTGATTACCAATTTTTATCATGAAGGTCCTATTTTCTTACTCCTTTTGACAATTTGAGTAAATTGGCTTTAAAATCTTTTGATCTTTTTGTAAAAATTCCTATCTTTGCAACAAATCATTATAAGAGTCGTTTAAGATCGAAAACTGCCTTTGGAATAGTTTTCATAATTAAAAATAGCGGTTTTAAACAAAATACAATTTTTCGAAAACTTTTGTAAAACTCATGTGCAGGAATTTTCGGTTCTCTGCGCATCCTTCATAAAACAATGTCAGTTTAAAGATCCGTTCAGAATTTGAAAAACTTATCTTCACAAAAGTTGTAGCTCTCAAAAAATTCTAAAACTTTCATGTTTTGCAAAAAATCCAGTTCCGCTTGTATTCGTGTCAGTTTTTGTTTGAAACCGGCTGATCCTGAAAACTTGGTATGGGCAGATCAGCCACGGATTTTTGTAAAAACAGAGGCCATTGGAGTCTCATTTTGGGATTCTGTTGTGACCCCCCTAGGAAAAATCCTTCCGAACAACTTTCATGTTTTGAGTTTTACCCAGTTCGGCCTCTAAAGGCCTTAAATTTCCACTTTCCCGAAACTGGCCAGTTTCTAATCCGAATTGGCAGTTTCGGTTGTTAAATCCGGTTTACGTCCTATTTCGCGAATCTAACTCGACCGACCACTTCGGGATCCTACATACCAAACACACAGCGTTTCTAACGTCCCACATGAACCCATGAGCTGCTAGCACGGATCCATGCAACCAAATCCGAGAGGTTCAAAACCTAGTTTGCATGGTTCTAAATCTTTGCATACAATCCATTCCTACAAGCACCAATCATTCACCCTTACACTAGCTGCCATCAAGCACTGCCTTAGGGCAGATTTTTAGACAAAATCAAGGGACACACAACCCTAAGCATCTAGCATGAAATCAATCCACAATCAAGCACAAACCAAGTAAGAATCTAAGCGACACACCCTAGATCTACTAATCAAGCACATATGAACCATTTAGGGCTAGGAAATTAAATATGGACTTATGTCCTTACAACCAAATTGAATCACAAATTAAATTCCAAATTGAACTCAAATTGAAGAGTTAGGACTCTAGAATTTTACCTTAGACCAAAGTTAGGTTTTGGTCACAAATCTCCTTTCTCCCCCCTAGCTTTCCTTGCCCACGGCTCCACCTTCAATTTGGACACCAAAATTTTTTTCTTGGCTCCTTGGTTGATCCTCACCAAATCCAGACTCTACCACAAGGATTTGCCCTAAAAAATTTTCAACTTTTTCTCTCCCTTTCTCCTTCCCTCACCCACGGCCACAAGTCCCAAAAGTGACCCAAATTTTTTTCAAACTTTTTCTTGGTTTCATTAGAGTAAAACCGAACCCCTTCCAAGCAAAAGCCCTAAAAAAATTTTGGTTTTCCTCTCCTCCCTCTCTCCCTCTTGGCTGCGGTTTTTCAAGAGAAAAATTGACAAGAATTTACCCAAAATTTTCAATTAAAATGAATAGAGGTCATTGGTATTTATAGAGGTTTAGAGAACTTTGAGAACTTGTCAATTTACCCCAAAATTTTTGATATTTCTTGATGAGCCAATAAGGTGGCCGGCCATGGGTAGTCTAGAGCCTTCTAAAATTTTTTCCAAAGCTTAATTAAGGCTTAATGACATCATAATTAAAAAGCTACATGAGGTCATCACTCTTACCTCACCCTTAGGGCCTTGTTTGGTTAGTTTTCTTCAAAAATTATCCATTTTTGTGTCACACAGATATTTCTAATACTGTGCTTCACTAATACACAGTATTTTTACACTGTACCAAAGTACAAAAATTTATCTGTGTAAAATTGGACAATATAATTTTTTTATTATTTTTCCGAGCCCTTTTTGCCCTTAATTTTGACTTGGTGTGCTTGAATTTCTAGGGTGATTTTAAAGCTTATTCTTGCTATCTAGCTTACAAAAAAATATTTTTCGCAGTCTACTTCCATACTGCTTTTCAACATATCGTAAAGTCAACCTTTTGACTTTTCTTGGTCAAACTTTGACTTTCTTGGTCAAAGTTGACTTTTCGGTCAAACTTTTGACTTTCGTAAAATCGTGTACTTTTCCGTCCCTTTCGACTCAAAAGGACCGGTTCTAGGCTAGACAATCAATTTTGAGTCTTATCGACCTATAAGAACTCCCAAAATCTTACAAAAGCCCTAAATCGAGCTTTTCATGAATAACTTCATAACATAAAATTTATTCCTTAAAAAGGAAATATGAACATCGAAAAATTGGATATTACAAATTTCCTTTTTCTTTAATTTTTAAGACATATTTATTCAATTTTTTTAAATGATTATTAAGTTAACAAAATGTGATTGCAAGCATAATATAATAGTAATTTCATATATAATTCTATTTTTATGACTAGAAACTTTACGTACACAGAGAAACTACGAATTTTCTTAAGCTTTTCTCTTTCATTTTTTTTTCTTTTTCTTTTTGTTTGATTAAGGCTTTGCCCGTTTTTTCTTTTCTTTCTTTGAAATGGAAAGGTTTAAGCTTTAAATGGGCTTCTGTCAAGTTGTTGTCGGCCAGACAAGGCCGCAAATAATCCGTCCAAATAATTGTCTCCTTTAAAAGTGAGTGGTAGGTCATTGATGTTGAAGCATTTCCTATATTCCACGATGACTTTTCTTTTGCCAAATTCATAATTTGTTTTATTGCTAAGACGACAATGACTTTCACTAAAATAAAAAATAATAATAATAAAAGGACGAACGAAAAAAGACTTGACTTTTAGACTACACGTAATGGACGGAAATTGGTATGAAATAAATTAAGAAGATTCCCTAGCGGCCAGTAATATGGCTGTTTTTTTTTTTTTTTTTTTTTTTTTTTTTTTTCAAGCTTAAGCTTTGGGGCACTTTAAAAAAATATATACGGGAAAAGACTTTTACGAGTACTTGATCTTTCTGGTGAATTAATTGGTACTTATCTAATATGCATTTCTATTATTTCTGTAAATCTTCTCTCTTTGATCTCAAGCATTGCTTTCCCGCGTTTTTCACAAAAATAAAAAATATATATTTATAATCTTATAATCTAATATTCCGTTTGAATGAACTATAATCTAATAATCATAAACATTTGTTTGATCAATTATTAAATGAATTTATTTGAATATTTAACTATTTCATAAAATTCAACTCGGAAGTCAAATATAAATTTGTATTCTCTTAAAGTTCAAATGTTATATTTAATTATCGAAATATTGTTTCATTTAAATGCACAATTCAAATTTTACATTTAATTACAATCTATTATCTAAATGGATTTTAATTATTGAACTAATAAATATTTGTACGTGACTATACTTAGGATCCCGGTGGTTTGTTTCATCGTAGGTGGCTTATGCGTTGGGCGTTGCGGTTCGGCAAGCTTGCTTTCGTGTTTGGTTTTCTACGATCTCAATTTTTAGCCAATAATTTTTTTTAAGGAAAAAAAAGAAACGTGATTCAATAGGCTTATTGCCAGTTACAATATAGGCTTATTACACGAAACCAAGAGATTCATAGCTAAGAATTTTGAGATGAAAGATCTTGATGATGCCTCTTTTGTATTAGGCATACAAATACACTAGGATCACTTTTGGGGTATTCTTTGATTATCACAAAAAAGCTATATCGAAAAGGTTCTCAAGAGATATGGCATGCCGGATTGCAAACTAGGTGATGCCCCTGTGGCTAAGGGAGATAGGTTTAGCCTCAATGATTTTAAGGAAAAGGAAATGCAGAAGATTCCTTATGCCTCAGCAGTAGAGAGTCTAATGTATGCTCAGGTCTGTACGCCTCCAGATATTGCGTAAGTTACTAGGACGTTGGGCAGATATTTAAGCAATCTACGAGTAGATCATTGGAAATTAGCTAAACAGGTCTTGTCGTACTTACAGAGAACAAGTGACTACATGCTCACGTATCGGAGGACGGATTAGTTTAAGATCGTTCGGTATACTGACTCCGATTTTGCTAGATGCCTAGATAGTATGAAATCTATGTTAGGCTATATCTATCAGCTAGCTAGAGGTGTTGTCTCTTGGAAGAGTGCTAAACAGGTACTTATAGCCTCTTCTACCAGAGTTTATAGCATGTTATGAGGCATCCAACCATGGAATATGGTTGCAAAATTTTGTTACCGGGCTACACATAATGGATGGTATTGAAATACCACTTAAGTTATTTTGTGATAATAAGTCAGCAGTGATGTATTCCAATAACAACAAGAGTTCCACGAAGTCAAAGTATGTAGACATCAAGTTTCTAATTGTTAAAGAGAGTTCAGAGTGGACAGTTATCTATAAAACACATCGGAACAAACTCCATGGTTAGGGATCCGCTCACTAAGGGTTTGCCACCCAAAGTGTTTCATGAGCACACTGCTCATATGAGTATTATGTTAATTGATGATATTCAGTTTTAGTGGGAGTTTGTAATTTTAGATGATTTTATAATATAGACATATTTTCAGTTATTTCAATTTATGGATATTTTGAGGTTGTTTTCTATAAAAATAAAGTTTTGGTTTATTTACACTCTAATTTTGGTATGGTTTGAGCTCACTAAGTTTTAAGGGTGGACCGGCTAGAAATAGGCATAGTGAGATCACATTACATGAAATTTCCGTACTACATATCCCCATCATGATCCATGTCATTCAGTTGTATCAACATGCGTAACTATTGATGGGTTAAGTCATGACAGCTGTAACGATGATCGCTTTTATCCTATGTTGATATGATTGATGGACTGGATTGGTTATAAATACATTTCAGTAATGACAGCAAAGTTGAGCTTGTTCGGTTATTTTTGCAAAACATAATTGTAAGGTTACACATATAGCCCAAGTGGGAGATTGTTAGATCATTAATCCAACATTAGGCTTATATGTGAATAATTATGTGTTGTGGATTGTCAAATAAGGTTAAGTCCAATTAAAAGTGATCTACTAAATTTTGGTTGATTTGGGCTTTAATGTATCTGATAGGGTGTGAGCCTTTAATGCAGAGACTTAAAAGATAATTTTTATTTTTATAATAGGCTAAAATAGAAATACCAAAAGATAACAGAAAAGTTATTTATATATAGTGGTTATAATCCCCAGATCACTCGTGTTATTATCATTACTCAATTCTGACATTCCATCATTAGAGAGAGAGAACACAGAGAAGATTAAAGGATTCTCTTGGAAAACGTGTTGATCGAAAGGCCAACCGTATGACTCTAGAAAGTGATTAATTGTTATGGATTCAGGTACACTTCTGTTCATTTGTTAATAGATTTTTGGTGATCCAATATGAATATTATTGGGATTTTAGGTGATGATTTTCGCCAAAGAAATTTATCTAACATGGACCACTTGATATTAGCAAGACTTGTTTTTTCCTTCCCTTTTGTGGGAGCCTTGCTCTCTATACCCAAGACGGATTAACTTTCACCCATTAACAATCCGAATCTGTTTAGATCACATTTCCCCGTTCTTTTTATGGGTCACCAAGGGTTAATTGATTAATATGAAAAATTGTCATTCTAACTGCAACTATTATATATTTCATCTAGATAATTTCTCAATTTGTCTCAGATCATCCTTGTATATAGTGTCTAATCCAATTTTTCGAAAAGGTCTAAGAATTTTTAATTTGACTTAAATTTTTTTATATTTAAAATTTACACTATGTTTATGTATTCTTTTTTTGAACTTATCTTATTTATTTCTTGTCTGTAATAAACACCAATCCTAAAAAAAATTTCATCTTTTAAAGCAAAAACTTTTTAAATAAGGGTGCACTTTCAACATCATTATCTTATTCCCTGATCCTTGCAATACTATTCCACTCTTGATAAGAACAATAGTGCACTACTCTTGATCCATGACCATTTACCTTTGTCGTTACCTTATTGTAACATTTCCACGAGAAATTTTGCTCTTCCACTTTTCTTATAATTTATTTTATTACTGACAAGAAGACAACGACTTGACTTTGAGACTACATAAGTCGATGAGCATGTAATATTAGGAACATCACTAAAAGAAAAAAGGAAAAAAAAGAAAAAAAGAAAAAGAAGAGAGAAGATTCCACGGTCTTTGGGATTGAAAAGCCTAACCCTTTATTAGATTCATCAATTTCAATCTAAAAATTCCAACTCAATTTTTTGACTTTTTTCTAAAAAATTAACTAATTTTTTAATTATTTTTTAAAAAATCAACTAACTCTAATTGTGAATTCCAACTTTGAGAGCCGATTAGTTCCACTAGGGATTGAAGGCTTCTAGTTGATCAATTGTGCTAAGGAGATTGAAGCTTTATTTCCGCCTTGTAAGCTCCGGAGGTCGAGTGCGGTGTTGTTTCCTGAAGAGCCACGGTCGGCAAAAAGGCCAAAGGCACTGACAACCGCCAATATTGAAGCCTATAAATACCCAAGCTATGTGCTTCATATATAATCTCTCCATCGCATATAATTCTAGTAGCCAAGGGCGTGCTCGCGCACACTGCTTACACACTCACGGCTGAAAGCCTTTTCTAGAACTTGAAGACAAGAGCTCCATATTTTGTCCTACTTTTAAACACCTACTAATGTGGTTGCTTCCTATTTTTAATAAAATATTTTTTTTGCCGTTTGCCATTTTGCAATTCAATCAAATATCTATTTTCCCTATTTCCCATTTTATAATATCCCTTAAAATTCTAACATTTCAATCCTTTTACAGATTGATTGGAGTGTTAAAAGCATTCACGCATGAACCTTTTTTTTTTTTTTTTTTTCCCTGCGATGAGCATGCATTTAATGTACATACACGTTTAGAACAACACAAGTTACACGCTAGTTAAATTACAAAGTAGTTTATTTTTGTTTTTCTGCTAAAGATTTCAAAATAGTACTAGTTATAATTCCTCTACGTATATGATTTTAGAGATATGAGAACACTACCCCAGAGGCTCTTTGAGTCATATTTCCCACTACATTTCAACTCCAATGTGTCTTTTCAGCAGTAGGTGAACATATACCATCACTGTTGTTAATTAGTCAACAAAACCACGTCGTCCTGGTGTGGATACTTTTTTAACTTTTTTTTTTTTTTTTTTGCGGCGGGGGAAAAAACATTATAATGTTCTAACTTAGAAGAATAATCTTGTGATTTCTGAAAGTGTGACGGCAAATCCACATCTTATTTGAATGACAATACTGTGGAGAATATACATTTGTAATAATATAAAAAAAGCATTAAATAAATTAATCTATCTTCTATCCAAACCTTACAATTGATTGATAAATTATCTGAATATTTTGGTTATTAAATCATGGTTGCAAGACTAACATAAGAAGTTTCTATATCTCATGGAGCATTCATCAACAAATCCTATATAAAATAACATACAAATCCATGTACTCTAAGCGAAAACTTTCATTAATCGGTCAAAAGCGAATGTTGCAACTTTTTGAATCGCAAAATGAACACTTTCATTAATCGGTCAAAAGCGAATGTTGCAACTTTTTGAATCGCAAAATGAACAGGCACTGGACTATAAGATTAAAAATGGCGAAAAAGATACGATCATATTGTCGCTTGTAGAGCAACCAACACTCAAGAATCTTGGGGGCGAGGGGAAAAAAAAAAAAAAAAAAAAAAACTCCTCTGTATTTTTTTAAAATGAAAATTTATGGGCTTTTCATGTATAAGATTAATACCCCAAGGTATCAGACTTCAAATACCACTGCCAATTAAGGAAAAGTGTAACAAATTTGGCTCACCTTCCTAGTAAACCCTTGATCTCAGAGAACACAGAACCAGATTTGTCTTCCCAGCCACAACGAATCCTAATGGTACCATCTTCAATCATTTCAGATGGTTCCCCACCAAGCCTCACATTTTCCTCCTCGTTATGCTGCAATTGCATTGCAAACTCCAGATCCCTTAGCACTTCCTTCATTGAAGGCCTTTCTGCTCCATCATCAAGCATGCAACTCACCGCGATCTCGCAGAACTTCTTTAAACACTCCGGCGCAATCTTATCCGTCAAAAATGGATCAACGATATCCTTAAGCTTTCTCTCTTGATAACAACTCCGAACCTACTCAGCTATGTACATTTGCTTTTTCTCCACCGTTCGCATTATAGGTGGCCTACCACATAGCACTTCACACAAAACTACACCGAATGAGTACACGTCGGACTTTTCGGTCAACAATTGACGTCTGTAGTACTCGGGGTCTAGATACCCGAAACTACCCTTGACCATAGTGCTGACGTGGGTCTTCGACAAGGTAGTTGGCCCACTTTTGACAAACCAAAATCCGAAACCTTGGCCACAAATCTTTCATCCAATAAAATGTTGCTTGTCTTTATATCGCGGTGAATGATCGTGTGCTTCACACCTCTATGGAGATAATGCAGCCCACTAGCTGCTCCGATGCAAATTTGAAGCCGTTGCTTCCAAGTAAGTGGTGGGTTATCGGTTTTGTAGAGATGATTAGAGAGAGTGCCACGTGACACGTATTCGTAGACGAGGATCATCTCGCCATTCTCGTTGCAATAGCCTACTAGAGCAACGAGGTGGCGATGGCGGAGATGGGAGAGCATCTCGATCTCGGTTGTGAACTCATGAGCCCCTTGCGATGATTGTGGCTTCAGTCGTTTGACCGCAACCGTTGTTGCCCCACCATTGAGGTGTGCTTTGTAGACGTTACCGAACCCTCCGACCCCAATGATGAAGTTATCATCGAAGTTGTTGGTGGCAGCTCGAATCTCTGCTAACGAAAAGTATCCACAAATCTCCGTCGGCAAGGGTGTGCCTTGGCTGTTGCTTGAGCCCGATTCTTTGAGTTTTATCCTTCGTCGGAGAATGAAGATTGTGATAATGCAAAATAAAATCAAACTCGAAAGTACACCGGAAACAACGTCGGTAATCGTTGTTCGATTGCTCTTTTCTTTTTTGGGTGATGGGGAAATATTGGATTCAACTTTTTGAATCCGATCAGGATTGGGACCGGCGAGATTACCAGTGGTGTCACTCAATTTGAAGATCTCCAATCCGTTCAAGATCGCATCAACGTAGGCACTGTTCGCATCTACAGGGTTAGCTTGCAGAGCAACAGAGATGTTAATTTTCTTCTGACGTCTTTCACCGAACTTTAAGACCACGTAGTCTCTAAAGTAAGGTTTATATTGGCCACCACTATACAAGACTACGTCAAAATTATGTTCTGCGGTTTCATTTGCAATAAAGAAGGGAAAGACTCGGTCACCTATTTTACTGTTGGTTGGTTCAATCTCGCAGAAGTGCAACCTTAACAAGTAACCAAATCCAGAATCCACGGGAAATTCCCAGGTGAGCTTGTAACTCCTGATCAGAGATGTATTAGGACTATTCCCCATAGACCGGGCTGTCCTATAGACGTCGGCTGGTGCTGCATAAGACGAAATATTGTCTCTGAATTTGAGGTCACTGCTGGTGCCCAGAACTGGCAAAACACTTACGCCCTCTATCGTCAAGTAATCATCTTCCTTGTCCCATTGCCGGAACATGCCGGTGTCATAAAGGGGAGATATAGCGTTTCCTCCGATGTTTATGCGATACATCGTCTCCAAAGCAGCACCATTTTCAAGGTTAAAGGGTGCTGACCGTGCCACAACATGAATTTCATTGCCTTCCGCCTCCGAATAGTAGAGATTGGAGGGCATGGATACCACCTCGATGCCGTTGACGAAAGCAAAGGCGCCCGAAATTAAAGAACTAGGAGTGAACGTCATGTTCAGGCTTGACTGCTCAGCAGTTACGCAGAATTCTCTCTTAACGGCTCCTAAGCCAACAGCATCAGCAGTAAGGGAAACGCTGAAGTTGTTTAGGAGCGTGTATCGACCGACCTTAACGGAGAAGAAGGCTGTGATACGATTAAAGGATCCGTAAGAAGCTGAATAGAAGTAGAATCTGACGAACTTCGGGCCGGGAGTTACTGGTGTCTTGTAGGTGAATTCGGAGCGTGAGAGGCGTGCTGTTCTATAAGGGACCATGTCAACTATTTGTTGCTCAGAGGCTTCCAAGGTGACCGAATCTTTATTTGGGCCTTCAGACTGACTAAAATATTTGGAGTTGATGTCGCCGATCCAGCTCCGCGGGTCTAGTGATGTGTTGTTTCCTGAAAAGCCACAGTCAATGGCTATGTCGTCCACAGGGTCGTAACGAAGCTGTTGCTCAACGGTGCTTGCAGTGAGGTATAAGACGATGAAAACAGTTGTTAGGCTCTGTAGATGAAGATGTTTCTTGCAGGTGTCTGTGATGGCCGGAATACTAGCCATAATTTTTTTTAAGAGGGAAATGGGAAAAGCAATTATCACTCCTAATATCCAAGATATAAACTTAGAAAGGGTGTTTAGTTATCATCTAAACCGTAGTGTTTTTTTTATAAGGAGGAAAAAAAAAAAAAAAAAAAAAAAAAAAAAAAAAAAACTCCAAATTCCCAAGTTGACCTAAAGGGACACTTGGGAGTTTGGAGTTGACTGTAATATAAAATTGCCCGTTTGCTATTTCTAAGAGCCTTCTCTTGCTTTTGAGTTTGGACCGAGTTGAGGTTTGTGTCAGTATTTGGTTACATAACTGCCATGTCCAAAGTTGTATTGGGTATCGCTATCAGAGCAGTAAAATTTATATGCATATATATATATATATATATAAACATTCACATATTTGAAATTGTTTAGATAGAAATTACTATTCTTTATTTATTTATTTTTTTTTAGTGCTTGAAATCATGTACTGGTGAAGGAATTATGAACTTTACAAACGGTTAGATTGGAATCAAATTATATATATATATATATATAGTTTATTGGTTTCGCTAACTATGTGAGAACCAGCTCTATATATATCTATTTAACATAATTCTCTAGTTATATATGAGAGTAATCTATAGAGTAATATTAGGGACACCAACTTTAATCCAAAATTTTTGAGTACAAATTCACGTCTTATATTTTTATTGGTAGATGCAATCAATTGATGTGTTAATATTTTAAACACTTATTAATAAAAAAAATGAAAATTCATTCACCACTTAAGTTGATACTCATAAGTTGGGATTAGAGTAGATGTCCCTAGTTTTTTTCTAATATATAATGGGCTTACTTTGAGTATTGAGTAATGCAATTTTATGTATATTGTCTCAGTCTTATGCCAATCTTTGATCAACTAAAAAATTAATAAATAAATGTTATTAAAGATGGTGAATGATGAAAAGGTGGTGTTCTCAGCATTACAATGAGTTTTATGATGCTTGTATTATTGAATAGCAGATACAAGAACATTGTTAGATGCGCGGGTATGGTATTTATAGGCTTTTACGAGGGGAGATTCAATTTGTTGGAAATGAATGTGTACATTATGATTTTATTAAATAGTTAGAAATGGAAAGTGATGATCAGGTGTTCATTCAGTTAGAGCCTTAGAGGTGTCATTTTGATTAAATATATTATGGTAAATCTTGGTAGGTTTTTTTTTTTTTTTTTCTTTTTTTCACTAGAAATAAATCTTGATATAGCACATCAAACTACAAAAAGAAAGGTCTGCTCTTCACTAGTTTTGAATTGGAATAATGTCTGTATAATCTTATTTTTGAAACTTCACAAGAAACAATAGTATTTATGTAATGGATATTCTCTATATAAATGAACCGGAATAATGTAAATAAACCAGGAAAAAAAAATATTAATATCGAAAATTTTACTCTCACAAACTACACTAAGTTATTAAGCCTCTCAAATTCATAGGAAAATAAACGAAAAGAACAATTTAAGAATCCAAAATTACTATGTTTATGTATAAATTACCTTTATTAGGAGCAGTGTATTTATAAGTATTCTTTTTCATATTAAAAAAATCTCTTGATTTAAGGAGATTTGATAAAATTTGGTAACCTACCCAATTATTATGATTGTAATTTGTATTTATATGAAGTCTTGTTGATAGTACTTTTTATTAGTGAACTGTCTCTCTCCTCATAATCTAAATATAAGTATACTGTCAAGTCAAGTTAATTTTTTGTGATTTTCTTTTTCTTTAATTTTTAATACATATTTATTCAATTTTATTTATTTTTAATGATTATTAAGTTAACAGAATGTGATAGCAAAAATATTATAATAGTAATTTCATATATAATTCTATTTTTATGATTAGAAACTTTAAACACACAGATAAACTACGAACTTTCTTAAGCTTTTCTCTTTCATTTTTTTTTTTTTTTACCTTTTTCTTTTTGTTTGATTATGGCTTTGCCTGTTTTTTCTTTTCTTTCTTTGAAATGGAAAGGTTTTAGCTTTAGGGGTTTAACGAGATTCTGTCAAGTTGTTGTCGGCCGAACAAAGCTGCAAAGAATCCGTCCAAATAATTGTCTCGCCTCTTTCTCCATATGGGGTGGGCCGACCCTTAGTTTTGATACAATCTTATGACACAAAATTAACCATGATTATTAGTTCAAATTGGTCTGCAATGAGACACGCCTTCAACATCTTTGTTTTAGATCCTGAAATTTGAGGACCCTTTGCTACCAAACAATCTTTATCCTTTATTATTATTATTATTATTATTATTATTATTGTTTTGGAAAAGATTTGATTTAAGACTCTTAACATTAAAAATTCTCCTTCAAAAGTGAGTGGTAGGTCATTGATGTTGACCAATTTAATATGATAAGTCTTTGCAAATTGCACAATACTATTTCACTCGTAATCCGGGAATCATTTGCCCTAATTTTGTCATCATCTTTGTAAGAGCCGAATTTTCATGGACTTACGATTTCCTTATTCATAAGAAATTAAAAGTTCGTATTATGTGTTTACAAGATGTTTTCATGAAAAGTTATGAATCGTAATGAGAAATTCATAATTTTAATTGTTAATGTTTGAATTCTCGTTGAATTTGCTAAAAGACTCAAAATTGAATGCCAGGGTTAGCAAACGGCATTTTGAGTCAAAAAGAGTGGAAAAGTACGTAAATTCATGGAAGTCAAAGTTTGACCAATACGGGTCACAACGTTGACTGCACAGTATGATGAAAGGCAGGAAAGAAAAGAGATTGCGAAAACATTTTAATGGTCAAGATAGTAGGAATAAGTCTTAAAAACCACCCTAAAAATCAAGCACACCGAGTTACGATTAAGGGCAAAAAGAGTTCGAAGAGATAAGAAAAAAAATCTTACGATCCGATTTTATAACAGAAAAATTTTTGGACCGAAGTACAATCAAAAAAATACTGAGCACAGTATTAGAAATATCTGTGTGGTATAAAAAAATGGATTATTTTGGAGAATAGCCAAGAGCCAAACAAGGCCCTTATTTTTGGTGGGTGACATCACTTGGCTTTGGAACTATAACATCACAATCCCTTTTGTGGCTTGGAAAAAAAAGTTTAGAAACATCCCCCCCCTCCCCCCCATGGCCAGCCACCTAGCATCCCCTTTGTCCAAATATTGAAACTTTGGGGCAATTCCACAATTTTTACAACTTCTCCCCACCTTTATAAATAGGAGACCCAAAACCCATTTTTAAATCACAAAAGCTAACCAAACTCTTGCCAAATTGCTTCAGAAAAACCGTGGGTAAGGAGGAGAGAAAGAGGAAAGAAAAACCAAAAATCCTTGAGGGCTTTTGCTTGTAGAGTGCTCGGGCTTGCTAGGGAGAAATAAGGAAAAAGTTTAAGAAGTTTTGAGACCTATTTTGGCTGAAAAATCCATGGGTATGGGGAGAAGAAATAGGAGTGAAAAAGTTGAAATTTTTGAGGGGAAAACCTTATAGAAGGTTCGGCTCTTGAGTGGATCAACCAAGAAAAATTTTGGGTGCCATAGTTAGACCCAAAACCGTGAGCTAAGAGGACCAAGGGACCAAAGGAGATTTGGGATTTCAAACCCTAACTTGGGTTTAAGGTAAACTCTTGAACCAATCCTTCAATAAAGTTTAATTCTAGCATTTTAATTGTGGTTCAAGTTGGATTTGTAAGGACATAAGTCCAATTTTAATTTTCAGCCCTAGATGTGTTAGTGTGTGCTTGGTTAGGGATTAGGGTGTGGTTGGCTATTTATGATGTTTGCTTGCATGATTTGTGCTTGAAAAATTGTTAGGATGCATGCTAGATGTGATTGGTATGTCCCCTGATTCTTGGTCACAAAATCTGCCCTAGGCAGTGCTTGTGTGGCTGCTAGTTCAATGGTAAATGTCATGGTGTATGCTTGATCTTGATGCTAGGCTAAAAACCATGCAGCCCAAGGATTTGGGTATTCGGTTTAGGGCTGCATGGACACATGGGAATTGCATGCTTGAGATTATGGGACGTTAGAAGCACTGCTTGTTTGATGTGTAAGCTCCCGAAGTGGTCGGCCGAGATAGAATCCGCGAATTAGGACGTAAACCGGACTAAGCAACCGAAACTACCAGTTCGGATTCAAAACTGGCCAGTTTCAGGAAAGTGAAAATTTAAGGCCTTTAGGGGCTGAAATGGGTAAAACTCAAAACATGAAAGTTCTTCAAAAGGGTTTTTCCTAGGGGGTAACATGGGCAGAATCTCAAAATGAGGCTCCAATGGCCTCCGTTTACAAAAACCCGTGGCTGGTCTGCCCAGACCCAGTTTTGATGATCAGCCAGTTTCAAACAAAAACTGGCACTAATACAAGCCGAAATGGATTTTTCACAAAACACGAAAGTTTTAGAAATTTTCGAGATCTACAACTTTTGTGAAGACAAGTTTTTCAAATTCGGAGTTGATTTTTAAACTAACACTGTTTTACGAAGGGTGTGCAGTGAACCAAAAATTCTTGAACAGGATTTTCTAAAACTGGTTCAGAAAAACTGTCTTTCTTCTAAAACCCACTGTTTTAACTATGGAAACTGTTCCAAAGGCAGTGCTGGAAACTGCCTTTGGAACAGTTTCCAGCCCTAAATGATTTTATAAAGGTCCATTTTGAAAATGTAAATTTTTATAAGTTAAGTTCAGAGTTTTGGAATTTCTCTCAACCTTTCAAATTAAGAAGAGGAATATAATTTTGAGCCAAGGTAGAGCAAAGTAACCATGACGGACGGTTTTTAGCTCTAAATAGTTCTATAAAAATGTTACCCAAAGAAGTAAGAATTTTTACAAGTAAACTAAAGAATTTTTGAAGATAATTACAAGATTTTCTAAGAATAAGAAAATGAGATTTTCTAAATAAAATAGGTAAACGAGCCGACTACAGAGAGTAACCGAAATTAGTATTCGAGTTACTGGGCTTAGCCCCGAAGCCCAATATTTGCCATAGAAGGGTGACCATAGTTGACCAAGGGTTGACTAAAGGTTGACTCGATGTTTAATTAAGGTTGACCTTAATGGTTACCCAATATAACCCTAAGGGATACCTAATTAGTCTAGGACATAAGGGTTAATGAAGATAACCCAATGGATATGATGCAAGAGTAAAACCCAAAGGCAGAATGATAAAACCTAAACCTTAATGATAAGATTAAGGGCTTAGCACCTAAAAAGAGAGGTTATCTAAAAAAAAATTTGAGAGTTGGTTTGATATTAAACCCAAAGTTTGATTGTTCTAAAAAAAAGTATAATGACCAATGATGACCAAGTAAGGTAACAAGTGTCGGGGACATACAATTAAGTTTAGGTATGAGAGTTGGTTAGGTCACCAACACTTCATAATAGGATCCTGATCCTATATTTTTCATATAGTAGGAAGTGACCTGCTATTGCCAACCCAATTTGAGGATGCAACACTCAGGATACGGCACAAGAGGTAAGTACAAACCTCACCTGTAGTATGAAAGCTAGTAAAATAATTTCAAGTATGTGGTTTTCAAATACGCTACAACATGTTTATGTTATGTGTTACGCAATGCCAGGTTTAAATGTCATGCTTTACAAAAATGCTATGTTTGCATAAATGTTATGTTTACAATATGCTCTATGTGCATAAATGCTATTTTTACAAAATGCTATATATGCTATAATTGCAAAATGTCATGTTTTCAAAAGTGCTATACTAGCAAAAATGTTACGTTTACACAAGTGCTATGTTTGTACAAATGCCATGTTTTAGAAGTGCCATGTTATGAATGAAGAGTAAGTTATGTTATGACATAGTGGCATCATAAGGCATGTTCACTAAAGATAAACAACATGGTAAGAAAACACAAGTAAAGTGTCGTACCAACCTCCCAAAGGTGGAGGATCAACCTCCCAAAGGTGGAGGATCAACCTCCCAAAGGTTGGAGGATTTTTCATGTTTAAGTTTAATGATTCTCAGAATTGTTAGGGGCCTTGCAAATCCCTAACTCTATCTGGAGGCGCGCTTATGGTACGTACACAATGGGGCCCATATGAAAGATAAGTTCAAGTTAAAAAGGAATGCATAAATGAACATAAATGGTTCACGCATATGCATATGATGATTGTTATGTTTTCAAGATGCTTTAAATAAAAATGTTTTGTGAGATTACGTTTGTGCTTACTGGGCGAAAGCTCATTAGTTATATTTCATACTGTAAGTAAGAAACCTGCAGCTTGAATGATGAGCTATACGCGGACGGTGCGGCGGATGAAGGGCGGTATGGATACCACTACGCATATATTCCGCAATCTTTTTCCAAGTCAAGAAGTTTTGTATATATTTATTTATTATGAAAGCAAATTATGTTATATGGTATTTTGGTACTAAAGACTTTTAACAAACTTTCTATTTCAGTATGTATGTAAGATAAGTTTCTATGAGCAAACCTTTTTATATGTATGTTAAAAAAAATATATATTCCTAAATTTCCAAGTAAAGTAAGTTAAGTATAAGTAAGGTGACGGCCTTACGTAAGATGAGGGCGTCACAATCTTATTGAAGCATTTCTTATATTCCACGATGACTTTTCTTTTGCCAAATTCATAATTTGTTTTATTGCTAAGACGACAATGACTTTCACTAAAATAAAAATAAATAAAAAATAATAAAAGGACAAACCAAAAAAGACTTGACTTTAAGACTACACGTAACAGATGCGGATTAGCATGTAATAAATTAAGAAGATTCCCTAGCGGACTAGTAATATGGCTTTTTTTTTTTTTTAAGCTTAAACTTTGGGGTGCTTTAAAAAAATATATACGAGAAAAGACTTTGGGGGGTACTTGATCTTTTTGGTGAATTAATTGGTGCTTATCTAATATGCATTTCTATTATTTATGTAAATCTTCTCTCTTTGATCTCAAGCATTACTTTCCCGCGTTTTTCACCAAAATGAAAAATATATATTTATAATCTTATAATCTAATATTCAGTTAGAATGAACTATTATATAATAATCACTAACATTTGTTTGATCAATTATTAAATGAATTTATTTGAATATTTAACTATTTCATAAAATTCAATTTGGAAATCAAAAATAAATTTTTACTTTCTCAAATATTTACTGTTCAAATGTTGCATTTAATAAAAATTATCGAAATATTGTTTCATTTAAATGCACAATTCAAATTTTACATTTAATGGCAATCTATTATCTAAATGGGTTATAATTATTGAATTAACAAATATTTGTACGTGACTATACTTAGGATCTTGGTGGTTTGTTTGGTCATATGTGGCTCATGCGTTGGGCGCTGCGGTTGGGCAAGCGTGCTTTCGTGTTTGGTTTTCTGCGATCTCAATTTTCAGCTAATAATTTTTTTTAAGGAAAAAATGGAAAGGTGATTCAATAGGCTTATTGCCAATAACGATATAGGCTTACTTCACGAAACAAAGAGATTCATAGCTAAGAATTTTGAGATGAAAGATCTTGATTACGTCTCTTTTGTATTAGGTATACGATACATTAGGATTGCTTTCGGGGTATTCTTTGATTATCACAAAAGAGCTACATCGAAAAGGTTCTCAAGAGATATGGCATGCCAGATTGCAAACCAGGGGATACCCCTATGGCTAAGCGAGACATGTTTAGTCTCAATCAGTGCCCTAAGAATGATTTCAAAGAAAAGGATGTAATATCCAATTTTTCGATGTTCATATTTCCTTTTTAAGGAATAAATTTTACGTTATGAAGTAATTCATGAAAAGCTCGATTTAGGGCTTTTGTAAGATTTTGTGAGTTCTTATGGGTTGATAAGACTCAAAATTAATTGTCTAGCCTAGAACCGGACCTTTTGAGTCGAAAGGGACGGAAAAGTACACGATTTTACGAAAGTCAAAAGTTTGACCAAAAAGTCAACATTGACAAGAAAGTCAAAGTTTGACCAGGAAAAGTCAAAAGGTTGACTTTACGATATGTTGAAAAGCAGTATAGAAGTAGACTGCGAAAAATATTTTTTGTAAGCTAGATAGCAAGAATAAGCTTTAAAATCACCCTAGAAAATCAAGCATACCAAGTCAAAATTAAGGGCAAAAAGGGCTTGGAAAAATAAGAAAAAAATTATATTGTCCAATTTTACACAGATAAATTTTTGTACTTTGGTACAGTGTAAAAATACTATGTATTAGTGAAGCACATTATTAGAAATATCTGTGTGACACAAAAATGGATAATTTTGGAAGAAAACTAACCAAACAAGGCCCTAAGGGTGAGGTAAGAGTGATGACCTCATGTAGCTTTTTAATTATGATGTCATTAAGCCTTAATTAAGCTTTGGAAAAAATTTTAGAAGGCTCTAGACTACCCATGGCCGACCACCTCACTTACCCATCAAGGAAATATCAAAAATTTTGGGGCAAGTTCACAAATTCTTAAAGTTCTCCAAACCTTTATAAATACCCATGACCTCTATTCATTTTAATTGAAAATTTTGGGTAAACTCTTGCCAATTTTTCTCTTGAAAAACTGTTGGAAAAATCGGATCCGGTATCAGAGTTACGGCGCAGCGGAAGTTTTAAAATTTTTTTGCCGTTTCCGGAAAAGAAGCTCATGATGCGTATAACAATAAATTAATTCATGATCAAGCGTACCTTATTTCTTAGATTCCGGAATTGCTAGAGCGTTTGACCAACGTGTCTTCTCTACTATTCTCGAGTTCCACGTCTCAGAGTGTGTGTGGGTACACGTTCTATGAATCCAAGCGACCGGTAATACTTTTCGAAGTCTAGATCCCTCCTTCTCAATTCTGATGATCCTCGTTGAGAATTTGATCCAACTTCTTTATTCAAAACTACAAAACAAGAACCGGTTAACTTCCTATGAAAAATTATCACTCGGTTTAACCTTTCTCGCAGTTTTGCTTCAATGAAATTTTCTTTCTTTTTCTCTCTCACAAGAAAGCCGAATTTTTGATGTGGAAGAAACCAAAAAAAAAAAATTTTCTTCCAAAAAAACGTTTTTTTTCTTAAAAAATTCAAAATTTGGTTTTTCAAGAACTCCTAGCCTTTACATAGTATTTCAATCCTTTTCAAAATTTATCTCCTACTTGAAAAATAATTAATAATTATTTTTCCGGATAAATCTTGAACCAAAAGATCATACAACTTTATGGCTAGATTCATTGAACCTAAAAACAATTTTTCAAGAGGAAATCTCAACTAAAAATTCGGCCACAAGTGCGATAGATCATGATTGGTGGTTCAAATTTTAAATCAAGAATCTAAACTAGTCAAAAGATCCTAATCCTATCTAGATTCAAACTTCTTTTAAACCTTTTCGAATTTAAATAGGATTCACATATTTGAATAAATATTTTCCATAAACATTATCCATATTAATTAATTTAAATCAATGAAATATTTCAAATTTTCTTTTCTCACAAAAACCGTGCACCTCTTTAATTAGGAAAGAAAAATTCGTGAAATAATCTCCATTATTTAAACCAATTAATAATTTAATGTTAGGAATATATTTAAACAATTTTGAAACAAAATTTTCTTCTCTCCACACAATTAAAAAAACGTGCACCTCTTTTAATTAGGAGAGAAAAATTTTGTTTTCTAAAATTCAAACACAATCTTATTTTCAAAATTCAAATTAACCAGTCACATGTTGACAAATCATTTGTCTACAAATTTCACATGTCCAATCCTTTCCAGATTGCATGTTAGAGAGTACCATGTCTTAATAGGCATTACAAAATTCCATTTATAATTTACCGATCTTATTAGGAACAAATCCCAAGACGCTTTGTAGAATTATATGAGCTAATAGAGGGACCCGATGGAAATATGTAAAGAGACTCCTATAATTGTGAAAAATTAATCCCAGATTAATTGACCATCAATTATCAACTTCAAAACTATTCCACTAAAAGTTTAAAGCTGAACTCCTGTTTACATACCGTATTACGAAAGCTCTCTCACGTAGTGCTTCTTCCATGATTTATTCATCACTTGCTTAATCCCCATATGTTATCCATGATTGAATTAAGGACTTTTTTCCGTTTTACCTTTCCAATCATTTTAACTTAAAGTTTCATTATTCTCTATTGAAAGAACCACCAATTGTAAAACCATACAATTGGTAAACCATCAGAGAACATAAAGTAAACCGATGGCCAAGATCTTGTTATACTATCTTTCAATCCCCGAATAATGCCTTTAAGTAGATAACATTTACTATCGTTAAGACAGCTATAGATTCCGTATCTATGAATCTTGATTTCTCCATCCATAAGTCATGCACCCAAAACACAAGTATGTTGACCATGAATTAACTGTGTCTCACCTTTAGTGCATCAAAGTACATAAGTCATGGATGCGAACTCAAGTAATCATTTCAAGATTAAGATTAATGCAGGATGATAATCAAAGCATCATTGATTCTTATAAACGGAATTATTAAACCGAATCAAATAACACTTTAGGTCCAGTCCAATGTCATACCTTAATACTGGTATACATTAAAGTTTCTACTCGGAACCTATCCGATGGTCAAGACAAACCATCCCTCTAAGGAAGTAGACAACCTTTACAATCTTATCATGAATAAGATCCCCAAATCTTATTCCGTTGATTGCGGACTATTTATTTAGACTGTTATCAAATTTGAGTTCAATTTGTAGTTTAATTTGTGATTCAATTTGGTTGTAAAGACATAAGTCCATATTTAATTTTCTAGCCCTAAATGGTTCACATGTACTTGATTAGTAGATCTAGGGTGTGTGGCTTAGATTCTTGCTTGGTTGGTGCTTGTATGAATGGATTGTATGCAAAGATTTAGAACCATGCAACCAAGGTTTTGAACCTCTCGGATTTGGTTTGCATGGATCCGTTCTAGCAGCTCATGGGTTCATGTGGGATGTTAGAAACGCTGTGTGTTTGGTATGTAGGCTCCCGAAGTGGTCGGTCAAGTTAGATTCGTGAAATAGGACGTAAACCAGATTTAACAATCGAAATTGCCAATTCGGATTAGAAACTGGCCAGTTTCGGGAAAGTGGAAATTTAAGGCCTTTAGAGGCCGAAATGGGTAAAACTCAAAACACAAAAGTTGTTCGGAAGGATTTTTCCTATGGGGCAACGGAGATAGAATCCCAAAATGAGGCTCCAATGGCCTCCGGTTTTACAAAAATCCGTGGCTGATCTGCCCAGACCCAGTTTTCAGGATCAGCCGGTTTCAAACAAAAACTGACACGAATACAAGCGGAACTGGATTTTTTGCAAAACATGAAAGTTTTAGCATTTTTCGAGAGGTACAAATTTCATGAAGATAAGTTTTTCAAATTCCGATCGGATCTTTAAACTGACATTGTTTTATGAAGGGTGCGCAGGGAACCGAAAATTCCTGCACATGAGTTTTTACAAAAGTTTTCGAAAAACTGTATTTTGTTTAAAACCGCTATTTTTAATTATGAAAACTATTCCAACGGCAGTTTTCGACCTTAAACGACTCTTATAAAGATTTGTTTCAAAGATAGGAATTTTTACAAAAAGATCAAAGGATTTTAAAGCCAACTCACTCAAATTGTCAAAAGGAGTAAGAAAATAGGACTTTTATGATAAAAATTAGTAATCAAGCCGATTTCGGACTGTAACCGGGATTAATACCCGAGTTACCAGGCTTAGCCCCAAAGCCCAAGATTGACCCCAAAGGGTTGACCACTAGTTGACCAAATGTTAGCTGTGGTTGACCCAACACTTATTTAAGTGAAACCTTAAGGGTTATCCAATGTAACCCTAAGGATTTCAAGAACATAGAAATGAGCCAAGAAAAGATGGGTTACTGAAATTAACCCAATGAATTATGATATCAGAGTAAAGCCCAAGGTTCATAAGAAAACCAAGCAGTATGTCAAGGGCCTAGTTCAAGAGGTTATCCAACGTAGCCTCCTAAGGAATAATCAGAGTTCGATTATTCTTAAGCAGTAGGAAAACAAATTGTGACCAAGTAAGATATCAGGTATAAGGGATATACAACTAGGATTTCGTAGGCATGTTGGTTAGGACACCAACATTGCGCAATGAGAATTAAATTCTCACATATGTCCTTATTCAAGCAGGAGAAGGCCTGCAGCTGTGCCCAGAGGGAGGGCAGCATCAAGTCGAACATAGGGAGAGAGGTAAGTACAACTCCGCCTACAGCATAGGTTCTAACTGGTACTTACCCAATTATGTTAGGTGTATGCCAATTGTATGCTTGTGCTGTTATGTGATGTGCTGGTTGCCATGTTATATTTGAAGTGTTATGCCATGTTAGTTGTTGAAGCATGATATCAATATGATGTGCAAAAAGGTAAGAAAATATGTTAAGCAAGATAACGATGTTAGTATAAATTAAGAATAGGTGACATCATGTTGCATGTTCACTAATTCTTATAAGACTAATAAGTTCAAGAAAGAGATAAGAAAAGAAAGAAAGAACGCAAGCGAGCTTGCCAGTGTCGTACCACTCGTCCGAGGTCGGGTAGGACTATGGTGTGAGTTGGACTGGGCTGGCAGCCCCAACCACTCCATAGTTGCGCGCCGGGTACGAACACTAAGGTAAGGGCCCCAAAAGAAATATAAGAATAAGTAAAGAAAGTAAAATACGAGCATAACCGGACCATGCATATGCTAGGCATGTTAGGGTATGCTATGATGAATGATGCTATGAGTTATTATGTAATGCCATGTTACAATAAGATAGTGTAACGCCCCCAGATCCACGTAGGGCTAATTACGCGAACCTGGGTCGTTACGTTAACTGCTTAACTTAAAACTTGAAGAAAATTGCGGAAAATTTTTTTTTTCTTTTCTTTTAAAACTTCTTTTGAAACTTCAAAAGACTTAACTTCATTTTTAAAAATCATGACTTGAAAAGTGCTCGTGCATAAAACATAAAACCTTAAACTTAATCTTAAACATAAACTTAAAACTGATTCTCATTCATAAAACTTAACCTCTTAATATGTACTCACTTGAGTACCGAGCTTTTACCCCTTAGGGAAGCTACTATACTGAAACATAATATAAAAACGTGGACCAGACCCGACCTAATGCGGATCGGTACAAGAAGAGGCAACTCATTGCCATATATACTGAAACTGAAACTGAAACTGTACCATACATACTTAAAACTTAATGTAAACACATTTTACATTTCAAATATATTTTGGAAACCCGTAGTGGTGTCCATTCCCACGTTTCACAGTCCGCAGCACCATCTCTCCATAGCTTTGCATCAGGTATTGCCGGTAGGTAGCTTATCTACAGCATGAACGTAAGTAGTGAGCTAAAAAGCTCAGTAAGCACAATATTCAATCCGCATGCAAATGAAATGCAAGAATACATGAACCAATTATGATTTATTATTAAATCAATTATGGTTTCTCTACTAATCTTATCTCTATACCATGTGTGCATGTACTGAGGTACATAACCATGGAATGGTTGAAGGTGGTCCATCAAATCCAACTCAAACCATGAAACAAAACGTTTAACATGGAGTAGTGGAGACAGTCCGTCCAATTCAAGTCAAACCATGGAACATACCGTTTGAACTTACCACGGAGGCAAGCCAGTACAACACAACAATCCTTACTTAACTTAACTCTTTCTTACCATGTATTTCATTATTAGTGGACATGCTTCATGATGTCACGCTATCTAACATAAAACATAACATGCTTCTGCATAACATACTATCTCATACTTAACATGCATGACATACTTGCATCATAACATAACATTATACATAGCATAACATACTTCATGACATACTACATAACATGCTACACCTTAACATAAACATGACATACTGCATCTTAACATGAACATGACATACTGCATCTTAACATAGCATTATAACATATCACATAGACATACTACTTCTTAACATAACACATAACATACTACTTCATAACATCACATCATAAATCATGAAATCCCATTCATGATTTCTTGAAAACAACTTATGCAAACAAACATGTGTTCATGCTGTAGGCGGAGTTGTACTTACCTTCCGTCCTACGTTCTTGCTTAACTGTCCCAACTAATGCTGTTCTTCTCCTGGTACAGCTGTAGGTTCTGCCTGCTCGATAAAAGACATGCTCTAATTTAAACTCATGAAATGCTGGTGACTAACCAACATGCTTATCCTAATGCTTTGTAAAATCATTTGAGGTTGAAAACCGCCCTTGGAACAGTTTTCCGTAGTCAAAACAATCGTTTGATGTAGAAAAACAATTTTCTAGAAACATTTGTAAAACTAGTGGTGCAGGAATTTTCGGATTCCTTGCGCACCCTTCGTAAAATAATCCCAATTTAAAAATCGGTTCGTAATCTGAAAAATTTTTCTTCACGAAAGTTCTAACTCTCGAAAAATGCTAAAACTTTCGTGTTTTACAAAAATTCCAATTCGGCCTAGATTCGTACCAGTTTTTAGAGTTGAAACCGGATGACCCCTGAAAACTGGGTCTGGAGGATTAAAAAGATTAGCCACGGGTTTTGGCAAAAACGGAGGCCATTGGAGCCTTATTTTGGAAAACGGTCCATGTTGCCCCCTAGAAAAAGTCATTCTGAACAACTTTTGTGTTTTACGTTTTCCCAAATTCGACCTCTAAAGGCCTGTTATTTTTCTTTTCCGAAAACTGGATAGATTTAATCCGAATCTGCCAGTTTTCGTGCTTACTTGCTTTTACGTGTCCTACTTCGCGGAACTAACTCAACCGATCACTCGGGAGCCTAAATAAACAACATGCAACGTTAACTAACGTCCCACATGTACCAACATGGCATCCCATCGCAGCCATGCAAACCAAACCGGAACTACTAAAGCCTAGATTTGCATGCATCTAGAGTTTGCATCACATAAAATTGAACCATTCATGCAACACCGAAGTTAGGTCTAACACCCTAGCAAGCAATCCATACACGGCTGCACCTAAGGCAGGGGACATACCAACCAATAAGCCATGCAATCCTAGCATGCAAACAAGCACAAATTTCATGCACACAAAGCATAAACAAAGCCATAAGCAATCACCCTTAACACACACCCTAATCAAGCACCACACCTAGTCTAGGGCATTAACCATAAAGCTTGAGCTTATGCTCTTACAATCCATGCTTGAAATACATATTAAATTTCCCAAATTAAGCTTGAACCAAAAGCTTAGGGTTTAGGGAATTTACCTTACCAATTTCGGAAGTTGGTTCACACTTTTGGATCCAAACTTCCTTGCTTTTCTTGGCTGCCTTCCAACCGGATTTTCCCCCTCCAAATAGGTTCCAAATTTTCAGCCATGCATAAACAAACATACCCATAAATATCCATCAAACTTGCATGGAAAAATCACTAAAGTTTGAGGGATTTTACCTTGACTTACCCTAGGCATGGATTAGGGAAGGTGAACCGAAAATCATCTCCCTCCCTTTGGCTATCAACCACTCGGCTTTGGACCTCCAAATGGTATCAAAATTTTTCACCAACCTTGGTGATTCCTTGCAGCCAAGACCGAGCACTCTACAGCCCAATTCCATCAATTTTTCTCTCCAAATCCTGCACACACAAGGCCGACCATGCACACACATAGGACACCAAAAATCTTTTTGGTTTCTTGGTTGGAGTTGCTTCTCCATACTCGGCCACTCTCTCCATTTTTTTTCCAGAAATTTTTCTCCCTTTTCTTCCTCTCCCATGCACGGCTACTGCCCAGAAAATGGGTCCAAAATTTCTAGATTTCTCCTTGGTTTCATGCTTGAAACCCGTGTAACCCCTAAGCTAGCTTCCCATGGGTTTTTCAACTTTTTCTCTTGGTTCTCTCACTTCCTCTTCCTCTCTGATTTTTTTGAAGAAAAATGGCCAGAGGTTAGCTAATTTTCTCCATTTTTTCAGCCCAAAACCGACCTCTATTTATAGGCAAATGCAAACTTTCCAAAAATTGCATTTTAGTCCCTAAACTTTGAAAAGTTCAACCCTTGTTCCACAAGGCATGAGGTGGCCGGTCAAAACTTGGAGGACAAGCAATGGATGACATCATTGCTGACCTCATGGCTGACCTCATCGCTTACATCACCAAATTTCTAAAATTTGCACTTTTGCCCCAAAAACTAGAATTCTTGCAAAAATGCCCCCTAGGTGGCCGGTTGCTTTCTTGGTGATCAAGCCAAACTTATCTCATCATGATGACATCATCTTGATGATATCATGTGCTTACATCATCAATTTTCTAAAATTTGCACTTTGACCCCAAAAGTGAAAATTCTTGCATTTATGCCCCTAAAATGTCATAACCGGTCATTTTGCTTGCTTTTCAAGCAATTGACATTCTCGTCATGATATTATGTGATTTTCTCATATTTAAATCATATATTTTCTAAAATTACATTTTTGCCCCGAAAGACAAAATCCTTGCAATTTTACCCCCAAAAGTAGCCGGTCCTTATCTTTGCTTGCAAGGTAAGTCATTGCCTTATTGTGACATCATCTAATGACATCACTAAGCTTACTTCACATATTTTCCAAAATTTACACTTTTGCCCCAAAAGTGAAAATTTTGACATTTTTGCCCCTGACTTTGACCGGTCCTTTTGGGTGACTTGGTGACTAAATTTTCTATATTTTCATGTCCTTTTGCCCTTGACCTTAACTAGGTGTGCTTGATTTTCTAGGGTGGTTTTAAAGCCTATTTGAGCTATCTTGCCCATACTGACCTATTTCACAGTATTTTCTCATACTGCATCATTTAACACTATCAAGTCAACCGTTGACCACTCTTGGTCAAACTTTGACTTTCTTGGTCAAATTTGACTTTTTCGGTCAATCTTTGACTTTTTCAAAAATACGTCCTTTTTCATCCTTTTCGACTTGAAAGGACGTTTTCTAACCTTAAAAACCTATTCTGAGTCTTATTGAGCTATAAGACCTCGTAAAACGTATGAAAAACTCTTAACTGAGTTTTTCCGTAAACATCTCAACGTATGCCCATAATTCCTTTCAAAAGGAAATGACAACATGAAATTTCTAGGTATTACAGATAGATTGTGCATGATAAGGGTATGTGTATGTCGCGGATAAGACAGTTGCACTTGCTGAGCGAAAGCTCACTGTCTTACATCTATGCTGTAGGTAAGCAACCTGTCAGCAATGCGTGATGCAAGATGGCAGAGCGTGGCGGGTTGTACTGTGAAATCATGGGAAGACAAACCGCTACGCGTTTTGATTTTGAGTACTTATATTATGTGAATATATTTTTTTTCAAGACATGTCTATAAGTTGTATGCTTTTAATTATTGTATATAAAAATTAAAAAAAAATTTCCGCTGTGTTTTGCAAAGTAAGTAAGTATGTATGTAAAGTAACGGCCTGTGCTAGGCGGGTCGTTACAGAGTTGGTATCAGAGCGGTTTCTTGCGATAAAGATTTCACAGTCTGCCTGCCATCGCCGCCATCATTGTAAGTTAAGTTTATGTTTTATGTTTACGCGTAAGTATTTATTATGGATTGTGACGTGATAGACAAGTAGATATGGACCCGGATCAGATAGACACTGATCGCGAGGCAGTAGCAGCGTTCTACGGATCACGACCTTTGTTATACGATGGGACGAGACGCTCGGTTGCGGTATCGGTGTGGCTCTATGATATGGAGATGATATTCTACACTTGCCATATCGAGGACCGGTTGCAGGTCTCGTTGGCTAGTAGGTGCTTGATAACCGACGCTCGGCTATGGTGGATGACTCTTGGTGAGAGACAGATGCCCGGTAGGACATGGGCGTATTTTCGATCTACGGTACTGGCACGATACGGGCCGATCCCGGCAAAGGGGCCCGGTGGAGACGGACAGTACAGGGATCCCGAGATTTATCGGGATATGCACCACCGGCGATACCAGAGTTTGGCAGGGGATTGGCACGCCTACCCGCAGGAGTCGATGCTCCATTACTGTCGATGTTTCCAGGAAGCCATGATGCCCCACATTCCCCAGGACCTACCGCATCCATAGCTCCAGGCTCTAGTGCTATTACGGAACGGAGCCCTACCTTCCATCCGACGGTTCGTCATGGAGCCTATGTTGGGGAGGACCGTCAGGGATATGATAGACTCGATTATGGAGGCCGAGGTGATCGCGCCTATAGCGGAGGCTGACGCCTATGTGGACCCGTACCAGATGCCCGTTGACGACGCTGATCAGGATAGTCCTGTTTATGAGCCGGGTCCGATGTTTCCCGAGGATCCGATCCCTGCAGTCCCAGTGCAGGAGGTTTCGGCGGCGGAGGCCAAGGGTCATATGAGGGACGACGACGATGGCGATGATGTAGTGATTGTGATAGACATACCCGAGGACCCCCCTGTCATTATCATCCTCAGTGACGACGAGGATTAGGAGGTTGATGCGGAGCCCGAGGCAGGACCGGGCGACGAGGTTATAGTCATTGGCGATGACTGTGAGGACGATTTTGAGGACGACCGAGAGGAGATCCTGTTCCATGATGGGGATTGGGATCCAGATTATGATGCGGAATCAGACGTCTCGATATATTCGCTTGAGGTCATAGTTTAGACATAGGAGCGTTGTATATGTACTTTTGACCTAGGACTATATGTATTTATGTAGGATGGAAAGTGTTAGACGCTTCCATCCCAGCACTGGCTATGTACGATAGAAAGTGGTAGACACTTCTATCACATTTTTGACCAGATATATATATTGTACGATGGAAAGTGTTAGACACTTCCATCACATTCTTTTGATCAGGTATATATTGTACGATGGTAGAGTGACAGACACTCCCGTCACATTTTTGGCCATGTATATACGGCACGATGGTAAAGTGGTAGACATTTCCATCATGTATTTTTGACTTGTATATAAAGATATGTATGTACAGCCTTATGAAAGTTATTTGTAATTACAGTATTGTAAATTACAGTATACAGAGTATGTACTTATAAGACAGTAAAAGATATGTACTTTTGAAAGTGTACAAAGAGACCGTGCAGACACGGCATATGTACAACATGAGTATGTTATGTTATAAAAGTTATGTTATATTATGCAAGTTATGGCCGATTATGATGATTGTACGACATGATGTGTTAATTTATGATGAGTGAAGTTATGCATGAAAGAAAAGATATTAATGACATAATGATATCTTTTCTTATGATATGACTTAGAAGATGGTACGTCCGCGAATAACGATACCACTAAACCCGCCGGAGTCGAACCTCGCAACCGTTGTAGCCAACCTACAATGGCAGCTGCTAGAATCGCAGCAAGAAACAGAAAGATTACGAGCTCAGGTAACTTAATTGATTCAAGGACCCCGAGATAACGAGGTCCCACCTCAAGCTCCACCGGTACCACCAGTAGTACCACCGGCACCAGCAGCCCAACCAGAAGTTCGACCAGAGGTTCAACCAGAAGTTCCTCCGAATGTTAACATTCCCGTGGCACCTGTCGAAGTACAACCAAACCTGCCGCCAGTAAGAGAGGATCTACTGTACGAAGATTCAGGCGGATGAAGGCGCCTGAGTTCGAGGGAACGACAGATCCGATAGCTGCAGATAACTGGCTGATTGATATCCAAGTCATATTGGATTTCATGAGACTGACAGAGCAGGTGAAAGTTCTTTGTGCTTCCTTTGCTCTAAAAAAGGATGCACGGCACTGCTGGATGACGGTGCAAATGTGCCGTGATGTTACAACGATGAACTGGCAAGACTTTGTGACTGAGTTCCGGACAATGTACTATAACCAAGAGATCCTTGCTGCCCAACAAGATGAGTTTACGAACTTCAGACAGGGATCAATGACGGTCATGGAGGCCGTGAAGAAGTTTGAACAGTTGGCTCGGCTATGTCCGGATTTGGTGCCGAATGAAAAAGAGAAGGTGCGAAGGCTGATGTAGATGCTCCGGACCGATATTGCCAAACAGGTAAGTGCCGGCAGTAGCTCGGCTACCTTGGTGTCTGACTGCATCAGTCGGGCAATAAGGGCTGAGTACTGGATCAATCAAGACAAGGAGGCCAGAGCTCAGATCTTCAAGGCAAAGAGAGAAGAGAAGGCGGTAGCGAAGACCACACAGCCCCGTCAAGGCTCGGAGACCTCCCAGAAAGGCCAATCGAGTAACCCCGCGCAAGGTTCCAAACAATTTGTGCGGAACAAGAGAAAAGGGAACTTCTCAGGCCAGGGCCAACAAAAGAATTTCCCCCAAAAGAACAACAACCGGGGAAATATAATGCAATGATTGACTGCTGGAAGCGATGCGTGACGTTCAGCCCCTACGGTGAAAAGGAATTCAGTTTTTACAGACAACCCCAGAATACAGCCACCAGATTTGTTTCAGCCATGAAAGCTTTGAAATTGTTAGCTAATGGTTGCCAAAGATATTTAGCTAACATGGTGGACAAGGATCGAGAAGTGGAGTTAAAATCGGAAGATGTCCCCATTGTAAGGGAATATGTGGATGTATTCCCGAAGGACTTACCCGGACTTCCACCAGAATGAGAGATTTCATTCGAGATCGAATTATTGCCAGGAGTTACACCAATCTCAAAAGCGCCCTACCGTATGGCACCTGCTGAGCTAAGAGAGCTCCAAGTACAACTGCAAGAGCTGCTCGACAGGGGATTCATTCGACAGAGTCACTCTCCGTGGGGAGCGCTTGTCTTGTTTGTGAAGAAGAAGGATGGGTCGTTACGTATGTGTATCGACTATCGCGAGCTGAACAAGATTACGATCAAGAACAAGTACCCTCTCCCGAGGATTGATGATCTATTCGATCAACTCAGAGGAGCAGTCATGTTTTCGAAAATCGACTTGCGCTTAGGTTACCACCAGCTCAGAATTAAGGAGGCAGATATTCCCAAGACAGCATTCAGAACGCGTTACGGACACTATGAATTTTTAGTGATGCCGTTTGGACTAACCAATGCCCCAGCTGCTTTTATGAACCTCATGAACCGAGTGTTCAATGACTATTTGGATAAGTTTGTTATCGTCTTCATTGACGATATACTAATTTATTCAAGGTCCAAGGAGGAACATGAGCATCATCTGAGGTTGGCAATGGAGACGCTAAGGCAGAATCAGCTATACGCTAACTTCACGAAATGTGAATTTTGGCTGGAGAAAGTACATTTCTTGGGGCATGTGGTGTCGAAAGAAGGAATTTCTGTGGACCCAGCAAAAGTGGAAGCAGTTAGTTCGTGGTCAGCACCCAAGAACGTTACGGAGATACGAAGTTTTCTTGGATTGGCTGGATACTATCGACGATTCGTCGAAGGATTCTCCAAGATTGCTGCACCACTAACAGCTCTCACTCAGAAGCAGAAGAAATTTGAATGGACTCTGAAGTGCGAGGAAAATTTTCAAGAGCTCAAGAGAAAGCTGACAAGTGCACCAGTGCTGATAATTCCTGACGTTGAAGCGGGAAACTTTGTGATCTACAGTAATGCTTCTAAAAATGGATTAGGAGCAGTCCTGATGCAAAATGGGAAGGTAGTAGCCTACGCATCACGACAACTGAGGAATCACGAAAAGAATTATCCTACGCATGATTTGGAGCTAGCTGCAGTAGTTTTCGCGCTCAAGATTTGGAGGCACTATTTGTATTGAAACAAATGTGCAATCTACACTGATCATCAAAGCCTTAAATATATTTTCACTCAGAAGGAGCTAAATATGAGGCAACGTAGATGGCTGGAGCTAGTAAAGGACTATGATTGTGAGATCCTTTATCACCCTGGTAAGGCAAACCGAGTGGCTGATGCTTTGAGTAGGAAATCAGTAGGCATGCTGATGTCTATTGAAGTATTTCCTAAGCCTCTACAGAAGGATATTTCTGAGTTTAACTTAGAAATATTGACTGAGAGATTGTCTGCTCTAACTCTTCAGTCCGATCTGTTGGATTCCATCAAGATGCATCAAGGAAAAGATCCCTTTCTGCTGAAAAAGCAACTTTTTGGCACGAAGGACAAGGAGTTTAGGACTTCTGTTGATGGCGTTGTCTACTTCAAGGAGCGAATTTACGTTCCCAACGTGGAAACTCTAAGGGATCAGGTAATGTCAGAAGCCCACAAGACGCCATATTCGGTATATCCAGGAGCGACCAAGATGTACAAAGACCTCCGAGAGAACTATTGGTGGTAAAACATGAAGAATGAAGTGGCGGATTTTGTGTCAAAGTACCTAACTTGTCAGAAAGTTAAGGCTGAACATTGACATCCTAAAGGAGATTCGCAGAAAATAGAGCTTCCAGAGTGGAAATGGGAGCAAACTACTATGAATTTCGTAGTAGGACTACCCAGGACGTCAAATGGGAACGACACGATTTGGGTCATTGTCGACAGATTGACCAAATCAGCTCACTTTATCGCGATAAAAGCCACATTTTCATGGAAAAGTTGGCAGAAATCTACGTGGCACAAATCGTCAGACTGTGACGCCCTCATCCTACGTAGGGCCGTCACCTTCATACTTAACTATACTTTGCTTGAAAATTTGGGAATATTTTTCTTTTTTCAACATAGATATATATAAAAAGTTTTGCTCATAATAACTTATCTTTTATATATACTGAAATAAAAGATTGTTGAAAGTCTTTAGTACCAAATATACTATGTAACATAATTTGGTTTCATAATATATACATATATACAAAAACTTCTTAACTTAGAAAAGGGTTGCGGAATCTATGCGTAGTAGTATCCATACCACCCTTCATCCACCGCACCGTCCGCCTATAGCTCATCATTTAGGCTGTAGGTTTCTTACCTACAGTATGAAATATAACTAATGAGCTTTCGTCCAGTAAGCACAAACTTTATCTCAGAAAACATTTTTATTTTAAGACATCTTGAAAACATATCAATCATCATAAATATATGCATGAACCATTTATGTCCACTTATGCATCCATTTTAAACCTTAACTTATTATCTTTCATATGGGCTCCATAGTGTACGTACCATAAGCGCGCCTCCAGATAGAGTTAGGGGTTGCAAGGTCCCTAACAATTCTGGGAATCATTAAACTTGAAAATGAAAAATCCTCCACCTTTGGGAGGTTGGTACGACACTTTACTTGTGTTCTCTTACCATGTTGTTTATCTTTAGTGAACATGCCTTATGATGTCACTATATCATAACATAACTTTCATCTCATTCATAACATGGCATGGCGTGTAACGCCCCACCTAGCGTAGGCCGTTACCCGTGCTTGCATACATACATTCGTAACATAAACTTACTTACATACTTAGCTTGTAAAAACACAGCGGATTTTTTTTTTTTATGGTACACAAAACTATGTACATAACTTAACATACTGTTCTGTGCATAACATACTAATTATTACTTATAAAAAGTATCTTGTCTTTTATAAGTATATACCACACAAAAATGCGTAGCGGCTCCATATACCACGATTTTACATTGCTTGACCCGCTACTCCCCACCGCATCAAGATCAGCTGACAGGCGACTTACCTACAGCACAAACTCAAAACCGTGAGCTTAAAGCCCAGTAAGTACAACTCCTAGGCCATAAAACAAATAACAACAATATAACATCTAACACACAATAACATAACATATCATACTTAGCATACATAGCATACATAACATACATAACGTACATAACATACATAACATACTTAGCATACATATAACACTTAGCATGCATAGGTCATCTTATGCTTTATTATCTTTCATTATATCTTATGAGCCCTTAGTCTACGTGTTCGTATCCGGCGCGCGACTATGAATTGTCTGGGGCGGCCAAACCAATTCCAGTTCAATTCACAGTCCGACCCGACCTGACGCGGGTGGAACGACACGGCTCTTTACTTCTTACTTAACCTTGTTTACGTGTGAACATACACTTCTGATGTCATCTTTCTACTCAGCTTCTTGCTTATCTTGTCTTAGCATACCTACATACTTAGCATTTTCATGTTGCATTCATAACACAGAGCACATCATCGAGTCTAATAGTTTAATCCTATTAGCTTGTGCTGTAGACGGTGTTGTACTTACCGTCTTTACTTAGTTGTTACGCAGATCCTCGTCCAGTCTCTGCTGCAGAACTCCTCCTGCTTGATGGAAAGTTGTACATCAGTCTTCAAATTCATCTCTATCATATGTTGGTACTAACCAACATTTTTACGGGTTTTCGGCTATATGTCCCCCTAACGTAGAGTCATTTGTAACCCATAGGGTTATGTTGAAAAATCGTGTCGTATACTTGGCCCATTTAGAAAACATCGGGTTAGGTCGAACACCTACCCTTGGGCTTGTATTTGAGCTTATTATCTTGTTGGTCAACCATAGTCAACCATTTTGTGAGCTAAAGTCAACCCTGTTCGGGTCAACTCTGGGCTTTGGGGCGAAGCCCGGTAACTCGAGTGCTGAATCCCGGCTACCTTACGTTCTATGTTTTTCTTTCAAAACTTAGCTTAAAAATCCTTTGTCTTTGAAAACTTTACTTAAAATCTTTTTCATAACACTTAGCTTAAAACTTGATAACTTTCTTCGTAAAAATTTCGTGAATCTTGGCCTATATTTTCATAAAATGGGTAAGGGTCGGAAACTGCTTTTGGGACAGTTTCCGTGCTTAAAATAACGTGTTATGTCCGAAAATCAATTTTCCTAAGTTGGTTCTACAAAAATCGTGTACAGGATTTTGTTGAATCCTGCACCGTTTTCAGATTTTAGGTTGTAGTTAAAAATCTGTTCCGAGTTGGAAAAAGTTTCCTTCACAAAAGTTCTAGCCCTCGAAGAGTTCTAAAACTTTCGTGTTTTACACATTTTCTGATTCCTTACCATTTGGTGTCATTTTTAAATCAAAACTGAGCTTAACATAAAAACTGGGTCTTCTGACCCACCTACGGTTTTTCTTGAAAAAGTAGGCCTTTGGAGCCTTATTTTGGCAAAGTCGCGCTACCCCCTAGGAAACACCCTAGTCTACAACTTTCGTGTTTTACGTTTTGGCCAATTCGGCCTCTATCAGCCAACTGGGACGTTTTACCGAGGCTGTCTCCTGGGAACCCGAGAGACAGTTTCGGTTTTTACATTGCTTGTTACGGCCTAAGACGTTGGTTCTAGCTCGACCGCCCACTGCGGGAGTTAGGTTCATGGCAGGCAGCGCGTCTAACGTTCCCTTACGGCTAACTAAGCCAACCCACGTGTTCGTGCAATCCACAAACCCGAGCCTAAATTGCCTAGGGATTGCACGGTTCCACTAACCAAGCATTCAACAACCTATCTAGCATACTTGGTTCATAAAAATTTAAACATACAAACATGCTTCAAAACTGACCTAATGGGGACATAAAGCTCAAGATAAACCCTAGCATGCAATCTAACAAAATCAAGCTTGAAACCGGCACACAACTCATGAACCACATCACACAAGCCACTCGGCACACACATACACGCACACACGGCACATAGGGCAGAAATGAACCGAGCATGGGCTTATGCCCTTACAATATTTTTGGCACGAAAAATACACATAAATTGAAAGCTTGAAAACCAATTAAAAACTTGAGAAAACGTTTTTGGATTTTACCTCAAGTGGGCGGATTTTCGGCCCTTAGGGTTTGACTAGCCGAAATGGCTCCTTGGCTGCCCCTTGGTTCTACCTCACGGCTGGTCCTCCTTGGTGCACCAAGCACCAAGCCGATGGTCCCTAGGGCTGGTTCCTCACTTCCCTCGGCCACACAAGGGCTGGCTGCCCAAGCTAGAAAAATTTTTTCCTGTTCCCTTGCACAAACCCGAGAGCACACTAGAGGCACCAACAAGCCTCCAAAAGTCACTCAAGCTCACCCTTGGCTTGTCTAGCTAACCCGAACCCCTTGGCTCAGATTTTTCCCCAAAAAATTTGGTCTCTCACCCACGGTTTCCCCTGCACCAAGGCACGGCAGTGGCTGCACCAAGTGACCAGAAAATTTTCTCTTCTCTCCCTCTCGGTTTCTAGCCTACCCGAAGGTGGAAATGGTGGTTTGGCTCACAAAATTTCTGAACTCTCTTGCTCTCTCTCTCTCTCGGATTTTCTTGAAGAAAAATGGCAAGAGTTGGCTTGTGTTTCTTGAATAAAATGAATTAGAGGAGTGAGCTATTTATAGAGCTCTTGAGAGAGCTTTTGAAATTTGTGTTTTCCTCCCCAAAATTTTAAAAATTTGGACATCTAGGGGGGCATGTGGCCGGCTGATAACTCTAGAAATTAGAGTTATCTTAGGCACTTTTAGACTTGGTTGAACTTGGTTTTGTGAGTATTTGTGTTTTTATTAGCATGTTTTTCCCTTGTTTTAGGTTTGTATGTCTTTTCTTTTGTCTTGGGTTATTGTTTGGTGAAATCATGGATAATGGGAAGAAAAAGTAGGATCATTTGACGGCTTTTTGACGTGCGTTTTAATTCTATTCTGACTTGTAGGAGAGCTTAAACCGAAAATGCTGCAGAAAATGCTACAGCATTCCTTACAGCATTTTGTAGCAGAAGCAGTGAAGACTCAGCGAAATGCTGCAGCAATTTCTGCAGCAAAGTTGTCCAGCTGGCGAAATTTTTTCTGATTAAGTAAAAGAAAAGTTGACAGCTCATATGGTGGGGGCCACTTCTTTTTCTTCAGCTGGGAAGCTTCACACGTGGGCTGGTTTTGTTGCCCTAAAGAGTATTGTTTTGGGGCATTGAAGGGGGCAGCCGACACAACAAGGAAAAGGGAGTTCGAAAAACAGAGGAAAAGAAAAGAGAGAAAGGGGGCGAAAATCAAGAGGAATAAGGAGACGAAAATATTGGGCAAGAGAGAGAGAGGGCTGTGCTGAAGTTTTCTTCCATTTTTCACGCCCATTTTGGAGAGCAAGCTGAGGAGGAGAAGGAGAAAGGAGACGAAGCCCCATCTGTAGCCATTTGGAGTTTTCTTTCTTCATACTCTTGCTTAATTTATTTTCTGATTTTTCTTTCTTTGTTGAACAATGGGTGACGATTTTTATTTTGATTTTGTACTCCGAAACATGAGCTAATTTTCTTTAGCTAGGATTGTTGATGAACCTGAAATTGTGAGGATGATTTGAATGTTTTTTGTTGAAATGTTGGGCGAAATTTTCCTGTTCATCTGAGTGTTTGAATGATTATTTCTATTGTTGATTGGCCATCAATATATAGGGAACTAGGCTTGTTTAATTCTGGAAAGGTTAAGTTAAGCTAGAAATAACTTAGATGATGCAAGTTCAATATGCTTTCTAAGTTTATATTGATTTGTGAATGATATAGGAATATATTGTTTGCCTTGTATAACCCATTGAAATTGATGCTTGAAATTGTGTTATGAGAACTAGATTCACATAGGAATATGTTGAAAAAGGTTTAATAACTTTTAGTCATACTAAATTCGGAAGAATTTTATGATGAAAATCGAATTTCGGTTAACAGGACAGGTTTTGCTGCAGCATTTCCTACAGCATTCGGGTTTGACTTGCAATGGAGGGGGATTTGGCAATCCTAGTTTAATTCTCATTATTGATTACAAACTTTTGATTGAATCTTGTTCCTTTTGTCTATTTTAGTGCTTTTTCATTATACCCATTCATTTTTATTAGTGTATTGCATTTTTTTTTAATTTTCATTTCCATACTCAATTTAATTTGTGCTTGTTTCTTTTACAATTTATTTTAGTGAATCAATCCCTGTGGAGACGATACTTTACTCACTTTCTATATTACTTGTGCGATTACGTACACTTGCGTAGGTTTATATACACTAGTTAATCGCGAACACCGGCCATCAAGGGAGGTGCAAGACACCTAAGGATGAGTTGTCTTGGACATGTGTCACACAACCATTGGGCCACCACACCAAGAGGATAAGAACAAAAGTGTTCTAGACTTTTCTTGAACAAAAACTGAGTTTTTGACTGAAAATCGTGAAACGTCGAGTTCAAAAATTTAAATTCCAATACTGTAAATATTATTTTACAGTTTTTGGATTTTTAACGTGCCGTCGGAAAATCGGGTCGAAAAATCTTTTTCTTGTTTTCTCAAACCCTTTTTGCCCTATGAACTCAATAAAATCGCCGGATTCTTAAATAGGATTTCCGGAGTCTCATTTTCATTATCTGTTAATAAAAATGAGTTTCTGCGATATTTTTCGTGAAAAGCTGATCTTAAAATTCATGATTCTCAATTTCGACCATTTTGGTCAAACGTTGACTTTTCGGGTCAACGGTTGACTTTTCGGTCAAAATTTTGACTTTTCGTAAAATGATCAGTTTTCACTCCTTATCGTCCGAAATATCAGTTTTGAGTCTTTTTAAGCTATAAAAACCCATAATACACACATGAAAGTTCTGAACTGAACTTTTTCATAAAATTGCATAAACTGCACATGTTTAATTCTTTACAAGAATTGATAGCATGAAAAACCAGATATCACAATCTACCCTCCTTAAAAATTTTCGTCCTCGAAAATTAGAACAACTCGGGGTAATCTTTCTTCATCGCATCCTCTGGCTCCCATGTTGCTTCTTCAACTTTGTGGTTACGCCACAAAACTTTAACCATAGGTATAACCCTATTCCTCAAGACCTTATTTTCTCTATCGAGAATTCTGACAGGCTTTTCTTCATACGTCAGATCTGTCTGAACCTCTACTGGTTCCTGGCTAAGTACGTAAGAAGGATCGGGAACATACTTTTTCAGCATCGAAACATGGAATACGTCGTGCATTGAGGCTAATTCTGGCGGTAAAGCAAGCCTATACGCGACTTTTCCAATCCTCTCAAGAATCTCAAAAGGTCCTGTATACCTCGGACTGAGTTTTCCCTTTTTACCGAACCGCATTACTCCTTTCATTGGAGCAATCTTAATAAAAACAGCATCCCCTACTTGGAATTCCAGCGGTCGTCGGCGTTTATCTGCATAGCTCTTCTGTCTGCTAAAGGCTATATCAAGTCTCTGCTTGATCTTCTTGATGTCTTCGGAGGTCTTTTCTATGAAGTCTGTGGTCTGCAGCTGTTTCTGCCCGACTTCTTGCCAATGAATCGGCGATCCGCACTTCCTTCCATACAAAGCTTCAAACGGAGCCATCCGTATTGAGGCATGATAGCTGTTGTTGTAGGAGAATTCTATCAATGGTAGCTTTTCATCCCAATTTCCCTTGAAATCTAGGACGCATGACCTCAACATGTCTTCTAAGGTCTGTATGGTTCTCTCGGATTGTCCATCGGTTTGGGGGTGAAAAGCAGTACTGAACTTCAGTCTTGACCCCATTGCAGCGTGAACGCTCATCCAAAACCGCGACGTGAAACGCCCATCACGATCAGAGATGATCGATTTTGGGATTCCGTGATATCTGACAACTTGAGCCACATAAATTCCTGCTAATTTCTCCACGGAGTAAGTGGCTTTAATCGCAATAAAGTGCGCCGATTTGGTCAATCGATCCACAATGACCCAAATCGTGTCGTTTCCACTCGAGGTTCTGGGCAGTCCGACTACAAAATCCATCGTAATTTGTTCCCATTTCCATTCCGGAAGCTCGATCTTCTGCAATTCTCCTCCTGGAAGTCGGTGTTCGGCCTTAACTTTCTGACAAATTAGGCACTTTGACACGTATTCTGCTACCTGATTCTTCATGTTTGGCCACCAGTAGGTCTCTTTAAGATCCTTGTACATCTTGGAAGCTCCTGGATGTACTGAATACGGTGTTTGGTGTGCCTCCGACATTATTCGTTCCTTTAAATTCTTCACGTCAGGAACGCAGATTCTCCCTCAAAAATGGAGTATGCCGTCATCAGAAGTCTTGAATTCGTTGCCCTTTTCACTAAATAGTCTGGCTTTTAGCAATGAAGAGTCATTTCTTTGATGTGCCTTGATGACGTCTAGCAGATCAGACTTAAGAACAAGCGAAGACAACCTCCCCGCTATCAGTTCGATGTTGAAATCCACAATTTCCTTCTGTAAGGGCTTAGGAAGTGTTCCAATAGACATCAGCATGCCTACTAACTTCCGACTTAGTGCGTCTGCCACCCTGTTTGCCTTCCCAGGATGGTAAAGGATTTCGCAGTCATAATCCTTGACGAGTTCTAACCACCGTCTTTGCCTCATATTTAACTCCTTTTGAGTAAAAATATATTTGAGACTCTGGTGGTCAGTGTAGATCTCACACTTGTTCCCGTACAGGTAATGTCTCCAAATCTTAAGAGCGAAAACTACTGCCGCCAATTCCAAGTCATGGGTAGGGTAGTTTTTCTCATGATTCTTCAGCTGTCGGGATGCATAGGCCACTACCCTCCCGTTCTGCATTAATACCGCTCCAAGCCCATTCTTGGAAGCGTCACTGTATATCACAAAATTCCCTGCTTCAACATCAGGAATAATCAGCACAGGTGCGCTTGTCAACTTCCTCTTAAGCTCTTGGAAGTTTTCTTCACACTTCTGAGTCCACTCGTACTTCTTCTCCTTCCGAGTGAGAGCTGTAAGAGGTGCTGCAATCTTTAAAAATCCTTCTACGAATCTCCTGTAGTATCCTGCCAACCCAAGAAAACTTCTGACCTCCGTAACATTCCTGGGTGCTGGCCATGAGCTAACTGCTTCCACCTTAGTTGGATCTACAGAGATTCCTTCCTTCGTCACCACGTGTCCCAAAAAGTGGACTTTCTCTAGCCAAAATTCACACTTCGTGAATTTGGCATACAGTTGATGCTGTCTCAACATCTCCATCACCAGCCTCAGGTGCTGCTCATGTTCTTCCTGGGACCTCGAGTATATCAGGATGTCATCGATGAAAACGATCACAAACTTATCCAAGTAGTCCCTGAATACTCGGTTCATCAGATCCATAAATGCAGCTGGGGCATTCGTCAGTCCAAAGGGCATCACTAAAAACTCATAGTGCCCATAACGAGTCCTGAAGGCCGTCTTCGAGACATCTGACTCCTTGATCCGGAGTTGATGATAGCCTGAGCGCAGATCAATCTTTAAGAAGACTGTGGCTCCCCTGAGCTGGTCGAACAGATCGTCTATCCTTGGGAGAGGATATTTGTTCTTGATGGTGATCTTGTTCAACTCCCTGTAATCGATGCACATTCGCAGCGATCCGTCCTTCTTCTTCACAAACAGGACAGGTGCTCCCCATGGGGAATGGCTCTGCTTGATGAATCCCTTGTCCAACAACTCTTGTAGTTGTACTTGCAGCTCCCTAAGCTCTGCGGGTGCCATCCTGTATGGAGCTTTTGATACCGGTGCAGCTCTGGGTATCAATTCGATTTCGAAGGAAATCTCCCGCTCTGGAGGCAATCCTGGTAACTCTTCTGGGAATACGTCCACATATTCCCTGATAATAGGAACATCTCCCGGCATCAACTCTTTCTCTTGATTCCTATCCACCATGTTAGCTAAATATCCTTGACATCCATTAGCTAACATTTTCCAGGCCCTTATGGCTGACACCAACTTGGTGGTGGAATTTCTAGGCTGTCCCTGGAAATTAAACTCATCTTTCCCGTCAAGGCTGAACGAAATGCGACGTCTCCGGCAATCGATCCTAGCGTTATATCTCCCCAAAAAGTCCATCCCCAAGATCACATCGAAATCATGAAGTTTGATTGCGATGAGATCTGCAATTAATTCTCTGCCATTTATTCTGATGGGAACATTTTGGATCTAGAAGTTGGACCAAAAAATTTCGCCGGATGGTAAAGAAGCATTGAAAGGTTGTTCTATTTTCTTAACACTGCCTCCTAGCTTTTGAGCAAATTCTAGTGATATAAACGAGTGCGTGGCGCCGGAATCAAATAAGGCAATGACATCATAGGTGGTGATAGAAATCTGACCTGTCACCACATGTGACGTCCCTGCCTCCGCATCCCCTTTTGTATAGGCATAGATCCGGGCTAGAGGTTCTGGCGCTTCTATTCTGCCTTGAATCACTGCTGGTCCCTCCAGCCTAGCCTGTACCGCATGAATCTGTCTCTGGTTGGAGTTGCGGTTCTGGTATTGCTGCTGCTGATTCTGATATTGAGGTTGAGGGTTTTGACTGTTCTGAGGGCAATTCTTAGCAAAATGTCCCTCCTTGCCACAAAGGTAGCAAGCATTAGACCCTTTTCTACATACTCCAGGGTGCTTCTTTCCACAAGTGTCACAAATAGGGTAAGTGACATTGTTACCCTCATTCCCCCGGTTATTCTTCTTTTGCTGAGAGTTCTTCTGTTGTCCCTGGCCTTGGAAGTTTCCCTTTCTTTTGTTCTTCCCAAACTGTTTTGGACTTTGGCCAGAGCCACTTGCTTGACCCTTTGTGTTTGTCTCTCTACTCTGTCGGGGTTGATTAGTCTTAGCAGCAGCTTTTTCCTCTTTCCGGGTTTTAAAGATCTGGGCCCTTGCCTCTTTGTCCCGATTAATCCAATACTCAGCCCTAACTGCCCTGCTGACACATTCGGACACAGTCTCTGGTGGGCTGTTGCCGGTGCTGACTAGTTTTGCAATATCAGTGCGAAACATTCTCATCATCAACCGTACTTTCTCTTCTTCATTCGGTACCAGTTTAGGGCATAAACGGGCTAGTTGTTCAAACCTCTTCACTGCATCCATGACTGACAGTGCTCCTTGTCTGAAATTTGTGAATTCATCCTGCTGCACTGCAAGGACTTCTCTGTTGTAGTACATTGTGCGGAACTCATGAACAAAGTCCTGCCAGGTCATGGTCATCACATCTCTCCGTGCCTCTACCGTAGTCCACCAGTGCCTTGCATCCTTCTTGAGTGCGAAAGAGGCACATAAGACTTTCTCTTGCTCAGTAAGCCTCATGAAGTTCAGAATAACCTGGATATCAACAAGCCAATCGTCTGCAGCAATCGGGTCGGTAGGTCCCTCGAACTCAGGAGCCTTCATGCGTCTGAAGCGCTCGTATAACATGTCTTCCCGAATCGCTGGTGGATTTGCTGGCATGGCAGCTGGTGCCACAGGAATTTCTGCAGGTGGAGGCACTGCTGGCTGGGCCTCTGGCTGCACGTTAACATTTGGTACCGGAGGTACTATTGGCGGTACTGGCGGAACCGGCTGTGGTGCCGCTTGAACCTGCGGAGCTTGGTTCATCCGCTCTAACTGTTCTCTAAATCTTGCAATCTCTTGCTGCTGCTCTTGCAGCTGTCGTTGTAAATCCATCATCAGCGTTCTCATATCCGGCTGTGGCGGATATTCTGGTGCATCAGCAGAGGTGTTACCTCTTGTACGAACCATCTTTATAATCCTAATATAGGAAAAAGAAATATTAACAATATTCTTTCTTCCCATATCAATCTTAACATATCATCTTATCATGCATTCATGACATCACATAAACATACATATCATAGCATAACATATACATACTTAACACGGCATAACGTACATACTTAACATATCATGACATCATAACATATCATAACATATCTTGTCATATATCCCGTGATTCGCACGGTCCCTTTTAGTACAAAAGCAAGGGTACATATCATGTCAAAAGTACATACTGTACAAAATACTTACTGTCATATATACAACATAATGTACATATTGTTACATCAAAACGGACAGAGTTTCGGATGGAAGTGGCTACCACTTGCCATCCTACATATATATACAACCTAACAACCGAATACAAAAGAACTATATAAACGGTCCTAACAAAAGAAAATACAAAATCGACCTAATCTAGTCGGTGTCGTCAACGGTGCTGACCGAGGCATCTGAATCTGACAGTACTATCACCGGATCAGGTGCATCCTCGTCGGGATCGTCAAAAGGAATCTCCTCGGGATCCTCCCACTCATCGTATGCGTCCTCGTCATCCATATCGGCCTCGTCATCGCTAGACAGAACGATGACTGGTGGATCCTCGTGCTCTGGCGGCTCTATAGGTACGCAATCGTCTTCCGAGTCATCATCGGCATCCATCGCGTCTACATCAGCTGGAGCAGGTGCCTCTGGTATCGGGTCCTCTTCCAAAGGCCCTACCTCATACTGAGGGTCCTCATCCTCATCATCAGTGGCAGGAGCCTGGCCCTCGGCCGCGTGCTCGGCTGCAGGCGTAGTCTGAGCCTTCGTCTCCGCCTCTAGGATGTCGTCGTAATAACTACCGAGGACCATCTGACTGGTCGGTGTCGGAACAAACTGCCGAATATGCTGTGGTATACCGTTCCGGAGGAGCATCAATGCCTGAAGCTCATGATCGGCCAAATCCTGAGGAATATGGGGAAGCATCATCTCCTGAAACCTCCAACAATAATGGCTCATAGCCTCCCCTGGATACGCGTGCCAATCCTGAGACAGTCTCTGATATCGAGCCTGTCTCATGTCTCTATAGATGGCGGGGTCGCGGACTGGCTCTCCCGGTCCCCTGGCTGGCAGTGGTCCATACCGGATCATCACCACTGCATAAAAGTGTGCCCATGTACGACTGGGCAGCTGTGGCTCTCCTAGCGTAGCCCACCAAATCCTGGCGTCGCTGCTCAAACATCTGCTGGCGAGCGTAACCTGTAGGTGCTCCTCTATATGGCACATCGTAAAGATCTGCTTCATATCGTGTAACCATGTCTCTACGGACATCGAGCGTCGGGTGCTATCAAAATACGCCGGCTGCGATCGATAAAAGGCTACCACCGCGTCTCGATCCCTCTTGACTTGCTGAGGATCCATAGTGCCGCGTCTACTCCATATCATACCATCATAAATCATAAAACACATAAACAAAACAATACATAAGCAATTAAATCTAAACTTACTTGCAATGGTGGAGGCGATGTCAGGCAACTGTAAAATCGTGTCTCGAGGAAACCGCTCTGATACCAACTCTTGTAACGCCCCACCTAGCGTAGGCCGTTACCCGTGCTTGTATACATACATTCGTAACATAAACTTACTTACATACTTAGCTTGTAAAAACACAGCGGATTTTTTTTTTTTTTTTATGGTATACAAAACTATGTACATAACTTAACATACTGTTCTGTGCATAACATACTAATTATTACTTATAAAAAGTATCTTGTCTTTTATAAGTATATACCACACAAAAATGCGTAGCGGCTCCATATACCACGATTTTACATTGCTTGACCCGCTACTCCCCACCGCATCAAGATCAGCTGACAGGCGACTTACCTACAGCACAAACTCAAAACCGTGAGCTTAAAGCCCAGTAAGTACAACTCCTAGGCCATAAAAAAAATAACAACAATATAACATCTAACACACAATAACATAACATATCATACTTAGCATACTTAGCATACATAGCATACATAACATACATAACGTACATAACATACATAACATACTTAGCATACATATAACACTTAGCATGCATATGTCATCTTATGCTTCATTATCTTTCATTATATCTTATGGGCCCTTAGTCTACGTGTTCGTATCCGGCGCGCGACTATGAATTGTCTGGGGCGGCCAAACCAATTCCAGTTCAATTCACAGTCCGACCCGACCTGACGCGGGTGGAACGACACGGCTCTTTACTTCTTACTTAACCTTGTTTACGTGTGAACATACACTTCTGATGTCATCTTTCTACTCAGCTTCTTGCTTATCTTGTCTTAGCATACCTACATACTTAGCATTTTCATGTTGCATTCATAACACAGAGCACATCATCGAGTCTAATAGTTTAATCCTATTAGCTTGTGCTGTAGACGGTGTTGTACTTACCGTCTTTACTTAGTTGTTACGCAGATCCTCGTCCAGTCTCTGCTGCAGAACTCCTCCTGCTTGATGGAAAGTTGTACATCAGTCTTCAAATTCATCTCTATCATATGTTGGTATTAACCAACATTTTTACGGGTTTTCGGCTATATGTCCCCCTAACGTAGAGTCATTTGTAACCCATAGGGTTATATTGAAAAATCGTGTCGTATACTTGGCCCATTTAGAAAACATCGGGTTAGGTCGAACACCTACCCTTGGGCTTGTATTTGAGCTTATTATCTTGTTGGTCAACCATAGTCAACCATTTTGTGAGCTAAAGTCAACCCTGTTCGGGTCAACTCTGGGCTTTGGGGCGAAGCCCGGTAACTCGGGTGCTGAATCCCGGCTACCTTACGTTCTATGTTTTTCTTTCAAAACTTAGCTTAAAAATCCTTTGTCTTTGAAAACTTTACTTAAAATCTTTTTCATAACACTTAGCTTAAAACTTGATAACTTTCTTCGTAAAAATTTCATGAATCTTGGCCTATATTTTCATAAAATGGGTAAGGGTCGGAAACTGCTTTTGGGACAGTTTCCGTGCTTAAAATAACGTGTTATGTCCGAAAATCAATTTTCCTAAGTTGGTTCTACAAAAATCGTGTACAGGATTTTGTTGAATCCTGCACCGTTTTCAGATTTTAGGTTGTAGTTAAAAATCCGTTCCGAGTTGGAAAAAGTTTCTTTCACGAAAGTTCTAGCCCTCGAAGAGTTCTAAAACTTTCGTGTTTTACACATTTTCTGATTCCTTACCATTTAGTGTCAGTTTTAAATCAAAACCGAGCTTAACATAAAAACTGGGTCTTCTGACCCACCTACGGTTTTTCTTGGAAAAGTAGGCCTTTGGAGCCTTATTTTGGCAAAGTGCTTGCGCTACCCCCTAGGAAACACCCTAGTCTACAACTTTCGTGTTTTACGTTTTGGCCAATTCGGCCTCTATCAGCCAACTGGGACGTTTTACCGAGGCTGTCTCCTGGGAACCCGAGAGACAGTTTCGGTTTTTACATTGCTTGTTACGGCCTAAGACGTTGGTTCTAGCTCGACCGCCCACTGCGGGAGTTAGGTTCATGGCAGGCAGCGCGTCTAACGTTCCCTTACGGCTAACTAAGCCAACCCACGTGTTCGTGCAATCCACAAACCCGAGCCTAAATTGCCTAGGGATTGCATGGTTCCACTAACCAAGCATTCAACAACCTATCTAGCATACTTGGTTCATAAAAATTTAAACATACAAACATGCTTCAAAACTGACCTAATGGGGACATAAAGCTCAAGATAAACCCTAGCATGCAATCTAACAAAATCAAGCTTGAAACCGGCACACAACTCATGAACCACATCACACAAGCCACTCGGCACACACATACACACACACACGGCACATAGGGCAGAAATGAACCGAGCATGGGCTTATGCCCTTATAACATTTTTGGCACGAAAAATACACATAAATTGAAAGCTTGAAAACCAATTAAAAACTTGAGAAAACGTTTTTGGATTTTACCTCAAGTGGGCGGATTTTCGGCCCTTAGGGTTTGACTAGCCGAAATGGCTCCTTGGCTGCCCCTTGGTTCTACCTCACGGCTGGTCCTCCTTGGCGCACCAAGCACCAAGCCGATGGTCCCTAGGGCTGGTTCCTCACTTCCCTCGGCCACACAAGGGCTGGCTGCCCAAGCTGGAAAATTTTTTTCCTGTTCCCTTGCACAAACCCGAGAGCACACTAGAGGCACCAACAAGCCTCCAAAAGTCACTCAAGCTCACCCTTGGCTTGTCTAGCTAACCCGAACCCCTTGGCTCAGATTTTTCCCCAAAAAATTTGGTCTCTCACCCACGGTTTCCCCTGCACCAAGGCACGGCAGTGGCTGCACCAAGTGACCAGAAAATTTTCTCTTCTCTCCCTCTCGGTTTCTAGCCTACCCGAAGGTGGAAATGGTGGTTTGGCTCACAAAATTTCTGAACTCTCTTGCTCTCTCTCTCTCTCGGATTTTCTTGAAGAAAAATGGCAAGAGTTGGCTTGTGTTTCTTGAATAAAATGAATTAGAGGAGTGAGCTATTTATAGAGCTCTTGAGAGAGCTTTTGAAATTTGTGTTTTCCTCCCCAAAATTTTAAAAATTTGGACATCTAGGGGGGCATGTGGCCGGCTGATAACTCTAGAAATTAGAGTTATCTTAGGCACTTTTAGACTTGGTTGAACTTGGTTTTGTGAGTATTTGTGTTTTTATTAGCATGTTTTTCCCTTGTTTTAGGTTTGTATGTCTTTTCTTTTGTCTTGGGTTATTGTTTGGTGAAATCATGGATAATGGGAAGAAAAAGTAGGATCATTTGACGGCTTTTTGACGTGCGTTTTAATTCTATTCTGACTTGTAGGAGAGCTTAAACCGAAAATGCTGCAGAAAATGCTACAGCATTCCTTACAGCATTTTGTAGCAGAAGCAGTGAAGACTCAGCGAAATGCTGCAGCAATTTCTGCAGCAAAGTTGTCCAGCTGGCGAAATTTTTTCTGATTAAGTAAAAGAAAAGTTGACAGCTCATATGGTGGGGGCCACTTCTTTTTCTTCAGCTGGGAAGCTTCACACGTGGGCTGGTTTTGTTGCCCTAAAGAGTATTGTTTTGGGGCATTGAAGGGGGCAGCCGACACAACAAGGAAAAGGGAGTTCGAAAAACAGAGGAAAAGAAAAGAGAGAAAGGGGGCGAAAATCAAGAGGAAGAAGGAGACGAAAATATTGGGCAAGAGAGAGAGAGGGCTGTGCTGAAGTTTTCTTCCATTTTTCACGCCCATTTTGGAGAGCAAGCTGAGGAGGAGAAGGAGAAAGGAGACGAAGCCCCATCTGTAGCCATTTGGAGTTTTCTTTCTTCATACTCTTGCCTAATTTATTTTCTGATTTTTCTTTCTTTGTTGAACAATGGGTGACGATTTTTATTTTGATTTTGTACTCCGAAACATGAGCTAATTTTCTTTAGCTAGGATTGTTGATGAACCTGAAATTGTGAGGATGATTTGAATGTTTTTTGTTGAAATGTTGGGCGAAATTTTCCTGTTCATCTGAGTGTTTGAATGATTATTTCTATTGTTGATTGGCCATCAATATATAGGGAACTAGGCTTGTTTAATTCTGGAAAGGTTAAGTTAAGCTAGAAATAACTTAAATGATGCAAGTTCAATATGCTTTCTAAGTTTATATTGATTTGTGAATGATATAGGAATATATTGTTTGCCTTGTATAACCCATTGAAATTGATGCTTGAAATTGTGTTATGAGAACTAGATTCACATAGGAATATGTTGAAAAAGGTTTAATAACTTTTAGTCATACTAAATTCGGAAGAATTTTATGATGAAAATCGAATTTCGGTTAACAGGACAGGTTTTGCTGCAGCATTTCCTACAGCATTCGGGTTTGACTTGCAATGGAGGGGGATTTGGCAATCCTAGTTTAATTCTCATTATTGATTACAAACTTTTGATTGAATCTTGTTCCTTTTGTCTATTTTAGTGCTTTTTCATTATACCCATTCATTTTTATTAGTGTATTGCATTTTTTTTTAATTTTCATTTCCATACTCAATTTAATTTGTGCTTGTTTCTTTTACAATTTATTTTAGTGAATCAATCCCTGTGGAGACGATACTTTACTCACTTTCTATATTACTTGTGCGATTACGTACACTTGCGTAGGTTTATATACACTAGTTAATCGCGAACACCGGCCATCAAGGGAGGTGCAAGACACCTAAGGATGAGTTGTCTTGGACATGTGTCACACAACCATTGGGCCACCACACCAAGAGGATAAGAACAAAAGTGTTCTAGACTTTTCTTGAACAAAAACTGAGTTTTTGACTGAAAATCGTGAAACGTCGAGTTCAAAAATTTAAATTCCAATACTGTAAATATTATTTTACAGTTTTTGGATTTTTAACGTGCCGTCGGAAAATCGGGTCGAAAAATCTTTTTCTTGTTTTCTCAAACCCTTTTTGCCCTATGAACTCAATAAAATCGCCGGATTCTTAAATAGGATTTCCGGAGTCTCATTTTCATTATCTGTTAATAAAAATGAGTTTCTGCGATATTTTTCGTGAAAAGCTGATCTTAAAATTCATGATTCTCAATTTCGACCATTTTGGTCAAACGTTGACTTTTCGGGTCAACGGTTGACTTTTCGGTCAAAATTTTGACTTTTCGTAAAATGATCAGTTTTCACTCCTTATCGTCCGAAATATCAGTTTTGAGTCTTTTTAAGCTATAAAAACCCATAATACACACATGAAAGTTCTGAACTGAACTTTTTCATAAATTGCATAAACTGCACATGTTTAATTCTTTACAAGAATTGAAGACATTTGGTTTAAAATCCCATTTTCCCATTTTCTCTTCTTACTTGGAAAAAGGTTGAGGAAAAATTCCAAACTCTTAACTTGGCTTATAAAATTCATGTTTTCGAAATGGATCTTTATAAAAATCATTTAGGGTTGGAAACTGCCTTTGGAACAGTTTTCATAGTTAAAACAGTGGGTTTTAGAAGAAAAACAGTTTTTCTGAACCAGTTTTAGAAAATCTTGTGCAGGAATTTTCGGTTCACTTCACACCCTTCGTAAAACAGTGTCAATTTGAAAATCGACTCTGAATTTGAAAAACTTGTCTTCATGAAAGTTGTAGCTCTCGAAAAATACTAAAACTTTTTTGTTTTGTAAAAAATCCAGTTCCGCTTATATTTTTGTCAGTTTTTGTTTGAAACTGGCTGATCATCAAAACTGGGTCTGGGCAGACCAGTCTCGGGTTTCATTAAAAACGGAGGCCATTGGAGCCTCATTTTGAGATTCTGCTCGTTATGTTCCCTAGGAAAAACCCTTCTGAACAACTTTTGTGTTTTGAGTTTTACCCAGTTCGGCCTCTAAAGGCCTTAAATTTCCACTTTCCCGAAACTGGCCAGTTTTGAATCCGAACTAGCAGTTTCGGTTGCTTAGTCCGGTTTACGTCCTAACTCGTGGATTCTACGTCGACCGATTACTTCGGGAGCCTATATACCAAATACACAGCGTTTCTAACATCCCATATATCTAAGCATGTCAATCCCATGTGCCCATGCAGCCCTAAACCGAATACCCAAATCCTTGGGCTGCATGGTTTCTAGCCTAGCATCAAGATCAAGCATACACCATGACATTCACCATTGAACTAGCAGCCACACAAGCACTGCCTAGGGCAGATTTTGTGACCAAAAATCAGGGGACATACCAATCACATCTAGCATGCATCCTAACAATTTTCAAGTACAAATCAAGCAAGCAAACATCATAAACAAGCTAAGCACACCCTAATCTCTAATCAAGCACACACTAACACATCTAGGGCTAGAATTTAAATGTGAACTTATGTCCTTATAAACCAACTTGAACCACAATTAAAATGCTAGAATTGAACTTAATTGAAAGATTGGTTCAAGAGTTTACCTTAAACTCAAGTTAGGGTTTGAAAATTCCAAGATCCCTTTACTCCCCTTGGTCCTCCTAGCTCACGGTTTTGGGTCTAACTATGGCACCCAAAATTTTTCTTGGCTGATCCACTTAAGAGCCGAACCTTCTACAAGGTTTTCCCTTCAAATTTTCCAGCTTTCTTCTCCTTTTTTTCCTCCGCAAACCCACGGCCACAGCAGCCAAAAATGGGTCTCCAACTTCTCAAATTTTTTTCTTGTTTCTCCCTAGAAAACCCGAGTACTTTCCAAGCAAAAGCCCTCAAGAAATTTTGGTTTTTCTCTTCTCTTCCTCTCCTCCAAACCCACGGATTTTTCTGAAGAAAATGGGCAAGAGTTTGGCTATGTTTTGTGAATAAAAATGGGTTTTTGGTGCATCTATTTATAGAGGTGGGGGGGGGGGGGTATGTGGTCGGCCAAGGGAGGTGGGAAGATTCTAGAGTTCTCTAGAATTTTTTCCAAGCTTAGCTTACACTTATGATGTCATAACTTAAGAGTAAGATCACCCTTAAAAACAAGGGCCTTGTTTGGCCATTCTCCAAAATTGTCCATTTTTTTTGTGTTATACAGATATTTCCAATATTGTGCTCAGTATTTTCATACTGTACTTTGGTCCAAAATTTTTCTGTGTAAAATCGGACCGTAAAAATATCTTTCTTATTTTTCGGAGGCCTTTTTGCCCTTAATCCTAACTTGGTGTGCTTGATTTTCTAGGGTGGTTTTACGGCCTATTCGTACTAACTTGATCAAAAAGAATGTGTTCGTAGTCTCTTTTCTATACTGCCTTTCATCATACTGTAAAGTCAACGTTTTGACCCGTCTTGGTCAAACTTTGACTTTCTTAGTCAATGTCAACTTATTTGGTCAAACCTTTGACTTTCGTAAAATCACATCCTTTTTCGTTCTTTTCGACTCAAAAAGCCATTTGCTAATCTCGGCATTCTATTTTGAGTCTATTAGCAAATTCAACGAGAATTCAAACATTAACAATTAAAATTATGAATTTCTCATTGCGATCCATAACTTTTCATGAAAACATCTTATAAACACATAATACGGACTTTTAATTTCTTATGAACAAGGAAATCATAAGTCCATGAAAATTCGGGTCTTACACAAACTGCATAGAGTGCCGAAATCGATCATCTCATATCGCGATGGACGCTTCACTTCACGATTTTGGATGAGTGTTCATGCTGCCATATGGTCGAAATTGAAGTTTAGCACAGCATTTCACCCCCAAACCGATGGCCAATCGGAGAGAACCATCCAGACATTGGAAGACATGCTTAGATCATGTGTCTTGGACTTCAGAGGAAATTGGGATCAAAAGCTGCCATTGATCGAATTTTCGTATAACAACAGTTATCACGCTTCAATTGGAATGGCTCCATTTGAAGCATTGTATGGAAGAAAATGTCAATCACCGATCCATTGGCAAGAAGTTGGGCAGAAACAGCTCCAAACTACAGATGTCATTAAGAAGACCTCCGAAGACGTCAAGAAGATTAAGCAAAGACTTGACATAGCTTTTAGCCGTCAGAAAAGTTATGCTGACAAACGTAGAAGACCACTGGAATTCCAAGTCGGAGATGCAGTATTTATCAAGATTGCTCCTATGAAGGGAGTAATGCGATTTGGTAAGAAAGGGAAGCTTAGTCCGAGGTATACCGGACCGTTTGAGATCCTCGAAAGGGTCGGCAAGGTAGCCTACAAACTTGTCCTACCGCCTGAGTTAGCGTCGATGCATAACGTCTTTCACATGTCGATATTGAAGAAATACATACCAGACCTTTCCCATATTCTTAGTCAAGAACCAGTAGAGGTTCAAACTGACTTGACCTATGAAGAGAAACTAGTTCGAATACTGGATCGGGAAGAGAAGGTATTAAGAAATAAAACCATTCCCTCAGTTAAAGTCTTATGGAGAAACCATAAGGTTGAAGAAGCAACTTGGGAGTTAGAAGAGGAGATGAGAAAGAACTACCCCGAATTATTCTAATTTTTGAGGACGAAAATTTTTAAGGGGGGTAGATTGTAATATCTAATTTTTCGATGTTCATATTTCCTTTTTAAGGAATAAATTTTACGTTATGAAGTTATTCATGAAAAGCTCGATTTAGGGCTTTTATAAGATTTTGTGAGTTCTTATGGGTTGATAAGACTCAAAATTGATTGTCTAGCCTAGAATCGGACCTTTTGAGTCGAAAGGGACGGAAAAGTACACAATTTTACGAAAGTCAAAAGTTTGACCGAAAAGTCAACTTTGACCAAGAAAAGTCAAAAGGTTGACTTTACGATATGTTGAAAAGCAGTATGGAAGTAGACTGTGAAAAATATTTTTTGTAAGCTAGATAGTAAGAATAAGCTTTAAAATCACCCTATAAAATCAAGCACACCAAGTCAAAATTAAGGGCAAAAAGGGCTAGGAAAAATAAGAAAAAAATTATATTGTCAAGTTTTACACAGATAAATTTTTGTACTTTGGTACAGTGTAAAAATACTGTGTATTAGTGAAGCATAGTATTAGAAATATCTGTGTGACACAAAAATGGACAATTTTTGAAGAAAACTAACCAAACAAGGCCCTAAGGGTGAGGTAAGAGTGATGACCTCATGTAGCTTTTTAATTATAATGTCATTAAGCCTTAATTAAGCTTTGGAAAAAATTTTAGAAGGCTCTAGACTACCCATGGCCGGCCACCTTACTTACCCATCAAGGAAATATCAAAAATTTTGGGGCAAATTCACAAATTCTCAAAGTCTCCAAACCTCTATAAAATACCCATGACCTCTATTCATTTTAATTGAAAATTTTGGGTAAACTCTTGCCAATTTTTCTCTTGAAAAACCGCAGCCAAGAGGGAGAGAGGGAGGAGAGGAAAACCAAAATTTTTTAGGGCTTTTGCTTGGAAGGGGTTCGGTTTTACTCTAGTGAAACCAAGAAAAAGTTTGAAAAAAATTTGGGTCACTTTTGGAACTTGTGGCCGTGGGTGAGGGAAGGAGAAAGGGAGAGAAAAAGTTGAAAATTTTTGAGGGCAAATCCTTGTGGTAGAGTCCGGATTTGGTGAGGATCAACCAAGGAGCCAAGAAAAAATTTTTGGTGTCCAAATTGGAGGTGGAGCCGTGGGCAAGGAAAGCTAGGGGGGAGAAAGGAGATTTGTGACCAAAACCTAACTTTGGTCTAAGATAAAATTCTAGAGTCCTAACTCTTCAATTTAAGTTCAATTTGGAGTTTAATTTGTGATTCAATTTGGTTGTAAGGACATAAGTCCATATTTAATTTCCTAGCCCTAAATGGTTCACATGTGCTTGATTAGTAGATCTAGGGTGTGTGGCTTAGATTCTTGCTTGGTTGGTGCTTGTATGAATGGATTGTATGCAAAGATTTAGAACTATGCAACCTAGGTTTTGAACCTCTCGGATTTGGTTTGCATGGATCCGTTCTAGCAGCTCATGGGTTCATGTGGGACGTTAGAAATGCTGTGTGTTTGGTACGTAGGCTCTCGGAGTGGTCGGTGGAGTTAGATTTGTGAAATAGGACGTAAACCGGATTTAATAACTGAAACTGCCAATTCGGATTAGAAACTGGCCAATTTTGGGAAAGTGGAAATTTAAGGCCTTTAGAGGCTGGAATGGGTAAAACTCAGAACACAAAAGTTGTTCGGAAGGATTTTTCCTAGGGGATTTCGCAGACAGAATCCCAAAATGAGGTTCCAATGGCCTCCGTTTTCATAAAAATCCGTGGCTGATCTGCCCAGACCCAGTTTTCAGGATCAGCCGGTTTCAAACAAAAACTGACACGAATACAAGCGGAACTGGATTTTTTGTAAAACATGAAAGTTTTAGCATTTTTCGAGAGCTACAACTTTTGTGAAGACAAGTTTTTCAAATTCCGAACACATCTTTAAACTGACATTGTTTTATGAAGGGTGTGCAGGGAACCGAAAATTCCTGCACATGAGTTTTTACAAAAGTTTTCGAAAAACTGTATTTTGTTTAAAACCGCTATTTTTAATTATGAAAACTGTTCCAACGACAGTTTTCGACCTTAAATGACTCTTTTAAAGATTTGTTTCAAAAATAGGAATTTTTACAAAAAGATCAAAGGATTTTAAAGCCAACTTACTCAAATTGTCAAAAGGAGTAAGAAAATAGGATTTTTATGATAAAAATTGGTAATCAAGCCGATTTCGGACTATAACCAGGATTAATACCCAAGTTACCGGGCTTAGCCCCAAAGCCCAAGATTGACCCCAAAGGGTTAACCACTAGTTGACCAAATATTAGCTGTGGTTGACCCAACACTTATTTAAGTGAAACCTTAAGGGTTATCCAATGTAACCCTAAGGATTTCAAGAACATAGAAATGAGCCAAGAAAAGATGGGTTACTGAAATTAACCCAATAAATTATGATATCAGAGTAAAGCCCAAGGTTCATAAGAAAACCAAACAGTATGTCAAGGGCCCAGTTCAAGAGGTTATCCAACGTAGCCTCCTAAAGAATAATCAGAGTTCGATTATTCTTAAGCAGTAGGAAAACAAATTGTGACCAAGTAAGATATCAGGTATAGGGGACATACAACTAGGATTTCGTAATCATGTTAGTTAGGACACCAACATTGCGCAATGAGAATTAAATTCTCACCTATGTCCTTATTCAAGCAGGAGAAGGCCTGCAGCTGTGCCCAGAGGGAGGGCAGCATCAAGTCGGACATAGGGAGAGAGGTAAGTACAACTCCGCCTACAGTATAGGCTCTAACTGGTACTTACCCAATTATGTTAGGTGTATGCCAATTGTATGCTTGTGCTATTATGTGATGTGCTGGTTGCCATGTTATATGTGAAGTGTTATGCCATGTTAGTTGTTGAAGCATGATATCAATATGATGTGCAAAAAGGTAAGAAAATATGTTAAGCAAGATAACGATGTTAGTATGAATTAAGAATAGGTGACATCACGTTGCATGTTCACTAATTCTTATAAGACTAATAAGTTCAAGAAAGAGATAAGAAAAGAAAGAAAGAAGGCAAGCGAGCTTGCCAGTGTCGTACCACCCGTCCGAGGTCGGGTAGGACTATGGTGTGAGTTGGACTGGGCTGGCCGGCCCAACCACTCCATAGTTGCGCGCCGGGTACGAACACTAAGGTAAGGGCCCCAAAAAAAAGATAAGAATAAGTAAAGAAAGTAAAATACGAGCATAACCGGACCATGCATATGCTAGTTATGCTATGGTGTCGTACCACCCGTCCGAGGTCAGGTAGGACTATGGTGTGAGTTGGACTGGGCTAGCCGCCCCAACCACTCCATAGTTGCGCACCGGGTATGAACACTAAGGTAAGGGTCCCAAAAAAAAGATAAGAATAAGTAAAGAAAGTAAAATACGAGCATAACCGGACCATGCATATGCTAGGCATGTTAGGGTATGCTATGATGAATGATGCTATGAGTTATTATGTGATGCCATGTTACGATAAGATAGATTGTGCGTGATAAGGGTATATGTATGTCGCGGATAAGACAGTTGCACTTGCTGAGCGAAAGCTCACTGTCTTATGTCTATGCTGTAGGTAAGCAACCTGTCAGCAGTGCGTGATGCAAGATGGCAGAGCGTGGCGGAGCGTACTGTGAAATCGTGGGAAGACAAACCGCTACGCGTTTTGATTTTGAGTACTTATATTATGTGAATATATTTTTATTCAAGACATGTCTATAAGTTGTATGCTTTTAATTATTGTATATAAAAAAAAAATTTTCCGCTATGTTTTGCAAAGTAAGTAAGTATGTATGTAAGGTAACAGCCTGTGCTAGGCGGGTCGTTACAATAGATATGCAGAAGATTCCCTATGCCTTAGCAGTAGGGAGTCTAATGTATGCTCAGGTCTGTATGCTCTAGATATTGTGTAAGTTACTAGGACGTTGGGCAGATATTTAAGCAATCTAGGAATAGATCATTAGAAAGTAGCTAAACAAGTATTGTAGTACTTACAGAGAATAAGAAACTACATGCTCATGTATCAAAAGTCGGATCAGTTTGAGATCGTTAGGTATACTGACTCTGATTTTGCTGGATGCCTAGATAATATGAAATCTATATCGGGCTATATCTATCTGCTAGCTAGAGGTGCTATCTCCTAGAAGAGTGGTAAACATTTACTTATAGCCTCTTCTACCATGGCAGCAGAGTTTATAACGTGTTATGAGGCATCTAATCATGGAATATAATTGCGAAATTTTGTCACAGGGCTGCGCATAGTGGATGGTATTGAAAGACCACTCAAGTTATTTTGTGATAATAAGTCAACAGTGATGTTATTCATATTTTACAATTTTTTTAAAAAAATCCTCGACTTAATATATTATTTATTTATAGATTTAGTCATTCTATCTAAGGAATTAGCTTTATTGCTACATCAACAAAAAACTGCTATAATTGGAAGAACAAAAGACTATGAATCGAGTTACAATAGTGGAACTCCGAGCCTTAGATCTATAGTAGAATCAAGTAAATATTTATTTATTACAACTTAATTATAAAATATAATTTATTAAACATTATTTATTCATACAACAGGACACAAAATTTAGTACAAAAGCAAGCATTACTGAGCTAGATGCACGCCAAGGTTGTTCTACAATGTCTGTCCAAGATGCTACATATAGGTCAAACAATCAGGAACTTTAATGGTGGTGCGATACTCACGGGTACTTAACTTTAATGCCAGTTACCTGGTAATATTCTTCATCTTTATTACAAAAAAAAAAAAAACTAAAAATTAAATAAATTTACAATATCTACAATAGGTATAAAATCAATGCACGAATCGAGGACAGTACTAGAGTAATGAACATTGTCATGTTTGGAAAAACTATCTAATCATTGATAAACAAGCCTTGCTCAACATTGACAATCCAAAAAGGATACACTGATCCAAATATCATTCCTCCTATCCTTGATCAACATAAAGGCATATCGAAAATATTACTGACTCAATTTCATACTAGAGGTGCTTTTATTGTTCTGACAAGTGTAAAAACATTTGACAATGATGAATCACTAATGTTGTAATGCCCCGACCTACGTAGGGCCGTTACCATACATATTTGTACTACTTCTTGGTTTTAATAACTTAAACTTACTTAGAAATTCAAGAATAAATTTTTTTTTAACATATGTAAATAGATTAGTTCACATAGTAAGCTTGCCACGCATACATACTGAAATAAAAAGACATATCTAAGTCTTCAACACCATGTATACTGTATAACATAATTTGTTTTTGAGATATATATATAAACATATCAACTCAAAAGAGCTTGCGGAAAACTTGCGTAGTGGTATCCCATACTGCCCTTCACTCGCCGCATCGTTTACATGGCCCACCGATTAAGCTGCAGACTTTTTACCTACAGTATAAAATATACTGATGAACTTTCGCCCAGTAAGCACAAACATAATCTCACAAAACATAACAAATGTCGTGCAACTTATGTATGAACCCATTATGTACAATTATGAATCTTTTATGATCAATTATCGATTTGAACTTATTATCTTGCTTAACATGTGGGCCCCTTATATACGTACCAGAAGCGCGCAATCCTCAGAAAGTTAGGGTTTGCAAGGCCCTTAACAATTCTGGAAATCATGTATACCTTCACGATCTAGCTGAAGGTCTTGGTAACGTGAAACTTGTAATTCTCCACGATTCTGGCGGGAGGTTGGTACGACACCTTACTTGTCTTGGTTTAGTCTTAATCTTGTTATAAGACTAAGATTTTTTACATGTGATCTTATTAGTTATGATGCATGTGATACATGGACATGACATGACCATAAATCATAGTATAACTTGACATGTCATAGCTTAACATGACTTAACATGGTATAACATGGCTTATCATAACCAAAGGTAGGAATTTGGGCCGGGCCAAACGGGCCAGCCCGCAGCCCGTAATTTGGGCCCGGCCCGTATTTTGTCGGCCCGGCCCAAGCCCGGCCCTTTAGTAAGGGCCGGGCCGGGCCGGCCCGAATGTTTAAGCCCAATGAGCCGGCCCGGCCTGCCCATTATTTAAAAAAATAAAAAAAATAATTAAAAAATTTATATATATAAAAAATAAAATAAAAATTAAAAAAATAAAAGTTTAATTATAATCTTAAACAACTAAAATTAAAAGTTTAATTATAATATTAAGTTAACTAACTAACTAATATTATAATTATTAAGTACTAACTAAGCAATTATAATATAAATATAAATATAAAAATTAATAGAAATAGTATAATAAAATTTTTTTAACAAAGTATAAAAGTTTTTATTTTTATTCTAAGATAAAATATTAAGATAAATTATTAAATTATCAAAAATATACAAATTTATTCAAAAATTACAAATAATAAAAAAATTAAATAAAAATTTTAAAAATTGGGCCGGGCTCTGCTTTAAGCCCACGGGCTGGGCCGGGCTTACATTTCAAAAATTCGGACCGGGCCGGCCCGGCCTGAATTTTTGAAATGGCCCATCGGACTCGGGCCGGGCCGGCCCGAAATCCCACCTCTAATCATAAATTGACATAACCTAACATGGCATAACCATAACTTAACATAACATAGCATGGCATATCATAACTTGACATAATATAGCATGGCATATCATAACTTGACATAACATGGCATAACCATAACTTGTCATAACATAACATGTCATATCATAACTTAACATAACATAGCATACATGAAAACATGCCACATACTTGAAAATAGTATTTATTATTTTTCATACTATAGGTGAGCTTTGTACTTACCTGATATGTTATGTCTTAGGTTTCGTTGCTCCAATTCAGGCCGCAACAGTAGCTTACTTCCTGCTATTTAAAAGAACTTAGGATAAGGATCCTAGAAATCATAATCATAAAATGTTGGTGACCTAACTAACATCCTTACATGTCCTTAGTTATATGTCCCCCAAATATACACATGATAACTTATTAGGTTACATAGGGTAACCTTGGTTACTAAGCCCATACATACACAAGTAGGGTTAGGTTATCATCCTAACCTTGGGCCTATGTCTTAACATCCTTAGTCCATAATTCATTGGGTTATCACAAGTAACCCTAGGTCTTAACCCATTATTAAACTTGGTATCTTATTGGGTTATATTAGGTAACCCTTGGTGTGAACCAACTTGGTCAACTGAAGTCAACATTCTATGGGGTCAACTTGGGCTTTGGGCCAAGCCCAGTAACTCGGGTATTCTTCCCAGTTACCGTCTGTCATTGTCTTATTACCAAACTTTAAAACAACTTGGGTTCAAAAATCCATATTCCTTTACTTTGGAAAACTTGGCAATTCAAATCCCAAAAATCCTTTGTTCAACTTAAGAAAAATTGTGGCTTTTAGAATGCGGCTTGTAAAAATTATCAATTGTTGGAAACTGCCTTTAGAACAGTTTCCTACTAAGTGTATGTGCGGGAATGTCCTTTTCCTGCACTGTTTTATAAAATCCTGTGTAGGAATTTCCTGTTTCTTGCACAGTTTTTTATTTAAAAATATGGGTTGAATTAGAAAAAGTTGTCTTCAGGAAAGTTTTAGATCTTAAAAAGCCCTATAACTTTCATGTTTTACATAAAACCCAATTCGGATTTTATCCTACTCAAATCCCCTGTTGAACCCACCTGGCTGTGCATGAAGTCTGGGCACGGTCAGGCTCGGTTTTTTGTAAAAACCGAGGCCACTGGAGCCTTATTTTTGAAAATGGTCCTTGTTGTCCCCTAGGAAAAATCTTTCTCTACAACTTTCATGTTTTAAGTTTTCTCAAATTCGGCCTCTAAAGGCCTCAAATCCTGATTTCCAGAAAACTGGCTAGTTTTACCCGCACTGGTAATTTTCTTGCTTAAGTTAGTTTTACGTTCTAATTTGCGCATTCTAACTCAACCGAACACGCAGGAGTCTAGAAAACAGACATGCAGCGTTTTTTAATGTACCATCCCATCATTCACATAACCATACAACATTCAAATATTAAGCATGCAAAAACCCTAATTTCATGCATCCAAGCACATAAGCATGCATACTTTGAATTCTAAAACCACCTAAGCACCAATATTAAGCACAACCCTAAAATTTCTAAATTAGGGCATAAAAATTAAATTGAGCTTATGCTCTTACATCCAACGCTTGAATTACACTTAAATCCCAAATTAAAACTTGAATTGAAAAACCTAGAGTCCAAATAGGCTTATCTTAATCAATTCAAGAAGTTGGCTTACTTGGCTAAGCTTTTTCCCTTTTCCTTGGCACCTCTACAGGGTCCCAAATTTTTGGCCACTTTGGCTTGGTTCTCACCCAAAATCCGACCACCCCACAAACTAGTTTCCCTTGCTTCACCTTTTTTTTTCCTTCCTTTTTGGTCATTTGGAGTTTGGGTTATAGAGGGAGAGAGTGAGGAATTATTTTGGCATGGTCTAGGGAAGTTTTCCCAATTTTTTAAAGCCAAAATCCGCCCCCCTTGCACCTATTTATAGGTGAAAATTAAATTAATTTTGGGTTTATTTTTAATCCAAACTTTGCTTAGAAACCCTTGAGGCAAAAATATTTGCCAAGAAACCCTCCAAGTGGCCGGCCATTATGGTGCTAGGTGGCAAAGATTTCTTTCCACAATTTTTTTAAATCAAAATGATGTCATAAATCCATGGTGAGGTGATGTCATCACCCTAAGACCTTGTTTGCTTGTCTCTCGATATGCAATCCACTTTTATGCTAATACAAATATTTCCAATACTGCTATCAACTAATAACAGTATTTTATACTGAACTACAGTCCAAAATTTATCTGTGTAAAAATGGACTGTATAAAATTTTTCTTATTTCTTGAAGCCTTTTGCCCTTAATTTCCTACTTGGTGTGCTTGATTTTTTTATGGTGGTTTTATATCTTATTTATGCTATCTTGTCCATAATGACGGTTTTCGCAGTATATTTTCCATACTGCTTTTCATATAACAGTACCGTCATACCTTTGACCTTTCGGGCCAACCTTTGACTTTTCTGGTCAAACTTTGACTTTTTTGGTCAAATTTTGACCAACATAAAATCATGGGGTTTTCTCCCCTTTTTTGCTCAAAAAGTCACATGCTTGACTAAACAACTTACTTATTGAGTCTCATAGCTAATTAAATGAGAATTCAAACATTTTCTGATAAAATTATGAATTTCACATTGATATTCATAACTTTCATAAAACATTACATAAACACATAGTACGTATTTAAATTCCTCATGTATACGGAAATCATGAGTCCGTAGAAATTTTTCGGTTATTACAAATGTTACTACCTGCACCACCAACTGAATCCCCCAAAGAAATCCAACCACCATTAGCCTATTTGCACCCAAAGACACCATAACCATAATGTAAAAAGACAGCAAAAAAACAACTTAGTTTCAATGAACCCACCATAAGAGAAATTGAATCAAGGTACATGACAAAAAATATTTTATCTTAAATTTTTTTAATTTCCTTAGTCAACATATATATTTATAAATTACTAACTATCATATAATTGTATTTATTACTATTTCAACCCTCGGTAACATTATCCTTCAATAGAAATTCAAACATTTCAAAGTGACCTATCTAAAAAATGAAAGGAGGCTAGGTACTATTATCTTTTACATATAATTATATATTATACTGTCATATTTATTGTAATGCCGAGCTTAATGAATTTAAAATAGCTACGTTTAACAAATATGTTTAGTATCTTATTAGTATTATTTTAAAGTGCTCATTAGTAGTTATGTTAATCATTTTAAATGAAATGTTTTTTTTTATTTTTTTATTTTAAGAATTTATGTACTACATAAATTGTTTAACTACATTTTTTAAGTAACTGTGCAGAGGAGAGTTGACAACCATCAGAAGTGAAGCTGATCGATGTGCTTAGTCCGTGAGATTGTTTGTATGAGAATGGTAATCTAAAGTTATAGAATATATGTTAAATGAAGTTTAATAAAATTTTTATGGACTTATTTGCAAAGAAAATATATTTTTAAGGATTTAGCATAATTTTAAATTCTTTTGGGCATTTTATGAAATTTTTAAAAAATTTTCTGCTGCTGTCTTTATACGTGCATTACAGCTGCCTTTATGCGATATTAGACTGATTTAACCAAATTTCCTTCTTCCTCACACCTTTCATTTCCAGACGGTTCTAAGTGCCAAAAAAAAAAAAAAAAAAAAAAAACCCAATACACAAAACTTCAACAACTGATCTTCTTCATCATAAGACCTTCTCCTCCTCCTAAATTACAAAACAAATCAAGACTAAACTTCATTCAAAAAACTCATTCTCGGATTCCAGCAAATACCCATTTTTCTTTCAAGCTAGTTGAGCTCAAAGTGGAGTTTGGCATCATTTTTTGTGTTTAAATTTTATAAGCTACCTAAGGTCAGTTTTAATTAGGGTTTTTAGTGGATTTTGAAGCTATTCAAAGCTAGAGATATGAGGTTTTAAGTTGTGTGTGATTTGAATTATTTGAGATGTCTTGTGTTAAAAAGTGTGCATTGATTTTATTCCAAATGTGTAACTTCTGGTTTTATTCAAGATGCTTGATGGTTCTATGTTATTAGAGATGTAAAACATTGTGAGGTCTGATTGGAAAAGAGTTTTTATTGTTTTTAAAGTATTTTATGAAGTTGTATAGAAGGTGCTTGTGAAAATGTTTGACTGAGATTTAAAAAACAGGGCACTAGGATTTCGAATTTCATTTCTCTGGTTGTACCCTGTATTTGAAGCTGAAATTTTGTGAAGTTAAAGTATACATATGAATTTTGCTCCCCACAAAATTTCACATGAAAATGTTGTAAAATGGATTTTTGATGAATTTCCAAAAGTTGGGTTCTGTAGCTAGAAATGGTGGACAGCCACTAGGTAGAGATTTTGTTTGAACATAGAATTTGTCCTAAAGGACCTTAAATTGTCTAAAACATTGAAAAGTGATATTATAATGCATATATTTCTATTTTATATGACTTGTAATGGATTGAAGACATTTTTAAATGTAAAATGACTTGAACATGGATCTAAGGACAAGCACGATCAACTTCCTCAAAACGGTGGAGTCAATTTCTCTGCGGAAGTTCAATTTTAAAGAGGTAAGTAAGAATTCTACTTATTGTGTCATAGAAACTTAAAAAGTATATGATATAGCGTTTTAATGTTGTTGATGAATGTTTACATTTCAAATGAGACTATGGATATAATGTTTTCCTTCATTGGAAAGAGTATGATTTGCAAGTAGGAAAGCTAAAGGAAAGTATGGATTATTGAAAGCTTTTATGATATGTTTGTAATGTTTTAAAGAATTGCAAAGTTCTACATGTGGCCTATGAAATGATGAGAATATCTACGGAATGTGTAACCCTATTATAATGATGACATTGGGACTAACTGATACCCACGGATGGGTCCCGAAAGGGACATGACTGATACCAATGTTTGGGATCCCAATGACAGTAATGAAAGTGTTTGGTCAAACCTAAAGGAAATGAATGATAAATGATTATGTAGTTTAAGCCCAATTTGTGCTATAACTCATGGGTTTTCATGTTATGTTTTAAATGTTGATTTGCATTTCTATTTGCTGTAAGAAGATTTGAAATTCATTGACAACTGTATTTTGGATACATATTGTAGTTTAAAGGTTTTGTATTTAACTATGTTTCACTTACTGGGCTTTTAGCTCACTTTAAAGTTTCTTGGTACAGGTGAGGAAGAAAAGAATGAGGAAGCAACATAGTGGCGGGCTGAACCTCTTTTGGGAACCTGATGTCATGGAACCTATGTACATACTAAACTAAAGTTGTTTCATGAAAAATGATTGTCAAAGAACTCCGTGGGCCACACTAAAAAAGTTTTGTTTTAAGATAGTGCTATTAATATAGGATAGTTGTAATACCAACTCTTCATATTTTGACTAAACTTTGATGAAGAGTTTGTAAATATTTTATATTAATATCTTATCATACAACTATCTTGGTTTTACTATATTTCTGTGTTATAGCAGATTTTATGAATGTATAGATTAGTGACATGTTCTAATTAGGTTTTGTTAAAGGCTAAACTAGCTAGGGAATGTGACATTTATCTCAATTTTAATTACAAAAATTAGATAACTAATATATTTATTTTGTTTTCCATTATGACAGACTAGAAGAAAAAATGAAGAAAGTCAAACATGCGTAACAACTTCTTGATGAATTCCAAAAAGTTCCAATCTACCAAGACAGACTTTATATAAGTATATACATATATATATGTTTGTATATATAAGTTGACATATTAATATAAACTTGAAATTTACGAGAGTAAAAGACATATAAATTTTCAGACTTCTTATAATTATATTATATGTTTTAATCGACTGCCTTTAATGCATGCTATTTATCTTTATCATTAATCCTTATCATTTTTAAAATTTTTTTTACAACCGTGCATCCCAAAGACATTAAACTAGTTAATGACTAAAGTGATGTGATATATACACTACTAAAAAGAGGGGATTACACGACGGTTTTTGACCGTCGTGCAAAGTTTACACGACGGTTACAGAACCGTCGTGTAATCCATTGTCGTGGAAGATAACACGACGGTTATATGAACCGTCGTGGTATCTAAATTTACACGACGGTTAACACCCGTCGTGTAATCCCGTATTTAAGTAGAAAAATCGTGGTGTAAAGCGGACTTTACACGACGGACATATCGAAGACCGTCGTGTAAAGCGGACTTTACACGACGGACATATGAAGACCGTGGTGTAAAGCGGACTTTACACGACGGACATATGAAGACCGTGGTGTAAAGCGGACTTTACACGACGGACATATCGAAGACCGTCGTGTAAAGCGGACTTTACACGACGGACATATGAAGACCGTGGTGTAAAGCGGACTTTACACGACGGACATATGAAGACCGTCGTGTAAAGCGGACTTTACACGACGGACATATGAAGACCGTCGTGTAAAGCGGACTTTACACGACGGACATATGAAGACCGTGGTGTAAAGCGGACTTTACACGACGGACATATGAAGACCGTGGTGTAAAGCGGACTTTACACGACGGACATATCGAAGACCGTCGTGTAAAGCGGACTTTACACGACGGACATATGAAGACCGTCGTGTAAAGCGGACTTTACACGACGGACATATGAAGACCGTGGTGTAAAGCGGACTTTACACGACGGACATATGAAGACCGTGGTGTAAAGCGGACTTTACACGACGGACATATGAAGACCGTGGTGTAAAGCGGACTTTACACGACGGACATATCGAAGACCGTCGTGTAAAGCGGACTTTACACGACGGACATATGAAGACCGTGGTGTAAAGCGGACTTTACACGACGGACATATGAAGACCGTGGTGTAAAGCGGACTTTACACGACGGACATATGAAGACCGTGGTGTAAAGCGGACTTTACACGACGGACATATCGAAGACCGTGGTGAAAAGCGGACTTTACACGACGGACATATCGAAGACCGTGGTGAAAAGCGGACTTTACACGACGGACATCTAAAAGACCGTGGTGTAAAGCGAACTTTACACGACGGACATCTAAAAGACCGTGGTGTAAAGTCCACTTTACACGACGGACATATAGAAGACCGTGGTGTAAAGTTTCGGAGTATATCGTGAAATGGCAAAAATCAAGAGACAATTCAAGATATGAACAACATTGATCAAGGTAAAAACATACCAATTATTATATATTACAAAGATGGAATGTCATAATCAACGAATTCCATTACATGACCACACCATTCACTCCTAATCAAATCCAAATTATCAGAAGTGAAAATTCCATTAAACACTATTTCCCTCATAAAACCTAAAATGAAATAACCACATTTGACACTTCCCTCTTGGAGAGGACAAGGCCGGTTCGAGATTTTCGTTTTACAATCTCGTCTCCTTCTAATTCCTTCGCCGACCGTAATCTTCCAATCCGTTAAGGCCCTAGCAAATTGGTAAAGTTCAAGCTAATTAATATGCATATAATTAAGATTAACAAAAAAAATTAGCATACAAAAATTGCCTTACATGTTTATGAGTTCGGTAAAATCGTCTCGTTTCTTCTCTCGAAAAGGATCAAAATAAAGGACGAGGTCCTCCCATGGGTCAATGACTCCCAAAACCACAACACTACAAATTACACACCACGCAAGTTATTAAAGTATTGTGTGTTCGTAGTTTTGTTAGAAAATAAGAAATTGAGTAATATGGAAGTCACCTTGCTTTTCTTTAAAAAAAAATAGTCACGGCCTTGATGGGAACACGGGGAGAGAGAGGTGGTGGCGACGGCAGCGGCGGCGGTTTGGGACAAGTTTGACGTGGTGGCGGCGGCGTGACCGGATTTTAAGTTGGGGGGGCGGGCGAAGGAGGTGGGGAGGAGAAAAGTTTGAGTTGTCTAAAGTGTTGAAGATGAAAATGATGATAAATGAAAAGGAAAGTGTATTTAAGTAATGGGTTTTCGTGCGAATTCCAAAACATAAAATTTGAAAATTTTGAAAATTTTCGGAGGATTACACGACGGTTTTTGTAACCATCGTGTAATCCTTTTTTTGAAAATTTTCAAATTTTGAAAATTTGAAATTTGAAAATTTTCGGAGGATTACACGACGGTTTTGCTTAAAACCGTCGTGTAATCCTTTTTTTTTTTTGAAAATTTGAAAATTTTAAAAATTTCCGGAGGATTACACGACGGACATTATGTCCGCCGTGTAATCCTTCGATACACGAGGATTAATCCTTAGATTACACGAGGATTACACGACGGACATTATGTCCGTCGTGTAATCCTTCGATTACACGAGGATTACACGACGGACATTATGTCCGTCGTGTAATCCTTCGATACACGAGGATTACACGACGGACATAATGTCCGTCGTGTAATCCTTCGATTACACGACGGACATTATGTCCGTCGTGTAATCCTTCGATACACGAGGATTACACGACGGACATTATGTCCGTCGTGTAATCCTTAGATTACACGACGGACATTATGTCCGTCGTGTAATCCTTCGATACACGAGGATTACACGACGGATATAATGTCCGTCGTGTAATCCTTCGATTACACGAGGATTACACGACGGACATTATGTCCGTCGTGTAATCCTTCGATACACGAGGATTACACGACGGACATAATGTCCGTCGTGTAATCCTTCGATTACACGAGGATTACACGACGGACATTATGTCCGTCGTGTAATCCTTCGATACACGAGGATTACACGACGGACATTATGTCCGTCGTGTAATCCTTAGATTACACGAGGATTACACGACGGACATTATGTCCGTCGTGTAATCCTTCGATACACGAGGATTACACGACGGACATAATGTCCGTCGTGTAATCCTTCGATTACACGAGGATTACACGACGGACATTATGTCCGTCGTGTAATCCTTCGATACACGAGGATTACACGACGGACATAATGTCCGTCGTGTAATCCTTTTTTTTTTTAATTTGAAAATTTTAAAATTTTGAAAATTTGAAAATTTGAAAATTTTGAAAATTTTTGGAGGATTACACGACGGTTTTGAGCGGATTACACGACGGTTATAAAAACCGTCGTGCAATCCTTTTTTTTTAATTTGAAATTTTGAAAAATTTGAAAATTTTCGGAGGATTATACGACGGTTTTATATAACCGTCGTGTAATCCTTTTTTTTTTCTTTTTTTTTTTGAAATGCTGCCGGATTACACGACGGTTCCAAGAAAACCGTCGTGTAATCTTGTTTAAGACGACGGTTTCACAAAAACCGTCGTGTATTTTCTGTCGTGTAAGCCAGCTTTTGTAGTAGTGATATAATTCAAGAATTAAATGAATAAATTATCTTTTTTTCCCCTTCATAATTACAGTGTTAAAAGCATTCATGTGCATAATGTTTTTTTTTTCTTTTTTCTTTTTTGTTTTTTGAAATTAACCAGAGAATTACACCCTCTAGAGACTCCAAGAATCGACATACCCAAGAAACCCAATTCCACAGTTTCGCTCTCTAGTGTTTCCCAGTTCTCTCTCTAGAATTCTCTTACTTACTCTCTTGTAACACTTATTCTATTATTACTCTTTCCTCACTGAAAAATAGAAAAACTAAGTCTATTTATACTATCAAGCTGTTACAAGATGTATCTGCAACTGACTAAGAATTACAACTAATTCTAACTAACTCCGTTACAGCCTCTGTTCTTCAGTTTTCACTGTCTACACAGTCTCAATCTGCTTGTTGTCCACGCACTAGTCCACTAATGTTCTGTCTACACACCAACCAGCAATGTACCTGACCACTCCAGATTTCACCTTTTCCATTTTAGTATTTGTCTCAACTTTCAACAATCTCCACCTTGAGACTGATGCTCCCTAAGAGTCTGCAACTTTGCTCCTAACTCCCAGATTTCATTCTCCACATACACAGTTCCAAAAAATTCTTTCACACATTGTTCCCTGCATTCGTGCTTTCCATAGAGTAATTCCACAACCCAAGTTCTTCTCAAGTACGACAACATCCCCTTGACTCCTTCCAAATATCTTCTCCCTGGTTTAGCCAAGTATTTGCTCACCAAACTAACATGAGAAACGAACAACGTACCCTGTGCTCTATCTTTATCAAACTCCTGCTTCAGCATCGTCTTGACACCACCAATTCCTGCATTGTCTAGACACGACACTAGCACATCATCTACTTCTAGCAAACAGTAGACAAACTTCTTATCTTGAAGCTCATTGAAGTACTCACAACTTCCAAAGTCGTCCTTGCTAAAAGCCTTATCGATCCTCGTTGTCTTTGACCTCTAATCTACTTCTTGGCTGACCCGTGTAAATCACCCCTTCAAGATCATCTTTCCTCTTGAATATCCATTTACACCCAACCAAGTACTGCCGTCCTTGAGACTTTCCCACCAAGCTGCAAGTTTGAATTTCTATGAGTGACTCAAACTCCCTTTGCCTAGCCTTTTTCCATTTATCACCAGAGACGAACAAATGAAGACAGATTTTTTATTGAGATTAACCAGAGAATTACTCCAAGAATCAACGCACCTAAGAAACCCAATTCTACAGTTTCTTTGTCCAGTGTTTCCCAATTCTCTTAGAATTCTCTTACTTTCTTTCCTATAACTCTTATTCTCTCATTACTCTTTCCTTACTGAAAAATAGAAAAAGTAAGTCTATTTATACTACCAAGCAATTACAAGATGTATATGCAACTAAGAATTAAAACTAATTCTAACTAACTCCGTTAGAGCCTCTGTTCTCTGTTTTCACGATCCCACTGCCTACACAGTCTCAATCTACTTGTTGCCTACATACTGGTCCACTGATGTTCTATCTACACCCCAGTCAGCAATGTACCAAACCACTACAGATTTCACCTTTACTTTTTTAGCATCTGTCTCAACTCTCAACAATATGTTTTTTTTTTTTTTTTTTTTTTTTGGGGGGGGGGGCAAAAATCGTTCCTTTGGATATATATAGGATCTCAGAGAAGTGAGAACACAGCCCGAAATGCCCAAACAACTTTTGTGAACTCTCTAAGTCATATCCCGCTACATTGTTGCCAATTAGTCAATAAAGCATGTCGTCCTCTCCTTTGATCATCCCATAATTGGCCTGACAAGTGGGGATAGATATATATATGTTTTATTTTGTTGCTAAAGAACCTTATAATGTCCTAACTTACGAGAATAGTCTTTTGATTTATGAAAGTATGACGATGAGTTAACATCTTATTTGAATGGTAATATTGCGGACAATATATATTTGTAATAATTAAAAAAAAAAAAGCATAAGTTTCTTCTGCTCACGGAGCATTCAAAAAAAAAAAAAAAAACTACTATATATGAGGCAAATAAATCCATTGCTTACCTGCTTATCCTCTAAGCGAAAACTTCATTAAAGGGGTCAAATGCGAATTGGTACAATTTTTTCAATCGCAATCAAGTGAACAGCCACTAGAAAGGTTACATTTGAGATAATAAATAATGACAAAGAGATGATATAGTCGCCTGTAGAGCAACCAACACTCGAGAATTCCGGGGGGAAGGAAACGACTTCATACTTTTTCTCTTAACGAAATTTTATATATATATTTTTTAGATAAGATTAATACCTCTATATATTAGACAACAAACAACACTGTCAATTAAGCAAAAGTATCTTAAATTTGGCTCACCTTCCTTGTAAACCCTTGATGTCGGAGAATACGGAACCAGATTTGTCTTCCCAGCCACAACGAATCCTAACGGTGCCATCTTCAATCATTTCAGATGGTTCCCCACCAAGCCTCACATTTTCCTCCTCGTTATGCTGCAGTTGCATTGCAAACTCCAGATCCCCAAGCACTTCCTTCATCGAAGGCCTTTCTGCTCCATCATCAAGCGTGCAACTCACCGCGATCTCACAGAACTTCTTTAAACACTCCGGCCCAATCTTATCTGTCAAAAATGGATCAATGATATCCTTAAGCTTTCTCTCTTGATAACAACTTCGGACCCACTCAGCTATGTACATTTGCTTTCTCTCCACCGTTCGCATTATAGGTGGCCTACCACATAGAACTTCACACAAAACTATGCCGAACGAGTACACGTCGGACTTTTCAGTCAACAATTGTCGTCTGTAGTACTCGGGGTCTAGATACCCGAAACTACCCTTGACCATAGTGCTGACGTGGGTCTTCGACAAGGTAGTTGGGCCCACTTTTGCCAAACCAAAATCCGAAACCTTGGCCACAAATCTCTCATCCAATAAAATGTTGCTTGCCTTTACATCGCGGTGAATGATCGTGTGCTTCACACCTCTATGGAGATAATGCAAGCCACTAGCTGCTCCGATGCAAATTTGGAGCCGTTGCTTCCAAGTAAGTGGTGGGTTATAGGTATTGTAGAGATGACTAGAGAGAGTGCCACGCGGCACGTACTCGTAGACGAGGATCATCTCGCCATTCTCGTTGCAATAGCCTATTAGAGCGACGAGGTGGCGGTGGCGGAGATGGGAGAGCATCTCGATCTCGGTTGTGAACTCATGAGCCCCTTGCGATGATTGAGGCTTCAGTCGTTTGACCGCAACCGTTGTTGCCCCACCATTGAGGTGTGCTTTGTAGACGTCACCGAACCCTCCGACCCCAATGATGAAGTTATCATCGAAGTTGTTGGTGGCAGCTCGAATTTCTGCCAACGAAAAGTATCGACATAGCTCCGACGGCAAGGGTGTGCCTTGACTATTGCTTGAGCCTGATTCTTTGAGTTTTTTCCTTTGTCGGAGAATAAAGACTCCGATTATGCAGAGTAAAATCAAGCCGGAAAATACACAAGAAACAACTTCGATGATTGCTGTTCGATTTTTCTTCCCGTTACTCTGTTGTGGAAGCGGTGGGACATTTGTGGCTCGAGATGATGGATCAGGATTTGGACCGGCAAGATTGCCCATGGTGTCGCTCAATTTGAAGATCTCTAGTCCATTCAAGATAGCATCAACGTAGCCAGTGTTTGCATCTGTGGGGTTAGCTTGCAGAGCAACAGAGAGGTTGATTTTCTTCTGACCTTCCTCCCCAAACTTTAAGTCCACGTAGTCTCTAAAGTAAGGTTTATATTGGCCACCACTAAACAAGACCACGTCGAAATTATGCTCTGCAGTTTTATTTGCGATAAAGAAGGGAAAGACTCGGTCACCTTTTTTACTGAAGTGTGGTTCAATCTCGCAGAAGTGCAACCTTAACAAGTAACTGAATCCAGAATCCACGGGAAATTCCCAGGTGAGCTTGTAACTCCTGATCAGATTTTTATCTTTACGATCATCCCCTGTAGCCCGGGCTGTCTTATAGACATCAGCTGGTGCTGCATAAGACGAAATATTGTCTCTGAATTTGAGGTCAGTGTTGGTGTCCAGAACTGGCAAAGTACTTACGCCCTCTACCATCAGGTAATCATCCTCCTTGTCCCATTTCCGGAACATGCCGGTGTCATAAAGGGGAGATATAGCGTTTCCTCCGATGTTTATGCGATACATCGTCTCCAAAGCAGTTCTGTTTTCCAGGTTAAAGAACTCCGACCGTTCCAGAAGACTAATTTCATTGTCTCCCGCTTCCGAATAATAGAGATTGGAGGGCATGGATACCACCTCGATGCCATTGACGAAAGCAAAGCCGCCCGAAATTAAAGAACTAGGAGTGAACGTGATGTTCAGACTTGACTGATCAGCAGTTACGCAGAATTCTCTCTTTATGGCTCCTGAGCCAAGAGCATCAGCAGTAAGGGAAACGCTGAAGTTGTTTAGAAGCGTGTATCGACCGACCTTAACAGAGAAGAAGGCTGTGATACGATTAAAGTCTCCATAAGAAGCTGAAAAGAAATAAAGCCTGATGAACTTGGGGCCGGGAGTTACTGGTATCTTGTAGGTGAACGCGGAGTGCGAGAGGCGTGCTGTTCTGTAAGGGACCATGTCTACTATTTGTTGCTCAGAGGCTTCCAAGGTGACCGAATCTTTATTTCGGCCTTCAGACGGACTAAAATATTTGGAGTTGATGTCTCCCATCCAGCTCCGCGGGTCTAGTGATGTGTTGTTTCCTGAAAAGCCACAGTCAATGGCTATGTCGTCCACAGGGTCGTAACGAAGCTGTTGCTCAACGGTGCTTGCAGTGAGGTACAAGACGATGAGAACAGTCGTTAGGCTCTGAAGATGAAGATGTTTTTTGCAGGTGTCTGTGATGGCCGAAATAATAACCATAATTATTTTAAAGTGGGAAATGGCAAAAGCAATTATCACTCCTAATCTCCAAGATAGAAACTTAGAAATGGGTGTTCAGTTATCATCTAAACCGACAGTGTTTTTTTTTATAAGGAAAAAAAAAAAAAAAAAAAACACTCCAAATTCCCAAGTTGACCTAAAGCGACAATTGGGAGTTTGGAGTTGACTGTAATATAAAATTGCCCGTTTGCTATTTCTAAGAGCCTTCTCTTGCTTTTGAGTTTGGACCGAGTTAAGGTTTGCGCCAGTATTTGGTTATATTAATATCATGTCCAAAGTTGTATAGGCTATCGCTATCAGAGCAATAAAATTTTTATGCAGATATATATATATATATGTATACATTCATATATTCGAAATTGTTTAGATAGAAATTACTATTCTTTAATATTTTTTTATAGTACTTGAAATCACGTACTGATGAAGGAATTACAAACTTTAGATACGGTTAGATTGGAATCAAATTAAGAATATAGTTTATTGGTTTTGCTAACTATGTGAGAAACAGCTCTATATATATATATATATATATATATATATATATATATATATCTATTTAACATAATTCTCTAGTTATACATGAGAGTAATCTATAGAGTAATGTTCGGGATATCATCTTTAACCTCAACTTTTTGAGTATCGACTCTGTGTCATATTTTTATTGATATACGCAATCAATTGATGTGTTAATATATTAAACACTTACCAATAAAAAAATGACAATTTGTACGCCACATAAAATTCTCCTTTAAAAGTGAGCGGTAGGTCATTGATGTTGACCAATTTAATATGAGAAGTCTTTGCAAATTGCACAATGCCATTTCACTCGAAATCCGGGAATCATTTGCCTCAAATTGTCATCATCTTATTGTAGCATTTCTTATATTCCACGATGACTTTTCTTTTGTCAAATTCATAATTTGTTTTATTGCTAAGACGACAATGACTTTCACTAAAATAAAAAATAATACTAATAGAAGGACAAATAAAAAAAGACTTGACTTAGACTACACGTAGCGGATGCGGACTGGCATGTAATAAATTAAGAAGATTCCCTAACGGGCAGTAATATGGCTTTTTTAAAAGCTTAAACTTTGGGGCACTTTAAAAAAATATATGGGAGAAAAGACTTTGGGGGTACTTGATCTTTCTGGTGAATTAATTGGTGCTTATCTAATATGCATTTCTATTATTTCCGTAAATCTTCTCTCTTTGATCTCAAGCATTGCTTTCCCGCATTTTTCACCAAAATGAAAAATATATATTTATAATCTTATAATCTAATATTCCGTTTGAATTAACTATTATATAATAATCATAAACATTTGTTTGATTAATTATTAAATGAATTTATTTGAATATTTAACTATTTCATAAAATTCAATTCGGAAATCAAATATAAATTTTTACTTTCTCAAATATTTACTATTCAAATGTTGGCTTTAATAAAAATTATTGAAACACTGTTTCATTTAAATGCACAATTCAAATTTTACATTTAATTGCGTTCTATAATCTAAATGGGTTATAATTATTGAATTAACAAATATTTGTACGTGACTATACTTAGGATCCTGGTGGTTTGTTTGGTCGTAGGTGGCTCATGCGTTGGGTGCTATGGTTTGGCAAGCTTGCTTTCGTGTTTGGTTTTTTACAATCTCAATTTTCAGCCAATAATTTTTTTTAAGGAAAAATAAAGGTGATTCAATGCTGAAATAGCTTTTTTTTTTTTTAATTATTATTATGTTAACCTTCATTACATTGTTAAACAAAATTCTAGAACAAGAAAGTGCATTATTACATTAATCTCACGATTTTACAGCTTAACCTATAATTGTCATAGTAGAACATATGAATTTCACGAATCTTCTTTGATAGGCCTGATCCCAGTTCCTTAACTAAAAGATTAAAAACTGACAGGATACTGAAATTACTCAACATATAATAAATCATATACACACACTTAGGTCGCTAGTTGTTGTATTAGCCTACTTTATTCTATGAAGAAATAGAACGTGGAAAATATATGGCATACTATTTCAACACTGAAAAGCAGAATATATATAGTTTATAGAATACTTAACCGACTCTAAATATATTCTAGCTAACAGAATCCTAAGAAAGAAAAGGAAGATTACAAAAGATTACAATATAGAATAGGGAGATTAAATATTAAAATGTGACATAAGGGTAATTCAGAACATATGGACATATTTATTTATGAAATGAGTTAGTTTTAAGTGTTTGATCAAATAACGTGAAAAACTCTAACTTTATAAAGTTGAAGTTTTAAATGGACTAAGATAAAGCACACGAAATGATTACTTGACATATACCAAATGACTACCTTAACCCAAGGAAATGATCACAACTAATGGAATTGGGCCTTACAAGCCCAATATTGGATGGAAGGAATACACTTAGGTGACTCATTGTCGCCTTGATTGATTAATTAATTGAAGAATAAACAAATAAATAAACTAACAAATACATAAGAAAATGTAATTATGCAAAAAAAAAAATTTAATTAATTAATTAATTAATTATAAGAGTTAATAAGTGATAAGTAGCTGTGTAAATAAGATTATTCTATTGAATAACTACATAATTATAATATATGATTAATTAGAGATTAATTAATCATTAATCATTGATATAATTATTAAAATAACTATGGATGATTAATTAGAGATTAATCAAACATTAATTATTAGATTAATCAAATTATTAATTATTAATACGAGAATTAATAATTGATAATTATTATATGACTGAGGAATTTAAGGAGAAGTATTTCAACACGGAAGTTATGGAAGCTCAGCAGCACGAGTTTAACAATTTCCGCCAAGGAAATTTGTCGGTGGCGGAAGCCGTGAGAAAGTTCGAGCAGTTAGCATGTCTTTGCCCTCACCTCATCAGTTCCGAGAGGGACAAAGTAAGGAGGATGATGAGGATGTTCCGCTCGGACTTGGCCGTGGTGATTAGTAGTGGCCCTCACCCACCGCTCACTGTTGCGGAATGTGTTAGCCGAGCAGTTCGAGCCGAATACTGGGTGGGACAGAACAAGGTGCAACGGGCTCAGTTCTTTAAGGAGAAGAATGAAGAGAAGGCCCTCGCCAAACAAAACCAGACCAGGCCCAGCCAAGCCCAGCAGTCGAAGGGTCAAGGAGAATCTTCTGGCCAACACGGCAACAACAAGCCGTATAGGAACAACCAGCAGAAGAGAAAGTGGAATGCTGGAGGACCAGGGAACCAACAGAATCTTCCCCAGAAAAAGAATGCTCCCGACAACAACGGGAATCCCCCTGGTCAGAAATGTGGGAGAGGCACCTAGGAGACTGTCGAGCCGGGACAAACCGCTGCTACCTGTGTGGCAAGGAAGGCCACTTTGCAAAGAATTGCAATGCCAATGTCCAGAATCAGCAGAACTACCAGAGGGGTCAGGGAGGTCAGCTACACGCCGCCCAGATGAAGCTTGAAGGACCGGCAATTCCGCAATACCGAGTTGAAGCCCCGGAACCACAGGGACGTATCTATGCCTACACCAAGGAGGATGTTCAAGCTGAACCATCCACGGTGGTGACATGTCAGCTTTCTTTTGCCCAACAAGATGCTTATGTGTTGATTGATTCTGGAGCTACGCATTCTTTTACATCACCTAGATTTGCAAAGAAACTAGGTAGAGAAAATGATAAGATTGGAAGAACCTTCCGTGCTGCATTACCCTCCGGGGAAATTTTGTTGTCTGATTATTGGATACGCCATATTCCAATAATTATATGCTGTAGAGAGATGTACGTCAACCTGATCGTCATCAATTTGTACTACTACGACGTAATCCTGGGTATGGATTTCCTGGGAAAGTACAACGCAGTAATAGACTGCTAACGTCGCGCTGTCACGTTCAAGCCAGCTGGAGACAAGGAGTTCACCTTTCGAGGATCGACCCCGAAGCAGCCGAAGATGTTTATCTCTGCACTAAAGGCTAGAAAGATGTTGGCCGAAGGATGTCTTGGATTTCTAGCCAACATGGTGGATAAGACACAAGAAACTAAGAGTAAGCCGGATGAAGTACCGATAGTCAGGGAATTTATAGAAGTTTTTCCCGAAGATTTGCCAGGATTGTCGCCAGAGCGAGAAATCTCCTTTAAAATTGAGATACTTCCTGGATCAGCACCAGTGTCCAAGGCACCTTATAGGATGTCGCCTGCTGAACTAAAGGAATTGCAAGTTCAGTTGAAGGAGCTCCTGGATAAAGGATTTATCCAACAGAGTTATTCACCTTGGGGAGCCCCAGTGTTGTTTGTTAAGAAGAAAGATGGTACTCTTAGGATGTGCATTGACTATCGGGAATTGAACAAGATCACCATCAAGAACAAGTATCCCTTGCCTAGGATCGACGATCTGTTCGACCAACTAAAAGGAGCCTCAGTCTTTTCGAAGATTGACCTGCGATCAGGATATCACCAGCTCCGAATTAAGGAAGGAGATGTTCCGAAGACGGCGTTTCGTACGCGATATGGGCACTACGAGTTCCTTGTGATGCCGTTTGGACTGACAAACGCTCCAACCGCCTTCATGCACCTGATGAATCGGGTATTTAAGGACTACTTGGATAAATTCGTCATTGTCTTTATAGACGACATTTTGATTTATTCGACGTCAAAGGAGGAGCATGAGGAACATTTAAGGATCGTTCTACGGATTTTAAGGCAAAACCAGCTTTATGCCAAGTTCTCAAAGTATGAATTTTTGTTGGAAAAGGTTCATTTCTTAGGACATGTGGTCTCTAAGGAAGGTATATCCATAGACCCGGCTAAGATTGAAGCGGTAAGTAAGTGGCCAGCTCCTAAGAACGTTTTCCGAAGTACGCAGTTTCCTCGGATTAGCGGGCTATTACAGAAGATTTGTGGAAGGATTTGCCAAGATTGCGGCACCACTTACTGCGCTCACAAGGAAGGGAAAGGCATATGAATGGACGGCTAAGTGTGAAGAGCACTTTCAAGAGCTCAAAAGTAGGCTGACGAGCGCTCAAATCCTCACAATTCCAGTTGTGGAGGAAGAGAACTTCGTGATATACAGCGATGCTTCTAAGATAGGATTGGGAGCTATACTCATGCAGAATGGAAAAGTAATCGCGTATGCGTCTCGACAGCTTAAGGAACACGAAAAGAACTATCCGACGCATGATTTGGAGCTTGCGGCGGTAGTATTTGCATTGAAGATTTGGAGGCACTACCTTTACGGCATAAAATGTGAAGTATATACGGATCATCAGAGCTTGAAGTATATCTTCACCCAAAAGGAGCTTAACATGAGACAAAGAAGATGGCTCGAATTGGTGAAGGATTACGACATAGATATCCGATATCATCCAGGGAAGGCTAACAGGGTAGCCGATGCCCTCAGTCGGAAGTCGTCTTCCTTGATGATGTCAATCCGGTCATTGACTGAACCTCTTCAAAAGGAGTTAATGGAAGCCAGAATCGAGCTTGTTATGGGAGGTTTAGCTGACCTAACCTTCCAACCTACCATTTTAGATGGGATGAAGGAGCGTCAAGAAGCAGATGCCTCGCTGCTTAGGACGAAAAACGAAGTATTAGAAGGAAAGGAGTCGGATTTCAATGTCTCTGATGAGGGCATACTCTGTCAGAAGAATAGATTGTGCATTCCTAATGAGGACAATCTAAAGGAACGGATCATGAAAGAAGCCCATGAGACTCCGTATTCTGTTCATCCCGGAGCCACGAAGATGTATAAGGATTTAAAGGAGAGCTTTTGGTGGCCCAAAATGAAGAATGACGTTGCTACATTCGTCAGTAAGTACCTTACTTGTCAAAAGGTAAAGGCGGAACACCAACGTCCAGGAGGAGAATTGCAGAAAATTTCCATCCCAGAATGGAAATGGGATTAGGTGACGATGGATTTCGTGGTTGGTCTACCCCGAACTCCTAGCGGCAATGATGCTATTTGGGTGATCGTTGACCGATTGACAAAGTCCGCACACTTTATGGCCATCAAGCTCAGCTTCTCAATGGAACAACTGGCAGAATTATATGTGGCCCAGATCGTTCGCTACCATGGAATTCCGAAAACGATTATCTCGGATCGCGACGGTCGCTTCACTTCCAAGTTTTGGAAAAGTGTACATGAAGCAATGGGTACAAAGCTTGCATTTAGTACAGCTTTTCACCCTCAGACGGATGGACAATCAGAAAGGACCATTCAGACGCTAGAAGATATGTTACGAGCATGCGTAATGGATTTCAAAGGAACATGGGATAAGAAGCTTCCTTTGATCGAGTTCTCGTACAACAACAGTTTCCACGCTTCAATTGGAATGGCTCCTTATGAAGCTTTATATGAGAGAAGATGTAGATCTCCAGTCCACTGGTACGAGACAAGAGAAAAAGAGCTTGTGTCTACGGACTTTATCCGACAAACCACAGAAGCCGTAAAGCTTATACGACAAAGGATGGAGACTGCATTTAGTCGGCAAAAGAGTTATGCCGACAAACGCCGAAGACTACTAGAATTCCAAGTAGGAGACTTGGTTTTCCTCAAAGTCGCTCCATTCAAGGGAGTTATGAGGTTCGGAAAGAAGAGGAGGTTAAGTCCAAGATATATAGGGCCGTTCGAAATAATCGAAAGGATTGGTAATGTGGCCTACAGGTTGGCTCTACCCCAGGAGTTAGCATATGTGCACAACGTATTTCATGTGTCGATGCTAAAGAAATACATTCCGGATCCCTCACACGTAATCAAGCATGAACCAATCGAGATTCGTGAAGACCTGACTTATGAAGAGATGCCAGTCCAAATCTTGGCACGAGAAGAAAAAGTGCTAAGAAACAAGGTCATACCGTTAGTAAAGGTATTATGGAGAAACCGCCATATTGAAGAAGCGACATGGGAACGGGAAGAAGACATGAAAAGAAACTATCCCGATTTGTTCTAATTTTCGAGGACGAAAATCCTTTAAGGAAGGTAGGTTGTAAGACCCGAAATTTTGTAGACTTGTGATCTCCTTGTTCATAAGGAATTAAAGCTCAAATTATATGTTTCTAATGTGTTTTATGAAAAATTATGAATAGTAATGAGAAACTCATAATTTTATTTATCAATGTTCGAGTCCTCATTAAATTGACTATGAGACTCCATGAATAATTTATTAGCTATGTATGAGGTTTTTAAAGGAAAAAAAACGAGAAAGGATATAATTTTACCAAAGTCAACTTTGACAAAAAAAAAGGTCAAAGTTTGACCAACAAAAAGTCAAATGGTTGACTTTACAAACTTCGAAGTACAATCCGGAAAGAGTTCCGAGATTAATATTTTATGATCAAAATAGCAAGAATAAGCCTTAAAAACCACCCTAGAAAAATAAAGCACACCAAGTTAGAATTAAGGGCAAAAAGGTCTCCAAAAAATAAGGAAGGAAGTTTTTTGGTTCGATTTTACATAGAAAATTTTGGACGAAAATACGGAGCACATTATTGGAAAATTCCAGCAGCCAAAACCATGGGTGAGTGGGAGAGAAGGAGAAGAGAAATCAGAAAAAATTCTTGGAACTTTTCTTCCTTGAGGTATTCGGGTTGCTAGGGAGAAAGAAGAGAAAATTTTGGAACCTTGAAGACCCATTTGTTGGAAAAATTGGATCCGGTATTGGAGTTACGGCGCAGCGGAAGTTTTAAAAATTTTATGCCGTTTCCGGAAAAGAAGCTCATGATGCATATAACAATAAATTAATTCATGATCAAGCGTACCTTATTTCTTGGATTCCGGAATTGCTAGAGCGTTTGACCAACGTGTCTTCTCTACTATTCTCGAGCTCCACGTCTCAAAGTGTGTGTGGGCACACGTTCTATGAATCCAAGCGACCGGTATTTCTTTCCGAAGTCTAGATCCCTCCTTCTCAATTCCGATGATCCTCGTTGAGAATTTGATCCAACTTCTTTCTTCAAAACTACAAAACAGAAACCGGTTAACCTCCTATGAAAATAATCACTTGGTTTAACCTTTCTCGCAGTTTTGATTCAATGGAATTTTCTTTCTTTTTCTCTCTCACAAGAAAGCCGAATTTTTGATGTGGAAGAAAAAAAAATTTTTTTTTTTTTATTAAAAAAACGTTTTTTTTTCTTTAAAATTATCAAAAATTTGTTTTTCAAGAACTCCTAGCCTTTATATAGTATTACAATCCTTTTCAAAATTTATCTCCTACTTGAAAAATAATTAATAATTATTTTCCGGATAAATATTGAACCAAAAGATCATACAACTTTAGGGCTAGATTCATTGAACCTAAAAACAAATTTCAAGAGGAAATCCCCTTTTAAAATTTGGCCACAAAGTGAGAGAAATCTTGATTGGTGGTTTAAATTTTAAATCAAGAATCTAGACTAGTCAAAAGATCCTAGTCCTATCTAGATTCAAACTTCTTTTAAACCTTTTCGAATTTAAATAGGATTCACATATTTGAATAAATATTTTCCATAAACATTATCCATATTAATTAATTTAAATTAATGAAATATTTCAAATTTTCTTTCCTCACAAAAACCATGCACCTCTTTAATTAGGAAAGAAAAATTCATGAAATAATCTCCATTATTTAAACCAATTAATAATTAAATGTTAGGAATATATTTAAATAATTTTGAAACAAAATTTTCTTCCCTCCATACAATTAAAAAACGTGCACCACTTTTAATTAGGAGAGAAAAATTTTGTTTTCCAAAATTCAAATACAATCTTATTTTCAAAATTCAAATTAACCAATCACATGTTGACAAATCATTTGTCTACAAATTTCACATGTCCAATCCTTTCTGGATTGCATGTTAGAGAGTACCATGTCTTAATAGACATTACAAAATTCCATTTACAATTTACCGATCTCATTAGGAACAAATCCCGAGACGCTTCGTGGAACTTTATGAGCTAATAGAGGGACCCGATGGAAATATGTAAAGAGGCTCCTATAATTGTGAAAAATTAATCCCAGATTAATTATCTATCAATTATCAACTTCAAAACTATTCCACTAAAAGTTTGAAGCTGAACTCCTGTTTACATACCGTATTACGAAAGCTCTCTCACGTAGTGCTTCTTCCATGATTTATTCATCGCTTGCTTAATCCCCATATGTTATCCATGATTGAATTAAGGACTTTTTCCGTTTTACCTTTTCAATCATTTTAACTTAAAGTTCAATTATTTTCTATTGAAAGAACCACCAATTGTAAAACCATACAATTGGAAAACCACCAGAGAACACAAAGTAAACCGATGGCCAAGATCTTGTTATACTATCTTTCAATCCCCGAATAATACCTTTAAGTAGATAACATTTACTATCATTAAGATAGCTATGGATTCCGTATCTATGAATCTTGATTTCTCCATCCATAAGTCATGCACCCAAAACACAAGTATGTTGACCATGAATTAACAGTGTCTCACCTTTAGTGCATCAAAGTACATAAGTCATGGATGCGAACTCAAGTAATCATTTCAGGATTAAGATTAATGCAGGATGATAATCAAAGTATCATTGATTCTTATAAACGGAATTATTAAACCGAATCAATTAACACTTTAGGTCCAGTCCAATGTCATACCTCAATACTGGCATACATTAAAGTTTCTACTCGGAACCTATCCGATGGTCAAGACAAACCATCCCTCCAAGGAAGTAGACAACCTTTACAATCTTATCATGAATAAGATCCCCAAATCTTATTCCGTTGATTGCGGACTATTTATTTAGACTGTTATCAAATTACCACGTCTTCTATGCATACCCCGTATACATATGGTAATTCGATATATTACCAACAGCCTAGGAGTATTTTATGTTTGCTCAAAATAATTATACAATCAACAAATGAAAGTAAATAGGACACAACTTATTAAACATGAATAATTTCCTCTTATTAATATCAAAATGTCATATTTACAAAAAATCCCTAAGATTTTCTATCCTTAGGGCACCTATAGATCCCAACAATCTCCCACTTGCCCTAAGCGAGTAAATGTGACATATTACGCATCCCCATGCCTTCGACGTGTTCTTCGAATCTTCTGGCCACCAAAGTCTTCGTGAACGGGTCAGCAAGATTGTCCTCCGATGCGATTTTGCAAACCGTCACATTTCCACTCTCAACAAAGCCTCTGATAATGTGATATTTTCTGTCAATGTGCTTACTCCTCTTATGATGCCTAGGATCCTTGGTATTAGCTACTGCTGCACTGTTGTCACAGTAGAGCACCATAGCTTTATCCATACCAGGAACGACCTCAAGGTCACTAAGGAACCTGCGGAGCCAAACCGCTTCCTTTGATGCCTCACTGGCTGCCACATACTCGGCTTCCATGGTCGAGTCAGCAATACAAGATTGCTTAACACTCCTCCACACAACGGCACCACCTCCAAGGGTGAAGACAGATCCTGAAGTCGATTTCCTTGAATCCTGATCTGATTGAAAATCAGAATCAGTATATCCTATAGGAACAAGGTCCTGACCGGAATACACTAGCATATAATCCCTCGTTCTCCGTAGATACTTGAGTATATGCTTGACCGCAGCCCAATGGTTCGGTCCCGGATTCGACTGATATCGACTTACCATACCAACCGTAAAACAAATGTCAGGCCTAGTGCATAACATAGCGTACATAAGACTACCTACTGCTGATGCATAAGGTACATTTTTCATACGCTCCCTTTCTTCCGATGTCTTGGGACAGTCATCTTTAGAAAGTTTGATTCCAATCCTGAAAGGTTGAGCACCTTTCTTGGAATCCTTCATAGAAAACCTCTCAAGTACTTTATCAATGTATAAAGCTTGGGAGAGTGCTATCGTTTTGTTCTTTCTATCTCTAAAGAGTTGAATACCAAGAACATAACTAGCTTCTCCTAAGTCCTTCATGTCAAACTGTTTGGCTAACCAAACTTTGACAAATGATAGTATTGCCACATCGTTTCCAATAAGCAATATATCATCCACATAGAGTACAAGGAACACCACTTTCTCGTTCTTGATACATTTATAAACACATGGTTCATCAATGTTTTGTTTGAATCCATAAGTTTTGATCGCTTGATCAAACCTAATATTCCAAGAACGAGATGCTTGCTTTAATCCATAAATGGATTTAAGCAACTTGCATACTTTGTCTTCTTGGCCTTTTGCCTTGAATCCGTCTGGTTGTATCATATAGATATCTTCCTCAAGAGAGCCATTTAAGAAAGCTGTCTTGACATCCATTTGCCAGATCTCATAATCGAGAGCAGCCGCAATGGATAAAAGAATGCGGATTGACTTAAGCATTGCTACAGGCGAGAAGGTTTCTTCATAGTCGATTCCTTCTTTCTGCGTATAGCCCTTCGCTACAAGTCTTGCCTTGAAAGTTTTCACTTTCCCATCCACACCTCTCTTCCTCTTGTATACCCACTTACACCCAATCGGTTTTATGCCTTGGGGTAAGTCTACAAGTTTCCAGACTCTGTTGGAATCCATAGATTCCATCTCGGCGTTCATAGCCTTTTGCCAAAGACTAGAATCAACATCCTCCATAGCTTTCTTGTACGTAGCCGGATCATCAATATGTTCTATGGATTCTGCTTCATAAACTTCACCACTGAACATGTACCTTTCAGGTTCCCTGATAATCCTCCCACTACGACGAAGCTCCTGTGGTTGTTGATTCTTTAGTGATTTTTCCGCAGGGTTTTCTGTGACTTTAGGAACATCCAAACCCGAAGTCATCTCCTCAAGCACTACTTTGCTACGAGGTTTAAAGTCTTCCATGTAACTTTCCTCAAGGGATGTTGCATGTGTTGAAACAAAGACTTTATTTTGCTTTGGATTATAGAACAGACCACCTTTTGTCCCTTTTGGATAGCCAACAAACAAGCACACTTCTGATCGTGACTCCAATTTCTTCGCTTCCTTATCCAGGACGTGTGCCGGACAACCCCAAATTCGAATATGATTCAAATTAGGTTTCCTACTCGTCCATAACTCATAAGGAGTTTTAGGAACCGATTTGGAGGGAACGTTATCCAGAAGATAGCATGCAGTTTGTATGGCGTGCCCCCAAAATGATAAAGGTAAAGTGGAATAACTCATCATAGACCGGACCATATCCAATAGGGTCCTATTCCTTCTCTCAGCTACACCATTCTGTTGAGGAGTACCAGGTGCAGTCAACTGGGATTGTATCCCATTCTCTATCAAATATCCTAAGAACTCATCCGATAGGTATTCCCCACCTCGATCCGATCGAAGTGTCTTAATGGACTTGCCTAATTGTTTCTCCGCTTCAGCCCGAAACTCTTTGAACTTGTCAAAGGCTTCGCTTTTGCGGGTCATTAAATAGACATATCCATACCTTGAGTAATCATCAATAAAAGTGATATAATACTCATACCCACCACGTGCTTCTATGTTCATGGGACCACAAACATCTGTATGCACAAGTTCTAAAAGTTTCTCGGCACGACCATCCTTGGCAGCAAAGTGCCGTTTAGTCATCTTGCCCTCCAAACAGGATTCGCATTGTGGCCAAGGTTCAACCTCGTACAAGTCGAGGCATTCATCTTTTACCATCCTTTGAATTCTGTTAAGGCTTATGTGACCAAGTCGTAAATGCCAAAGATATGATTTGTTAGAGTGAGAAGACTTATGTCTTTTAGAGTTCTTTTCCAATTCTGTATCAAGCAGTGAGTGCATCTTAGGTTTGATAAAATAAAGATTTCCATGCATCCATCCATTACAAATAAGAGAATTGTTTTTCCTAATAACAACTTTATTATTAAAAGAAACTGAATAAGAATCTTTAATTAAACAAGCTACCGAAATTAGGTTCCTCTTAAAATTAGGAACATAAAAACAATGTCTCAAAACAATAAACCTAAATTCATCAAAATAAAGATGCACTTCTCCCACTGCTTCAGCTCGCACCAACGTCCCATCGCCGGTTCTTAACGTAAAGTCCTCCTCATGCAGACTTCTCGTTACCTTGAACCCCTGTAGAGAAATACAAACATGATTAGTAGCTCCAGAATCTATAACCCAATTGTCCTTAGATTCTTCCACTAAACAACCCTCAAGATACAGGACATTGAAATTACCTTTCTGCTTTTGCAAAGCCAGGAAATCTCGGCAATCCTTCTTGAAATGTCCTTTCTTCCCACAGTGAAAGCACTTAACCTTTTTGGGGTCCACCTTTTGCTTCTTAGTCTTGGTAGATTTCTTAGAAGCAGGTGCATTCACCGCAGGCTTATTCCCCTTGTTCTTCCCTTTTTCCTTCTTCCTTTTGGGATTAGGAACAGACGAACTAGGTTCAGCCAAATTTGCCTCAGCCTTAGATCCAGAACCCTTAAAAATGTTCTCAAAGGCTTGCAACTCTTTCATCAATTCCGTTAAAGACATCTCCTTCCGGTTAAGGTTGTAGGATGCTTGAAACAAATCGAAATCCTTGGATAAGGTTTGAAAAACCATAACCAGTTGAGTTGCAGCAACGATCTCAGCCCCATTTGCCTGAGCTTCAGACAAATAAGCCATGACTGTCATCATGTGCTCCTTGATGGGAGTTCCAACCTTCTGCCTGCAGTTCATGAGACCTTTGATAGCATCGGTCTTAGCCTGGATAGTTTGTTCACCAAACATTTCCTCCAGGTTATCCATGATCTGCCTAGCAGTTTGATGTTCCTCATGCTGTTTCTGGAGCACGTTAGACATGCTCGCCCGAATATAGCACATGGCACTAAGGTTGGAATTGTCCCAGCGCTCAAGCGCTACAAAATCCCTATCAGGAGCATCGATCGTAGGCGTAGGTGGTCGAGGTTGGGTTAGGACAAAACTGTGTTTCTCAAAGTTTAGGACGATTAGCAAGTTCCTTTTCCAGTCATTAAAATTCTCGCAGTTAATTTGTTTTGCGTAAGTATCACAGATAAAGGGCTTGACATTTTGATCTATAATAAGAAAACATGTAATAAGTATGAGCAAACATCCTATCAGTTTATAAAATATGATTTTGTAATGAAACAAAAAGATCTATATGCAATCTAAATGTTCATGTGTAAAACCCTTAAAACACATACCTTACAACGACAATTCCTAGCTACCGCTTTCTAAGCTACCGAGGGGTAGTCATAGAATAACTAGCCAAGAACACGGATCCCTTCCGATTAATACATATTCATCCATGGAACAAACTCCATTAAATATATATTAACTATCGTTTATTTGGCCACTAATTTACATAACAGAGCCTCGAGGGAGGGTTAATAAATAAAGTAGTATGAGTGTGTAACCATCGTTTCCAATTTTGAATCCATATTTTACATCCGCCACCGAGGGGTGATCTAAACATAAAATATGCCCAAAATTGTTATCCTTTCGGAAATCCAAATCAGTGTGCGCTCTAGGTAAGATACCTATCCGAAGGGAATTCTCGGATCGAAACCGAGTAGTAGGCACTACCATGCGTAACTATTGGACCAACGATGGAGGCCGTAGGTCTTAGTGTGTAAAACCTTCTCCCACTCAATCTTTTAAATTAGGGTTTTTGTTTTTTATGCATAAACAATATTTATTGAGTGGCACTCCCTAGTTTATATGGCATGTTATCAATACATCATGAAATAGTATTACATATTCATATAGCAAGTCATCATCCATGGTTTGCAAAATATGTAAATAGCCGTGGATCATGATTCCATCCTAGAGAAAAGAAAATTGCAAAATTTACAAAAATTAACCGAAACATATATCGGCCTTCATTTGTAGATCCACGCCGTGTATCCTTCTTCAATGTGTCTTCCTTCTCCAATGTCACATCTTTTTAAATTTAAAATTAAATTTAAATTTCAAAAAAATTATATGTGATTTTTAATTTTAATCAAAATTACAAAATATCAAAATTTAAATTAAAATCCGGTTTATTAAATTTAAAATTTAAAATTTGAAATTTCCAAATTTCAAATTTAAATCACAAAATTTTAAAATTCATAATAATATCCATTAAATTTAAATTTAAATTTTCAATTTTGATTTCCAAATTATCAAAATCACATATCATTGGAAATTAAAATTTCAAAAGATTCTTGTGATTTTATTATTTTTTTTTAATACAAAAAAAAAATTTTTTTTTTAATTAAAAAATTTCTAAAAATAAAAAAATCACATCCTTTGAAAATTTCCATACCTTCGTTCATCTTCAATCTCCTTGAATCCATTGTAGCCCGAATTTTACAAAAAAATTCCTATGCCGTTTCCGGCTTACAAAATTTCTAGGAATTGAAAGAACGACCTAGCGGTGATTATAGACCGCATCTATTACACTTGAAAAACCTAGATACAAATTCTAACCTCTATGGAATCATGACCGGTAAAATTGAACAAGCATCATATATTATCAAAATAATATAAAGCATTCATCCATACATCCATTCATAATATATTTAACATACTCAAAATAAAACCTAGAGTGCCAACTCTCTAAAATATTTCATTAATGCATGGAGAGAAATTTATTTGATCAAATAATTTATATTATATGCATGATCATGAGTTGGCTCTGATACCAGTTGTTGGAAAAATTGGATCCGGTATTGGAGTTACGGCGCAGCGGAAGTTTTAAAAATTTTATGCCGTTTCCGGAAAAGAAGCTCATGATGCATATAACAATAAATTAATTCATGATCAAGCGTACCTTATTTCTTGGATTCCGGAATTGCTAGAGCGTTTGACCAACGTGTCTTCTCTACTATTCTCGAGCTCCACGTCTCAAAGTGTGTGTGGGCACACGTTCTATGAATCCAAGCGACCGGTATTTCTTTCCGAAGTCTAGATCCCTCCTTCTCAATTCCGATGATCCTCGTTGAGAATTTGATCCAACTTCTTTCTTCAAAACTACAAAACAGAAACCGGTTAACCTCCTATGAAAATAATCACTCGGTTTAACCTTTCTCGCAGTTTTGATTCAATGGAATTTTCTTTCTTTTTCTCTCTCACAAGAAAGCCGAATTTTTGATGTGGAAGAAAAAAAATTTTTTTTTTTTATTAAAAAAACGTTTTTTTTTCTTTAAAATTATCAAAAATTTGTTTTTCAAGAACTCCTAGCCTTTATATAGTATTACAATCCTTTTCAAAATTTATCTCCTACTTGAAAAATAATTAATAATTATTTTCCGGATAAATATTGAACCAAAAGATCATACAACTTTAGGGCTAGATTCATTGAACCTAAAAACAAATTTCAAGAGGAAATCCCCTTTTAAAATTTGGCCACAAAGTGAGAGAAATCTTGATTGGTGGTTTAAATTTTAAATCAAGAATCTAGACTAGTCAAAAGATCCTAGTCCTATCTAGATTCAAACTTCTTTTAAACCTTTTCGAATTTAAATAGGATTCACATATTTGAATAAATATTTTCCATAAACATTATCCATATTAATTAATTTAATTAATGAAATATTTCAAATTTTCTTTCCTCACAAAAACCATGCACCTCTTTAATTAGGAAAGAAAAATTCATGAAATAATCTCCATTATTTAAACCAATTAATAATTAAATGTTAGGAATATATTTAAATAATTTTGAAACAAAATTTTCTTCCCTCCATACAATTAAAAAACGTGCACCACTTTTAATTAGGAGAGAAAAATTTTGTTTTCCAAAATTCAAATACAATCTTATTTTCAAAATTCAAATTAACCAATCACATGTTGACAAATCATTTGTCTACAAATTTCACATGTCCAATCCTTTCTGGATTGCATGTTAGAGAGTACCATGTCTTAATAGACATTACAAAATTCCATTTACAATTTACCGATCTCATTAGGAACAAATCCCGAGACGCTTCGTGGAACTTTATGAGCTAATAGAGGGACCCGATGGAAATATGTAAAGAGGCTCCTATAATTGTGAAAAATTAATCCCAGATTAATTATCCATCAATTATCAACTTCAAAACTATTCCACTAAAAGTTTGAAGCTGAACTCCTGTTTACATACCGTATTACGAAAGCTCTCTCACGTAGTGCTTCTTCCATGATTTATTCATCGCTTGCTTAATCCCCATATGTTATCCATGATTGAATTAAGGACTTTTTCCGTTTTACCTTTTCAATCATTTTAACTTAAAGTTCAATTATTTTCTATTGAAAGAACCACCAATTGTAAAACCATACAATTAGAAAACCACCAGAGAACACAAAGTAAACCGATGGCCAAGATCTTGTTATACTATCTTTCAATCCCCGAATAATACCTTTAAGTAGATAACATTTACTATCATTAAGATAGCTATGGATTCCGTATCTATGAATCTTGATTTCTCCATCCATAAGTCATGCACCCAAAACACAAGTATGTTGACCATGAATTAACAGTGTCTCACCTTTAGTGCATCAAAGTACATAAGTCATGGATGCGAACTCAAGTAATCATTTCAGGATTAAGATTAATGCAGGATGATAATCAAAGTATCATTGATTCTTATAAACGGAATTATTAAACCGAATCAATTAACAACTTTA
>CM046379.1:33795783-33925300 GCA_025413485.1 Ficus microcarpa
AATAAAGTAGTATGAGTGTGTAACCATCGTTTCCAATTTTGAATCCATATTTTACATCCGCCACCGAGGGGTGATCTAAACATAAAATATGCCCAAAATTGTTATCCTTTCGGAAATCCAAATCAGTGTGCGCTCTAGGTAAGATACCTATCCGAAGGGAATTCTCGGATCGAAACCGAGTAGTAGGCACTACCATGCGTAACTATTGGACCAACGATGGAGGCCGTAGGTCTTAGTGTGTAAAACCTTCTCCCACTCAATCTTTTAAATTAGGGTTTTTGTTTTTATGCATAAACAATATTTATTGAGTGGCACTCCCTAGTTTATATGGCATGTTATCAATACATCATGAAATAGTATTACATATTCATATAGCAAGTCATCATCCATGGTTTGCAAAATATGTAAATAGCCGTGGATCATGATTCCATCCTAGAGAAAAGAAAATTGCAAAATTTACAAAAATTAACCGAAACATATATCGGCCTTCATTTGTAGATCCACGCCGTGTATCCTTCTTCAATGTGTCTTCCTTCTCCAATGTCACATCTTTTTAAATTTAAAATTAAATTTAAATTTCAAAAAAATTATATGTGATTTTTAATTTTAATCAAAATTACAAAATATCAAAATTTAAATTAAAAATCCGGTTTATTAAATTTTAAAATTTAAAATTTGAAATTTCCAAATTTCAAATTTAAATCACAAAATTTTAAAATTCATAATAATATCCATTAAATTTAAATTTAAATTTTCAATTTTGATTTCCAAATTATCAAAATCACATATCATTGGAAATTAAAATTTCAAAAGATTCTTGTGATTTTATTATTATTTTTTTTAATACAAAAAAAAAAATTTTTTTTTTAATTAAAAAAATTTCTAAAAATAAAAAATCACATCCTTTGAAAATTTCCATACCTTCGTTCATCTTCAATCTCCTTGAATCCATTGTAGCCCGAATTTTACAAAAAAATTCCTATGCCGTTTCCGGCTTACAAAATTTCTAGGAATTGAAAGAACGACCTAGCGGTGATTATAGACCGCATCTATTACACTTGAAAAACCTAGATACAAATTCTAACCTCTATGGAATCATGACCGGTAAAATTGAACAAGCATCATATATTATCAAAATAATATAAAGCATTCATCCATACATCCATTCATAATATATTTAACATACTCAAAATAAAACCTAGAGTGCCAACTCTCTAAAATATTTCATTAATGCATGGAGAGAAATTTATTTGATCAAATAATTTATATTATATGCATGATCATGAGTTGGCTCTGATACCAGTTGTTGGAAAAATTGGATCCGGTATTGGAGTTACGGCGCAGCGGAAGTTTTAAAATTTTATGCCGTTTCCGGAAAAGAAGCTCATGATGCATATAACAATAAATTAATTCATGATCAAGCGTACCTTATTTCTTGGATTCCGGAATTGCTAGAGCGTTTGACCAACGTGTCTTCTCTACTATTCTCGAGCTCCACGTCTCAAAGTGTGTGTGGGCACACGTTCTATGAATCCAAGCGACCGGTATTTCTTTCCGAAGTCTAGATCCCTCCTTCTCAATTCCGATGATCCTCGTTGAGAATTTGATCCAACTTCTTTCTTCAAAACTACAAAACAGAAACCGGTTAACCTCCTATGAAAATAATCACTCGGTTTAACCTTTCTCGCAGTTTTGATTCAATGGAATTTTCTTTCTTTTTCTCTCTCACAAGAAAGCCGAATTTTTGATGTGGAAGAAAAAAATTTTTTTTTTTTATTAAAAAAACGTTTTTTTTCTTTAAAATTATCAAAAATTGGTTTTTCAAGAACTCCTAGCCTTTATATAGTATTACAATCCTTTTCAAAATTTATCTCCTACTTGAAAAATAATTAATAATTATTTTCCGGATAAATATTGAACCAAAAGATCATACAACTTTAGGGCTAGATTCATTGAACCTAAAAACAAATTTCAAGAGGAAATCCCCTTTTAAAATTTGGCCACAAAGTGAGAGAAATCTTGATTGGTGGTTTAAATTTTAAATCAAGAATCTAGACTAGTCAAAAGATCCTAGTCCTATCTAGATTCAAACTTCTTTTAAACCTTTTCGAATTTAAATAGGATTCACATATTTGAATAAATATTTTCCATAAACATTATCCATATTAATTAATTTAAATTAATGAAATATTTCAAATTTTCTTTCCTCACAAAAACCATGCACCTCTTTAATTAGGAAAGAAAAATTCATGAAATAATCTCCATTATTTAAACCAATTAATAATTAAATGTTAGGAATATATTTAAATAATTTTGAAACAAAATTTTCTTCCCTCCATACAATTAAAAAACGTGCACCACTTTTAATTAGGAGAGAAAAATTTTGTTTTCCAAAATTCAAATACAATCTTATTTTCAAAATTCAAATTAACCAATCACATGTTGACAAATCATTTGTCTACAAATTTCACATGTCCAATCCTTTCTGGATTGCATGTTAGAGAGTACCATGTCTTAATAGACATTACAAAATTCCATTTACAATTTACCGATCTCATTAGGAACAAATCCCGAGACGCTTCGTGGAACTTTATGAGCTAATAGAGGGACCCGATGGAAATATGTAAAGAGGCTCCTATAATTGTGAAAAATTAATCCCAGATTAATTATCCATCAATTATCAACTTCAAAACTATTCCACTAAAAGTTTGAAGCTGAACTCCTGTTTACATACCGTATTACGAAAGCTCTCTCACGTAGTGCTTCTTCCATGATTTATTCATCGCTTGCTTAATCCCCATATGTTATCCATGATTGAATTAAGGACTTTTTCCGTTTTACCTTTTCAATCATTTTAACTTAAAGTTCAATTATTTTCTATTGAAAGAACCACCAATTGTAAAACCATACAATTAGAAAACCACCAGAGAACACAAAGTAAACCGATGGCCAAGATCTTGTTATACTATCTTTCAATCCCCGAATAATACCTTTAAGTAGATAACATTTACTATCATTAAGATAGCTATGGATTCCGTATCTATGAATCTTGATTTCTCCATCCATAAGTCATGCACCCAAAACACAAGTATGTTGACCATGAATTAACAGTGTCTCACCTTTAGTGCATCAAAGTACATAAGTCATGGATGCGAACTCAAGTAATCATTTCAGGATTAAGATTAATGCAGGATGATAATCAAAGTATCATTGATTCTTATAAACGGAATTATTAAACCGAATCAATTAACACTTTAGGTCCAGTCCAATGTCATACCTCAATACTGGCATACATTAAAGTTTCTACTCGGAACTTATCCGATGGTCAAGACAAACCATCCCTCCAAGGAAGTAGACAACCTTTACAATCTTATCATGAATAAGATCCCCAAATCTTATTCCGTTGATTGCGGACTATTTATTTAGACTGTTATCAAATTACCACGTCTTCTATGCATACCCCGTATACATATGGTAATTCGATATATTACCAACAGCCTAGGAGTATTTTATGTTTGCTCAAAATAATTATACAATCAACAAATGAAAGTAAATAGGACACAACTTATTAAACATGAATAATTTCCTCTTATTAATATCAAAATGTCATATTTACAGAAAATCCCTAAGATTTTCTATCCTTAGGGCACCTATAGATCCCAACACCATTTTGGGGGTGTGCAGCCGTGGGTTTGAGAGAAGAAACAGGTGAGGAAAATCTAGAAATTTTGAGGGGAAATCTTGTGGTAAGGGTCAGGATTGAGTGGATCTAGCAAGGAACTAAGAGAAAAAAATTTTGGTGCTCCCTTTGGACCAAATCCGTGGGCTACAAGGAAGGAAGGAGACTTGGAAATTTCCAAACCCTAACTTGGGTTTGAGGTAAATTCTTGAACCATCTTAAAATTAAGTTCAAATCTAGCATTTTGATGGTGATTCAAGTTGGTTTGTAAGGACATAAGTCAATTTAAATTTTTCAGCCCTAGTTTGTGGTGTGTGTGCTTGATTAGGGTGTAACGACCCGCCTAGCACGGACCGTTACCTTGCTTACGGACTTACATACATGAATAATTTATACTGAACTTACTTACTTATTACATGAAAACACAATGGAAATTTTTTTTTATACGGTATATGTACAAATACGAAATATAAAATACGAACTAAAACATAGTTGTGCGTACAAGCATACTACTAACTAACTATCACTGAACATTTCATAACTTTCTTATAATATCAAAACGCGTAGCAGTTTCCATTTCCCATTATTCACAGTGCCCAGCCATGCGACTCCACCTTGCATCATGATCAGCTGACAGGTGGCTTACCTACAGCACAAACTTAAAACAATGAGCTTTCGCTCAGCAAATACAACTCCTATACCGCGACACATAGACTACACATAACATCATTCTATTACATATACTTCAAGACATATAGCATGCATGAACCAATTATGTTCATGTTATGCTTTCTTATTCCATCTTAACTTACTTTCTTAACTTATCTAATCTATGGGCCCTTACTTGAGTGTACGTACCCGGCGCGCAACTATGAATTGGTTGGGGCGGCCAGACCAAGTCCAACTCAATCCACAGTCCAACTCGACCTAAGGCGGGTGGCACGACACAGGCAAGCTTTCTTGCCGTCTAGCTACTCTTTATCTTGTCATGTCATACTTACTCTTATTCTTCTTATTATAATTAGTGAGCTTGTATCGTGATGCCACTTATTCTTCTTCATAATCATATCCCATTCTCAACTTGACATGTAATCTAATCATACATATCATAACATACTTCATAGCATAAGCATAAATCACGTTTTGATATGTCCCTTGCATATCAATTAACACTTAGCAACACATCAACCATGTCTAGGTAAAATATCCTAATAGCCCATGCTGTAGGCGGCGTTGTACTTACCTTGTCTACTCCTGATGTGAAACTGTTCCACCTCGGCTCAGCTGCAGGTTACTTCCTGCTTAATCGAAAGACTAGGTAAGGTTCTAATCTAAGACCATAATATGTTGGTTTTCCACCAACATTCATGCATGACTTTGGTTATATGTCCCTCTATAGAAAAACATATTATGAGTGGTTACACTAGGTAACCTCTCCTACCCGGGTTACTACATCGTTCTTACGAGCTCATACAACAACCTACTAGGTTACGTTTGATAACCTTCCATACTAATCTTACTTGTGAGTGAATAGGTTTAGGCTAGCACATAACCTCGGCTTAACGTTTATCTTACCCACTAGGTTAACCAAAGTTAACCTCTAAGGTTACTAAGGTCAACCCTCCTTTGGGCCAACCTCGGGCTTTGGGGTTAAGCCCTGTGATTCGGGTATAAATTCCCAATCACCGTTCATCTTAACTTTTTACCTAGCAAACCTTGAACTTGTACATTTTAATCCCTTATCTTTATCTTTGAAAAAGCTTTTGGCATTCGAGCCTAAAAATTGCTATGATTCCCCTTAAAAATCCTTGAATCTTAAAACATGGCTTTTAAAACATTTGAGGGTTTGAAACTGCCTTTAGAACAGTTTCCGTGCTTAAAACAGAGTGTTTATACCGAAAAACAATTTTTCTCTATGGGTTCTATAAAAATCTGTGCAAGAACATTTTGCTCCCTGCACAGTTTTCAGATTTCAAGGTCTAGCTTAAAATCCTTTTAGAATTTGAAAAAGTTTCCTTCACAAAAGTTCTAGCTCTCGAAGAGATCTAAAGCTTTTGTGTTTTACAAAAATTCTGATTCTGCACCGATTAGTACCAGTTTTTATTTGAATCTCGGTGATCCTAAAAACGGCGTCCTGATGGACCACCTTCGGTTTTTCGTGAAAACGGAGGCCTTTGGAACCTCATTTTGAGAAACGGTCCACGTTACCCCCTAGGAAAGACCCTGTTCTACAATTTTTGTATTTTACGTTTTTGCCCATTCGGCCTCTAAAGGCCTGCAATTACCGATTTCCTGAGGCCGACCAGTTTGGAACCCGAACTGGCAGCCTTGCTTACTAAATTTGGTTTACGTCCTAATTTTCGGTTTCTACCTCAACCGATCACGTCGGGAGCTTAAAGACACATCATGCAGCGTTCCTATTGTCTTACATGTCCCAACCTGCAGCCCTAACCCGTTCATGCAGCCCATAGAATCCGAGCCCTATCCTAGGGGTGCATGGTCTAACATGTTCATTCCATTCCAACATTCTCATTCAAGCATACATTCCATTCTAGCATATCCTAACATACAATCACATAAATAAATCATGCATCTAAGGGACATATAACCTCATGTAAGCTCTAGCATGCAATCCCAGCATATCAAACAAAACATAAAAACATTAATGACATAATGGAACCAAACCATTCTAGCAACCTAATCAAGCACTAAGCAACTTATGGGCATAAAAATAAATTTGAGCTTATACTCTACAAACTTGGCTTGAACAAATACATTTAAATCTTGACTTGAAAACTTTAAATAAAATAGGTTTAAGGTTTTTGAAAAATACCTTGACTTGGTTAGGGATTGGCTTTAGGTTTGCACCACAAACTCACACCCTTGACTCTAGGCTCCCTAGATTCGGTTCTAGCTCACCAAAATGCACCAAAAGGGCTGTTTTGGCTCTCAAATTTGGCCCCCACCGAGTGCACGGCCACACCACCCCTTAGGACTCAAAATCTGAAAATTTTTCCCTTAAAATCCCGCACAACTAGCGGCTGCCTGCAGGGAGGAAAAAGACTCCAAAACTTGCTCAAATCTTGTTTTCGGTTGCTTGGATCACACCCGAACTCTCCCCTAGTGTTTCCCTTCACTTTTTTGATTTTTTTCCTCTCTTCCCCTGCTCACTGCCCACGGCTACAGCCACTAGAATGGGCTGGAAAATTTTTTTTCCACTCTTCCTCTTGTTTTCCCTCACCAAACCGAACACACACACTAGTTTGGTTCAAGAAAATTTTTGGTTTTCTCTCTCACTTTCACTCTCGGTTTTGGGCTGAAAATTTTTGCCAGGAGTTTAGTTGTATTTCTTGATTTAAAAAGGGGAGGATGCACTCCTATTTATAGGCAATGTGGGACACCAAAGTTTGCATTTTGGCCCCCAAAATTTTTAAAATTTTGCACTAAAATCCCTTGAGGTGGCCGGCCAAGAAGCATGGAGAACAAGCAAAAATTGTCTAGAATGGACACATGGCATGTGTGGATTTGCTCTCCAAAAAGTGATGATGTCATAATTAAAAAAAAATTATGATGTCATAAATAGGATAGCTTAGTTGTCTTGCTTATCCAATAAGCAGTATAATTTTAACTTAACACAGATAAATTTAATAATGTGTTGTACTAATACACAATATTAATATTTTATACTATCATAAAAATTTTATCTGTGAAAAACCGGGCTGAAAAATTTTTTCTTTATTTTCTCAAACCCTTTTGCCCTGTGCTCTAATTTTGCGTGCTTGATTTTTCTATGGTGGTTTTAAATCTTATTTATGCTATCTTACCCGAAAAAAATGAGTTTTCGCAGTATTTTTCCTATACTGCATCTCATAAAATTGTACTGTTAGGGTTTTGACCATTTTGGTCAAACTTTGACTTTCCCGGGTCAAAGTTGACTTTTTGGTCAACCCTTTGACTTTCCTAGAATGATGCAAAATTCATCTCTTTTCATCCGAAAAGATCATTCATCAATCAAAACAAGCATATTCGAGTCTTATAAAACTATAAGAGCTCGTAACACATATTGGAGTTCTAAAGCGAACTTTTCCCTAAAATGCCGATACGGCATACATTCAATTCCTTCTAGAAGGAAAAATATTCACATAGAAAAGCAGGTATTACATAGGGATTAGGGTTTGGTTGGCTTGATTTTGATATTTGCTTGCTTAATTTATGCTTGGTTGTGATTGATTTTCATGCTAGAAAATTAGGTTGTATGTCCCCCATATTGTGACCGAAATCTGCCCTAGGCAGCCAAGAGGATGCATGATTAGTTAGGCTTGGAAATGTGATGCTTGTATGTGTGTATGCAAGATTAGAACCAAATCAACCCTAGGTTTTTAATCTTGGATTTAGGTTGCATGGATTGTATGAGATGGCTAATGGGTTGAATGGGACGTTAGAAAACACTGTGTGTTTGAATCGTAAGCTCCCGAAGTGGTCAGTCGAGATAGATCCGCGAAATAGGACGTAAACCGAAAGTAAATCTCAAAACTGCCAATTCGGTTTCGAATCTGGCCAGTTTGGGAAAAGTGAAATTTCAAGACCTCTAGAGGCCGAACAGGGTAAAACTTAAAACACGAAAGTTACTCGAAACAACGTTTACTAGAGAGCATCGTGAGCAGAATCTTGAAATGAGGCTCCAACGGCCTCCGTTTTCCCCAAAATCCGTGGCTGATCTCCAGACCCAGTTTTCACTCAGTTTTTCAGGGTCAGCCAGTTTCAAACGAAAACTGGTATTAATACAAGCCGAACTGGATTTTTTGAAAAACATGAAAGTTTTAGCATTTTTTGGGAGCTACAACTTTCGTGAAGACAAGTTTTCCAGATTCTCGATCGATTTTTAAACTGGGCATGTTTTAGGGAAGGTGCGCAGGGAATCTAAAAATTCCTGCACCTTAGTTTTTCAAAGATGTTTTCTAAAAACTGTAAAGTGTTTTTAAACTGTTATTTTAGCTACGAGAACTGTTCCAAAGGCAGTTTCCAACCTTAGACGATTTTATAAAAGATCTGTTTCTAAAACCATGAATTTTGAGGGCTCGGATTTGAAATTCCATATTTTTCCAAGAAGTAAAGAAAAAGGGGGTTTCAAACCAAATGTTTTCAAGTTAAGGAAAAAAGGGTGATTTTACGCCAAGTGCTTTCAAGTTAAGAAGAGAAATGGATTTTTAAGTCGAAGTACTTTCAAGTTAAGAAAGTAAGAATTTTTACAAGCAAACTAAAGGATTTTTGGAAGATAATTACATAAGATTTTCCAAAAGAAAGGAAATGGGATTTTAAAGAAAAATTGGTAACCAAGCCGACTACAGGCAGGAACTGGATATTGTATCCGAGTTACGGAGTCAAGCCAGGGATGACTAAGGTTGGACTATTAGTTGACCAGATGTAACTTTAGTCGACCCCATTGTAGAATCAAGGTTGACCCTAAGGGTTACCCAATATAACCCTAAGGGATGCACAAAATAATTAATTGGGCTAAGATTTAAGGGGTTAATGAAAATAACCCAATATTTATGTTATAAGAGTAAAGTCCCAAAGGCAAAATGGAACCCTAAACCTTAAGGGTATGATTGAGGGTTTAGTAACAAGGATCTAATCAAGAGGTTATCCAACGTGACCTCTTAAGAATTAATCAAAATTTGATTATCCTTAATGAAGAATGATGATTATGGAGACCAAGTGAGGTAACAAGTATAGGGGACATACAACCAAGAGTAGGTGTAATGTTGGTTATGTAATATTCGATATTTCAGTATACATTTTCCTTTTAAGGAAATTATTTTTACCTTATGAAAATATTCGTGAAAAAGCTCGATTTAGAGCATTTGTTAGATTTCGTATGTTTTGATGGGTCAAGAAGACTCAAAATTTATTTCTAAGTTCGAAAACGGACCTTCTGTGTCGAAAGGATCGAAATGGTGCAAAATTTTATGAAAATCAACTTTGACCGAAAAAGTCAAAGTTTGACCGACAAAAAGTCAAAGGGTTGACTTTCCAAGATTTTTCAAGTACGGAACGAGATGAGTTCCGAGATGATGTTTTATGAACTAGTTAGCAAGAATAAGCCTTAAAACGTCCCTACAAAATCAAGCACACCGAGTTAGAGTTTAAGGGCAAAAAGGGTTCGGAAAAAGTTGAGAGTAATATTTTTCGATCCAAAATTCACACAGATAAAATTTGTACTTCGGTATGAGATAAAAATATTGTGTTTTGAAAAATTACAATATTAGAATTATCTGTGTAGTACAAAGGAAAAGAAAAATGAGTTTTGTAGAGCAAACTAGCCAAACAAGCCACAGCAAGCCAAGGACCATACTTATGCCATGACATCACTTCTCCACTAGCACAAGCTAGACCATGTGGGACTGCCCCTTTACTCCATATTCGGCAGCTCAAGAAAAAGGAAGAGTAATGCCACAATTCAAGGGAAAAAGGATGGAGAAAAGCCTTAAATTAAGGCAAGTCACCAACAACTCCAAGCCTATCTTGTCTACAAGAAAACCCTTCCATTCCCTATGCATTTAATGCAAAATTTTCAGCCAACCTCCCACCCCCTTATTCGGCTGCAGCAACAAGAAAAGAAAGAAAAGAAAAGCATGGGATAAAGCCTTAAAACAAGGCAAGAAATCAACCACTTGTCCAATCAAAAAAATCCCTTCCATTCTCTCTATTCTTTTTAGTGAAAAAGTGAACCAAACCTTGCCCATTTCCTCTAGAGTTCGGCAGCCAAGTGAGAAGAGAGAGAGGAGAGGAAAAATAAAAAACTTTTGAGAGCTTTTGGTTCTTGGATGCTCGGTTTTACAAGGGGAAAAACTAGAGCAAAGTTTGGAAAAATTTTTGTGAGATTTTCCAAGGTGTGGCCGACCAAGAAGGAGGAGAAGAAGGTGAGTTGATCTTGAAAATTTTTTTGGGGTTCTCTTTTTGAAGTGCTCGGTTTGGAAGTGGAAGAAAGAGCCAATAAATTTTCTTGGATTCCCATTTTTTTTCTAGGTTGGCCGTGGGGTTGGCGAGCTAGGAGGAGGAGGAGAAATTTTGCAACCAAACTAGCTTTGGTTCTAGGTAATTTCTCAAACCCTAAACCTCTAATTTTAAGCTTAATTTCAAGTTTAATTTGAGGTTCGATTTGGTTGTAAGGACGTAAGTCCAATTTTGTTTTTATGCTTTAGATTTCAGTGTGTGCTTGATTTGCTAGAACTAGGGTGTTTGGCTTTAAAATCTTGCTTGATTTGTGTTGATTTTTGTATGAATTTCATGCTCAAAAAACTTAGGTTGTGTGTCCCCATATTGTGGCCAAAATCTGCCCCTTTTGGCAGCCAAAATGCATGTTAGTTTTAGGGCTTAAAATGGTGATGCTTGTATGGATGTATGCAATGCTAGAACTAAAGCAACCCTAGGATTTTGTTTTTAATTTGTGGGTTGCATGGACTGGTTAAAACGGTTTTTGGGCTTAATGGGACGTTAGAAAACGTTGTGTGTTTGAATCGTAGGCTCCCGAAGTGGTCGGTCGAGTTAGATTCGTGAAATAGGACGCAAACCGAAAGTAAACCCGAAACTGTCCAGATTCAGATTAAGATCTGACTAGTTTTGGAAAAGTGGAATTTTAAGGCCTCTAGAGGCCGAATGGGGTAAAATGCGAAACACGAAAGTTTCTCAAAATAACTTTTTCTAGAGGACAATGTGGACAGAATATCAAAATAAGGCTCCAACGGTCTTCGTTTTTAGTGAAAACCGTGGCTGATCCTTGGGCCCAAATTCACCCAGATTTTTCAGGATCAGCCGTTTTCAAATGAAAACTGATATCAATACAGGCAGAATTAGATTTTTCACAAAACCAGAAATTTTTAGCATTTTTCAAGAGCTACAACTTTCGTGAAGAAAAGTTTTTCAAATTCTCGACGAATTTTTAAATTGGGCACGTTTTGCAAGGAGTGCGCAAGGAATCCGAGAATTCCTTCACCAAAGTTTTACAAAATGTTTTCAAAAAAAAAATTGTGAAGTGTTCTAAACCGTTATTTTAACTGCGAAAACTGTTCCAAAGGCAGTATTCGACCCTAAACGACATTTACAAAAAATTATTTCAAAGATCGGAATTTTACCAAGAGTTTTAAGGATTTTTAAGAAAAATCGTATAAAAGTGCAAAAGGAAGAAAAATGTGATTTTAAGTTAAGAAAATTTTCAAGATAAAAATGGTAATCAAGCCGATTACGGGCCATAGCCGGGATTAGGACCCGAGTTACCGGGCTTAGGCTCAAAGGGCCCAGAATTGACAAGGGTTGACCAGTAATTGATCAATTGTCAACTTTGGTTGACCCACAACAAGAAAGAGGTAACCTTAAGGGTTATCCAACGTAACCCTAAGGACTACCATAAGTTTAATAGGCTAAGCAAAATGGGTCAAGGCCATTGACCCAATATGCTATGATAGAATGGTCAAGCCCAAGGTTTTAAAGAGAAATCCAATAGAGGATCAAAGAGATGATTAAGAGGTTATCCAACGTAGCCTCTTAAGGGATTAATCAAGTTCAAATTAATTCCCAGTATTAAAAGGCCAATTTGGACAAGTCAGTTATCTGACGGGGACATACAACTAGGTTATAGTAGGTATGTTGGTTAGGATACCAACATTCTACATCTAGAAACAGAATCTCACCAATATCCTTTCTCAGGCAGGAGAGGGCTTGTAGCTGTATTCCGAGTTAGGACGACGACCGCGAGGACATAGCGAGAGAGGTAAGTACAACTCCGCCTACAGCATAGGCTTTAGTTGATACTTGCCAAAGTATGTTAGATGTATGCTAGGATCATATGCTATGCTATGTTACTATATGTGGTATGTTATGTGACGTGCTATATGATATGATGGTATGCTATGGCATGTTATTATGTGCAATATGAAATGTTATACAGTATGATAATTTGTTATGTATGCAAGAAGAATGTGTGAGCCAAGCATGTACGGTAAGTATATTATGTTTTATGTAAGTGACATCAAGATGCATGTTCACTAAAAATAAGATAAGACTAAGAATAAGAAAGTGAGATGGCAAGCAAGCTTGCCAATGTCGTACCACCCGTCTGAGGTCGGGTTGAACTATGGTTTGAGTTGGACTGGGCTGGCCGCCCCAACCACTCCATAATTGCGCGCCGGGTACGTACACTTAAGTAAGGGGCCCATAAGAAAGATAAGCATGATAGTAAGTTAAGATTAAAACAAGCATAACTGGACCATGCATCTGTTATGCTATGCAATGCATGTATTGATGTGATATACTATGTTATGCCATGAATGATATGTTATGCTAGTATGAGATATGTGATGGTGTATGACGATATGAAATGTTATGTGACGCTAGAGTAAGTTAAGTTAGAAAGCGTATGTTAGGTCGCGGTTTAGATAGTTGTGCTTACTGAGCGTTAGCTCATAGTTTGACGTCTATGCTGTAGGTAAGCCAACTGTTAGCAATGGGTGATGCAAGATGGAAGTGCGAGGCAGGGTACACTGTGAAATTGTGGGAACACGATGCCGCTACGCATTTCGTTCAATATGTATTTTCGTATGCTAGATATTTTATTCACGATATGCTTATTACGTTTAGACGTATACAAGTTAGTATAAAAAAAAAAATTTCCGCTGCTTTGCATCAAATAAATAAGTAAGGGCGATAAGCAAGTTAAGTAAGTCAAGTAAGTATGTATGTTAAGGTAACGGCCTGTACTAGGCGGGTCGTTATAGGTTAGGTCACCAACACCTTATGATAGGATTCTGATCCTATATTTCTAATATAGCAGGAAGGTGACCTGCTGTTGCCGACAAATCTAAGGACGCAACATTAAGGAAACGGCACAAGAGGTAAGTACAAACCTCACCTGCAATATGAAAGATAGTATGCTATGTTCAAGATGATGCTATGTTTAAATGTCATGCTTTACAAAAATGCTATGTTTGCATAAATGTTATTTTGCAAAGTGCTATGTTTTTAAAAATGCTAGATTTGCAAAGTGCTATATTTACAAAAGTGCTATATTTACAAAGTGTTATATTTACAAAAGTGCTATATTTGTAAATGTTATGTTTATAAAAAAAATGTCATGATTGCAAAAATGCTATGAATGTAAATATGCCATGCCATGTTATGAATGAGATGAAAGTCATGTTATCATATAGTGACATCATAAGGCATGTTCACTAAAGATAAACAACATGGTAAGAAATCACAAGTAAAGTGTCGTACCGACCTCCCATCAGGTGGAAGATTTTTCATGTTAAAGTTATGGATTATCGCCCTCTCGTTGATGCGGGAGGGTGTAATCACTTATGTTTTCCCAGAGCAGTTAGGGACCTTGCAAACCCTGACTGTATTTGGAGGCGCGCTAAATAAATGATGGTACGTACACTATGGGGCCCATATGAAAGATAAGTATAAGTTAAAAAGGAATACATAAATGAACATAAATGGTTCACGCATATGCATATGATGATTGTTATGTTTTCAAGGTGCTTTAAATGAAATGTTTTGTGAGATTACGTTTGTGCTTACTGGGCGGAAGCTCATTCAGTTATATTTCATACTGTAGGTAAGAAACCTGCAGCTTAATCGATGGGCTATGTGTGGGCGACGCGGCGGATGAAGGGCGGTATGGATACCACTACGCATAAATTCCGCAACCTTTTTGAGTTAAGAAGTTTTTGTATGTATGTACATATTATGGAAGCAGATTATGTTATATGGTATTTTAGTACTAAAGACTTTTAAACAAGTTTTTAATTCAGTAAGTATGTAAGATGGGTTTCTATGAATAAACTTTTTTCTAAAACAAGTATGATTCAAAAAATATATATATATTCCTAAATTTTCAAGCAAAGTAAGTTAAGTAAGTAAGGTGACGGCCCTACGTAGAATGGGGCGTCACACCTATTTTAAGCAATTGAATCTCGCAGAAGTGCAACCTTAACAAGTAACTGAATCCGGAATCCACGGGAAATTCCCAGGTGAGATTGTAACTCCTGATCAGAGATATATTAGGACTATACCCCATAGACCGGGCTGTCATATAGACGACGGCTGGTGCTGCATAAGACGAAATATTGTCTCTGAATTTGAGATCAGTGCTGAACGTTACTGGTAAAACACTTAGCCCCGCTTCTGTCAAGTAATCATCCTCCATGTCCCACTCCCGGAACATGCCGGTGTCATCAACGGGAGATATAGCCTTTCCACCGATGTTTATGCGATACATCGTCTCCAAAGCAGTACCATTCTCTCCCACAATATGAATTTCATTGCCTTCCGCCTCCGAATAATAGAGATTGGAGGGCATGGATACCACCTCGATGCCGTTGACGAAAGCAAAGGCGCCCGAAATTAAAGAACTAGGAGTGAACGTCATGTTCAGACTTGACTGCTCAGCAGTTACGCAGAATTCTCTCTTTATGGCTCGTGAGCCAAGAGCATCAGCAGTAAGGGAAACGCTGAAGTTGTTTAGGAGCGTGTATCGACCGACCTTAACAGAGAAGAAGGCTGTGGTACGATTAAAGTCTCCATAAGAAGCTGAAAAGAAATAAAGCCTGATGAACTTGGGGCCAGGAGTTACTGGTATCTTGTAGGTGAACTCGGAGTGCGAGAGGCGTGCTCTTCTGTATGGGACCATATCCACCTCCGCCATTTGTTGCTCAGAGGCTTCCAAGGTGACCGAATCTTTACTTCGGCCTTCAGAGTGACTAAAATATTTGGAGTTGATGTCGCCGATCCAGCACCGCCGGTCTAGTGATGTGTTGTTTCCTGAAAAGCCACAGTCAATGGCTATGTCGTCCACAGGGTCGTAACGAAGCTGTTGCTCAACGATGCTTGCAGTGAGGTATAAGACGATGAGAACAGTTGTTAGGCTCTGAAGATGAAGATGTTTTTTGCAGGTGTTTGTGATGGCCGAAATAATAGCCATAATTTTTTTTTAAGAGGGAAATGGTAAAAGCAATTATCACTCCTAATGTCCAAGATATAAACTTAGAAAGGGTGTTTAGTTGTCATCTAAACCGTAGTGTTTTTTTTTTTAAGGAAAAAAAAAAAAAAAAAAACCTCCAAATTCCCAAGTTGACCTAAAGGGACACTTGGGAGGTTGGAGTTGACTGTAATATAAAATTGCCTGTTTGCTATTTCTAAGAGCCTTCTCTTGCTTTTGAGTTTGGACCGAGTTAAGGTTTGTGTCAGTATTTGCCATGTCCAAAGTTGTATTGGCTATCGCTATCAGAGCAACAAAATTCATATGCATATATATATATATATATATACATTCATACATTCGAAATTGTTTAGACGGAAATTACTATTCTTTAATTTTTCTTTATTTTTTTTTTAGTACTTGAAATCATGTACTGATGAAGGAATTACGGACTTTAAATACGGTTAGATTGGAATCAAATTAAAAATATATATTTAGTTTATTGGTCTTGCTAACTATGTGAGAACCAGCTCTATATATATATCTGTTTAACATAATTCTCTAGTTATATATCAGAGTAATTTATAGAGCAATGCTAGGGACACCAACTTTAATCAAAATTTTTTGAGTACCAACCCACTTGTCGTATTTTTATTAGTATACGCAATCAATTGATGTGTTAATATTTTAAATACTTACTAATAAAAAAAAATGACAATTCATAACCCACTTAAGTTGATACTCATAAGTTGGGATTAGAGTAGATTTCCTTAGTTTTTTCTAATATATAATGGGCTTACTTTGAGCATTGAGTAATACAATTTTATGTATATTGTCTCAGTCTTACGCCAATCTTTGATCAACTAAAAAATTAATAAATAAATGTTATTAAAGATGGTGAATTATGACAAGGTGGTGTTCTCAGCATTACAACGAGTTTTATGATACTTGTATTATTGAATAGCAGATTCATGAACATTGTTATATGCGCGGGTATGTATTTATACGCTTTTGGGAGGGGAGATTCAATTTGTTGGAAATGTATGGTAGATTATGATTTTATAAAATAGTTAAAAATGGAAAGTGATGATCAGCTGTTCATTCAGTAAGAGCCTTAGAGGTGTCATTTTGATTAAGTCTATTATGATAAATCTTGATAGGTTTTTTTTTTCTTTTTTTTTGGGCTACAAATAAATCTTGATAGGTTTAATAGCACATCAAACTACATAAAGAAAGGTCTGCCCTTCGCTAGTTTTGAATTGGAATAAGGTATGTATAATCTTATTTTTCAAACTTCACAAGAAACAATAGTATTTATGTAATGGATATTCTCTATATAAATGAACCGAAAGAATGTAAATAAACCAGGAAAAAAAATATTAATATCGAAAATGTTACTCTCACAAACTATACCAAGTTATTAAGCCCCTCAAGTTCATAGGAAAATAAACGAAAAGAACAATTTAAGAATCCAATTATTATGATTGTAATTTGTATTTATAAGTATTCTTAGTACTTTATTAGGAGCATTTTATTTATAAGTATTCTTTTTCATATTAAAAAAATCTCTGGATTTAAGGAGATTTGATAAATTTTGGTAACCTACCCAATTATTATGATTGTAATTTGTATTTATATGAAGTTGATAGTACTTTTTATTAGTGACTTGTCTCTCTCCTCATAATCTAAATATAAGTATACTACCAAGTCAAGTTAATTTTTTTTTAATTTCCTTTTTCTTTAATTTTTAATACATATTTATTCTGTAATTTTTAATTTTTTTTAGATCCCGAAATTTCAAGATCCTTTGGTACCAAACAATCTTTATCCTTTTTTATTTTTATTGTTTTGGAAAAGATTTGATTTAAGACTCTTAACATTAAAAATTCTCCTTCAAAAGTGGGTGGTAGGTCATCGATGTTGACCAATTTAATATGCTAAGTCTTTGCAAATTGCACAATACTATTTCACTCGTAATCCGGGAGTCATTTGACCTAATTTGTCATCATCTTATTGTAGGATTTCTAATATTCCACGATGACTTTTCTTTTGCCAGATTTATAATTTGTTTTATTGCTAAGACGATAATGACTTTCACTAAAATAAAAAATAATAATAAAAAAAGGACAAACAAAAAAAGACTTACTTTTAGACTACACGTAGCGTACGGGGCCTAGCATGAAATAAATTTAGAAGATTCTCTAACGGGCCAGTAATATGACTTTTTTTTTTTTCAAGCTTAAACTTCGGGGTACTTTAAAAAATATATATGGGAAAAGACTTTTTCGAGTACTTGATCTTTCTGGTGAATTAATTGGTACTTATCCAATATGCATTTCTATTATTTCTATTATTTCTGTACATCTTCTCTCTTCGATCTCAAGCATTGCTTTCCCGCGTTTTTCACCAAAATCAAAAATATATATTTATAATCTTATAATCTAATATTTCGTTTGAATGAACTGTTATATAATAATCATAAACATTTGTTTGATCAATTATTAATAAATTTATTTGAATATTTAATTACTTCATAAATTTCAATTCGGAAGTCAAATATAAATTTTTACTTTCTCAAACATTTACTGTTCAAATGTTGTATTTAATAAAAATTATTGAAATATTGTTTCATTTAAATGCACAATTCAAATTTTACATTTAATTGCAATCTATTATCTAAATGGGTTATAATTATTGAATTAACAAATATTTGTACATGACTATACTTAGGATCCCGGTGGTTTGTTTGGTCGTAGGTGGCTCATGCATTGGGCGTTGTAGTTCGGCAAGCCTGCTTTAGTGTTTGGTTTTCTGCGATCTCAATTTTCAGCCAATAATTTTTTTTAAGGAAAAAAAAAAAGAAAGGTGATTCAATAGGCTTATTGCCATTTATGATATAGGCTTATTGTACGAAACCAAGAGATTCATAGCTAAAAATTTTGTGATGAAAGATCTTGATGACGCTTATTTTGTATTAAGCATATAGATACACCATGATCACTTTCGAGGTATTCTTTGTGTGACGCCCCGACCTACGTAGGGTCGTCACCTTACTTACTTAAACTTTTTCTTACTTGAAAATTTGAGAATAAATTTTTTTTTCTTAACATACATATATACAAATAGATTAGCCCGTAACAACTTGTCATATATACATACTGAAATAAAGTGATCAGTCAAAGTCTTTAATACCATACATACTATATAACATAATTTGTTTTGAGATATATTGTAAGACCCGAAATTTTGAAGACTTGTAATCTCCTTGTTCATAAGGAATTAGAGTCTAATTTATGTATCCATGATGTGTTATATGAAAAATTATGAATAATAATGAGAGATTCATAATTTTATTTAAAACGATGTTCGAGTCCTCATTTAATGATTTTGAGACTCAACTAATTTTACGAGCCAAGAAAGAAGTTTTAAAGGAAAAAGAATGAAAAAGGATGAAATTTTACGAAAGTCAACTTTGACCGAAAAAGTCAAAGGTTTGATCAAAAAGTCAAATGGTTGACCAAAAGTCAAAGGGTTGACCAAAAAGTCAAAGTTTGACCGGAACGGGTCACAACGTCGACTTTACAAGTATGATGAAGGAATATGGAAAAAAACTCAAAAAATGAAGTTTTATAAGTCATAAATCCACCCTAGAAAAATCAAGCACACTGAAAAAGAATTAAGGGCAAAAAGGTCTCCGAAAAATTGGAGAAAGAGAGTTTTGGTCCAAAATTTTCATGGGAGAATTTTTGGATCAAAATATAAAATAAGAATGCGTATCACAGTATTGGAAATAACTGTAGAACGCGAAAGGAGCCGTGAAAGAACGAGATGGCCAAACAAGGTCTTGGAAGAGCTAGTGGAAGATGACATCAACCCTTGACATCACCCTCTACTAACTCAAGATCTCACATGGCAGCCCCCCCCCCCTCTCTCATTCGGCAGCCACAAAGAAGTGGAAAGGAAATGGGAACAAGACTAGACATAAAGCCATAAATCAAGGAAAATGTGCACCAACTTTTGTCTATCAAAGGTTCCCCATTTTTAGTCACTTTTTGTAAAAAAAAAAAAAGTGAACTAAATCCCTTGTCCTTTCCCCCACAAACAGCCGGCAGCTCTACCCCCTCCATCATGGTCGGCAACTTCAAAGAAAAAGGAAAGAGATTGGTTTGGTTTTGGTAACTAAATGACCAACCAAAGTCTAACTAAGCAAGGACACTAGCACATGCTTCTTCCTCCCCTTAATTTCAGCTACCAACAGCCCCCACCAACAGCTATACACTCCCCTTCTCCCTCCTTAATTTCGGCTGCAATGGGAAGAGAAAAAGAGACAAGCAAAGTGTGACATAAAGCCATAAATTAAGGACCAAAAGGTGAGTTAAGTGGGAGATCTTTCTAGAAGCTTTCTAGAGCCAACCATGGGCTGCCACCTACCTATTTTCTCCCCACCAAATCCGGCAGCTCAACCCCCATTCAGCCCCTTGGATTCGGCAGCTAGAGGAAGGGAAATGACTTGACACAAAGCCTTGAATCAAGGGCAAGAAACCAACCACTAAGTCACATCAACAAGTCCTCCCTTTCCTTGTGTCTTTTGTGGGAAAAAGTGAGCTAAAAGCTCTCACTTTCTTGGGTCATCTTCGGCAGCAAAGAGGAAAGAGAGAGAGAGAGTGAATCAAAGAGATTTTTTTTTGGAGTTTTCATCCCCTTGGTGAGTTCGGTTCTAGAGAGAAAAAGCTAAGAAAAGTGAGAAAAATTTTTGGTGATTCTAGCAAGAGGAGGCCGAACCAAGAGCAAGAAAGAAAGAGGAAAAAGAGGTGAGTAACTCTTGACAAATCTTTAGGATTTCCTTCTTGAGATTTTCGGTTTGGTTAGAAGCAAGAAGAAGCTAACAAAAAAATTTTCTTGGATCTCTTTTTCTTGTACAAACCGTGAGCCACCAACAAGGAAGGATTTGAGAAATTTTTGGTGAGCTTTTGGGAAGGAATCCGAGCAAGAGGAAGAAGAGAAAGAGGTAAGAAAAACTTGGTTTTTCTCCTTGAGATTTTCGGTTTTTGGTTAGAAGCAAGAAGAGCTAACAAAAAAAAAATTTTTGGATGCATTTTCTTGGAAGAAACCGTGGGCTAAGAGCAAGCCAAGGAAGGAAGGAAATCTTTGGATTTTCAAAACCTTAACTTGGGTTGAGGTAAAATCTCTTAAACCACCTTGAATCTAAGCTTTATTTAAGTGTTTTTGATGTTGATTCAAGTGGTTTGTAAGGACATAAGTCCACCTTAATTTACTGCCCTCATTGATGGTGTGTGTGTGTGCTTGATAAGATTAGGGTTGGTTGGCTAATTTGATGCTTGTTTGCTTTAAAATTTATGCTTGAAAATGATGGATTTTTCATGCTAGAAATTAGGTTGTATGTCCCATACGATTAGGCCAAAAATCTGCCCTTGGAAGCCATGAGAGCATGCTAGACTTAGGGATGGATTTTGTGTTGATGGTATGTGATGATGCATGAGTTAGAACCATGTAACCCTAGTCTTTTTAATTTTCGGATTTGGGGTTGCATGAGTAGAATGAGATGGATTTATGGGTTGTAATGGGATGTTAGAAGCGCTGCTTGATGTTTTCTAAGCTCCCGATGTGATCGGTCGAGATAGATTCCGCGAATAGGACGTAAACCGAAATGAGGAACCGAAACTGCCAATTCGGATTCGAATCTGGCCAGTTTCGGGAAAGGGTAATTTCAAGGCCCTTAGAGGCCGAATGAGGTAAAACTCAAAACACGAAAGTTGTTCGGAACAACTTTTCCTAAAGGACAACGTAGACAGAATCTCGAAATAAGGCTCCAACAGCCTCCGTTTTACCCAAAACCCGTGGCTGAACCCTGGGACGTTCTCCACCCAGTTTTTCAAAGTTAACCCGTTTTCAAATAAAAACTGGTACTGATCTAGGCCGAACTGGATTTTGTGCAAAACATGAAAGTTCTAGCATTTTTCGATAGCTACAACTTTCATGAAGAAAAGTTTTTCAAATTCCAAGCCAATTTTTAAACTGGGCATGTTTTGTGAGAGACGCGCAGAGAGTCCGAAATCTTGCAAATGAGTCTCACGAAAATATTTTCTAGAAAAACTATGAAGTGTTCTTAAATGGTCATTTTAGCATCGGAAACCATTCCAAAGACGGTTTCCGACCCCAAATGATTTTATAAAAGATTTGTTTCGAAAATCATGAATTTTAAGGGCTCGGGTTTGAAAATTCACATTTTTCTCCAAAGTAAAGAAAAAGAGGGTTTCATACCAAACATTTCCAAGTTAAAGAAAATAATGAAATTTAACCAAGGTATTTTCTAATTAAAGAAGTTAGAATTTTTACAAGCAAAATGAAGGATTTTGGAAGTTAATTATACAAGAGTTTCCAAAAATAAGGAAGATGAATTTTTAAAGTAAAATTGGTAAGCAAGCCGATTATGAACGGTAACCGGATATTATATCCGAGTTACAAACACGAGGATAACCAAGAGTTGACAAAAGGTTGACCCAAGGTTAAATAAGATTAACCTTACGGGTTACCCAATATAACCCTAAGGGATACCCACATGTATATTGGGCTAAGATTTAATGGGTTAAAGGAAATAACCCAATAATAAGGATGTATGAGCAAAGCCCATTAATAGAACAAGGCTCTAAACCAAAAGGGTTACCCAACGTAACCTCTTAAGGATTTAATCGAAGTTCAATAAAGAATGGGGATTAAAGTGGCCAAGATAGATATCATGGATAGGGGACATACAACCAAAAGTAGATGTGAGTGTTGGTAGGTCACCAACACCTTACGAAAAGATCCTGATCCTATATTTTTGGTATATCAGGAAAGTGAATTGCGGTTGCCGACGATTTAAGGAACGCAACTGTAAGGATACGGCACTAGAGGTAAGTACAAACCTCACCTGCAGTATGAAAGCTAGTAAATTATGTTCAAGTATGTGGTTTTCAAATATGCTGCAATATGTTGTGTACTATATCTATGAAATGTCATGCTTTATGAAAAGTGCTATTTTTTGCAAAATGCCATGTTTATAAAAAAGTGTTATTTTCGCAAAATGCTATGTTTATAAAAAGTGCTATTTTTGCAAAAGATTATGAAAGTGCTATATTTGCAAAATGTCATGTATATAAAAATGTCATGTTTGCAAATGTCATGAATGAAAAGAATGCCATGCCATGTTATTAATGAGATAAAAAGTATGTTATCATATAGTGACATCATAAGGTATATTCACTAAAGATAAATAACATGGTAAGAAATCACAAGTAAAGTGTCGTACCAACCTCTCCCAAGGTGGAGGATTTTTATGTTAAAATTTTGGATTCGCCCTCTCATTGTCGGAAGGGTGTAATCACTTATGTTTTCCTGGAGCAGTTAGGGACTTGCAACCCCATCTAACTGTATCTAGAGGCGCGCTATATGTTAAGGGTACGTACACTATGGGGCCCATAAGAAAAATAAGAAAGTTAAAAGAAATGCATAAATGGAACATAAATGGTTCACGCATATGCATATGATGATGAATGTTTTCATGATGTTTTAAATGTTTTGTGAGATTATGTTTGTGCTTACTGGGCGAAAGCTCATTCAGTTATATTTCATACTGTAGGTAAGAAACCCGCAGCTTGACTGCTGGGCATTGATGGAGCGGTGTGGCGGCGGACGAAGGCAGTATGGATACCACTATGCATAGTTTCCGCAAATCTTTTGATAAGTAAAGAAGTTTTGTATATATAAGTATATACATGATGAAGACAAGTTATGTATCATGATATTTTGGAACCAAAGACCTTAAGTAACGTTTACTTAAGTAGTAATGATGTATTATTAAAGACAAATGTTTTATAAGTATGTTTCAAAAAAAAAAGAAAAAAATATATCCCTAATTTTCAAGTAAGTAAGTAAGTAAGTAATTTAAGGAGTGACGGCCCTACGTAGTAAGGGGGCGTCACATATATACATATATTCATAAACCTATTAACTCAAAAGAGGTTGCGGAAAATATGTGTAGTGGTATCCCACACCGCCCTTCACTCGCCGCATCATCCCCATAACCCACCAATTAAACTGCAAGCTTTTTACCTACAGTATGGAATATATTTGATGAGCTTTCGTCCAGTAAGTACAAACGTAATCTCACAAACACATAAAATATGTCAAACATCATATAACATGTACATGAACCATTTATGCTCAATTATGAATCCTTTATGATCAATTATTTACTTGAGCTTATTATCTTTCTTTAACATATAGGCCCCCTTGTATACGTACTAGATGCGTGCTATCCAGATAAAGTTAGGGTTTGCACGATCCTTAACAATTCTGAGAATCATTGAACTTGAACATGAATAGTCCTCCACTTGATGGGAGGTTGGTACGACACCTTACTTGTGTGTTCTTACCATGTGGTTTATCATTAGTGAACATACCTTATGATGTCACTATATCATATCATAACTTACATTTCATTCATAACATGGCATGTCTTAAAAACATGGCATTTTTGTAACCATGGCATATTTGTAATGTAATAACTGAATTTTTCAACAATACGATTTCTTGTAGATAATTTCAAGTTGGACCATAAAGGAATTTATACAAAATCCTGATTAGGGTTTTTGAGTAATTTTATTAGCTCTTATTGACTTTATAAGACTCAATTATGAATTGCTTAGTTAAGCAAATAACTTTTTTGGGTGAAAAAGGGGAAGAAAATCCATGGTTTTATGATTGGTCAAAGTTGACCAAGAAAGTCAATGTTTGACCAAGTAAGTCAAAATTTGACCAAGGAAGTCAAAGCTGTTCAAGGAGGTCAAAATTATTCAAGGAAGTCAAAGTTTGACCAAAGGTGGTCAACGGGTTGACCACACATGATGAGCAGTATGGAAAATATGCTGCAAAAAACAAAATTTATGGACATGAGAATGTATATGAGAAATAAAACCACCATAGAAAAATCAAGCACAATAAATAGGAATTTTTGGGCTAAAAAGTTTTAAGCAAAAAGAAAATTTTTCGTACTGTCCATTTTCACACAGATGAATTTTGGACTGCAATGCTATGCCACAGTAGGGTGTATTAGTGAGCTTAGTACCAAAAATATCTGTGTGGGCTTAAAAGTGGACTGTTTTTTAAAGAAAAAGCCAAACAAAGCCTTAAATAGGCTTATGTCATCAAGTTTGGATTTATGACATCATTAGGATTTTAAGTAAAAATTAAAAAGGGATTAAAATAATATTAGACACTCTTAGAACATGAGGTGGTCGGTCCTTTTGGGGCCAAAATCCAATTAAGTTTATCCCAAGGATTTAAGTGCAAAAGGTGAATCAAAAATAATTCCAAAACAACCCTAAATTTCACCTATAAATAGGTCCCAATGGTGCACGGTTTTTGGCTGGAAAATCAGAGAAAAACAGCCAAACTCTGCCCAATTCTCTCCTCTAAAAATATGCAATTCCAAGTGTGAGAAAAAGTGAAGAAAAAGTTTGAAAATCAAAGGGGTTTTGGTGTTCTAGGGTAGTTAGCTTCTCTAATAACTTCAAGCCAAACTTTGGATAGTTTTGGTGCCCAATTTCAAGGCCAAAGGCTGGCTGCTAGGGGGGTGAGTGAGTGAGAAAATTTGGGATTAGGAGTGCTCAGTTTTGGGTGCAAGCAGCCACTAAGAATCAGCCACAATTTTGGTACAACAAAACCAGCTTTGGGGGGTGACTTAGGGGGAAAAATTGTGTGAGCAAACCCTAGCCCCAAATTCTTCAATAAATCAAGGTAAACCTCCCTAAACCTTAAACTCTTTAAATTGAGCTTTTAATTTGAAATTTAAGTGTATTTCAAGTTGAATTTGTAAGAGCATAAACTCAATTTATTTTATGCCCAAAGTTAGAAACCTAGGGTTTGTGCTTGAACTAGATTAGGGGTGGTTTGATTTTAATTTGCTTGCTTGCTTTAAGTTTGTGATTTGCATGCTAAATGTTAGTTTGTTGTATGTCCCATAATCTGCCCTAATGTGTATGTAGATGGAAATTATGTGCTAGGTTGCTAGAATTTAATGAAAATGCTTGATATGTTTGATGCAACCTAAACCATGCAAGCTTGATTGATCCAATGTTAATTAGGGTTTGCATGGTAATGTTAGAAATTGTGTTTCAAGAAAATTTACGTTAGAAAATCACTGCATGTGTGTATTAGAGCTCTTGCGGTGGCTGGTTGAGCTAGGTTCCACGTTTAGGACGTAAAACAAACTTAAAACCGAAAAACTGCCAGGTTCGGGTAAATTCTGACCAGTTTTCTGAAAAGTGAATTTTGAGGTCTTTAGAGGCCGAATTTGAAGAAACTCAAAACATGAAAGTTGCTCAGAACAGTTTTTCCTAGGGGCCATCATGAATGGTTTTCCAAAATGAGGCTCAAATGGCCTCCGTTTTTGTAAAAACCCAAGACTGATGTGCCTAGACTTTTATGCACGTCTAGTTGGATTCCAATGGGAAAACGAAGGGGTTAGAGTCAGAAATGGGTTTTTCATAAAACATGAAAGTTCTATAATTTTTTGAGAGCTAAAAGTTTCATGAAGACCACTTTTCCAAATTTGGCATGGATTTTAAAATAAAACTGTGTTTCTAAAAACTGTGCAGGAAACAGTAAATTCCTGTACAGAATTTTCTAAAACAGTGCAGTAAAATTGTATTTTTGCACAAAAATTGATAGTTTGACTATGGGGACTCTTCCAAAGGTAGTTCCAACACTTAGTAGCTTTTTCAAATACTTTTCTAAGAAACCCAAAGTTTTCATAAGATAAATGAAAGAAGTTTTGCGAAAAAAGTGATAAATCACCAACATTTTCTAAAGAAAACAAGTAGAATTATAGACCTAAGTTCTCTTAAAATTTGAGTAGTCTAGAGGATAACCATCAATAATCAAGTAGAATACCCGAATTATAGGACTGGGTCCAAAGCCCAAGGTTGCCAATAGTCGCCCGATAGGATACCACATAATTGGGCCTTAGAGTAATGACCTAGGTTGGGTCACACCAAGAGTTACCCAATATAACCCAACATGATACTAAGATTAATGGGCTAAAACTAAGGGTTACCCAACATAACCCAACAAGAAACCAAGCCTTAAGACAAGCTAAGACATAGAGTTACCAATGATAACCTAATAGGTTATGGGTTAGGCTATGTTAAGACATAGCCCAAGGATTGAATAATAACCTAACCTTAACTATGTACATATAGGCTTAGCTTACAAGGTTATAAGATGAAATCCAATGATGGTAATATTAACCCTAGGGTTACTCGTTGTTGTGATACCTAGAATTTTATGTTGCCATTTTCCTTCTAAAAGAGGAATTATGAGCATATGTTGAGATGTTTACGGAAAAACTTAGTTAAGAGTTTTTCACACGATTTACGAAGTCTTATGGCTCAATATGTAACGACCCGCCTAGCCAGGCCGTTACTGTACTTACTTATCTAGTGATTTAGTAAAATTTAGCGGAAATTTTTTTTTCTTTTTTTTTTTTCCACAAGCATATAAACACACACACTTTAACTGATATACGATGTTTTGTGTACGCATGTACCATAATTACATAACTTTGTTCTATTTGAAATAAAATACTTATTAATACAAGACGCGTAGCGGTCATGTTCCCACTTTTTCACAGTCGCTCCGCCACGCTCCTCCATCATTGCATCAGTCGTTGCTCATAGGTTGCTTACCTACAGCATAGACGTAAGACGTGAGCTTTCGCTCAGCAAGTACAACTTGTTAATCCGCGACATAACAAAATAACACATAATAGGACTTGGCATCATATCATAACATAATAGCATAACAAACTTACCATTTATGCTTTATTATGCTTTCATAACATACTTCCTATCTTATCTTGACTCCTCTTACTTATGGGCCCCTTATATAAGTGTTCGTACCTGGTGCACAACTATGGAGTGGTTGGGGCGGCCAGACCAATTCCAACTCAAACCATAGTCCAACCCGACCTCGGACGGGTAGTACGACACCGGCAAGCTTGCTTGCCATTTTACTTGTTTTTCATGATCTATTTCTTGATCTTGGTCTTATTTTAATCATGGGTGAACATGCTTCATGATGTTACACCTACTCGTACCATACTCATGATCTTAACATTTCATACTACATACCTCAACATATCACATAGCCTAGCATGCATCGTATTAAACATTAATTACATGCTTAACATATCACATAACAACCCATATAGCACACATCGAAAACTATATTAACATGCTTAGGTAAGCATCACAACAAATGCCTATGCTGTAGGCGGAGTTGTACTTACCTTATGTCTGAGATATGGCTGTCTCTGTCTAGGGTGCAACTGCAGGTTATCCCCTGCTATATTAAAGAACAAAAGTAAGAGATCTTGATCTTATAGAATGTTGGTAACCTAACCAACATTCACATATCGACCTAGTTGTATGTCCCCTTTATAACTCTTAATAGCTTGTGGGGTTACTACAAGTAACCCTCGTGGTTTAGCATAACCAACCTTGGATCTTATCTTATTAAGTTACCTAGGGTAATCTTGTAGGCTAAGTCCATTCATAGATACTTAGGACTAGATCATTATTCTATTCTTAAACTTGGTTGTAACCCACAACCTACTTGGTTATCATCGGTCATCTAAAGTACTACTATCTTAATACAATATTGGGTAATATTAGATAACCCTTGGTCTTATTAATTTGATATCATGTTGGGTTACATTGGGTAACTCTTAGTCTTACTAACCTTGGTATTATATTGGGTTACATTGAGTAACCCTTGAGGTGACTTATCTTATGTTAACCCTCATTTGGTTCTTAAGGTCCAATTGAGGGGTAACTTATTGGGTGACTATAGGTAACCCTGGGCTTTGGACCCAGTGCTATAGTTCGGGTGTAATACTTGGTTATTGGTGGTAAACTTCTTGCTTACCTCAATTTTGAGAAAACCTAAGTCTATAGTTCTACTTATTTTCTTTAGAAAATGGGGGGTGTTTCCACCACCTTTTTACAAAAATTCTCTTTATCCATTTTTATAAAAATTTGGGTTTTCTCATAAAAATATTTGAAAATGTTATTAAAGATCGGAACTACCTTTAGAACAGTTCCGGAAGTCAATTTAACAGTTTTGGTTCAAAAATACCAAATCCTTTCATTTTTCTGGAAAACCTTGTACAGAATTTTATTGTTCTCTGTACCATGTTTGTAAATCCAGTTATACTTAAAGATCTAGGCAGAATCTCAAAAAGTTTTCTTCACAAAACTTTTAGATCTCGAAAAATTCTAGAACTTTCATGTTTACTGCAAAACCCAGTTCGGCCTGTATCTACGCCAGTTTTAATTTGAACGGACGGATCGTGTATTCCAGGTCTGGACAGACTAGTCTCAGGTTTTCGTAAAAATGAAGGCTGTTGGAGCCTTATTTTGGAAAACTGTCTGAGTTGCCCTCTAGGAAAAACTGTTCTGAGCAACTTTCATGTTTTGAGTTTTTCCAAATTCGGCCTCTAAAGGCCTCAAAATTTACTTTTTCAAAAACTGGTCAGGATTGATCCGAACCTGTCCGTTTTTCGGTTTAGAGTTTGTTACGTGAGATCTAGCTCAACCAACCACCGCGGGAGCCCTAATACACACATGCAGCGGTTTTCTAATGTAAATTTTGTTTAAACACATTTTCTAACTTAGCCATGCAAGTCTATCAACATTAAACAATTTCTAGTTGCAAGATCTAAGCCATAGCAAGCATATCAAGCATTGATTCTTCATTCTAGCAACCTAGCATGAAATTTTCATCCACAACCAACCTAGGGCAGCTTAGGGGACATACTATAGATCATTATTTAGCATGCAAATCAAAATTATAAAGCAAGCATGCACACAAAAAGATCAAACCACCCCAAAGCTAAATCAAGCATACCTAGGTTCTAATTTTGGGCACAAAAAGAAATTGAGCTTATGCTCTTACAAAATTGACTTGAAATACATGTAAATCTCAATTTAAAAGCTTAATTGAAAGAGTTAGAGGTTTAGAAAATTTTACCTTGATTAAAAACACAAGTGGGAGCTAAAGTTGTTTCACCAAAAATTCTCCCTTGTTGGTCTCCTCCTATGGCCGGTTTTGTGCTCCCTTTTGCACCAAGATTATGGCTGATTTTTGGGGTGGTTGTTAGCACTCAACTAAGCCCTCCTTGACACAAAATTTGGTCAATTTATTCCTCACTAACAGTCGGTTTTTGGCCCTCAAAACAGCCCTTAAATCTGTCCAAAAAAACTGTTTTGAACCTTGGAAGAAAACTCACACTCTAAGCACCAAAACCCCTAAGTTTCTTAAAATTTTTCTTCACCAAATCACTCCCTTGAATGTCCGGATTTTTGAAGGAGAAATGGGCAAGAGTTTGGCTGCTTTTTCTTGTTTTTTTTTCAGCCAAAAATCAGATCACAAAGGGGGCTATTTATAGGAAGAATTTGGGGTCAAAATGTGATTATTTTTTGTTCTCCTTTTTGAAACAACCCCATAAGTTTTTCTATTTGTAAAATTGCCCCAAAGTGGCCGGCCATCCTTGCTCTAGACTCTTCCAAAATTATCCAAAAATTTTCTTAATTTTTTCTTAAGCCAAATGATGTCATAATTAGGAGGTTTAATGACATAAGCCTATTTAAGGCTTGTTTGGGCTTTTTCTCTTAAAGTAGTCCAATTTTCATTCATCACAGATATTTTTGATACTGAGCTCACTAATACACAATACTGTGACATAGTATAGCAGTCCAAAATTTATCTGTGCGAAAATGGACAGTACGAAAAATTTTCTTTTTGCTTAAAACTTTTTGGCCCAAAAATACCTATATATTGTGCTTGATTTTTCTATGGGAATTTAATTTCTTATCTACATTTCCTTGACTATATTTTTGATTTTTGCAGTATATTTTCCATACCGCTAGTCATTTATCAGTGTGGTCAACTCTTTGACTACCTTTGGTCAACCTTTGACCTCATTGACCAAACTTGACTTTCTTGGTCAACTTTGACTCTTTTGGTCAAATTTTGACTTTAGTTGACTTCCTTTGACTCTCTTTGACTCTATTTGACTTTCTTTGACTTTCTTGGACTTTCTTGGTCAAAGTTTGACTTTCGTTGACTTTCTTTGACCAATCATAAAATCGTGGGTTTTCTTCCTCTTTTTACCCAAAAAGTCATTTGCTTAACCCAATCATTTATTTTCGAGTCTTATAAAGCTAATAAGATTTCATAAAATCATTCAAAAACCCTAATTAGGATTTTACACAAATACCTCCATGGTTTAGCTTAAACTTCTCTACAAGAAACTGTATTGAAGAAAATTTAGTTATTACACAATAAGACTCAGAATAGATTTTTAAGGTTAGAAAACGCCCTTTCAAGTCGAAAAGGACGAATTAGGACGCAGTTCCGAAAAAGTCAAAGTTTGACCGAAAAAGTCAACTTTGACCAAGAAAGTCAAAGTTTGATCAAGAGTGGTCAACGGTTGACTTGACAGTGAAAAATGATGCAATATGAGAAAATACTGCAAAATATGTCAGTATGGGCGGGATAGCCCAAGTAGACAGTAGAAACACCCTAGAAATCAAGCATCCCTAGCATTAGTTAAGGTCAAGAATGACATTTTTAGTCAACAAGTCACCCAAAAGGACCCGGTCAAAGTCAGGGGCATAAATGTCAAAATTTTCGCTTTTGGGGCAAAAGTGTAAATTTTGGAAAATATGTGAAGTAAGTTAAGTGACGTCGTTAGATGATGTCACAATAAGGCAATGACTCGCCTTGCAAGCAGAAATAAGGACCGGCCACTTTTTGGGGTGAAATTGAAAGGATTTTTGTCTTTCGGGGCAAAAACGTAATTTTAGAAAATATGTGATTCAAGTATGAGAAAATCACATAAAATCATGAAAAGAATAATATTTGCTTAAAAAGCAAGCATTATGGCCAATTATGAAGTTTAGGAGCATAAATACAAAAATTTTCACTTTTGGGGCAAAAGTGTAAATTTTAGAAATTTGACGATATGAGCATATGAAGTCACCGAGATGATGACATCATAAAATAAGATGGGTGTGTTGATTTATAGGACAATCGGACACCTAGAGGGCATTTTTGCAAGAATTTCCATTTTTGGGGGCAAAAGTGTAATTTTAGAAAATTGTGAGGTAAGCGATGATGTAAGCAAGTGACATCAGCCATGACATCAGCAAAACCCAGCTGTTGATGAGCTGAAGACAGCCGGCCACCTTGGGGAGAAAGCAAGAAAAATTGAAACTTTAGGGGTCAAAATGCAATTAAGCCAAAGTTGAAAAAGTCTATAAATACCCATGCATCTGGACAGATTTTGGTGCAGAAAAATTGAAGAAAAACAGCCAAAACTCTGGCCAATTTCTTCCCCAAAAATCCGTGAGAGAGTGGAAGAGAAAAGGGAAGAGAAAAAGATTGGAAAATCTCATGTGAAGCCATCCTAGAGTGCTCGGTTTTGAGCATGGAACAAGAGCATGAAAATCTGGAAATTTTTCCAGATTTTCTGAGCAGTGGCCGTGGGTTAGTGAGGAAGAAATGAGAGAAAAATTTCAGGCCAACCCAAGGGTGTGCCGAGCATGGAGAAGAGAAACCAAACTAGGTGCCAAGGGGAATTTTTGGTGCTTGGTGGGTGATGGGTTTCGGCCAAGGAAGGGCTGAATTAAGAAAAAGAAAAATTCATGGGTGTTGGGCAGCAAGAGGGTTCGGCTTTGGCTGAGAAGATTCACCAAGGATGGTGAAAATTTTTGGTGCAAGTTAGGAGCCCAAAACCGTGTGCAAGTGGCAGCCAAAATAAGGGATGATTTTCGGGTTCATAAACCCTAGACTAAACCAAGGGTAAGTCAAGGTAAACCCTTGAATTCTTTTAAGAAATTTCCATGCAAGATGATGGATTAATTATGTGCATGTTTGCTTGTTTCATGGCTGAAATTTGGAGCCCCTTTGGTGGGGAGAATTCGGCTGCAAGGCAGCCAAAGTTGAGCAGTGGGAGTTCGGCTCCAAGGAAGGGAACCAACTTCCGAAAGTTTGAGGTAAATTACCCTAACCCTAAAGCTTTTGGTTCAAGCTTTAAATTGGGAGTTTATGATGTATTTCCAAGCAAGATTGTAAGGGCTTAAGCTCATTAATTTTTGGTTAATGCCTAACTAGGGTATGTGATGCTTGATTAGGGTATGTAGCATGTTAGTTAGCTACGCATGGTTTTATGATTATGTGCTACGTTTTATGATTGCTTGAATGCATGGTTTGCATGGTTTATTGGTTGATTAAGTCCCTGCCCTAGGTGCAGCCGAGTAAGGCATGTATGCTAGGAGGTTAGACCTAGCTTCGGTTTGGTTTATGTGATGCCATTTCATGTTTATGCAACCCTAGAACACATGCAAACCTAGGTTAAAGTAGTCCGGTTTTGGTTTGCATGGCCACGAGGGGATGACATGTCAACACATGTGGGACGTTAGTTAACGTGCATGTTGTTCATTTAGGCTCCCGAGTGATCGGTTGAGTTAGATTCCGCGAAGTAGGACGCGTAAAATCAAGTAAGCACGAAACTGGCAGGTTCGGATTAATCTACCCAATTTTCGTAAACGAAAAATAACAGGCCTTTAGAGGCCGAATTTGGGAAAACGTAAAACACGAAAGTTGTCCGGAACAACTTTTTCTAGGGGGATACTAGAGTCGTTTTCCAAAATAAGGCTCCAATGGCCTTCAAAAATGCCAAAATCCGTGGCTAAGCATTTAAGCCCCCAGACCCAGCTTCGTTCCAGGAGTCAGCCAGTTTCAACTCAAAACTGGTACGATTCTAGGCCGAATTAGGAGTTTTGTAAAACATGAAAGTTTTAGCATTTTTCAAGAGCTAGAACTTTCGTGAAGAAAACTTTTTCAGATTATGCACCGATTTTGAAACGAAAATTGTTTTATAAAGGGTACTCAAGGAATCCGAAATTCCTGCACCACAAGTTTAACATATGATTTTAGAAAATTGGTTTTTCAACCTTAAATAAGTGTTTTGGTTATGAAAATCGTTCCAAAGGACGGTTTTCAACCTAAAATGATTTTACGAAGCATAAATCCATGAGTTTGGATTTTTTGATTTAAGTAAGGAATTTTACAAGAAAATGTGAAATTTTGGGATTTATTCCTAAGTGTTTTCCAAGCAAGGAAAATGTATTTTTCAAGCAAGTTTATAGCCAACGTTTAGTTCACGAATGGTAATCGGGAGTTATACCCGAGTTACCAGGTCAAGCCCGAGACCTAAAAGGTTGACCATAGAGGGTTGACCATAGTTGACCGCAGTTGACCAAAGTTGACCATGGTTGACTTTTGGTTGACTAATAGTATGGAGTTAGTTTATCCTTAAGGGTTATCCAAAGTAACCCCAAGGGATACCGTTTTAGCTCAACTAAAGGGTTATCAGATATGACCCAATAGTTTCAGATTAAGATAAGTAACCCTTAGAGGTTTAGTTTGGCTTAGCACGCCAGGTTACCTTTGGTAACCAAGTTAGACGCTTTGCACATAAGGGACATACAACCAAGATCATGTAAACATGTTGGTTAGTTTACTAGCATTTTCACGAGTTTAAGTAGATCATGTCCTATGACAAGCAGGCAGAACCTACAGCTGTACCAGGAGTGGAACAGCACTAGGAAGGGACAGTTAAGCAAGAACATAAGACGGAAAGGTAAGTACAATTCCGCCTACAGCATGAACATATGTTTGTTGCATATGATGTGTTTAAGAAATCATGAATGGGATTTCATGATTTACGATGTTATGTAGTATGTGATATGTTATGTCATGTAGTATATACATGTTATGCAATATGTTATGCAGTAAGTATGTTAAGCATGTTTCATGTTAAGCATGTAGTATGTGTTATGTTCATGTTATATAGTATGTTCATGTATGTATGTGAAGTTAAGTATGTTATGTAGTATGTCATGTAGTATGTATGAGTATGTTATGCAGTTGCATGTTATGTTTATGTTAGATTTTATGGCATCATGTAGTATGTCCACTATTAATAAGTCACATGGTAAGGCATGAGATAAGTTAAGTAGGACATGTTGTGTTGTACTGACTTTGCCTCCGTGGTAAGTTAAAACGGCATGTTTCATGGTTTGACTTGATATGAAAGGGCTGCCTCCACTACTCCATGTTAAACTTTGTGTTTCATGGTTTGAGTTGGTTTGGACGGACCGCCTTCAATCTCTCCATGGTTACATACCGAAGTACATACACACATGTTATAGTAGCAAGATAAGATCAGATCAGATCAGTAGTAAGACCATAAATGATTTTTAATAATAAATCATAATTGGTTCACGTTTTCATGCATTAGTTGCATGCGGATAGGACGTTGTGCTTACTGAGCTTTTTAGCTCATTACTTACGTTCATGCTGTAGGTAAGTTTCCTACCGGCACTTCCTGATACAAGCTGTGGAGAGATGGCGCAACAGAATGTGAAACGTGAGTATGGACTGCTACGGGGTTTCCGAAATGCGTTTAAAATGAAAATGTGTTTTCATTATGTTCCAGCATGTATGTATGTTTCAGTTTTCAGTTTATGTATGTATGGAGCTTTCCGCTCAGGTGAAAACTCAGTACTCGGTGAGTACATCAGAAACAGTAAGAGTTTTATAAAAGAAAAGCAGTTTTAAGCTATATTTAACTTGAGTTAAAGTTTTATGATTTCCGCAATAAAAGTTTTCTAGTAACGATTTTTAGAAAAGAAGAAAAAAAATTTTACTCTAGAAATTGGGTAACTTTATTTTCAATCAAGCAAGTAAGTAGAATTGTTACGAACCCAACCCCAGGTTTACGTGATCAGACACCGCGTGGACTTTAGGGAGGCTAGTGGGGGCGTGACAGTTGTAACCCAATAAGATACCATGTGTTATGAGGGGGACATATAACTAGGATTATGTATGAATGTTGGTTAGGTTACCAACATCTTATGATTAAGAACTCATACCTATGTCCTTCAATGAAGCAGGAGATTACCTGCACAGGCATCTTAGGCAAGTACAACTCCGCCTACAGCATAGGCTTTTGTTGTGATGCTTACCCAAGCATTATGGTGCTTACCCAAGCATGTTAATGTGTGATATTGTTCGATGTATGCTATGTTATGTTGTTTATTATGTGATATGCAAAGCGTGTGGTTGATGTTAATACGATGTATGCTATGCTATATGATATGCAAAGTTGAGGTATGCTTATGATATGTCATATAAAATGTTAAGTTCATGGATATGATACGATGCATGTTGGAATATGATCGAGTAAGTGTGACATCATAAAGTATGTTCACCAATGATTAAGATAAGACCAAGATCAAGAAAGAGATCATGAAAAACAAGTAAGATGGCAAACGAGCTTGTCTGTGTCGTACCGACCCGTAGCAAGGTCGGATTGGGCTATGGTTTGAGTTGGAAATGGACTGGCCGCCCTAACCACTCCATAGTTGTGCGTCCGGTACGAACACTTAAGTAAGGGGCTCATAAGTAAGATAAGTTAAGTTAAGATGTGAATCATGTTATGGAGGTACAAAAAAAGCATAATAAAGCATAAATGGTTCATGCATGTTTAAGTATGTTATGCCGTTATGTTATGACATGTTAAGAAGTGCCAAGTTTTGTTATGTGTTTTATTAGTGTGTCGCGGATTAATAAGTTGTACTTGCTGAGCGAAAGCTCACATCTTACGTCTATGCTGTAGGTAAGTAACTTATGGGCAACAAGTGATGCAAGGATGGGGGAGCGTGGCGAAGCAACTGTGAAATGTGGGAATGTCGACCGCTACGCGTTTTGTTTTACTTTATGAATATTTTATTTAACGTTAGAACATCATTATTTACTTAATGTGTATACATTTGACAAACACCTTTACTTAGTTATTGTCTATATGTTAATACGTTTGTAAAAAAAAAAAAAAAAATTCCGCTGAATTTCGCTAAGTTAATAAGTACGTTATGTATGCATGTATGTACGGTGACGGCCTATGCTAGGCGGGTCGTTACATGTAAGCATGGCATCTTTGTAAACATGGCATTTTTACAAACATGACACTTTTATAAAAATGGTATTTTTACAAACATGACACTTTTGTAAACATGACATTTTTGCAAACATAGCACTTTTATAAATATGGCATTTTTGTAAATATAGTACTTTTGTAAACATGGCATATTTGTAAACATGTCGTTCTTAAAAACATGGTATTACGTATAATAGAACATATCATAAAACATGTCATAGCATACTTAAAAATAGATTACTATCTTCCATACTGCAGGTGAGATTTGTACTTACCTCGGGTGCTATGTCCTGAGTGTTGCGGCCTTAATTCGGGTTGCAACAGCAGGTCACTTCCTGCTATTTGAAAAAGTATAGGATAAGGATCCAATAAAATGTTGGTGACTTAACCAACATTCACACATGAACTTAGTTATATGTCCCCCTTAACATACACATGATTACTTATTAGGTTACATAAGGTAACCTCGGTTACCAAGCCCATATGCATACAATTAGGGTTAGGCTACCATCCTAACCTTGGACTTGTATCTTAATATCCTTAATCCATTATTACTCTTCGTGTCCTGTAGGGTTATATTGGGTAACCCATGTGATGACAAACTTTGGTCAAACTTGGTCAGCCCAAGTCAACTTTTGGTCAACTTTGGTCAACTCTCTATAGGTCAAACTTGGGCTTTGGGGCTAAGCCCAGTAACTCGAATGTAACGCCCCGCCTAGCACGGACCGTTACCTTACAAACATACGTACTTGCTTACTTAACTTGCTTATCGTACTTACTTATTTATTTGATGAAAAGCAGCGGAAATTTTTTTTTTGTACTAGCTTATTTACGTCTAAACGTAATAAGTATATCGTGAATAAAATATTTAACATACAAAAATACATATTAAACGAAACGCGTAGCGGCATCGTGTTCCCACAATTTCACAGTATGTCCCGCCTCGCTCTTCCATCTTGCATCACCCATTGCTGTCAGGCAGCTTACCTACAACATAGACGTCAAACTATGAGCTAACGCTCAGTAAGCACAACTATCTAAACCGCGACCTAACATACGCTTTCTAACTTGACTTACTCTAGCGTCGCATAACATTTCCTATCGTCATACATCATCACATATCGCATACTTACATAACATATCATTTCATGGCATAGCATAATATATGCATGGTCCAGTTATGATTGTTTTAACTTTCTTTATTCTTACTTACTTACTTACTTATCTTGCTTAGGGCCCTTAACTTAAGTGTCTGTACCCGGCGCGCAACTATGGAGTGGTTGGGGCGGCTAGCCCTGTCCAACTTAAATTATAGTTCAACCCGATCTCGGACGGGTGATACGACACAGGCAAGCTTGCTTGCCATCTTACTTTCTTATTCTTTAATCTCATCTTGCTTTAGTGAACAGGCATCGTGATGTCACTATTACATAAATCATAACATGTTTTGCATTTTACCTTTCATGCTCAGCTTGCACATTCTTCTTGCATACATAACATATTATCTTATCGCATAACATGTCATATAGCATATTGCACACAACAACATAACATAGCATTCATCTTAACATACCATAAGGTACACAATAAACACACAAAAGCATCAATCAACATACATTCCTAGCATGCATTTATCATACTTGGGCAAATATCAACCTATGCCTATGCTGCAGGCGGAGTTGTACTTACTTCTTTTGCTATGTCCGACTGTGCGCTGTTCTTCCTCGAATCACAGCAGCAAGCCTTCTCCTGCTGGAGCAAGGACATAGGTGAGATTCTGCTTCTAGTTGTAGAATGTTGGTGCCCTAACCAACATACCTACTAAAACCTAGTTGTATGTCCCCGTCAGATAACTGACTTGTCCAATTTGGCCTTTTACTGCTGGGGATTAATTTGAACTTAATTAATCTCTTAAGAGGCTACGTTTTATAACCTCGAGGGCTAGATCTTAATTTACTGCTGGGCTTTCTTTAGAACTTTGGGCTATAACCTCTCATTATAGTTTATTGGGTCAATGGCCTTGACCCACTTTTCTTGGCCCATTTCAAAATTATGGTAGTCCTTAGGGTTACGTTGGATAACTCTTAAGGTTACCCTTAATGGTTGTTGGGTCAACCAAAGTTGACATTTGGTCAACTACTGGTCAACCCTTATCAATTCTGGGCTTTTTGGGCCTAAGCCCAGTAACTCGGGTCCTATTCCCGGCTACGGCCCGTAATCGGCTTGATTACCATTTTTCTCTTAAAAATTCGTCTCTTATCTCAAAACTCCATTTCTTGTCTTAAAACTTTATTTTCTCCTCTTAAACTTTATTTTCTTACTTTTTGTGCTTTTCAAATATTTTAACTTAAAAATCCATAAAACTCTTTATAAAATTCCGATCTTTGAAATAATTATTTGTAAATGTCACTTGAGGTCGAAAACTACCTTTGGAACAGTTTTCGTAGTTAAAATAACAGTTTAGAAACACTTTACAATTTTTAGAACACATTTTGTAAAAGCTAAGGTGCAGAAATTTCAGATTCCTTGCGTACCCTTCATAAAACACGCCCAGTTTAAAAATCCATTGAGAATCTGAAAAACTTGTCTTCATGAAAGTTGTAGCTCTCGAAAAATGCTAAAACTTTTGTGTTTTGCAAAAAGTCTAATTCTGCCTGTATCGATACCAGTTTTCATTTGAAAACAGCTGATCCTGAAAAATTCGGATGAAAACTAGGTCTGGAAATAGCCACGGGTTTCACTAAAAATGAAGGCTATTGGAGCCTTATTTTGATATTCAGTCCACGCTTGCCTCTAGGAAAAGTTGTTCTGAGAAACTTTCATGTTTCGAGTTTTAACCCCGTTCGGCCTCTAAAGGCCTTAAAATTCCACTTTTCCAAAACTGGTCAGATTCGACTCCGAATTTGACAGTTTTGTGATTTACTTTCGTTTTACGTCTTATTTCGCGAATCTACCTCAACCGACCACTTCGGGAGCTTACGATTCAAACACACAACGTTTTCTAACATCCCATGAAACCCATAAACCGTTCTAATCAGTCCATGCAACCCAAAAAAAAAATTTTAAAACAAAACCCTAGGGTTGCTTGGTTCTAGCATTGCATTCCATCACAAACAACATCACCATTTTAAGCCCTAAACTAGCATGCATCCATGGCTGCCAAAGGGGTAGATTTTCGGCCACTAAAGGGGGAACATACACCTAAGTTTTCTAACATGAAAATCATACAAAAATCAACACAAAACAAGCAAGATTTAAAGCCAATCAATCCTAATTCTAACAAATCAAGCACACACCGAAATTTAGGGCATAAAAATGAAATTGGACTTACGTCCTTACAACCCGATCGAACCTCAAATTAAACTTGGAATTAAGCTTAAAATTAGAGGTTTAGGGTTTGAGAAATTACCTAGAACCAAAGTTAGTTTGGGTGCAAAAATTTCCTTCCTTCCTTGCTCACCCTAGTCCCACGGCCACACCTAGAAAAATGGGGATCCAAGAAAAATTTTGTTGGCTCTTTCTTTCACCTCCAAGCCGAAGACTCCAAGAAGAAAAGCCCCAAGAAATTTCCAAATTTCTCACTCACTTTCTCTCCCTCACTCTCGGCCACTAAGCCCTAGAACCCACAAGAAAAATTTTCACAAACTCTCCTTGCTCTCTCCCTTGTAGAACCGAAAACCCAAGGCTCAAAACCCCAAGAAAATATCTTTGAATCTCTCCTCCCCTTCTCTCCCTCTTGCTGTCGAAACTTCTTGAAGGAAAATGCAAGAGCTTGGCTCACTTTTTCAATAAAATGCATAGGGAAATGGGGGGTGTACTAATAGGCATGAGGGAGGTTAAGAGTGGTTGATGACTTGTCCCTAATTTAAGACTTTTTCCCATTCCTTTCTTTTCCCTTGTGCTGTTGCCGAAAATGGAGTGAAGGGGCAACTCCACATGGCCTAGCTTGTGCTAGTGGAGAAGTGATGTCATGGTATGGGTATGGTCCTTGGCTTGCTATGGCTTGTTTGGCTAGTTTGCTATCCAAAACTCATTTTTTTTCTTCCCTTTGTGCTACACAGATAATTCTAATATTGTGATTCCTCAAAACACAATATTTTTATCTCATACCGAAGTACAAAATTTATCTGTGTGAATTTTGGATCAAAAAATATTTTTCTCAAATTTTTCCGAACCCTTTTTGCCCTTAAACTCTAACTCGGTGTGTTTGATTTTCTAGGGACGTTTTACGGCTTATTCTTGCTATCTAGTTCACAAACATTATTCTTGGAACTCTTTCCGCACTGAACTTTCAAATTCTCGTAAAGTCAACCCTTTGACTTTTTGTCGGTCAAAGTTGACTTTCGTAAAATCTTGCACCGTTGCGGCCCTTTCGACTTGAAAGGTTCATTTCTGAGCTTAGAAATCATTTTTAAGTCTTCTCGACCCATCATAGCTCACAAAATCATACAAAAGCTTTAAATCGAGCTTTTCGCGCATACCTTCATAATGTGAAAATATTTCCTAAGGAGGAAAATGTGAAGTTGAAAAAAATCGGATATCACATCGGATATCACTTCTGGTTACTATTCGTAATCATTTTGCTTACCACTTTTTAGGTTTGAAAATCCATTCTTTTACCATTTCCTTTGGGAACTTTAGTAATTTAACTTCAAAAATTTCTTTACTTACTTATAAAAATTCATTGTTCTTAGAGTGAGGTTTTATAAAATCCTTAAGGGCTGAAAACTATTGAAAACTGCCGTTGGAGCAGTTTTTATAGTTAAAAACAGTGAAATACTATTTTTCTGTGTTTGTTTTAGAAAATCCTGTGCAAGAATTTCCTATTCTCTGCACAGTTTTAAGAAATCAATTTATATTTAAAAATCTAGATTGAATTTGGAAAAGTCATCTTCACGAAAGTTTTAGCTTTCGAAAAATCCTACAACTTTCATGTTTTGAAAAAAACCCAAGTCAGACTTTAACACATTCATATTGCCATTTGAACTCACCTGGCCGTGCATAAATCCTGGGCACGGTCAGGCTTGGGTTTTTTTGAAAATAAAGGCCTTTGGAGTCTTATTTTGAAAAACTCTCTACGTTGCCCCTTAGGAAAAACTGTTTTGAACAACTTTCATGTTTTACATTTTTTCCAATTCGGCCTCTAAAGGCCTTAAATTCCACTTTCCAGGAAACTGGGCAGTTTGAATCCAAACTGGTAGTTTCCATTATTAATTTCATTTTACATCCTATTGCGCGAAATCTAACTTAACCGAACATGCGGAAGCCTAAACAGCAAACATGCAGGTATGCTTTATAAATCCAGAAAGTGATTAATAGTTATGGATTCAGGTACGCTTCCATTTATTTGTTAATAGATTCTTGGTGATCTAATATGAATAATATTGGGATTTTAGGTGATAATTTTTGCTAAAGGAATTTATCTAACATGGACCATTTGATGTTAGCAAGACTTGTTTTTTTTCCTTCCCTTTTGTGGGAGCCTTGCTCTCTGAACCCAAGACGGATTAACTTTCACCCATTAACAATCCGAATCTGTTTAGATCACATTTCCCCGTTCTTTTTATGGGTCTCCAAGGGTTAATTGATTAACATGAAAAATTGTCATCCTAACTACTACTATTATATATTTCATCTAGATAATTTCTCAGTTTGTCTTAGATCATCCTTGTATTGTAACGACCCACCTTGCACAGGCCGTTACACTGCTACTTACTTACTTACGTGTACTTATAAATTAGCTCAAAATACAGCGGAAATTTTTTTTTTTTTTTTTTATACATAAAGAAAATGTGTTTTTTAGACAGAAGTCTTGAAATAAACATATTTACAAAACAAAAGTGCTGAAGTTTTCAAAACGCGTAGCGGCGTTGATATCCCACGATTTCACAGCTTGCCTCGCCACGCCTCGACACCTTGCATCACGCATTGCTGACAGGCCGCTTACCTACAGCATAGACGTAAGACAGTGAACTTTCGCTCAGCAAGTACAACTGTCTCGTCCGCGACTTACTTAAAACCATATCGAAAAACATTTCTAACTTAACATACATAGCCATTCATAATCACATAACATCGTTCATAATAGCATAAACTAACAATGCCTAAACATGCATGGTCCAGTTATGCTCATATTTACTTTCTTTGCTTATCCTTCTTTTAGAGCCCTTACCTTTGGTGTTCGTACCCGGCGCGCAACTATGGAGTGATTGGGGCGGCCAGCCCTGTCCAACTCAAACCATAGTTCTACCCGACCTCGGACGGGTGGTACTACACCGACAAGCTCGCTTGCCTTCTTGTCTTTTCTTATCTTTTCTTAACTCAATCTTGAGTTTATTTATTTTGTAGAAATTAGTGAACATGCATTCATGATGTCACATAATTCTAACTCATGCTGAAAATCTAAATCATGCTTAATCATATTTCCCATACATCATCAAATAACATGGCATACTAATACTTATAGCATGGCAATTAACTTATGACACATCATCGCATAGCACATCATCGCATAACATACAATTTCATACACTCTTAGCATTCATCTAATCTTATTCTAGTAAGCATCAACTAGAGCCTATGCTGTAGGCGGAGTTGTACTTACCTCTTTTCCTGCTAAAATCTCACTCTTGCTGTCCTGCCTTGGCGTACAGCTGCAAGTCCTCTCCTGGTTGAGAAAGGACATGACTAAGGTTTTGTTTCTGATTGTAGAATGTTGGTACCCTAACCAACATACCTACTATAACCTAGTTGTATGTCCCCGTCAGATAACTGACTTGTCCAAAATTGGCCTTTTACTGCTGGAATTAATTTGAACTGGATTAATCCCTTAAGAGGCTACGTTGGATAACCTCTTAATTATCTCATTGATCTTCTATTGGATTACTCTATAATACCTTGGGCTTGACCATTCTATCATAGCATATTGGGTCAATGGCCTTGACCCATTTTGCCTGGCACGTTAAACTTATGGTATTCCTCAGGGTTACGTTGGATAACCTTTAAGGTTACCTCTTTCTTGTTGTGGGTCAACCAAAGTTGACAATTGGTCAACTACTGGTCAACCCTTGTCAATTCTGGGCCCTTTGGGCCTAAGCCCGATAACTCGGGTCCTAATCCCGGCTACGACCCGTAATTGACTTAATTACCATTTTTTATTTTGAAAATACATCTTCTTATTCTAAATTTTTATTTTCTTAACTTAAAATCACATTTTCTTCCTTTTGCACTTTTACAAGATTTTTTTCAAAAATCCGTAAAACTCTTTATAAAATTCCGACCTTTGAAATAATTCCTTATAAATGTCATTTAAGGTCGAAAACTACCTTTGGAATGGTTTTTGCAGTTAAAATAACGGTTTAGAACACTTTACAATTTTTTTTTTGAAAACACTTTGTAAAACTTTGGTGAAGGAATTTTCGGATTCCTTATGCACCTCTCACAAAACGCGTCTATTTTAAAAATCCGTTGGGAATTTGAAAAACTTGTCTTCATGAAAGTTATAGCTATCGAAAAATGATAAAACTTTTGTGTTTTGCAAAAAATCAAATTCTGCCTATATTGATACCAGTTTTTACTTGAAACCGGCTGACCCCGAAAAATCTGAGTGAAACTGAGCCCAGGGGTCAGCCACGGGTTTTGTTGAAAACGAAGGCCTTTGGAGACTTATTTTGATATTCCGTCCACGATGTCCTCTAGGAAAATTTGTTCTGAGAAACTTTCGTGTTTTGATTTTTAACCCATTCGGCCTATAAAGGCCTCAAAATTCCACTTTCCCAAAACTGGTCAGGTTCAAAACCGAATCTGGGCAGTTTTGAGCTTATTTTCGGTTTGCGTCCTATTTCGCGAATCTAACTCGACCGACCACTTCGGGAGCCTACGATTCAAACACACAACGTTTTCTAACGTCCCATTAAACCCAAAAACCATTCTAATCAGATCATGCAACCCAAAATTAAAAACAAAAACCTAGGGTTGCTTGGGTTCTAACATAGCATACATCCACACAAGCATCACCATTTTTAAACCCGAACTAGCATGCATCCTCTTGGCTGCCTAGGGCAGATTTTCGTCCATAAAATGGGGACACACAACCTAATTTTTTCTAGCATGAAATCCATACAAAAATCAACACAAGTCAAGCAAGATTTTAAAGCCAAATCAACCCTAGAGCTAGAAATCAAGCACATACAACTAATCTAGAGCAAACATAGAAATTGGACTTATGTTCATACAACCCCATTGAAGACTCGAATTTGAACTTAAAATCAAGCTCAAAATAAAGAGGTTAGGGTTCTAAGATTTACCTCAACTAAAGCCAAGTTTGGTTGTAAAATTTCTTCTTCTCCTCCTCACCTCTAAGCTCACGGCCACCTAGAAGAAATGGGGATAAAAAAAAAATGTTGGCTCTTTCTTGCACTTCAAAGCCGTGCACTTCAAGAAGAGAACCCAAAAAAAAAAAATTTCAAAACCAACTCACCTTCTTCTCCTTCTTCTTGGTCGGCTTCACCCTAGGAATCCCACAAGAAAATTTTCTCAATCTCCCTCTTGCTCTCTCCCTTGCTCAACCGGACCTCTAAGACTCAAAACCCCAAGAAATTTCTTTGGTTTTCACTCTTCTCTCTCTCTCCCACTGCTGCCGAACCCTCAAGGGGAAATGGGCAAGGTTTTGCTCACTTTTTCTCAATAAAATGAAGGGAAATGAAATGGATGTTTGATAGACAAGATAGGCTTGGTTCCTTGCCCCTAGATTAAGGCTTTTTCTCACACCTTTTTCCCTCCTTGCTGCAGCCGGACCTTTGTGTGGGAGATTGGCTAAAGATTTTTGCATTAAATGCATGGGGAAATGATGGACAAGAAAGAGATGGGAGTGGTTGGTTTCTTTCCCCTTAAATCTAGGCTTTTTCACTTCTTTCTTTTCTTTTCTTTTCTTTCCTTTGGCTTGCTTTCCCAAGGCTGCTGACTTCTTGTGTCCGGAGGAGGGGAGGGGCTGCCACATGAAGTACTTGGGTTGGTGGAGAAATGATGTCATGCAACAAGGGTGATGGTTTAGCTTAGTTAGATTCCAATTGGCTAGTTACCTTCCAAAACTCAATCTCCCTTTTCTTTTCCTTGTGCAGCCGGATTTGGGGAGGGGAGGACAGCCCTACATGGCTAGTTTGAGCTAGTGGAAAATGAGGTGCTAGGTATGGCATAGGTCCCTAGCTTAGCTTAGGCTTTGTTTGGCATTTTGTGCTCCAAAAATTCATTTTTTGCTCTCCTTTGTGCTACACAGATAATTTTAATATTGTGATTTTTCAAAACACAATATTTTTTATCTCATACCGAAGTACAAATTTTATCTGCGTGAATTTTGGATCGAAAAATATTTTTCTCAAATTTTTTAGAACCCTTTTTGCCCTTAAACTCTAACTCGGTGTGCTTGATTTTCTAGGGACGTTTTATGGCTTATTCTTGCTAACTAGTTCATAAAACATCATCTCGGAACTCATCCCGCTCCGTACTTGAAAAATCTCGGAAAGTCAACAATTTGACTTTTTGCTGGTCAAACTTTGACTTTTTCGGTCAAAGTTGACTTTCATAAAATTTTGCACCGTTTCGATCCTTTCGACTTGAAATGTCCGTTTTCAAACTTAAAAAATCAAATTTGAGTCTTCTCGACCCATCAGGATTCATAAAATTAATCAAAAGCTTGAAATTAAGCTTTTTCACGAATATGAACATATTGTGAATTTAATTCCTTAAGAGAAAATATGGACATAGAAAATTCGGATATCACAATCTACCCTCCTTAAAAATTTCATCCTCGAAAATTAGAACCATTCGGGGTAGTTCTTGTCGATTTGGCCCTTCGATTAGGGTGAAATGCCGTGCTAAACTCCAATTTCAACCCCATGGGAATGTGAACACATGCATAAAGTTGAGTAGCGAAGCGTCCATTGCAGCCTAAGATGCTCACTTTCGGCACTCCAGGCAGTCTAACGGCCTTAGTTACGTAAATTTCTACCAATTCTCTGTTGAAAATGTAGCTTTAATCGTGATGTAGTGGACTGTCGGGTTTAGTCTTTCCACGATAGTTCCCAAATTGTTTCATTCTCACTCATAGTCTTAGGCAATCTTATCACAAATTTGGGATAGTTGCTTCCATTTCCATTCTAGAGGCATCTAATCTCTGTGACTTTCTTTCAAAATTGTCATTGTTCGTCCTTAACTTTCTAACAAGTTAAGTATTTCGACACGTCTTTCGCCATTTCGTTCCCCATATTGGCTACAAACGTCTTTACCATACTAATTATGGGGTAATTAACATTCCATATATACCCACAAAATCTCTTATACAGCAAAAAGAACTGTCTTAGCTGTTCATACTACTTTCAAGTTCCTGGGCACATTCCATAAATACACACAAAAGAGTGGCACCAAAAATTATAGCGTACGATAAAGTCACATATATATATAGTGGTAGGAGTCTATTTCGTCCTTGCGTGCGAAGTTCCTGCTTCGGCCTCTCCATCCGTATAGGCGTAAATCCTGGTCTGGGGTTCTGGAGCCTCCAATCTTCCTTGCGTGATCGATGGTCCTTCGAGCCTTGCCTGAACTGTATGCAGCTGATGACTGTTAGGGTTCCGGTTTGGATACGGAGGGTTCTGATTCTGGATGTTCTGGGGGCAGCTCCTTGCATAGTGTCCCTCCTTGCCGCACAGAAAGCATGTGTTTGTCCCCATCCTGCACACTCCCGGATGTTTCCTCCCACAAGTTGCGCATTCCGGATAGTCAGTGTTAGTATTCTGGTTCCCGCGATCGTTTTTCTTCTGAGGAAAATTTCTTTGTTGGCCCCGACCTGAGAAATTTCCCTTTCGCTTGTTCCTCCCAGATTGGTTGGAATCTTGCGCAGGGTAACTCGCCTGGCCTTTCGAGTGTGACCCTGATTCTTGACCAGGTTGTGCTGTCCCTGCCATAGTTTTATCTTCCTTCCTTGCCTTAAAGATTAGAGCTCTGACCTCCTTGTCTTGAGTGATCCAGTACTCAGCCCTTACTGCTCTACTTATGCAGTCAGACACCGTGGTAGGTGGGCTACTACCGGCGCTCACCTGCTTGGCGATGTCGGTCCGGAACATCTTCATTAGCCTCCGGACCTTCTCTTTCTCACTCGGCACCAAGTCTGGACATAACTGAGCCAGCTACTCGAACTTCTTTACTACTTTCATAACCGTCATCGACTCCTGTCGGAAGTTGGTAAACTCGTCCTGCTGGGCAGCGAGGATCTCTTGATTGTAGTACATCGTTCGAAATTCCGTTACAAAATCTTGCCAGCTCATGGCTGCGACGTCTCGGCGCATCTGGACTGTCATCCACCAGTGCCGTGCGTCCTTCTTGAGAGCAAACGAAGCGCAAAGGACTTTCTCTTGCTCAGTCAGCCTCATGAAATCCAATATGACTTGGATGTCAATCAGCCAGTTGTCGGCAGCGATCGGGTCTGCCGTGCCCTCGAATTCTGGTGCCTTCATCCGCCTGAAGCGCTCGTAAAGTTAGATCTTCCCTCGCTGGTGGTAGCTCTAATTGTACTCCGGCGGGTGCTGCGGGTACATTAACGTTCTGAGGGACTGGCGGCTGGACCTCCGGTTGGACTGCTGGTTGCGCCACTGGTGCCGGCGGCGCTACCGGTGGTACTACTGGCAGTACTGGTTGTGCTGGAGGTGGGACCTCGTTGACCTGAGGTCCTCGCTGCATCTGAGCTACTTGAGCTTGTAGTCTTGCTGTCTCTTGTTGTGACTCTTGTAGCTGTCATTGTAGGTCTGCTACAACGGCGGCTAGGTTTGGCTCTGGTGGGTTCAAAGGCATGGTTCTTCTTGGACGAACCATCTTCTATGCTCTATCATAAGAAAAGATATCATCATGTCATCAATATCTTTTCTTCCAGTCATAACTTATCTAACTTACTGAAACATCTCAATTCCACACATATCATATCATGAAATCAACATGCATGTCATGTCAAAATGAAAAGGTACTATAGCATCACACTAAATAAATAGTACATCATAGCTTTATAATCACAATTTAAATTTCATAATAGACATACTCATGTCATACATATGCCGTATCTGCACGGTCTCTTTGTATACTTTCAAAAGTACAACATAATACTGATCATAAGCACATACTCTGCACATTGTAATTTACCATACTGCAATTACATATAACTTTCATCAAACTGTTCATACATCTTTTTATACATCTGGTCAAAAGTACATGATGGAAGTGTCTCTCACTTTACCATCAAGCCGTATAAACATGGCTAAAAAAAATACATGATCAAAAAGAATGGGATGGAAGTGTCTATCACTTTCCATCGTACAACATATATACGTGCCATGTCAAAAAAAGGTGATGGAAGTGTCTGCTACTTTCCATCTTACAATATCAGGGCTGGGATGGAAGTGTCTAACACTTTCCATCCTATACATAGGATCCTAGTCAAAATACATACATAAAATCACAAAACAAAAATACATAAAGACGCTCTCTAGGCTAGCGAACGGCCTCAAGTGTATAAATCGAGACGCCTGAGTCTGCGTCGGAGTCTGGGTCCCAATCCCCATCGTGGAATAGGACCTCCTCGGGGTCGTCCTCGTACTACTCATCATCGCTGACGACTATCATCTCGTCGTCGCTGACGACTATCATCTCGTCGTCGTCGATCTCGATGACCTCGACATCCAGCCCGGTCGCGGGCTCCGCCTCGACCTCCTCCCCCTCATCGTCGCTGAGAAGGATAAAGAGTGGAGGGTCCTCTGGTATGTCAATCACTGGCACGACTTCATCGTCATCGTCGTCGTCCATCGGGTCCTCTACTCCCTCGGGGACCTCGGCCTCCGAAACGTCAGGAATTGGGTCCTCCGGAATAACTGGATCAGGCTCATACACGAGACTTGCCTGACCGGCGTCGTCAGCGGGTACCTCGTGCGGGGCCACATACGCATCAGCCGGCTCCATGTGGGCAATGATCTCCGCCTCCATAATAGACTCTGTCATGTCCTCAATCGTCCGTCCAAGTATAGGTTCTATGACGTACTGGCGGATCGGAGGGGGAACTCTGTTCCGTATTAATACTATGGTCTGGAGCTGTGGTAGTAGTATGTCCTGCGGAATATGAGGCAGCATGGCCTCCCGAAAGCGCTGGCAGTAATGCAGCATCGACTCATAAGGATAGGCATGCCACTCGGTAGCCAAAATCTGGAAGCGGTGATGGTACATATCCCTGTAGATCGTGGGATCTCGATACTGGGCGTCGATACCGTGCCCCTCGGCAAGGACCAGCCCGAACCGCGTCAACACTAACACGCGAAACTGTGCCCATGTCCTGTCGGGCATCTGGCGCTCACCATCATTCATCCACCACATGCGGGCGTCGGTAATCAGGCAGCGACTCGCCAGTAGAACCCGCAGAGGGCTCACGATATGACAGATGCGAAAAATCGTCTCATATCATATAGCCAAGCCACTATCGAAGCCGACTGCTCCGTGCCATCGTAAAGTAAAGGCCGTGATCCGTAAAACGCCTTGGCCGCCTCATGGTCGGCGTCGATCAACTCCGGGTCCATCTCACGCGTCTAACATAACATAACCTCAAAAATAAATACTCGCGCAAAAGAAAAAAAATAAACTGGAAACTTAACTTACAATGATGGCGGCGATGGTTGGCAGACTGTGAAATCTAATCGCAGGGAACCGCTCTGATACCAACTCTGTAATGACCCGTCTTGCACAGGCCGTTACACTGCTACTTACTTACTTACGTGTACTTATAAATTAGCTCAAAACACAGCGGAAATTTTTTTTTTTTTTTTATACATAAAGAAAATGTGTTTCTTAGACAGAAGTCTTGAAATAAACATATTTACAAAACAAAAGTGTTGAGGTTTTCAAAACCCGTAGCGGCGTTGATATCCCACGATTTCACAGCTTGCCTCGCCACGCCTCCCCACCTTGCATCACGCATTGTTGACAGGCTGCTTACCTACAGCATAGAAGTAAGACAGTGAGCTTTCGTTCAGCAAGTACAACTGTCTCGTCCGCGACTTACTTAACACCATATCGAAAAACATTTCTAACTTAACATACATAGCCATTTATAATCACATAACATCGTTCATAATAGCATAAACTAACAATGCCTAAACATGCATGGTCCAGTTATACTCGTATTTACTTTCTTTGCTTATCCTTCTTTTAGGACCTTTACCTTTGGTGTTCGTACTCGGCGCGCAACTATGGAGTGGTTGGGGCGGCCAACCCTGTCCAACTCAAACCATAGTTCTACCCGACCTCGGACGGGTGGTACTACACCGACAAGCTCGCTTGCCTTCTTGTCTTTTCTTATCTTTTCTTAACTCAATCTTGAGTTTATTTATCTTGTAGAAATTAGTGAACATGCATTTGTGATGTCACATAATTCTAACTCATGCTGAAAATCTAAATCATGCTTAATCATATTTCCCATACATCATCAAATAACATGGCATACTAATACTTATAGCATGGCAATTAACTTATGACACATCATCGCATAGCACATCATCGCATAGTATACAATTTCATACACTCTTAGCATTCATCTAATCTTACTCTAATAAGTATCAACTAGAGCCTATGCTGTAGGCGGAGTTATACTTACCTCTTTTCCTGCTAAAATCTCACTCTTGCTGTCCTGCCTTGACGTACAGCTGCAAGTCCTCTCCTGCTTGAGAAAGGACATGGGTGAGGTTTTGTTTCTGATTGTAGAATGTTGGTACCCTAACCAACATATCTACTATAACCTAGTTGTATGTACCCGTCAGATAACTGACTTGTCCAAAATTGACCTTTTACTGCTGGAATTAATTTGAACTTGATTAATCCCTTAAGAGACTACGTTGGATAACCTCTTAATTATCTCACTGATCTTCTATTGGATTACTCTATAATACCTTGGGCTTGACCATTCTATCATAGTATATTCCTCAGGGTTACGTTGGATAACCTTTAAGGTTACCTCTTTCTTGTTGTGGGTCAACTAAAGTTGACAATTGGTCAACTACTGGTCAACCCTTGTCAATTCTGGGCCCTTTGGGCCTAAGCCCGATAACTCGGGTCCTAATCCCGGCTACGGCCCGTAATTGACTTAATTACCATTTTTTATTTTGAAAATACATCTTCTTATTCTAAATTTTTATTTTCTTAACTTAAAATCACATTTTCTTCCTTTTGCACTTTTACAAGATTTTTCTCAAAAATCCGTAAAACTCTTTATAAAATTCAAACTTTTGAAATAATTCCTTATAAATGTCATTTAAGGTCAAAAACCATCTTTGGAATGGTTTTCGCAGTTAAAATAACGGTTTAGAACACTTTACAATTTTTTTTTTGAAAACACTTTGTAAAACTTTGGTGAAGGAATTTTCGGATTCCTTGCGCACCTCTCATAAAACACGTGTATTTTAAAAATCCGTTGGGAATTTGAAAAACTTGTCTTCATGCAAGTTGTAGCTATCGAAAAATGCTAAAAATTTCGTGTTTTTTGAAAAATTAAATTCTGCCTACATTGATACCAGTTTTTACTTGAAACCGGCTAACCCCGAAAAATCTGGGTGAAACTGAGCCCGGGGGTCAGCCACGGATTTTGTTGAAAACGAAGGCCTTTGGAGCCTTATTTTGATATTCCGTCCACGTTGTCCTCTAGGAAAATTTGTTCCGAGAAACTTTTGTGTTTTGAGTTTTAACCCATTTGGCCTCTAAATGCCTCAAAATTCCACTTTCCCAAAACTGGTCAGGTTCAAAACCGAATCTGGGCAGTTTTGAGCTTATTTTCGGTTTGCGTCCTATTTCGCGAATCTAACTCGACCGACCACTTCGGGAGCCTACGATTCAAACACACAATGTTTTCTAATGTCTCATTAAGCCCAAAAACCGTTCTAATCAGATCATACAACCCAAAATTAAAAAAAAAAACCTAGGGTTGCTTGGGTTCTTAACATAGCATACATCCACACAAGCATCACCATTTTAAACCCGAACTAGCATGCATCCTCTTGGCTGCCTAGGGTAGATTTTCGGCCACAAAATGGGGACACACAATCTAAGTTTTTCTAGCATGAAATCCATACAAAAATCAACACAAGTCAAGCAAGATTTTAGAGCCAAATCAACCCTAGAGCTAGAAATCAAGCACATACAACTAATCTAGAGCAAACATAGAAATTGGACTTATGTCCATACAACCCCATTGAAGACTCAAATTTGAACTTAAAATCAAGCTCAAAATAAAGGGGTTAGGGTTCTAAGATTTACCTCAACCAAAGCCAAGTTTGGTTGTAAAATTTCTTCTTCTCCTCCTCACCTCTAAGCTCACGGCCACCTAGAAGAAATGGGGATAAAAAAAAAATGTTAGCTCTTTCTTGCACTTCAAAGCCGTGCACTTCAAGAAGAGAACCCAAAAAAAAAAAAAAATTTCAAAACCAACTCACCTTCTTCTCCTTCTTCTTGGTCGGCTTCACCCTAGGAATCCCACAAGAAAATTTTCTCAATCTCCCTCTTGCTCTCTCCCTTGCTCAACCGGACCTCTAAGACTCAAAACCCCAAGAAATTTCTTTGGTTTTCACTCTTCTCTCTCTCTCCCACTGCTGCTGAACTCTCAAGGGGAAATGGGCAAGGTTCTGCTCACTTTTTCTCAATAAAATGAAGGGAAATGAAAGGGATGTTTGATAGACAAGATAGACTTGGTTCCTTGCCCCTAGATTAAGGCTTTTTCTCACACCTTTTTCCCTCCTTGCTGCAGCCGGACCTTTGTGTGGGAGATTGGCTAAAGATTTTTGCATTAAATGCATGGGGAAATGATGGACAAGAAAGAGATGGGAGTGGTTGGTTTCTTTCCCCTTAAATCTAGGCTTTTTCACTTCTTTCTTTTCTTTTCTTTTCTTTCCTTTGGCTTGCTTTCCCAAGGCTGCTGACTTCTTGTGTCCGGAGGAGGGGAGGGGCTGCCACATGAAGTACTTGGGTTGGTGGAGAAATGATGTCATGCAACAAGGGTGATGGTTTAGCTTAGTTAGATTCCAATTGGCTAGTTACCTTCCAAAACTCAATCTCCCTTTTCTTTTCCTTGTGCAGCCGGATTTGGGGAGGGGAGGACAGCCCTACATGGCTAGTTTGAGCTAGTGGAAAATGAGGTATTAGGTATGGCATAGGTCCCTAACTTAGCTTAGGCTTTGTTTGGCATTTTGTGCTCCAAAAATTCATTTTTTGCTCTCCTTTGTGCTACACAGATAATTTTAATATTGTGATTTTTCAAAACATAATATTTTTTATCTCATACCGAAGTACAAATTTTATCTGCGTGAATTTTGGATCGAAAAATATTTTTCTCAAATTTTTCCGAACCCTTTTTGCCCTTAAACTCTAACTCGGTGTGCTTGATTTTCTATGGACGTTTTAAGGCTTATTCTTGCTAACTAGTTCATAAAACATCATCTCGGAACTCATCCCGCTCCGTACTTGAAAAATCTCAGAAAGTCAACCCTTTGACTTTTTGCTGGTCAAACTTTGACTTTTTGCTGGTCAAACTTTGACTTTTTCGGTCAAAGTTGACTTTCGTAAAATTTTACACCGTTTCGATCCTTTCGACTTGAAATGTCCGTTTTCGAACTTAAAAATCAAATTTGAGTCTTCTCAACCCATCAGGATTCATAAAATCGATCAAAAGCTCGAAATTAAGCTTTTTCACGAATATGAACATATTGTGAATTTAATTCCTTAAGAGAAAGTATGGACATAGAAAATTCGGATACCACATGTATATAGTGCCTAATCCAATTTTTCAAAAAGGTCTTAGAATTTTTTATTTGACTTAAATTTTTTAATATTTAATTTACACCATATTTATGTATTCTTTCTTTGAACTTATCTTATTTATTTATTGTCAGTAACAAATACCATTCCTAAAAAAAAAAAATTCATATTTTAAAGTAAAAACTTTTTAAGTAAGGGAGCACTTTCAACGTTATTATCCTATTCCGTGATCCTTGCAATACTATTCCACTCTTGATAAGAACAATAGTACAGTATTCTTGACCCATGACCATTTACCTTTGTCGATGCCAAAGTGAAAAATAAATATTTATAATCTTATAATCTAATATTCCGTTTGAATGAACTATTATGTAATAATCATAAACATTTGTTTGATCAATTATTTAATGAATTTATTTGAATATTTAACTATTTCATAAAATTCAACTCAGAAATCAAATATAAATTTTAACTTTCTCAAATATTTATTGTTCAAATGTTGTATTTAATAAAAATTATCGAAAGATTGTTTCATTTAAGTGCACAATTCAAATTTTATATTTAATTGCAATTTATGATCTAAACGGGTTATAACAATTGAATTAACAAATATTTGTACATGCCTATGCTTAGGATCCCGGTGGTTTGTTTGGTCATATGTGGCTCATGCGTTGGGTGTTGCGGTTTGGCAAGCTTGCTTTCATGTTTGGTTTTCTGCGATCTCAATTTTCAGCCAATAATTTTTTTAGGGGGACAAAAAAAAAAAAAAAAAGAAAGAAAGGTGATTCAATGCTGAAATAGCTTTTTCTTTCTTAATTATTATTATGTTATCCTTCATCACATCGTTAAACAAAAATCGGGAACAAGAAAGTGCATTACATTAATCTCACGATTATACAGCTTAACCTATAATTTTCATAGTAGAACATATGAATTTCATGTATCTTCTACGATAGGCCCGATCCCAATTCCTTAACCAGAAGATAAAAAACTAACAAGATACTGAAATTACTCAACATAGAATAAATCATACACACACACACTTAGGTCGGTAGTTGTTGTATGAGCCTACTTTATTCATCTTCCCTTAGGATCATTGATCTCAGAGAACACAGCCCCAGACATTCCTTTAATTGACTCGTTCGTAGTGGATCCTTGCTCGGAGCTGCTGATCTTAGTCAACCCACTACTTTTCAACTCCGACGACATCTCCCAACTACAAGTAAATGTTTTCTCGCTGTCGTTTTTATCATTCATGAAAGCCACGCTTTCTTCACCCTTAGACTCCATTATTGCCCCAACAATCCTGCCGTTGTCCTCCGCATTTTGCTGTAATTGCATTGCGAACTCCAAGCCCCACACGACGTCCTTCATTGACGGCCTATCCGTCCCGTTGTCTTGCATACAATTGACGGCAATCTCACTGTATTTCTTCAAACACTCCGGCGCAATCTTGCCCGTCAGATTGGGATCTATGATCTGATGAAGCGTCCCGTTATGGTAACAACTCCGGGCCCAGTCGGCGAGGCTGACTTGTCTCTTCTCGGCGTTGCGTATTATCGGTGGCCTACCGCAGAGAACCTCGAACAAAACGACGCCGAATGAGTACACGTCAGACTTTTCCGACAGTTGCTGACGCTTGTAGTATTCCGGGTCTAGATACCCGAAACTGCCCTTCACCACTGTGGTGACGTGGGCGTTGGACATAGTTGTGGGGCCCATTTTCGACAGCCCGAAATCGGAGACCTTTGCCACCCATTTCTCATCCAGTAAAATGTTGGTGGTCTTTACGTCGCGGTGGATGATCATGTACTCTGTGCCTGTGTGGAGATAGTGGAGCCCACGTGCGGCTCCGATGCAAATGTCAAGCCGTTGTTTCCACGTCAACGGTGGCTTCTCCGTGTTGTAGAGATGATCTCGGAGAGTGCCACGGGACATGTAGTCGTAGACGAGGATCATCTCACGGTCCTCGTTGCAGTAGCCTATTAGAGAGACGAGATGGCGATGGCGGAGATGAGAGAGCATCTCAATCTCTGTCTTGAACTCGTGTGCCCCCTGTGATGAATCGGACTTTAGTCGTTTGATAGCAACGGTGGTGGTCCCACCGTCGATGTAGCCTTTGTACACGTTGCCAAAACCTCCCACTCCGATGATAAAAACATTATCGAAGTTGTTGGTGGCGGCTTTGATCTCAGCCAATGAAAAGTAGCGGCACAAATCGGACGGCAACGAGGATGAGCCTCGAGTCTTGCTTGACTTGGTCGAGGTAGACGAGAGAAGGCCCCACCAAGAAGTTCCGTCACTAGAACCTGCGTCTTTAAGTTTTCTCGCTCGCCGACGAACGATGAAACCAAGGACGAAGAGTATAAGTACGCCGGAAACTACGCCGGAGACAATTGCTATGATTGCGGTTCGACTACTACTTTTCCCCTTGTTCTCCTCTTGCGGGCTAGGAGATGGCAAATGCGTAATTGGGTCAGGATTGGGACCAGCAAGATTGCCGTTGGTATCATTCAATTTGAAGATCTCCAGGCCGTTCAAAATTGCATCGGCATACTTCGATATCCATTCCGGGTTTGCGTGCAGAGCGATAGAGAGGTTCTTTAGTGTCTTCTCTCCAACTTTGCCAAACATGGGAACCACGTAGTCTCTTTTATACGGAACGTACTGACCTCCACTCCACGCGATCACGTCGGCTAACGTCTCTGCGGTTTGATTTGCTATGAAGATGTAGAACTTCCGATCACTAACCGCGGTTATCTCCTTAACAATCTCGCAAAAGTGAAACCTTACCAAGTAATAAAATCCTGCATGCACAGGATACTCCCATGTGAGATTGTAGCTTTCGATTAAGCTTCTGTTTACTTTCCCCAAAGATCGTGCAGTCCGATACACATTCTCGGGTGCGGTATAAGTTGGAACTTTTGTGAATTTGAGAGCAGCGGAAGTTTCGATGGGTGAAAGACTATATCCCAACTTTGTCACGTAGGGGTCATCCGCATACCAACTCCGAAACAGACCTGTGTCACTTCCTGAAGGAATATCGAATCCTCCCACATTAATCCGATACACTGTCTCAAGAGCGCTGTCGTTTGTCAAGTGGTAGAAACTATTCTCTCCCACAAACCTAACGCCAGTACTCGTGGAGTTCGGATAATAAAGATCGGCGGGCATGGATACCACTTCGATACCATTGATGAAAGCAAACGCCTCCGGAGTTGAAGGACTTGGAGAGAACGATATGCTCAGATTAGAGTACTCGTTCACGACTACACAGAATTCTTTAACTACTTCTATTGTGCCCATAGCATCAGCGGTGAGAAAAACGCTAAAGTTACTGAGGAGAGTGAATTGGCCGGCTTTGACGGAGAAGAAGGCCGTGGAGTTGGAGTAGTTAAAGTTTTGGTACGTCGTTGCGAGGAAGTGCAAGCGGATGAACTTTGGGCCGGTGGCCACCGGAATCTTGTAGGTAAATTCGGAGAGGGAGAGCCGTGCGGTGCCGTAAGGGACATCGTCCGTTTGCATGAATGACTGGTCAACGGCTGAAGAAGTGATGGATTCGTTGTTTTGGCCATCTTCCAAGGGAAATAGTTTTGAGTCGATGTCTCCATCCCAGGTCCGATTGCTTTGTAGCCTCGTGCTTCCTTTGGAGCCACAGTCAAGAGCTATGTTGTCCTGAGGAATGTAAGGAAGCGGCTGTCCATCCGTGGTACGAAAGATGACACCGTGAAAGATGAGGGAGAGCAAGAAGGGGATCATGAGAATTATCGATTGGAGATTTCGACGATGCATGACACAAAATGCCTCCGGTAGTCACTGTGAAAGCAAACCTCTATAGGTATTTACAACTCCCCAATCCTCCAAAAACAAAAAACATTATTCAACTATTGATGACCGAAATTATTATATTTTTTTAACATTTTGCAGTGCAAGAGGACTTTTTTTTTTTTTTTTTTTTGGGGTTAAAGCAAAAGAAACTCTTTTGATATATGCATCGGCGCTGCTCTATGTGAACAGGCTCTTGATGAAAAAAGCATGAAAACTAATAAACTAGTTTGTGCTTCTTAATTCGTCTTCCTCTCCACAGCCCCTGAACCGCTTTGACCTTGTGAAAGAGTGACAACACACCTAACTTTTATATATTGCGCATAAAAAATGCCAAATTGTCTAGACCCACCCACTCTGCTCCCTGCTACGCCATTGAAATGAGGACACGTCATTATCCGTCTTTATTTGAATGGATCTTAAATCTGTCTGTTTCTTTGATGCGTAGGGGCAATTAGATTTTCTATTAGCGGATTGAACCTGTCCACCTACCATTTTTTTTAAAACCTTTTCTTCTAAAGATTTCAATGTTTTTAGTTGCAATTTGCATACTTCAACTTTAATATATGCATATTCTAGAAGCAGCCGCCCTTGAAAGAGTACACGTTAACTCATTCATTAAGTGCTCTTGTGTCGAAGATTAACGAGGTTAAGCGATATATCAAAGCTGTGTGATGCAAAAATACATCACAAGGGAGCGTTCTCTCGAGAGGGAAGCGTTTGCGCAAATAGTGGTAGATAAGCGAAAACCAAAGTATAAATTGGTGAGAATCCAATGCTCCAATAATACTTCAAACCTAGATTAACATATTTTTGCAAATATATATATATATACATATTTTACTCAAAAATATATTTAACACTAATCCTAGTCCTAATAGTGATCCCTATATTTTTTTGAATTTAGCTTGTAATATAAAATATTAAATTTGGATTGAATTTAAGATGAAATTCAACCTTTGGTTTATTTCATATTGAAATTTTTATTGACGATAAGTATAGTGGTGGATATTGGGATTTGACTTCATCCTTACCTCTTTTTAGGTAAGGATAGAAATGGAGATGGGAACAGGAAAATAACCTCATTCATATTTCACATCATTATCATTGTCAACCGAACAAATGAACAACCAATCCTTGTGTAATTATTATTACATTACTGTTTCTATAATAATGCTACTCAAAATCTTATTTTATAACAAACCAATCAGAAATTAACCATATGTTACGTTTTTAAAATAAATTAATTAATTTAGAAGGAGTTTGGTGGAGTAGTTTAAGTTGAGATTTTTAAGTTTGAATAGTAAATTTTTTTGAATTTTTAGAAAAGACAAAAAAATTTTTGGGAAAAAGACAAAAACCTTTTGGGAAAAAGACAAAAAAAAATTTAAGTTGAGTTGGTTGAGTTGATATGCCATACTTTTCTTACATTTTTTTTTTTTTTTGCCTACTCTTTTTTAATCACATTACTTGAGAATAATTTATCATCATCATTTTATCTCAATGTAACACTAAATCATAGACAAACAATACTAAATATGTAAATCAAACTTAACCCAAACATAAATCGATCATAGTTCTCAAACAAACAAACAAAAATTTATAATAAATTATTCACTTCCCATAAATATCAACGAATCCTAATTTTATCATAGCTAACACATCATCAAAAAATTTTAAACCTACACAAAATTCACAAATAATGAACCAACAAATATATTATCACATTAATTTCCAAACAAAAAACTCAAACTCATCAACATGTTTGGTTAAATATTTCACAAATGAAAAAAAAAAAAAAATATACACACACACACAGCCAAAATTTCAAAAACCTGCCACAAAGAAATCTGCAAAGCAAAAGGACTTCAGCATGTTAATCACGAAATTCCTATACTAGAAAAACAACAAATTGCAAATGCACATGTTCAACCAATTGGAAGTTTCTACTCCTCTTTCAAAAAAAAAAAAAAAAAAGGAAAAAATTCTTACCAACTGAAAGTTGCCAAGTAATGATTGAAACTAGGATAAATTAATTTGGTCGCACTTGCAGAAAGGCCCAATCAATGAACTACCTCTCCAATATTTAAAAAAAAATAAAAAAATAAAAAAAAAAGAAGCCCCAACTATTCTCGAGTATTTTAAATTTGTCATGTATTTGAGCAGAGACATAGTGCATTAAGAAGCGGAGACAGTAAACGGAGGATTTTCCCTTTTTTTTTTTTTTTTTTTTTTTGGAGAAATAGGATTTTCCATTTGAAACCATAATAAGGAGAGACCAAAAAATCATGGAACTTTTTAGGCGGAGGCAGATCTTTATCACATTGGCGGCGGTGGTGACGACGGTGATTGCACTCCACACATGTCATCAGTGCGGAGCTACTACTGACACAGCCTCGCTGAATAGCCTCGGCAACAGCACAGCCACCACAGCCTCCATCTGCGTCGGCAGCGCCGGCGAATGCCTCGTCGCCCAACAGGACCCGGATCTGGAGTTCCAGATGCCTTCTGAAAACAGCCGACGAATCCTCGCCGGTGCGGGTGGGACCTCAAGTTGTGCACAGAATCCTAAATGTGCCGGCGGTTGCGGGAGTACCGGGAGTACCTGCACGGGCTTGCCGGGAACCAAGTACAGAAACAATTGCGGCCAGTACAATCGCGTTTGCCCTACTAATTCATAGTAAATTGCTCTTCCAACTTTCCATGGCTGACGCGTTTGGTTTCTATTTTCGATTTTAGTTTTCTTCTTCTTCTTCTTTTTCTTCTTCTCCTTTCGGTTTCTGGGTCTGTGTTTGTTTCCGATCCACGTCTCCCTCGATCTTAGGTATACTGATTAAATGTGGAGAAGTTCTTCTGGTTCAAAAGCTTGTATTTTAATTGTCTAAACAAATATATCTAAATAATGTCTCAGCCATAATTTACGCTCCCCCTGTACTTCTGAATACTACTTGTTTCACACAGGTAAAAACAAAAAACAAAAAAACAAAAACCGCAACTTTCTCTAAAATCTATCTTGCGTTTTTTCTTCCTTTTTTTTTTTTTTTTTTTTTTTTCTGTATTGTAATTTATGCAAGGATTAATCTCACAGATTTGCCTACTTTTCCACTTAAATATTTTCCATTTATAATGTGGCACACTTTGTCTCCGTAAAGGGAAAATTAAAAGAAACTTAATCGAAAACGCATAACCAACCAAAAAAAAAAAAAAGTTAAAATTGACATTTGATTACTATTAAGTAATGAGTTTGTGTGTATATATACCAAAAAGGTAATTTATAACACTTTTGTCTCAGCCAGTAATTATCTAAAATATCTAAACTATGTAACTGGGTCTACTATGATCCTCTTGCAATGTGGTTGATGTATCCCATTTGAAAAAAAAAAAAAAAAAAAAAAAAAAAAAAAAAAAAAAAAACCTTCTGTTACTCATTTGTGCGTATACCAGAAAGTAATTGATAAGAGTTCTATTTATTCTATATATAAACAAATAGATTCAACCAATTCAAAATGATAATTAAGTTGTTTTATCGCTAAATATAACCACTTTACTAGTCCAGAGCTGAAATTTTTTTTTTTAATCTTTTGGCTATTAATATGTTTTCAAAATAAAATATAACAAGAACTTCTAGTACTGATCCAAACAACTATTTGGCAGAGGCTAGTTAGCTAGGTGTACGCCTTATACAGAATTTGAATTGTCATTTGAATCGTTATACGATAAGCAAAATTCTAATGAAATTCAAAGTTTAATCAACGTAATGTCTCACCCATCAATTGTTGGATTCCAACTACCATCTATGTTCGTGACATGACAAGTAACAAAGTACTATTATAATTACGGATTCAAAAAATATCGCCACATGCATAATGTATCACTTCGTTTGGCTATTAGGTGTTAAATTTAAAAATTACATTTCAGTGTTATATCTTTTTTTAAAAAGTCAATAATAAGTATAACTAATTTTTTAAAAGTCAACCCACTTCAACGTTAAAATTTCATTTTTAAACAATGTACTTTGTACTAGAAGTTTTTTTGAACATAGACTTAGGCCCCGTTTGGTGATTAGATTTAACTCAAATTAAACTGTACTTTTTCATCTCAATTTTTGTTTTTTTTTTTTTTTTAAAAGTCAATAAAAATTATAACTAGTTTTTAAAAAGTCATCCAACTCAAACTTAAAAATTTTAACTTAAACCATTTCACAAAACGGAACCTTTAGTAGCTGTTGAGGGCGTAAGGATAAGATTCTAATAAACTATTGCATTAGAGACCATGGTCTTCATAATCACATGGGATCGTGAGGTTCACGGGATAGTGGACGTGAGGATACAACTATTTTTTTTTTTTTTTTTTTTTTTTCATAGAATAAAAGATTACTAAATCACTTAGTCATTGTGTTGTGTCAATTATAATGATGAAGTCAGAAATTCAATAATGTCAACAAAGTGTGAGGTATAGCAAAAAAAATAGATAATGAAAATGGAACAAAAATAAATGGGGGTGGGCGGGAATATAATAGATTAACGATAACTCAATTAGGTTGTAAACAATGTGCAACAGATGTGCTAATTATACAAGTCATTGACAAACTGCGGGAATTATTTGTTAAAAAAATAAAATAGACCCCCAAATTCAACTTGACAAATTAACTTGATGAGTACTACCTGAGATAGTGCCTATAATCAAGATGTGGGTAAAGTCCAAAGATGTGTGGTATCGAGTCTATATCAACCTTTTCGTAGTGCAGTGTGTTTATTTCTTTATATAGATGCAGTTTTGAAGTTGCAACATGAGTATTTATTTTCTTGTATTTTTAAAAACGTGTAAATTTTAATTGGGGATTTATTTGAGAAAAATTATTTTAATAAGATAAATGAGAAGAAAATTTTCAACGCGGTATATTAAAAACATACGAAACTTTAAAAACTTTAAAAAGAGGACAAAGATGAAAAAGAAAGATACGAGAAAAACTTTTAATTGGTTCACCCATTATGGCAGTGGAATACATATTATAATAGTGAAATGATCGATAGCACCAGTTTGGTTTCGTTTTCTATTGTTTTGTAAAATATTTTCGAACACTTTTTTGGGAGTGAAAATGAAAATAGTTATAAATAGCATTTTTTTAAGGAAATGTTTTGAAAATAAAAACAAAAACAAAAAATAGTGGGAATTGCTTTTGTGAAAGAAATAAAAACAGGTTAAAAATTGTTTTCTCGTTTTAATTTTCATTTTCGTTTTCATGTTTTAAGGTTATATAACTGAATATATGTTTTTAAAAACATACCGAAACACAATTTTTCTTTTCTTATACCAAAATGAATATCTCTAAAAACATAACCAAACACAATTTCAAAAACGATCTCAACATCATTTCCAAGGTATTTTCATTACTTTTTCATACCAAAGACAAAATCATTTTTAAAACAAATAAAAACAATATCAAGCAGGCCCTTAACTTCTACGGAAATTTCAATATCAATGAAAATTCAAGTAAAATATGAAAATTCATTCTAAAACACTAAACTTTTAAACAAAACTTTAATAAACTTTAAAATAATTAATAACATATAAATTAAGTATAATAACACTATTTTTTTAAAATGATAATCAAGATCCCTATTGTTTGTTTGGTCAAAAATTGGCTCATGCGTTTTTGTGTTTTGGGCCAGATGTTTTGCAAACATGTGTTTGCGTGTCTTTCTGCGCTCGTAATGAAATTCTTGTCAACCAAAAAATAAAAGGTTGATACATGCAGGGCTGAATTTTTTATTTTATTTTTCTTTCTATTTTCCTTCATTTATTGTCCCTTAAGTTAGCAAATAAATCCTGAATGCATTAATTACTAGCTGGTTTAAAAAACGTTACATGTAAAGACATTTAGGCTTAGGCTTGTGTACGGTGGCATTTACAAAATGGTGATGACATGGACAATAGGCATGTCAGACCCAACCTAAAGGTTGAAAAAAAAAAAAACTGAGAACCCGTTTGGGAACTTCTAAAATGGTGTTTTAAAAATTGAGTCATAAATGTGTATTTGAGAGAAAACTTTTAAAAAAAAATTATGTGATATAAAAAATAATGTAAAAATTTAAAATGTATTCGAAAAAAATATACAAAATGGATATTTTCTCATTTATTTCGTTGATATGAGCATTTTTACATTAAAAAAATATTTTATTTTAATTTAAAATGAGAAAGTTATAAATTTTTAAATTTGAATTTTGAAAAAAATGATATAGAAATAAAATTTGAAATAAAATTGAGATATAAAATTCAGATAATAAAGTACTATCTAGAATTGGCATCCAAATGGTCCCTCAGAATAAGTATGACCAGTGGGTCCCAGCTTTGGAAATGTTTGCTTTATACACCGAACTGATTGGGTGGTGGGAGAGGACAAAATGTGAGAATATATTAGTATTAGGCAGAATATTTAAAAAGTCGAAAAATCATAAATGTGAAGGAAATTAGCAAATTGTAGGGGTGAATCATCCTGATCAGACCACAAGCAAAGGAAGTCAGGATTAAGGGAGTGAATTGTTCAGCCATTGTAAAAATCTCGTGTATAACTGTAAATTTGAAAAGTAGACCGATTTTATGGTTGTAACTAATAATTGGATATAATGCCGTATGGGTTAATTCACTTAACTAAGACGATGAAGATACTAATATTTGTTTAGTCGGTGTAAATATTGATTGTTTGATTATCCTTATCAGTATTTTTCTCTTCGTAAAATAAAAAATTGCAATTTTTTTTAATTATTTCATGTACCGTGGTATGAAGGATTTGGTGACATATTTTGTGGATTCGTCCACAAATGGAAAAAGAAAGTAATAATAAACATTTCAATTAAGTAAAGGAGGTTGTATTAAAACAAAAAGGCAAAAAAAAAAGTAAAAAGTAACCTACCGAAAATTGAATTCTTATTTTAATACGATGTTAAAAGTAAAATTTAGTAGTTATAATAATTCAAAAATTAATGGAGTTACACCATTGACTTATTTTTTCTTAAAGCGTGTTATTTTCCAGCAATTAGATGGAATAATTGTGGAGTTTGTTTTCAATTACTGTTGAGTATTAATTTCATTAAAATATACAAGGTATGATCTCACCAGTTTGTTTGATATATTAACGGTTACTAAAACAACACATGTAATGTGTAATTAATTTCTTATGACATCATCAATTTATTCTTCAGAAATTTCTTTTCAAAATGTCCTTGTCTTGTGTCGCTTTTTAATTTCGTTTATATGGGAAAGGAGCTAGGTGTTTTTGTAGTTTTTTGCAAACTCCTGTATTAAACGACATTGAGGGCAATAAAGTTTAATCTGCATTATCCCCTGTCCAATCGTTAATTCGTTTTCATGGTTATCACGTTAATCACTCTTTTTTTTTTTTGGCGACAGACTATAACACTCGGTACAGTCTAAGAGTCCGTTTAGTGAATGAGTTTAAGTTGAAAATTTTAAGTTTTAATAATAATTTTTGTTGACTTTTCAGAAAAGATAAAAAAAAAATTTTCATAAAAGTCAAAAAAAATTTTTTAAAAAAATAAAAATTAAAATAAAAAATACATTTTAATTTAAAATGAGCTAACTAACCAAACGGAACTTAGTATCAAAGTCCCAACAACCTCAATTTATAACTGCAGCAAGTAGCTTTTTTCTTTTTTTCCTCTATTTTTTTATTATTATTTTGCCGCTACACAGTCCTTAGACTCACCCCTACAGCCTGAAAATTTGTCAGAATCTTGCTAACAACCTTTTGGCTTTAAAAAAATCGTAGCCGTTCTTACAATAGGAAAGCTGATCCAACGGCTACAATTAAAACGACGGACAAGCACGCTCACCACTCTAAAAGACTATTCCTAAACATTTATATTAACTTAAATAAAATCAATAAATAAAATAAAATGTAAAACCATAGTTAAATTTACACTTGTCATCGAATAACATTAAAACAAAAAACGTAAATGAAAGTTTAAGTGAAATATTTCTAGGAAATCCTCGTTCTTTAAACATACATATATAGATGAGACAATATCCTATTTAAATTTCTGGAAAGCAAGTCTTCAAAATAGATTTCATATTCATCTAGTACCATGGGATTGGAGCAGCTTTGTCAACCTTTTATCGTCTACATTTGTTATGAACTAACCTTCATCATAAGAATTATAATGAATCAGAGCTCAGTAAGTAAAAACTATAACGTAAACGTTTATTCTTTTATACTTAAATCATTCGTACTCCTATAATTCATTTTCATAATAAAAATTAAGCAAAAAATTTCATACATATGCTACCTGACTGTTGGAGAGACTAGCATGACTACCCGATAATAAGGAACTACCTGACTACCAGTAACTGCCTGATCGTTTACCACCTAAATCTCCTCAATTGGCCAGTAGGTTAGCTACGTGATCTTAAATTGATCAGCATGTAGCGCTGCTAACAGTAATAGTAGTAGTAATAATAATAATAAACATTTATTTTACAAGCGTTCGACTGATTCTCATGGCCGTGCTTTAATTATGATACATATGTAACATGAAAATATACAAGTACATGTATAAGTATCGTTCTGAAACACATTTACATGTACTAGAAATAAAAAATGTGTATACCTACTTATCTTGTGATTACAGTTGTGTCTACGGTTTCTCAACGGCAACAAAACCCAATTATAAACATGCAAAAAAAGAATAAAATTGGGCTTAGCAGAGTTGCTCTTGGGCTGGGCCAACTTAATCTCTAGATGTAGAATGTCTTTTTCTTGTCACCTCTCCATCATAAATACACACAGACAACGTTTATAAAAACCAAAACTGATATACGTATCAATTAATGAAAACTAACTATCGATGAACTTGACTTGAGTAGTGGAGAATTATAAGTTTCAGCTAAGAGTTAACAAAGAGTGAGCAAAACCCATTAAAGTCTGAGTTTTTTTTTTTTTGAGAGAAGTAAAAAATGCCCCTAGTTACTACCAGACGAAAGTTAATATAGTACTACAAGTTAATCAGATTAATAAATTAATCTCTCTAAAGCTTATAAGGCAGGTCGGCAAGAAGTAGTAGAGATACATGATAATACCATGCATTTATATAATACAATAAAATATATACTAAACCATTCAGATTACTTACTTAAATTAAGTATAATTGCAGCAAACAATTCAGATAAAATGATATCTGCTGAGATAATCATAACCATATAGCACATCAATGTTCGTTGGAAGAGAATGAAACCAATTCTTGCATATATTTTATGGCCCTTATACACACACGTATACACTGGTGGAGCCCGTTTGGTGTGTGGGATTAGGGAGGATATAACAGGATAAGACTAGGATAAGATTCTAATATCTTTGTTTGGACAAAAATTTTTAAAGACTAGTGGAGAAAAAGTTATCCATTCCATGTTTGAATCCCCTTCTAAAAGTACGGGATAAATATATATATATATATATGTGTGTGTGTGTGTGTGTGTAAATATATGCAAAGTCTCAGGCTTATGAACTAATTGGGTTGTGGCTGACTTTTTTATTACTTTTTTCCCCTGCAATAATAACTTCTTGTTTGTTTGAATTTTTCATTTACAACTTTTTTACGTTTACTTTTCAAATTCTATTTAGAAATAAATAAATCTGAAAAGTGAATAAAAACTCATATGAATTGTATGAATTGTTAGATCAGTTAGCATTAGTTATATTTATGTATACTTGTCAGTATAATATTATATTTTCGTTGCTAAAAAATTCAAAAATATATATATTAAAGTTGGATCTAAAAGTTTTGGAATTTAATTAAAATGCTAATATTTTGCTTTATTATTATTTTTATTATTTTGCCTGAAGTTTGCTTGTATTTAATTAAAAAGTAAAATCCTTCTATCCTAAATGCACATTATCTGGATAGCACTAATTATATTTCAATCCTATCTTTTCTTATACACACCAATCCTATCTTATCCAATATTGTCATATCCACATCAAACGGGCCGTTAATTTATAATTACATATATAGAGGCAAATTTTTAATTATCATCAATTAAAATATGTATAAGATTAATGTGAGAACTTTTCAATACTCATCATCACTATGAAACGAAAAAAAAAATCCATTAATAGCAGTACTTCGACATCGATGCGACTGGAATCTAATATGTTACAAATTAGCCACACAAGATGACAAGTACATTTTGATCCTGAGCTATACATCAAAATGATATAAAAAATATAAAATATAAAAAATAAAAAAAGAGACAAAGCTTGTCCATCTGTACGTATGTTTGCAAACCTTCTGTCTTCTCTTACCACTAATGATCAGGCTCCATCAGCAGCACTACCTAGCAACGGGGCATACTTGTTTTATCTTCCATGTAGACCGTTGATGTCAGAGAATCCAGACTCGTCCCAACTCCATTGAAATCTAATGGTACCATCTTCATCCATTACAGTGGGTTCCCCACCAAGCCTTATATATTCCTCCTCGTTATTCTGCAGCTACATCGCAAACTCTAGATCTCTCATCTTATATTTTCCGCTCCATTATCAAGCATGCAACTCACTGCGATCTCACCGAATTTCTCCAAACACTTGGGCGCAATTTTACGCTAAAGTCACGGATTAACAATGTGATTAAGTTCTGTCTCTTGATGACAAGAACGGACCTACTCGGCTAGGTTCGTTTGCTTCTTCTCCACAGTCCGCATAAGAGGTGGCTGGGTTCATTTGATCTCGGTCTTGAACTCGTTGCACCCCTTGTGATGATCGAGGCTTCTGCCGTTTGACCGCAACCATGGTTACTCCACCATTGATCTTCCCTTTGTGCACGTGGCCAAAACCTCCAACCCCAATGGAGTTATCTTTGAAATTGTTGGTGGCGGCTCGAATCTCAGCCAACGAAAAGTTACGAGAAAGATCAGACGGCAAGGATGAGACTCCGGTGCTCTGCTTGGACACGGGTGTACGAGAATGAAAAAGGTCCCGACATATATTTTCTTCATTAGAGCCTGAGAGATTCTTCATTTTCCTGACTTTACAACAAGCTCGGAGAATCAACAAACAAATGATGAAGAGGAAAAGGACGCCAAAGGCTTTGCCGGAAAAGGTAACAGTAATTGTTGTTCGATCGTGCTTCTGCATTACATGTTGTTGAGTAGGTTGTGGGACCTGCGGACTTAGATCAGAATCAGGACCGGCTAGACTGCCACCGCTGTTGTTCAATTTGAAGATTTCCGCCCCATTCAAGATTGCGTCGGAGTACATAGTAAGCGAGTCATCTGGGTTTGCTTCCAGTGCAAGAGAGAGGTTTAGTTTGTTTTCACCATTTTGGCCAAACACTGCGACGACGTAGTCTCTAAAATAAGGAACATATTTACCACCGCTCCAATAGATGACGTCAGCTTCCTGCTCTGCTGTTTCGTTTGATATGAAAATAAGAAAGCATCGATCCCCGGTGTTATTAATCTCCGCCAAAATCTCACAAAAATGGAGTCTTAACATGTAGTAAAATCCAGAATCTACAGGGAATTCCCATGTAAGGTTGTACTTCTTGTTCATTCGCGCGGTCTCATAGACGCTAACCGGTGCGATATGGTCTGGAATAGCTGTAAACTTGTGGGGGCTTATAAAATTCGCAGCTACAAGACTTTGGCCTGGTATCGTCAGATAGATATCGTCGCGCTCCCAACGACGGAAGAAGCCAGTGTCCTCAGCTGGAGTGACCTCTTTTCCGCCAATGTTAATCCGATACATAGTTTCCAGACTGGTGTCGTTTTCCAAGTAATAGAAGGAATCTTGTCCCACAAGTACATGGCCATGATTTCCGTCGGTGGAATCCCGGAAATAAAGATCTGCCGGCGTTGATACGACTTCAATTCCATTGACCAAAACAAATGCCTCCGAGACTGAAGATTCAGGAGTGAACGTTATGTTTACAATTGACTTCTCAATTGGTACGTAGAATTCCTTCACTATGCTTTTCCTGCCACGAGCATGAGCACTAAGAATGTAATATTCGAATTTTCCATGTATATTTTTCCTTTTAAAGAAATTATTTATACTTTATGAAAATATTCGTGAAAAAACTCGGTTTAGGGCTTTTAAAGAATTTTGTGAATTTTAATGGGTCGAAAAGACTCAAAAATGATTTCTAAGCTCGAAAACGGACCTTTCAAGTCGAAAGAATCGAAACGGTACAAAATTTTATGAAAGTCAACTTTAAGCGAAAAAGTCAAAGTTTGACCGGCAAAAAGTCAAACTGTTGACTTTTTGGGATTTTTCAAGTTCAATACGGAACGAGTTCCGAGAATAAGTTTCGTGAGCTAGATAGCAAGAATAAGCCGTAAAACGTCCCTAGAAAATCAAGCACACCGAGTTAGAGTTTAAGGGCAAAGAGGGTTTGGAAAAATTTGAGAAAAATATTTTTTTCGATCTAAAATTCACACAGATAAATTTTATACTTTGGTATGAGATAAAAATATTGTGTTTTGAGGAATCACAATATTAGAATTATCTGTGTAGCATAAAAGAGAAGAAAAATGAGCTCTGGAGAAGCAAAAATGCCAAACAAGCCTAACTAAGCTAAAGACTAATGCCCATACTTATGACCTCATCTTCCACTAAACAAATTTCAGCATGTGGAGTCTTGTCCTCCCCCCCTAATTCGGCTGCACAAGAAAGAAAAATGAGAATGGGAAAAAGCCATTTTTTTGGCATAAGCAAGCCAAGGACACTTTGCCATACTCCATGACATCACTTCTCCACCAATTCAAGTTATCTCATGGGCAGCTCATCCCCCTCCTCCGGACACAAGGCTCGACAGCCTTGGGAAAACAAGCAAAAAAAAAAAAAAGGGAAAAGCCTTTTTTTAAGGTAAGTCATCAACCATTTCCACCTTTCCTTTTTGCACATCATTATCTTCCCATTCCATATTCTCTTTAGTGCAAATTTTCAGCCAAACCCTTGTCCCTTTTTCACTCTAAACTTCGGCAGCTAAGGGAGAAGAGAGAGAGAGAGAGAGAGATTCAAAGAAAAATTCTTGGGTTTTTTGAGCTTTGGGAGTTCGGTTTTACAAGTGTGAGAGCAAGAAAAAGTTGAGAGATTTTTTGTGGGTTTTTCCTAGTGTGGCCGACCAAGAGGAGGAGGACAAAAGGTGAGTGAATCTTCAATTTTTTTTTTTTTTTTTTTTGGGTTTTCTTCTTAGAGGTGAAAGAAAGAGCCAACAAAATTTTTCTTAGATTCCCATTTTTCTAGGTGTAGCCGTGGGTATAGAAGAAAGAGGAAGAAAGGAAAATTTTTGCAACCAAACTTGGCTTTGGTTGAGGTAATCTCTCAAACCCTAATCCTCTTTATTTTGAGCTAGATTTGAAGTTCAATTTGAGGATTCGATTGGGTTGTAAGGACATAAGTCCAATTTCATTTTTATGCCCTAAATTTCGGTGTGTGCTTGATTTGTTAGAACTAGGGTTGTATGACTTTAAATCTTGCTTGTTTGTGTTGATTTTTTTTTTATGATTTTCATGCTAGAAACTAGGGTTGTATGTTCCCCTTTTTGTGGCCGAAAATCTTCCCTTTAGGCAGCCATGGATGCATGCTAGTTTAGGGCTTAAAATGGTGATGTTGTTTGAGATGGAATGCAATGCTAGAACCAAGCAACCCTAGGGTTTTGTTTTAATTTTTTTGGGTTGCATGGACTGTATGGATCAGATTTTGGGCTTAATGGGACATTAGAAAACGTTGTGTGTTTGAATCGTAGGCTCCTGAACTGGTCGGTCAAGTTAGATTCGCGAAATAGGACGCAAACCGAACGTAAACCCAAAACTGTCCAGATTCGGATTAGAATTTGACCAGTTTTGGAAAAGTGAAATTTTAAGGCCTCTAGAGGCCGAATGGGGTAAAACACGAAACATGAAAGTTTCTCAGAACAACTTTTTCTAGCGGATTACGCGGACGGAATATCAAAATAAGGCTCCAATAGCCTTCGTTTTTAGCGAAAACCGTGGCTGATCCCTTGGCCCAATCTTCACCCAGATTTTTCAGGATCAGCCGTTTTCAAATGAAAACTTGTATCAATACAGGCAGAATTAGATTTTTTGTAAAACATGAAAATTTTATCATTTTTCGAGAGCTACAACTTTCGTGAAGAAAAGTTTTTCAAATTCTCGACGGATTTTTAAACTGGGCACGTTTTATGAGAGGTGCGCAAGGAATCCGAAAATTCCTTCACCAAAGTTTTACAAAATGTTTTCAAAAAAATTGTAAAGTGTTCTAAACCATTATTTTAACTGCAAAAACTGTTCCAAAGACAGTTTTCAACCCTAAAAGGCTCAAAAGTGGTTGACCAAAAGGCCCAAAAGGCCCAGAATTGACAATGGTTGACCAGTAGTTGACCAATTGTCAACTTTGGTTGACCCAACAATCAGTAAGGGTAACCTTAAGGGTTATCCAACGTAACCCTGAGGACTACCATAATTTTAATGGGCCAAGAAAAGTGGGTCAAGGCCATTAACCCAATAAGTTATGATAGAATAGTAAAACCCAAGATATTAAGAAGAAAGCCCAGTAGTAAATCAAGATCTAGCTTACGAGGTTATCCAACGTAACCTCTCAAGGGGATAATCCAGTTCAAATTAATCCCCAGCAGAAAAAGGCCAAATTGGACAAGTCAGTTATCTGACGGGGACATACAACTAGGATTAGTAGGTATATTGGTTAGGGCACCAACATTCTACACAAGAGACAAAATCTCACCTATGTCCTTTCTCAAGCAGGAGAGGACTTGTAGCTGTACACCAAGGCCGGACAGCGAAAGTGAGGATTTAGCAAGAAGAGGTAAGTACAACTCCGTCTACAGCATAGGCTCTAGTTGATGCTTACTAAAGTAAAATTAGACGAATGCTAAGGGTGTATGAAATTGTATGCTATGCGATGATGTGCTATGCGATGATGTGTTATGAGTTAATTGCCATGCTATAAGTATTAGTATGCCATGTTATAGGATGATGTATAGAAAACATGATTAAGCATGATTTAGATGTTCAGCATGAGTTAAGATTATGTGACATCACGAATGCATGCTCACTAATTCCTACAAGATAAATGAACTCAAGATTGAGTTAAGAAAAGATAAGAAAAGATAAGAAGGGAAGCGAGCTTGCCGGTGTAGTACCACTCGTCCGAGGTCGGGTAGAACTATGGTTTGAGTTAGACAGGGCTGGCCGCCCCAACCACTCCATAGTTGCGCGCCGGGTACGAACACCAAAGGTAAGAACCCTAAAAGAAAGATAAGCAAAAAAAGTAAATATGAGCATAACTGGACCATGCATGTATAGGTATTGTTAGGTTATGCAATTGTGAATGAAGTTATGAATGTTTATGTGTTGTATGTATATTAAGATAGAAGTGTATGGGTATGGATATATGTAAGTTGCGGACGAGACAGCTGTACTTGCTGAGCGAAAGCTCACTGTCTTACGTCTATGCTGTAGGTAAGCAGCCTGTCAGCAATGCATGATGCAAGGTGGCGAGGCGTGGCGAGGCAAGCTGTGAAATCATGGGATATCAATGCCGCTACGCGTTTTGAAAACCTCAGTACTTTTGTTTTTTAAATATGTTTATTTCAAGACTTCTATTTAAGAAACACATTTTCATTATGTATAAAAAAAAAATTTTCGCTGTGTTTTTAGCCCTATAAGTAAGTATGTAAGCAGCAGTGTAACGGCCTGTGCAAAGCGGGTCGTTACAGAGTTGGTATCAGAGCGCTTCCCTGCGATAAGATTTCACAGTCTGCCAGCCGTCGCTGCCATCATTGTAAGTTAAGTTTTCAGTTTATTTATTTTTTTTACACGCCAGTATTTATGTATGAGGTTATGTCATGTTAGACGCGTGAGATGGATCCGGACGTAGCATACGCCGATCGCGATATGACTGAGGCGTTTTATGGAGCCCGACCCTTATTGTTTGACGGCATGGGACAGTCAGTCCCAATAGTAGCATGGATACATGATTTGGAGACGATCTTTCGCCTTTGTCACATTGGAGACCGTCTGCGAGTTCTGTTAACGAGTCGGTGTTTTCTTGGGGATGCTCGACTGTGGTGGCTAACGGACGGAGAGCGCCAGCTGCCCGACAGGACATGGACGCACTTCCGCACACTCGTTCTCGCGCGGTATGGACCGGCTCCGGCTGAGGGGCCAGGAGTCGACGAGCAGTATCGAGACCATGAGATTTATAGAGACATGCAGTATCGCCGCTACCGGAGTATGGCAGCCGAGTGGCACGCTTATCCGCACGAGTCGATACTGCATTACTGCCAGCGCTTTAGGGAGGCTATGCTGCCCCACATTCCTCAGGATCTACCGCAGCGCTATCTTCACGCCTTAGTGCTACTACGGAGCGGAGTCCCACCTCCAATCCGACCTTATGTCATGGAGCCCGCGCCGGGGATGACGATGGATGACATGACTGAGTCCATTATGGACGTGGAGGTTATTGCCCATATGGCTCAGGCTACTGCTCACCTGCACCCTCACCCGATGCCAACCGACGATGTCGGTCAGGCGAGCCCAGTGTACGAGCCGGGTCCAGTTCTTCCCGAGGACCCGATTCCAGACGTTCCTGAGCAGCCCGCCCCGAAGGAAGAGGCCGAGGACCCCATGGAGGCCGAGGATCATAGGGGAGATGATGACGAGGACGCCGACGATGTGGTGATAGTTGTCGACATATCGGAGGACCTTCCACTCGTTTTCATCCTTAGCGATGACGAGGACGAGGAGTTAGAGGCGGAGCCCGCGGCTGGGCCGGACATCGAGGTCTTTGAGATCGACGACGATGGTGTTGTAGTCGTCAGCGATGACGAGGAGTACGAGGATGATCCCGAGGAGGTCCCATTTCACGATGGGGATTGGGACCCAGACACCGATGCAGACTCCGACGTCTCGATCTACACTTTTAAGGTCGTTCGTTAGCGACGAGAGCGTCTGTGTGTATTTTGATTTTTGTTATGTATGTATTTTGTTTTGTGATTTGTATGTACTTTTGACTAGGATCCTATGTATAGGATGGAAAGTGTTAGACACTTCCATCCCAGCCCTGATATTGTACGATGGAAAGTGACAGACACTTCCATCACCTTTTTGACAGGGCACGTATATATGTTGTACGATAGAAAGTGATAGACACTTCCATCCCATTCTTTTTGACCATGTACTTTTGACTATGTGTATACGACGGTAAAGTGACAGATACTCCCGTCACCCTTTTGAGCCATGTTTATACGGCTTGATGGTAAAGTGAGAGACACTTCCATCGTGTATTTTTGACCAGGTATATAAAAAGATGCATGAACAGTTTGATGAATGATATATGTAATTACAGTATGGTAAATTACAATGTACAGAGTATGTGCTTATGATCAGTATTATGTTGTACTTTTGAAAGTGTACAAAGAGGCCGTGCAGATACGGCATATGTATGATACGGGTGTGTCTATTATGAAAGTTAAGCTATGATGTACTATTTATCTAGTGTGATGCTATAGTACCTTTTTATTATGACATAACATGTATGATGATTTTTCGATATGATATGTGTAGAATTGAGATGTTTCAGTAAGTTAGATAAGTTATGAATGAAAGAAAAGATATTAATGACATGATGATATCTTTTCTTATGATAGAACGTAGAAGATGGTTCGTCCAAGAAGAACCATGCTTCTTAACCCACCAGAGCCAAACCTAGCCGTCGTTGTAGCCGACTTACAACGACAGCTGCAAGAGTCGCAGCAGGAGACAGCGAGACTTCGAGCTCAAGTAGCTCAGATGCAATAAGGACCCTAGGTCAACGAGGTCCCACCTCCAGCACAACCGGTACTGCCAGTAGCACCGCCGGCACTAGTGGCGCAACCAGCAATCCAACCGGAGGTCCAGCCGCCAGTCCCTCCGAACGTTAATGTACCCGTAGCACCCGCCGGAGTACAACCAGAGCTGCCGCCAGTGAGGGAAGATCTACTTTACGAGCGCTTCAGGCGGATGAAGGTGCCAGAGTTCGAGGGCACGGCAGACCCGATCGCTGCCGACAACTGACTGATTGACATCCAAGTCATATTGGATTTCATGAGGCTGACTGAGCAGGAGAAAGTCCTCTGTGCATCCTTCGCTCTCAAGAAGGATGCAAGGCATTGGTGGATGACGGTGCAGATGTGCCGAGACGTCACGAGGATGAACTGGCAAGAGTTCGTGACGGAATTCCAGACTATGTACTACAACCAGAAGATTATTGCGGTTCAACAAGACGAGGTCCCACCTCCAGCACAACCGGTACCGCCAGTAGCACCGCCGGCACCAGTGGCGCAACCAGCAATCCAACCAGAGGTCCAGCCGCCAGTCCCTCCGAACGTTAATGTACCCGTAGCACCCGCCGGAGTACAACCAGAGCTGCCGCCAGTGAGGGAAGATCTACTTTACGAGCGCTTCAGGCGGATGAAGGTGCCAGAGTTCGAGGGCACGGCAGACCCGATCGCTGCCGACAACTGACTGATTGACATCCAAGTCATATTGGATTTCATGAGGCTGACTGAGCAGGAGAAAGTCCTCTGTGCATCCTTCGCTCTCAAGAAGGATGTAAGGCATTGATGGATGACGGTGCAGATGTGCCGAGACGTCACGAGGATGAACTGGCAAGAGTTCGTGACGGAATTCCAGACTATGTACTACAACCAGAAGATTATTGCGGTTCAACAAGACGAGTTTACGAACTTCCGGTAAGGATCGATGACGGTTATGGAGGCCGTGAAGAAATTTGAACAGCTAGCTCGGCTATGCCCAGATCTGGCCTAGCGAAAAGGAGAAGGTTCGGAGGCTAATGAAGATGTTCTGGACCGACATAGCCAAACAGGTTAGCGCCGGTAGCAGCCCGCCTACCACAGTGTCTGACTGCATCAGCCGGGCGATCAGAGCCGAGTACTGGATCAACCAGGACAAGGAGGCCAGGGCCCAGATTTTCAAGGCTAAGAAGGAAGAGAAAGCAGCAGCAAAGCCTACACAGCCCCGCCAAGGCTCGGAGACCTCTCAGAAGGGCCAATCGAGCAACCCTGCGCAAGGTTCCAAACAATTTGGGAGGAACAAGCGCAAGGGGAATTTCTCAGGCCAGGACCAGCAGAAGAATTTCCAACAGAAGAAGAATAACCGGGGCAACGAGGGGAACAACGCCAGTTATCCTCCTTGTGCGAAATGTGGGCGGAAACATCCCGGAGTATGCCGGATGGGCTCAAGTGCTTGCTACGTGTGCGGCAAAGAAAGGCACTTTGCTAGGGACTGCCCTTAGAACACTCAGAGCCAGAACCAGAACCAGAACCAGCCCTACCCCGCTCGGAATGCAAACAACCGCCAACTACATGCTGTCCGGGCCAGATTGGAAGGACATTTGATTAATCAAGGCAGACTGGAAGCTCCTGAGCCACAAGCCAGGATCTATGCTTACACCCGAGAGGATGCAGAGGTCGGAGCGTCACACGTGGTGACAGGTCAGATCTCTATCTCCACTCTTCATGCAATTGTGCTGTTTGATTCTGGAGCCACCCATTCGTTTATATCATTGGAGTTCGCCCAAAAATTAGGAAGATGTGTGGATAGATTAGAGCAACCCCTAAAAACTTCCTTATCATCTGGTGAGATTTTGTGATCCAACCTTTGGATCTGAAATGCCTCCATAATTATATGCGGCAGAGAATTATCCGTAGATCTCATCGCAATCAAGCTCCACAATTTTGATGTGATCTTGGGGATGGACTTTTTGGGGAAGTACAATGCAACAATTGACTGTCGAAAACGCTGCGTGACGTTCAACCCCTACGGTGAAGAGGAGTTCAGTTTTTACGGACGACGCCGAAGTTCGACCGCCAGATTCGTTTCAGCCATGAAGGCCGGGAAAATATTAGCTAATGGTTGTCAGGGCTACTTAGCTAACCTAGTGGACAAGGAGCGAGAAACGGAGCTAGAACCGGAGGACGTCCACATTGTGAGGGAATATGTGGATGTATTTCTGAAGGACTTGCCCGGACTTCCACCTGAGAGGGAAATTTCGTTTGAGATTGAATTGCTGCCAGCAGTTGCACCCATCTCCAAAGCGCCATACCGTATGGCACCTGCTGAGTTAAGAGAGCTCCAGGTATAGTTGCAGGAGCTGCTAGATAAGGGATTTATTTGATAAAGCCACTCTCCATGGAGAGCGCCTGTTTTGTTCGTGAGGAAGGAGGATGGGTCGCTACGAATGTGTATCGACTATCGAGAGCTGAACAAAATCACAATCAAGAACAAGTACCCTTTTCCGAGAATTGACGACATGTTTGATCAACTTAGAGGAGCTGTCGTATTTTCGAAGATCGACTTACGCTCAGGCTATCATCAGCTCAGGATTAAGGAGGCAGACATCTCCAAGACGGTGTTCAGAACGCGCTACGGGCACTACGAGTTTTTAGTGATGCCGTTTGGACTAACCAATGCCCCAGCTGCTTTTATGGACCTCATGAACAGAGTGTTCAAGGACTATTTGGATAAGTTTGTTATTGTCTTCATTGACGATATACTAATTTATTCTAGGTCCAAAAAGAAACATGAACAGCACTTAAGATTAGCCATGGAGACGTTGAGGCAGAATCAGTTGTACGCCAAGTTCACGAAATGTGAATTTTGGCTGGAGAAGGTACATTTCTTGGGGCATGTGGTATTGAATGAAGGAATTTCAATGGATCCAGCAAACGTAGAAGCAGTTAGTTCGTGGTCAGCACCTAAGAACGTTATGGAGATACGAAGTTTTCTGGGATTGGTAGGATACTATCGACGATTCGTCGAAGGATTCTCCAAGATCGCTGCACCACTGACAGCCCTCACACGAAAGGATAAGAAGTTCGAGTGGACTCCGAAGTGTGAAGAGAATTTCCAAGAACTCAAGAGGAAGTTGACAAGCGCACCGGTGTTGATAATTCCTGACGTGGACACTGGAGACTTCGTGATATACAGTAACGCTTCTAAAAATGGATTAGGAGCAGTCCTGATGCAAAATGGAAGGGTGGTGGCCTATGCATCACGACAACTGAAAAATCACTAGAGGAATTATCCTACACACGACCTGGAGCTAGCAGCGGTTGTGTTCGCGCTCAAGATTTGGAGGCATTATTTGTATGGAAACAAATGTGCAATCTACACAGACCACCGAGCCTCAAGTATATTTTCACTCAGAAGGAGCTAAATATGAGGCAACGTAGATGGCTAGAGCTCGTAAAAGACTACGATTGTGAGATCCTTTACCACTCAGGTAAGGCAAACCGGGTGGCAGATGCTCTAAGTAGGAAATCGGTAAGCATGCTGATGTCTATCGAAGTACTTCCTAAGCCTCTACAAAGGGAAATTGCTAAGTTTAAATTGGAAATGTTGACCGGAAGATTGTCTGCACTGACTCTTCAGTCCGATCTGCTGGATACCATCAAGAAGCACTAAGAAAAAGACCCCTTTCTGCTGAAAATGCAACTTTTTAGCACAAAGGGTAAGGAGTTTAGGACTTCTACTAATGGCACTGTTTACTTCAAGGACAGGATTTATGTTCCTAACGTGGAAATCTTGAAGGATCAGATAATGTCGCAAGTCCATAAAACACCATATTCGGTGCATCCGAGAGCGACCAAGATGTACCAGGACCTCCAAGAGAACTATTGGTGGCCAAATGTGAAGAACGAAGTAGCGGATTTTGTGTCAAAATGCCTAACTTGTCAAAAAGTTAAGGCCGAACACCGACATCTTGGAGGAGATTTGCAGAAGATCGAGCTCCTAGAATGGAAATGGGAGCAAATCACTATGGATTCGTAGTAGGACTTCCCAGGACGTCAAATGGGAATGACGCGATTTGGGTCATTGTGGACAGATTGACCAAATTGACCCATTTTATTGCGATAAAAGCCACATTTTCAGTAGAAAAGTTGGCCGACATCTACGTGGCCCAGATCATTAGACTGCATGGAGTGCCGAAATCAATCATCTCAGATCGCGATGGACGCTTCACGTCTCGATTCTGGATGAGTGTTCATGCTGCTATGGGGTCGAAACTGAAGTTCAGTACAGCATTTCACCCCCAAACCGATGGCCAATCGGAGAGAACCATCCAGACATTGGAAGACATGCTCAGATCATGTGTCCTAGATTTCGGAGGAAATTGGGATCAGAAGATGTCATTGATCGAATTTTCGTACAATAACAGTTATCATGCTTCGATTGGAATGGCTCCATTTGAAGCATTGTATGGAAGAAAATGTCGATCACCGATCCATTGGCAAGAAGTTGGACAGAAGCAACTTCACACCACCAACTTCATCAAAAAGACCTCCGAAGATGTTAAGAAGATCAAGCAGAGGCTTGACATAGCTTTCAGCCGCCAGAAAAGTTATGCCGATAAGCATAGAAGACCGCTGGAGTTCCAAGTTGGCGATACAGTATTTATCAAGATTGCTCCTATGAAAGGAGTCATGCGTTTTGGAAAGAAAGAGAAGTTCAGTCCAAGGTATACCGGACCATTCGAGATTCTCGAAAGGGTCGGCAAGGTAGCCTATAAGCTTGCCCTACCACCAGAGCTAGCATCGATGCACAATGTCTTCCATGTGTCGATGTTGAAAAAGTACGTACCAGATCCTTCCCATATCCTTAGCCAAGAGCCGGTTGAAGTCCAAACAGATTTGACGTACGAGAAGAAGCCCGTTCGTATACTGGATAGGGAAGACAAGGTTTTGAGAAATAAAACCATTCCCCTAGTTAAAAGTCTTGTGACGAAATCACAAGGTTGAAGAAGCAACCTGAGAATTAGAAGAAGAGATGATAAAGAACTATCCCGAATTGTTCTAATTTTCGAGGACGAAAATTTTTAAGGGGGGTAGATTGTAATATTCGAATTTTTCATGTACATTTTTCCTTTTAAAGGAATTATTTACACTTTATGAAAATGTACGTGAAAAAGCTCGGTTTAGGGCTTTTGAAGGATTTTGTGAATTTTAATGGGTCGAGAAAACTCAAAAATGATTTCTAAACTCGAAAACAGACCTTTTAAGTCGAAAGGATCGAAACGGTACTAAATTTTATGAAAGTCAACTTTGACCGAAAGAGTCAAAGTTTGACCGGTAAAAAGTCAAAAGGTTGACTTTTTGGTATTTTTCAAGTTCAGTATGGAACGAGTTCCGAGAATAAGTTTCGTGAGTTAGATAACAAGAATAAACCGTAAAACATCCCTAGAAAATCAAGCACACCGAGTTAGAGTTTAAGGGCAAAGAGGGTTCGGAAAAATTTGAGAGAAATATTTTTTTCGATCCAACATTCACACAAATAAATTTTGTACTTCGGTATAAGATAAAAATATTGTGTTTTGAGAAATCACAATATTAGAATTATCTGTATAGCATAGAGGAGAAGAAAAATGAGCACTGGAGAAGCAAAAATGCCAAACAAGCCTAACTAAGCTAAAGACTAATGCCCATACTTGTGTCCTCATCTTCCACTAAACAAATTTGAGCATGTGGAGTCTTGTACTCCCCCCCTAATTCGGCTGCACAAGAAAGAAAAATGAGAATGGGAAAAAGCCATTTTTTTGGCATAAGCAAGCCAAGGACACTTTGCCATACTCCATGACATCACTTCTCCACCAATTCAAGTTATCTCATGGGCAGCTCATCCCCCTCCTCCGGACACAAGGCTCGGCAGCCTTGGGAAAACAAGCAAAAAAAAAAAAAAGGGAAAAGCCTTTTTTTAAGGTAAGTCACCAACCACTTCCACCTTTCCTTTTTGCACATCATTATCTTCCTATTCCCTATTCTTTTTAGTGCAAATTTTCAGCCAAACCCTTGTCCCTTTTTCACTCTAAACTTCGGCAGCTAAGGGAGAAGAGAGAGAGAGAGAGAGATTCAAAGAAAAATTCTTGGGTTTTTTGAGCTTTGGGAGTTCGGTTTTACAAGTGTGAGAGCAAGAAAAAGTTGAGAGATTTTTTTGTGGGTTTTTCCTAGTGTGGCCGACCAAGAGGAGGAGGACAAAAGGTGAGTGAATCTTCAATTTTTTTTTTTTTTTTTTTTTGGGTTTTCTTCTTGGAGGTGAAAGAAAGAGCCAACAAAATTTTTCTTGGATCCCCATTTTTCTAGGTGTAGCCGTGGGTATAGAAGGAAGAGGAAGAAAGGAAAATTTTTGCAACCAAACTTGGCTTTGGTTGAGGTAATCTCTCAAACCCTAATCCTCTTTATTTTGAGCTGGATTTGAAGTTCAATTTGAGGATTCGATTGGGTTGTAAGGACGTAAGTCCAATTTCATTTTTATGTCCTAAATTTCGGTGTGTGCTTGATTTGTTAGAACTAGAGTTGTATGGCTTTAAATCTTGCTTGTTTGTGTTGAATTTTTTTTTTTTTTTTATGATTTTTATGCTAGAAACTAGGGTTGTATGTTCCCCTTTTTGTGGCCGAAAATCTGCCCTTTAGGCAGCCATGGATGCATGCTAGTTTAGGGCTTAAAATGATAATGTTGTTTGAGATGGAATGCAATGCTAGAACCAAGCAACCTTAGGGTTTTGTTTTAATTTTTTTGGGTTGCATGGACTGTATGGATTAGATTTTGGGTTTAATGGGACATTAGAAAACGTTGTGTGTTTGAATCGTAGGCTCCCGAAGTGGTCGGTCGAGTTAGATTCGCGAAATAGGACGCAAACCGAATGTAAACCCGAAACTGTCCAGTTTCGGATTAGAATCTGACTAGTTTTGGAAAAGTGAAATTTTAAGGCCTCTAGAGGCCGAATGGGGTAAAATATGAAACACGAAACACGAAAGTTTCTCAGAATAACTTTTTCTAGAGGACACCGCAGACGGAATATCAAAATAAGACTCCAACAGCCTTCGTTTTTAGCGAAAACCGTGGCTGATCCCTAGGCCCAATCTTCACCCAGATTTTTCAGGATTAGCCGTTTTCAAATGAAAAATGGTATCAATACAGGCAGAATTAGATTTTTTACAAAACATGAAAGTTTTAGCATTTTTCAAGAGTTACAGCTTTCGTGAAGAAAAGTTTTTCAAATTCTCGACGGATTTTTAAACTGGGCACGTTTTATGAGAGGTGCGCAAGGAATCCAAAAATTCCTTCACCAAAGTTTTACAAAATGTTTTCAAAAAAATTGTAAAGTGTTCTAAACCGTTATTTTAACTGCAAAAATTGTTCTAAAGGCAGTTTTCGACCCTAAACGACATTTACAAAGAATTATTTCAAAGATCAGAATTTTACCAAGAGTTTTAAAGATTTTTAAGAAAAATCGTGTAAAAGTGCAAGAAGAGAAGAAATGTGATTTTAAATTAAGAAAATGAAGTTTAAGTTAAGAAAATAGATTTTCAAGATAAAATGGTAATCAAGCCGCTTACGGGCTGTAGCCGGGAATAGGACCCGAGTTACCGGGCTTAGGCCCAAAAGGCCCAGAATTGACAAGGGTTGACCAGTAGTTGACCAATTGTCAACTTTGGTTGACCCAACAATCAGTAAGGGTAACCTTAAGGGTTATCCAACGTAACCCTAAGGACTACCATAATTTTAATGGGTCAAAAAAAGTGGGTCAAGGCCATTGACCCAATAAGTTATGATGGAATGGTAAAGCCCAAGATATTAAGAAGAAAGCCCAGTAGTAAATCAAGATCTAGCTTACGAGGTTATCCAACGTAACCTCTCAAGGGGATAATCCAGTTCAAATTAATCCCCAGCAGAAAAAGGCCAAATTGGACAAGTCAGTTATCTGACGGGGACATACAACTAGGATTAGTAGGTATATTGGTTAGGGCACCAACATTCTACACAAGAGACAAAATCTCACCTATGTCCTTTCTCAAGCAGGAGAGGACTTGTAGCTGTACACCAAGGCCGGACAGCGAAAGTGAGGATTTAGCAAGAAGAGGTAAGTACAACTCCGTCTACAGCATAGGCTCTAGTTGATGCTTACTAAAGTAAAATTAGACGAATGCTAAGGGTGTATGAAATTGTATGCTATGCGATGATGTGCTATGCGATGATGTGTTATGAGTTAATTGCCATGCTATAAGTATTAGTATGCCATGTTATAGGATGATGTATTGAAAACATGATTAAGCATGATTTAGATGTTCAGCATGAGTTAGGATTATGTGACATCACGAATGCATACTCACTAATTCCTACAAGATAAATGAACTCAAGATTGAGTTAAGAAAAGATAAGAAAAGATAAGAAGGCAAGCGAGCTTGCCGGTGTAGTACCATCCGTCTGAGGTCGGGTAGAACTATGGTTTGAGTTGGACAGGGCTGGCCGCTCCAACCACTCCATAGTTGCGCGCCGGGTACGAACACCAAAAGTAAGGGCCTTAAAAGAAAGATAAGTAACGAAAGTAAATATGAACATAACTGGACCATGCATGTATAGGCATTGTTAGGTTATGCAATTGTAAATGAAGTTATGGATGTTTATGTGTTGTATGTATGTTAAGATAGAAGTGTATGGGTATGGATATATGTAAGTTGCGGACGAGACAGTTGTACTTGCTGAGCGAAAGCTCACTGTTTTACGTCTATGCTGTAGGTAAGCAGTCTGTCAGCAATGCATGATGCAAGGTGGTGAGGCGTGACGAGGCAAGCTGTGAAATCGTGGGATATCAATGCTGCTACGCGTTTTGAAAACCTCAGTGCTTTTGTTTTGTAAATATGTTTATTTCAAGACTTCTATTTAAGAAACACATTTTCATTATGTATAAAAAAAAAAAAAAAAAAAATTCCGCTGTATTTTTAGCCCTATAAGTAAGTATGTAAGCAGCAGTGTAACGGCCTGTGCAGTTACAAAGAAAAACACTAAAGTTGCTTAGGAGCGTAAATCGACCAACTTTGACGGAGAAGAAGGCCTTAGAGGGGTCATAGTATTGGTATACATCAGAATAGAAGTGAAACCTTATGAACTTCGGGCCTGGGGTACTTACTGGTATCGTATAAGTGAACTCCGAGCGCGAGAGCCGAGCAGTTCCGTAAGGGACAGGATCCTCTTCTAACGTATATGGCCAAACAACATCCGAGGAGATAGAAGCTTCATTTCGACCTTGTATGGGGAAAATGATGAGTTGACATCTCCGCTCCAACTCCGAAGGTCGAAAGCAGTGTTGTTTATTGAAGAGCCACAGTCAATGGTTATGGCGTCCTGCGGAATATAAGGAAGCGATTCTGCAGCTTTGATGATTGCATCGATAAAGATGGCAGAGATGACGAACAGTTTGAAGGCGTGTAAAATTACTACCAGAAGCTTTTGGAGGCTAAGACATTTGCTGCTTGAGTTCTTCATTATACTCCTCATATATACTGACACAGAAAGATGAGAAACCAGTACTTGGACTGAACGTTGCAAGTTTGTTAAGCGTTGTAGTACTTTAATATTCTCCCATTAGTTATTGTTTGATATTTTAAACAAATTATCAAAAAGTCGTCGTCGTCTTTCTATTTTTTTTTTTTAAAGCTTAATTAGGGGGTGTTTGGGAATGTCGTAGACGGTGTACGTGTCTGGTTTCCAATCGTGCTTTTGGGAGAGTTTTGGGTTTTCAATGACACTTTTTGCGGATATTTATAGAAAATTTAAATTTTAACAACCCATAACTTTATTGTTTCAAATCAAAATAAGATTGTTTTTTTTTTTTTTAATTATATAGAGTTTCAAAATAACGAAATTAGATCTATATTTGAATTTTTTTTCCAAATACATTTTGAGTTTTTACATTTTTCAATCAAACAGCTTTTTTTTTCCCTAACCAAACTCGTATTTTCAAAACTCAACTAAACTTCAATCAAAATATTTCTAAAACTCCATTTCTAATTGTCACCCCAAACAACCTCTTAAAGTTACGAATCTCTTTATGCTTTATTAAAATAAAAGTGGATACCAGATTTTATTTTGTATACTCAAAAGACTATTAAATTATTAATGCTCAATTATGGGAGAGAAGTCATGGTCTTGTTTGGATATATATATGGGCACCCTTATATTTTTATTTAGGACAAATTACACTTTTTCTTCCTAAATTTTAGATCTTGTCACAAAATGCTCCCCGAACTTTAATTTGTAACTTTTTTTCCTGATGAACTTTGGAATAATTTATGAATTTTCCTCTTCAATTAAATATTTTTCAAAAAAAATATATTTAACATTCGTTAGAAACATCAATTAGGGATATTAAATATAGAATTATGAAATGACATACATTGGCATCACTCCTAGCACTCATTATACTTATTAAATGTGAAATAATAAAATTACCTATAAGAGAGAAATATGAAAAAATAATAATAATAATAATAACAATCAACGCTAAATATTTAATTTTTTAACTTAATTATAAGTATTTCGCATTTTATATCCGTAAATCAAATTTCAAACGAGTGCTATGTGTATATTTTAATCAAAAAATTAATTAAGTGGGAAAATTCGTAAACTTTTTCAAAGTTCGTGGGAAAAGTATAATATAAATTAAAGTTCGGAGGGACATTTGTGACAATGCCTAAAATTTAGGGGGAAAATGTAATTTGTCCTTTTATTTGCTTATTTGAAACGATCCAAGGAGTTGGAACCCTCGTTCAACTCGAGAATAAATTGACCAAACGAAACCACAGCAAGGTCCAAACGAAGGGAGAAGGGCATGATACTCGTGTTACACTCACTTCCCAGTTCAATCCATGCTCTAGGACTTGCCTGTAATTGCAGGGAAAATAAATAAATAAATAAATAAATAAAACTATGGAGAGAGAGGCACACTCTCATTCGAAAGTTAGCACCCAAGTTTCTAGAGATCACACAACTTAATCGTTTAGTAATCACAGCAGCTCTGCTTCGTGCACTCAATGCTTGGACTCGAGACATAAAGAAAGCAGTGCATCTCATGCTCAACCATGGGATGAGATTTCTTCTTCATCTCATTCACATTGGAGTCCTACTAATCCTGACGCTAGACTTTCCAAAAGGTCGGACACTAGACATTACGAGGACACCACAAAACAAGTTCAATCATATATCATTTTAATTACTTTATCTTTTGTTGAGAATTATCAAATAGTAATTAATATTATAGAGACCAATATAGTACAAAACAAAATGATAATTGGTTTAAAAAGAATAATGCCTTTGAATTTTATGTTCAAAGGGAAAAGGGTTTTGAAACTAATTTTGAAACAAAATGATAATTGGTTTAAAAAGAATAATGCCTTCTTCATCTCATTGTATTAAACTAATTTTGTTTTTGTTTTCTATTTTTTTTTAATAAATTATAGTGGAGAATTTGTCTTCCTCTTTATTTATTTTTTAAGGATAAATTGTTCCCGTAATCTCTAAACTTTTAAGAAATGTACCGTTTTGTCCCAAATTTTTTTTTAATTAAAAGGTCCCCAAATTATTAAAAAGAATGCAAAAAGGGTCAAAACACTAACGGATGTTTTGAAAAAGACGGTTTAAACCCGTACATGCCTTCAATTAGGGGGTATTGTCGTAAAACAACATGATTTATTTTGGAAAATAATAATTAAAATTAAAAATAAAGGCTAAAAAACATAAAACAAAAAGGAAAATATAAATTAAAATTTAAAGTAAACAGATCCAAGGGGTTGTCGGGAAAGTTGTTGAGGAAGCATGTGAGCAATTTACTCTTTATTTAAAATTAAAGTAGTGAATTACTTCAAAAAAAAGTCGACTACAATAAATTATAGAGATGAATTTGACATTTCCGATTTATCTGGAAACAACAATTGAAAATGAAAAGGCTAGAACAACAATTGAAGTTAGAATTTTGTTTGTTGAAAATGAAAAGAGGGAGAAAAGAAAAGTATATTTAAAATTGAATTGTGGAAAATTTGATTTCAAAGAAAAAAAAAAAAAAAAAAAAAACCTTCAAATTCCAGCTGGGGTTATCTTTATAAAAAGTTCCCCCCTTTTTTTAATTTGTTTCAGAAAGTTAAAAGAAAAGCCAAATAAAAAATTCTAATTAATCTTTAGACTTAACAATACCGGTGTATTAAGTTCAAAAAAAAAAAAAAAAAAACCAGTGTATTCTACTACAATTTAAGATTGGAATCTTTAACGGAAACTTTATCTTGAGATTACATATTAGAAAAATCAATTATTTTGTGCATAATTACCTTGACTAGGAGTTCTGTACTTATTTGTATTCATTTTCATATTTGAAAATCTCTTGATTTAATGAAATTTGTTAATCTTGGTTCTTGGATAACTTAATCGACTTCATTACTGCACTTTATGTTCATCTAAAACTGCTCTTTATTAATGAATATTCTCGCTCTTTGTAGCTTGTAAATCTAAGTATACTGTCAAGCCACTTAAGCCTTTTTTCCATTTTGTTTTTTCTTTAATTTTCAATAAATATTTGTTCTTTTTCCTCTTATGATTATTATGTCAAGAGACTGTGGATACAATAATAGCTTAATAGAATCTATACAAAAAAAAAAAAAAAAAAAGGAAATGTCAAGAGACTATAAATTTTGTGGAAACAGACAAACAACGAACTTTCTTATGCTTCTCTCTCTCTCACTATATATATATATATATATATATTGGTTTTACTATGGGATCTTTTGTTTTTTCTTTTCTTTTCTTTGAAATGGAAAAGTTGTTGGACTTGGGGGCCCGGGGCCTTAATCGGCCTTCTGTCAGTTGAGGTGGGCCGACCATCACTTTTGATCATCTTATGTAAAACAGAATCATGATAATTATATAATTAACTAGTTCAAGTTGGTTCTACAATAACACACGCCTTCAACATCCATGTTAAACATCTTTATGTTCCCTTCTTCTTCATATTTACCTTTGTTACTTTCTTATTTTATTTCACGTAGAAGTTAATTTGAAAGTAAATTAAAGATGTTACTTGAAATACAATCTTTGTAAAACATTGTTACATATGATTAGTTGGATCAATGCGTACAAAAATGATTAGTGGCCCCGAGCAGATGGTTAACACAAGTTAAAAAGAAAATGAAAAGAGAAAGAAGAATTTCCTATCCTCCAAACTAGCAAGCCAAAGCTTAGAAATTGGTTAGTTAACATAGTAGGGGTCCACAAGGAACCATAAATCCAAGGTTTGATCCTTGATCGTCGTAAAGATTAGTTTTAGATTAGTTAATATGAGGGGATGCACAATGGGTGCTTGCATAAAATTTAAAAAAAAAAAAAAAAAAAAAAATCTGGCAAGCCAATAGCAGAATTTCCAGGCAATAGAAGTTCTCACTTTTATAATTTTGGACAGATCTGATGATTTGGTCATTTTCTTTTTAGTGACAGATAAAATATTCCAAAATATGTTTGTATTTGCCGTGTGATAATATAGAACGCCATAACTCTTAGCGTAGACATCACTTCGATGTAAAGATTGGTCTCCAAACCTTTTCCTTTCTTTCTTTGCTCCAAAAAAAAAAAAAAAAAAAATCATTGATGTCATCCCACCTTCTAACCCGTCATCCATAAAAGAAATATGAGGTTCATATTAAAATTGAAAGTGTTGCTCTTGTTCTACTTGAAAGATAGGTTCAGTTTCACGTATTAGGAAAGATAATATTAGTATTGCAGAAAGTTGTTATTTCGTATGTAATTATCCTTATTAAAAACTTTTGATTTATTTGTAACATTATAATTTAAAATAGTCTCCACCATTTCTGAAGACAGCTTTCTTTCATAAATACAACCCCACAAAGTAATTGCAGGTTTGATTTGTTTCTATTTTCATCGACCTTTTTTTTTCCTCGTGTATTTCGAGTTGAAAAATATTGACGCAGAAAATTATACTAACATTAACTGGACCGGGACATTGGATATTATATGATTTTGGAAAAATACAGAGTGCTTCCCAAGTTTATGTACATATATTTTTCTAGCTAATTCACTTTTTATTTTACAATTACAACGTTCAAAATTCACAGATATATCGTTCCTCTAAAATAATTCATGCAGTGTACGTATCCTTTTATTTAGCTACTCCAACATTTGTGTTCTAAACCTAAAAAAAAAAAAAAAAAAAAAAAAAAAAAAAAAAAAAAAACCCTAAAAAAATAAAGAGACTCATGAAAACCTCTAACAATGACTTTCAAAACATTGGAAATTTCAGTCTCAACATCTACATCTCTTGTCTCTAAATTAGGGAATTCTTCAAACTTGTATCATTTTCGAGATAATATATATATATATATATATATATGTATATTGAGGGAAGTCTTCGAATCATCTTATACGTCTCTTCCTAATCCAAGCACACATGAAGATCAGTACTCTAAAAACTGATCCCATCTATTAATTTCTTCTAATTTCCAGGAAAAATAATTAAAAATAAATAAAAGGTGGAACATTTCGATGGTTTTCACAGAAACAAAGGTTAGTTTTTTCTTTTGGAAAAAAAAAAAACAAAAAACAAAAAAACAAAACATAACAAAACATAACAAAACAAAACAAAGAAATTGAGAGAGAAATGAAGTATGCTTGGAAACCAAAGCAAATAATCCCTTCCAATTTTTCCAGTAAACCAAGCAGAATTTCGAGGAAATTAGAGCTCTCATTTTTACAATTTGATTATGACGGATTTCTTCTCTCTTACTCTCTCTCTCTCTCTCTCTTATAAGTCAAGAAGTAAAGCAAAGAAGGATATTGACATAATAAGGGAATGCTTGTTTGATTACACAGATATTTTAGTAATTACATTGATAAAATAAATATTCCTAAGTTTAATAAACACCATAAGGGAAATTGGATTCATTACGTCATTCAATAGGTATGTAAAGAAACACAAGAAAGTGAATCAATGATTCTCATTTTTATTCTTTTATTTTTCTTTCCAATCTCATTAATTTTTAGTTCACAATACACTCCTTTGCAGTTCGAACGTATCTAGTCACTGTTTCTAAATACCTGCTTTTATAAATACAACTGCGGCCACCATGTGGTTGCAGGTGTGATTAGTCCTTAATTTCATTGACGTTATAACATTCTTTGAGTTTTGTTTAAGCAAAAATAATGTTTATGCGTATTGATTCAATTGTAAATTTAGATTTACATTTGGACATGATGATAAAGAATTTTTGTGCGTCCCTAGTTTTGAAATGTTTGAGATCAGTTAAATTGAAAAATTATGCAAAATCAATTTATCTGTTAAAACAGCAAAATTTCTGGATATGACCAAGCAATTCAGATAAGTTTAAGTCATTAAACAAGTCAAACTTTCTGGTAAACTAAGCAGAATTTCCATATAATTAAGAGCTCTCATTTTTACAATTTGATTTTAACGTATTCTCTCTCTCTTTCTCTCTCTCTCACATTAAGTCAAGAAGTAAAGCAAAGAAGATATTGACATTTTTAGCTAGATTAATATTGACATATTTGAGTATTTCATGTTATGGAGAAGAAAAAAAAAAAAAAAAAGACTTGAAAAATGCATCGATATGTTTGCCGTGTGATATTAGAAGTGTAACTCTCAGCATCGACCATGACTTACATGTAAAGATAAGGCTTTGGAACCATTCTTCAAGTTAAGTCTTTAATTTCCCACCCAAAATGACCAAGTCAAAGTCAATAATGGTGGGAAATGAAAGAAGTCAAGGTTTCTATTTCTGATGAAGACGGCTTAATTTCATAAAGACAACCTCATCATTGATATTATTTTATTATTTTTCTTCTTTTTCTTTTTTCCTTTTTTGGGTGGCTAACAGTGAAGCCACTATACGACGAGATCATTTTCGTGAGTGATTAGATCAGTTAGACATGCAGTAACAAGATGGCTATAAGGTCCTTACATATAATCAGACTAGACATGAATCAAAATAAGTCTTAAATAAGTTGTTTAATTGTGTGATTATAGAATTCGGGTTTGAAGTTATTATGAATTTGATTCTTGTGTTTACTTAAATTCAGAATCCATCCGAATGGACTATTGTTGTAGATTTAGATTCAATTATATTCCCCAAAGCTCTTTTAATATTCTTGTTTGGATCAAGGATTATTGTATATTATTAAAACCTCTTATTTAGATATTCCGTTATTTTTGAGAATTTTTTATTTACTAGGTTGTGAAGTAATTCATTTGGTATAATTAAATATTTTATATCCTTTTTTTAGTATAAGGGATTTGAACTCTACACTTATGTTAGAGTCAGGTTTATAACCACTTCGCTTTATTTTTAAATTTTTAAACGTGTTTTGTTGAGTATATTAATTGATCTTAACAATTAGAATGTTTTGCATATCATTCTATAACCAAATATCAGCTCACGAGTTTTATTTTTTAAGGAAAAAAATCATTTTTTTTTCTAATTACTTTTTGATTTGAGGCACGTTCTGAAGAACACTTTCATATTTGGAACTCATTGATTCACCTATTGGAGAAAAGCTAATATATATATATATATATATATATATAATAACATCAAGAACAGTGAGTCCGGATAAAATTTTGGTAATTATAAACTTACTAAAAAAGAAGTGGAGATTATTATTTCAAGATACCGAGATACATTGGAGGAAATTCATAACATGTAAAGATAAAAATCACTGACTCAGAAAAGAAAAATGCTTTTAAGCTTCGAGTTCAACAGGAAAATGTTTTCAAAATGTATAAATGAATCCAATTTTTGTTTGGGTTTGTTTGCCAAGGTTTGTTTGTTTGTTTGTTTTTTTTTTTTTAGTTTATATTTTGATTTTCTTTATTTTTTTTCTTTATTTTTTTTTTATTAAATTTGAGTTGAGGTTGTAGTTTCTCCTCTCTGTTTATGCTTTTTTTTTAATTTTTAAATTTATTCGAGAAAAGCCAAAAACAAAAAAAAAAAAAAACAAAACAAAAAAAAAAAGAAACAAAGAAACAAAGAAACAAAGAAAAATTCCAAACAAAGAAAAAAATAATTATGACACGATAAGAAGAAGAAAACAGTTTGACTTGGGACATATAAAGCCCAGCCCTTAGGGCCTCAAAATCCTTCACTTAACATTTCTCTTCTGAATCATCTCTTCTTGTTTTGCAAAACTTGCCATTTGTCTGCCAAAATGAAGGAAGTGATTTACCTGCAGAATCATTCCCTCGTGTTTTTCATCATCTTGTGTTTCTCTTTTTTCACCCATTCTCTGACTAATACTTCTTCATCTTCCTCTACAATTACATGCCTTCCTCACCAAAGCTCTGCTTTGTTGCATCTGAAGCAAGAGTTTGCACTCAAAAACCTCACTTTCGGACATGGTCAGTTCGGTTTTTATGGTCCTCCTTTTGTTACTTCTTCTCCGAAGATGAAGCTCTGGAAGGCGGGAACGGATTGTTGCGAGTGGGATGGTGTTGCATGCGACATGCAAACCGGACAAGTGGTGAAGCTTGACCTCAGCTTAAGTGGTCTTCAAGGGCCGTTGCTTCCCAACAGCAGTCTTTTTGATTTACGTCAACTTCGACAGCTCAACCTTGCCTTCAACAACTTCACTTTTACTCAAATTCCATCCACCTTTGGCCGTCTCTCGAGGTTAACCCATCTTAATCTCTCTCACTCTGTGTTTTCTGGCCGTATTCCTTCTGAAATTGCATGGCTGACAGATTTAGTTTCTCTTGATCTCTCTTCTTACATGGTTGGTTTTGTTAGAAGTATTTTGTCTATGAGAATGACAAAACTTACCCCAAACATGACACACATAAGAGAGCTTTACCTCGACGGTGTTAATCTTTCTTCATCATTTCCTCAATTCTTGACAAACTTGTCCTCTTTGACATCTGTCTCGCTTTCTAGGTGTAATTTGCATGGCGAGTTTCCTCAAGATATTTTTCGGTTGCCTAACATAAAATTCATCGACATGTCAGTAAATTTGGACCTCACTGGTGTTCTTCCCGAATTCTCTTCTGGCAGTAACCTACAATCGTTGATTCTTTACGAAACTAAATTTTCTGATACTTTACCATATTCCATAGGTAATCTAAAGTCCTTGAGTGTTTTAGACCTCTTTCACTGCAACTTTTCAGGGACTATTCCTTCTTCCATAGGGAATCTTTCTCAGCTCACAACTTTGTACCTTGCACAAAACAACTTTCGTGGCCAGCTTCCATCTACATTAGGAAACCTTTCCCAACTCACAACTCTTGACTTCTCGGTAAACAACTTCAATGGACAAATTCCCTCGTCAATATCAAACTTGAAAAGCCTTGAACGACTTTACCTTGCATCAAATAACTTTAGTGGAACACTTGAGTTGGACAGGACTTTCCCAAAGCAGAGTAAGGTTCGGTACCTTGCTCTTTCACATAATAGACATCTATCTATTAAAGTCATAGGTTCCACTCTTCCCAAGTTTTCTTCTTTACGTCTTTCTTCATGCAATATTGGTAAAAAGTTTCCGGATTTCTTGAGAACCCAAGATGAACTGGTAGAGTTGGACCTATCCAACAACAAAATTGAAGGCGAGATTCCCAGCTGGTTCTTCAACATAGGGATTGAAACCTTGTCTGACCTGAATCTTTCTCACAACTCCTTCAGCAGTTGGGAAAAAGATCCAAAAATTATTCTTCCATGGAAAAGCTTGCAATTTCTCGATCTACGCTCCAATATGTTGCAAGGTCCACTTGTAGTTCCATCATTATCGACAGTATACTTCTTTGTCTCGGAAAATAAATTGACTGGAGGAATCCATCCATTGTTCTGTAACTTGAGTAATCTTATGGTTATTGATATGTCGAATAATCTCTTGAATGGCACAATCCCGCAATGCTTGGGCAGCTTCAGCAATTCTCTTTTGGTGTTGAGTATGAAAGGAAACAATTTCCATGGAACGATTCCTCAGACGTTTTTGAATGGAAGCAGTTTGCGAACGTTGGACCTCAGTCACAACCAGTTACGAGGAAAAGTTCCACAGTCTTTAATCCATTGTAGAGCTTTGGAAGTTCTAAATCTTGGCCAAAACAAAATAAATGATGTGTTCCCTCTTTGGCTTCAGAATTTGCCAGAGTTACAAGTTCTCGTGCTGCGTTCTAATGAATTCCATGGTCCAATATGGCATTCTGATCAGAAACTTTTGGGCTTTCTGAAGCTGCGAATTCTCGATCTCTCCTTCAACAAATTCAATGGGAATTTATCACCAGAGTTTTTCAGCAATTGGAGTGCCATCAACGTCGACATTCGTGCTTCAAACAAGTCAGAGTTGAGATACATGAAGGATGATAATGAGTACTATCAAGATTCGGTAACTGTGACTGTTAAAGGCTTAGAAATTTTTTTTGTAAAGATCTTGACCATTTTCACGTCCATTGATCTCTCAAACAACAACTTTCATGGAGAGATTCCGAGGACAATAGGGGATCTTAAGTCACTAATTGTTCTCAACCTATCGAGTAACAATTTTGAAGGCCTCATACCGTCATCTTTGGGAAAATTGACCGAGCTTGAATCACTGGACCTATCTAACAACAGTCTCTCTGGTAGAATCCCTCAAGAATTGGCAAGTCTCTCATTTCTTGAGTATCTCAACATATCTGATAACAAGCTTGTAGGGCCGATACCACAAGGCAGACATTTCGATACATTTCTGAATTCCTCTTTTGAAGGAAACTTGGGTTTGTGTGGCTTACCATTGTCAAAGAAATGTCAAGACATTAAAGAGACACCAACTCCTAACCACAACCAAGAAGCTGCATCTGAGAATGGTTTTGGTTGGAAAGTAGTGGTGGTGGGATATGGATGCGGTTTCCTTGTCGGGGTGATTGGTGGACATCTCCTCTTCTGGAAGAAGCCAAATTGGTTCGTAAGAATTTATGGGAGAAAAATGTAGTGGTGAAAACAAATGGATTGCAGATGTAGTTCAACTTTTTTCTTTTTTATTGTACGTCACTGTTTTGTATGTAAATAGTCAAGTGTGGAATAATATGAGTGTGTGTGAGTCTGTGGATACTGTGATTGTAGTAGTTCTGTTTTCATGTGCTCTCTTTGTTTTATGTTAGCTACTGCATCTACAACTGCTCTCTTATAAATAAATTACCAGAGGAAATTCACCATTTTTCTGTCCTCTTAAGGTTTTCTAACGTCCAAGTCGACATTATTGTTACAAGGAAATTTCTTGAAATTTACAAGGACAAATGAGAAGTTGGTACGGGATAAGTGACTAAGAGGATGCCAAATTAGTTAGGATGTCATTAGCCGTTTTATATTAGATGTGTTGTGCATAAAACCCACCAATCCGTCCAAACCAACTGCACCATCACCGCCCCCAGCTGTCAAAACAGTGCCACATCATCACCGCTCTTTTTTGGGGGCTTTTTCAAACCGCCCGCCTTGTTAGCGGGTGGGGGCAGTTTTGGAAATTTGATTACCCGCCCCCTCCGCCAATATATATTTACAATATAAACTTTTTTATATCTTTCCTTTAAAACCACCATATGTAATTGGAAGAGTCTACTTAGGACTCATAACTCATAAAATTTTTGTTTTTAATTTTAATATGTGACCTTTAAATTCCAACTTTGAAGTTTTATAATATTCGTTCTCAACCTCTTTTAATTACTCATACTAATATTTCTAACTGAGTGTTGACCTTTCGACTCTCCCTTTTTTATCTTTCTCAATCTCACCCATAACTCTCAATTCTCAACCTCTAGAACTCTCAAGCACCTGCACGTTAACATCGTCGACTGCCCAAATAGGGAGGGAGCCAAGTATCTTAGATTTTGTTTTTTGTTTTTTTGTTTTTATCAACTTTTTTATTTGATAAATCTTTAATATGAACGGAAGTCTGTGTTGTTGTTTATTTAATGACTTTGGCCATTTAGTTTTATAATGACATTCTACTTTTCCAGAAGGAAAAAAATTAATAAATAACTCGGGAACCTGTAGTCAAATTATTTTGTATTAACTTCTAAGAACATATAAAAAAGCTAAAACATAAACAAAGTGCTTTCGAAAACTTTGTATAATGTACCATGATATATACAAACACATCTATATATTAGCATTTTGCCCATGCTCGTGAAGGAATGACACAAGCAAAATAAGTGTACAAAAAAAAAAAAAAAAAGGATAAAAAATTTTTGACTCAGATCTTTACACGGCCAAACTGCCCGCCCCCACCCGCCCAACCCACTTTAGTGCTGGCTGGGTTTTGGGTTGGGATACTTAAAAATTTTCCTGTCTTCCGAATTGTCCGTTACGTGCAAAACCCACCCATGCATAGCTATTCCTTTTCACCATTCATTATTTTTTTATATATTATGTTTCCATTATGCATAATCGTCATTAATGGATTTGCTAAGCCCTCCGTAATCTGTTTGTAGTTATTTTTGGCAATTGTTATACTTTGAAAAGTGGTATGTTATTTTCCAGGGACGAAGATCTGTATCGAGTTTGATCATCGTCGACATAGTTGAAGGAAGAAATATAGAGGTTTTAGAAGTTATTTAAAAATAAAAACAATTGAAGAAAAAAAAAATCACTGGTGATCAGTTTGTTTTCAAAGTCAAAAAATTATTTTTAAAATCTGCTACTTAATTATTTCTATTATTTATGTAAAAAATGCTATTTACGAGAACAAAACCAAAACCAGCGCACATTTAACAAAACTAAAAGTAAACAGCGAAAAATAATTAAAGGCGTACACATCCTCTCAAAGAGTGCTTTAGAGACTAACTTGGTAATTTACTTGCAAAATGTTAAATCACTTGACATGCAAATTAACCAGTGATCTCCAAATTAACCAGCTAAGCAATAATAATCTTAGAAGCAAAGCCAATAGCCTCTCTCATTTCGGCTAATTAATTCAATTATGCTCAATAAATACAAGAATTACACCAGTAATAGACTTTCCCTTATAATCATATCTCATAAATCTCTTATACTATTAATTCCAAGCATCTTTGAACATTAGTCGTCTAAAAATTGATCTCATCTACTAGATAATTTCTTCCAATATCTGTGGGAAAAAAAAAAAAAAAAAACATTAGATGGTTTTCACAGAAAGAGAGAAAGAAGAAATATGCTTGCTAACCAAAGCAAATAATCCCTCGCCCCATAATTTGAATCTTCAAACTTTTCTAGAAAACCAAGCAGAATTTCCAGGAAATTAAGAGTTCTCATTTTTGCAATTTGATTTTGACAGATTTTCTCCCTTTTTTTTTATTAAGTCAATAAATAAAGCAAAGAATGTATTGATATAATTCACCAAAAAAAAAAGTCTTTAATTACCCACTAATTAATATTTTAATCATCAACCTTCAAAATGTCCACGTCAAATTAAAGTCAATGGTGGGACATGAAAGTATCTTTTTTCACCGAAAGTTTTGCCATTTCTGAAGACAGCTTTCATTAATATTGAAACCCCACCATGTAGTTGCAAGTTTTGATTACTATTTTTTTTTTTTTTTTTTGTTGAAAGGGATTACTCTCTATTTTCATTGATATGGTTTTTTTTTTTCCCGTGTTTTGGTTAAAAATTATGTTCACCATTCCTAATCTTCTTGTCGAAGAATCATGGGAAAGATTACGGAAATAGACATGTTTTAAACTCATATTTAAAAAAAAAATTTTGACAATTCTTTTAATTAAAAAAATTTTGAGGATCAAAGTCAATACTGGTTGGTTAATCATCATAGTCAATCAATGTAAAACACACATTAATCAATCACTGAAAGACCATCAATCAATCAATACCGATTGATCATTTGACCATTTTGAAGAAAAATGGTTCTTTTTACTAATTTTATAAAATTTTGATTATTTGTTCAAAATTTTCTTTATAAATGTTCCTTTACGTAGCCACATATCCCAAAATTTTTATGCAAAAGATTATCATAACTCAACTTGGATATTATCCAATTGTAAACTACACACTGCTTACCAAGTTTATGTACAGTTCGTCAGTTGCAAAATAATGCAAAAGTTAATTATCTGTTAAAAGTGCATATTTTTTCTCGTGATGATGTGTTCAATCTCCAAAATCATTAATAGATCAAACTAACACAGCAAATAATCGGAAATTTCTAGTTCAGAAATCGAATGGGTCTTGTGGCCTAGTAGAGAATGGGATAATTCATTTTTGTTAAATTGAATATTTTACTATTCTTTTGTTGAACTGAGCACTTGTGGTGTGTAAGCTATTAGCGTTTTTGAACAAGGAGCCTGAAAAGAATTTATAAACTTACGGCTCGTACAAGGAAATGGGTTTTAGAATGAGCAAATCTTAATGATTTCTCTTAGGCTATTTTTCTTATTTGTCTGATTTTGTCGTTTTTCTATTTTAATTTTGCTCTCTTCTGTTTTCCTAGTTTAGATCTTTTTTTTTTTTTTTGTTTTCTCTTTGATCTTTTATTTTTAATGATATTTGAATTGTCTGAAAAAAAAAATTCATAATTACAATTTGATTCTCTTAAAACACTCTGCACTAAATTTATTGCGATTTTTTTTTTTTAAAGGAAAAAGTTTTGCTTACTGTGTTTGATATTGAGGCCCGTTTTCTAAACTGTTATAAAGAAGAACTGACTATTTGGACCTACCGAAGGAAAAAAAAAAAGAGCAAACAAACAAAATGAGACAATACAAAGAAAAATGCAATTCAAATTGGTTAACTTGAAAGGTTTTACGCGTATAAAGCGCAGGCTTTTTTGCCTCAAAATCCTTCACTAAACATGTTTCTTCTGAATTATCTCTACTTATCTTGCAACACTTGTCATCTGTCCGCCAAAATAAATGGAGTGATTTACCTGAAGAATCGTTTCCTCATGTTTTTCCATGCACTAATTTTATATTATTGAGAATAACAAAAAGGGATTAAAAAAAAGTACGTACACGTAAAATCTCTAAAGATTTATCTAAATACAAGACTACATGTCCACTTTCGGTCATTATAATAACTAACTATGATGATTAAAAAAAATTTACAAAAAAAAAAAATTGCATAGTATCCTCGAAATCGATCAGCATATTATCTTTATATTTGACATTAATAAGGCTCCTCAATTTAACGAGTCAAAAGTCCAGATTGTATTGTTAGACTAGTTGAGTTCATCACAAGATCTTTACAAGATTACTCTTGTATTTATAGTCAGGTTATCTAAAGTAATATGCAGTTGATCAAGTTTCTAGAATTCTCTCCTTTTCTCTCTATGTTTTCCTTCACTTTCTTTCGTGGAAAATTCTATTCATTGGATTCGGAATTTATCAGGTTGTAAGAATATTTTAACATTCATTATTCACCCATTTATTAGTACAAACTATGACTTAATTACTACCCTTTTCAAAGTCTTTCACGTGTGATGCCTCTTTTACCTTTTTTTTTTTTTTTTCTTTCTTTCTTTCTTTCTTTCTGATGCACCTGTAAAATTGTGAGGGTGGAAAGATTAAGAGGCTAAAGGGAAAATAGAAAATAATAATAAAAAAAAAGACTAAAAGAAAATCTTTCGCTCTCAAAAGTAAAACACACGAGTCTCCCATACTTTTTAAAACCGTTCTTTATTTTAAAGTCTTTTACATGTGATGCCCTCTTTTACCTTTGGTGTTTTTTTTTCATTGATGCACCTGTTAAAATGTGAGGGTGGAAAGATTGAAGAATGGGGCAAAAAAAAAAAAAAAAAAAAAGGACTAAAAAAAAGTCTTCCACTCTCCAAAGCAAAACACACTAGCCTACTGCTCTTTTCAAAACCACCCTCTGCAAAGTCTTTTACGTGTGAGGCCCTCTTTTACCTTTGGTTTTTTCCCCCCCTGATGTACATGTTAAAATTTGAGGGTGAAAATGCAATGCAAAGAAAATTTGAGGGGAAAAAAGGAAAAAACAAAAAAGACTAGGAGCAAGTTTTTCACTTTGAAAAGCAAAACACACTAGTTTTGCACCTTTTTTTAAACCACCCTTTTTAAAGTCTTGTACAAGTGATGCCCTCTTTCACCTTTTGTTTTTGTTTTTGTTTTTTTTTTTTATTTTTTTCTTTTCCTGATGCACCTATTAAAATGTGAGGGTGAAAATGCAACATAAAGAAATTTTGAGGGCGGCCAAAAAAAAAAAGGACTTTAAGCAAGTCTTCCACTCTCAAAAGCAAAACACACGAGTCTTCTACTCTTTTTAAAACTACCCTTTTCAAAGTCTTTCTATGCATGATGCCCTCTTTTACCTTTGGGTTTTTTTTTTTCCTCCGATGCATCTGTTAAAATGTGAGGGTGAAAATGTAATATAAAGAAATTTTGAGGGGGGTAAAAAGACTACAAGTAAGTCTTTCCACCCTCAAAAGCACAACACCCAAGTCTTTCATTCTTTTTAACCACACTTTTCAAAGTCTTTTACACGTGATGACATTTTTTTTTTTTTTTTTTTTTTTTTTTTACTTGTTGCACCTGTTAAATGGCAAGGTTCTCCTTACATTTTTTAACTTTTTTTTTTTTCTGAAAATTTTAAAATAAGATTACTGAAAGACATGTTTTGGAATTTAAAAATTGAGAATATAATATGAATGGGCAAATGTTTTAAGGAAGTATAATTTCTAGGAAGTTCTGGTTAGTGCCTTTCTTATAACATCAATATGTATAATGCACTGCTTCACATAATTTTTTCCCCCATGGTATGGGGTTGTGACTCTTCTAAAAAGAAATAAAAACACTAAGGTTTTGAACATGTGACCTTCAAGATGATTTCTTGTTACTCATCTAAGGTTTCATTTGGAAGAACCATCCGAATGGTGACATTTAGGATAAAAACATTTGAATAGAAACATTTGGGTAGAAATATTTGAACTGTTATTTTAAATAGTATTTGGATGTTTATAATATGAACAAAACCTTTCAATGTGTTATAGTGAGTATTGAAAATGGTTCTATAAATTTTACAAAACCTCAATATATATAGAAATTTCGATAAGTATATGGGTGAGTTTTTGTTCCTCTTTTCAATCTGAACACACAGAGGGAGGAAAAAAAAAAGATCATCTTAATTGGATTTGAAATGAAAAAGATATAACATTTCAAAGCCTAAATGGAAGAGACAAAAAAGTATTTGTTAAAGAGAATCCAAATATTATTCTTGTATATATTACTAAAATGGACAAATTTCATTTTTCTTCTTAAATGATTAAGTCGATCATTTGACAACGGTTGAGTGACATATCAAATGTTTTGGTCCTAAACGCTTATTTGAAAGGCCGTCTAATGAAATGTCCCAATGTTTTAAAATGGTTGAACAAAGTAATAAATTTCTTATCATTCTTCAAGGGCATGCTTGTAATAATATTCACCTAATACAATTTTGAGAGATCTATAATGCAGTGTGTTTTCAATAATTATATTACATGCTTATACACTACTACAAACAGTAGATTACACGACGGAGATTACACGACGGTTTCCAAAACCCGTCGTGTAAAGTGGACTTACACGACGGTCACAATGGACCGTCGTGTAAGTGGGCAGAAAATCATCGGATTACACGACGGTTTATTTTGGACCGTCGTGTAAACGTAAGAAACATGGACATTACACGACGGTCTTCAGATACCGTCGTGTAAGATGAAGATTACACGACGGTCCTGTGGACCGTCGTTTAAGCCCAAGATAATTGTGTCTTACACGACGGTCCAGAGACCGTCGTGTAAGTTTCATCTTACACGACGGTCTGTGGACCGTCGTGTAAGGCCCAAACTTGGGCCTTAAACGACGGTCCGTGAAGACCGTCGTGTAAGATATGCTTACACGACGGTCAGAGGACCGTCGTGTAAGACCCAAGTAACTTGGGCCTTACACGACGGTTCTGTGACCGTCGTGTAAGTTTCTCTTACACGACGGTCTTTGGACCGTCGTGTAAGGCCCAAACTTGGGCCTTAAACGACGGTCCGTTAAGACCGTCGTGTAAGATATACTTACACGACGGTCCCCAGGACCGTCGTGTAAGGCCCAAGTTACTTGGGCCTTACACGACGGTCCTGTGACCGTCGTGTAAGCTTAAGCTTACACGACGGTCAACAGGACCGTCGTGTAAGGCCCAAGCTTCTTGGGCTTTACACGACGGTCCTCATGGACCGTCGTGTAAGGAGGTTACATGACGGTCCCTGGACCGTCGTGTAATGGAAGATTACACGACGGTCCAGAGGACCGTCGTGTAATCTCCGTTTGGGGAAATTACACGACGGTCATCTATTTGACCGTCGTGTAATCTTCTATATTACACGACGGTTTGTTTTGACCGTCGTGTAATCTTCCTGTTTTAAAAACCCTGGCTCTTCTTTTCAATGTGGACAGAACTATTCCGCCACCACGAAAAAAATTACAGAACCCGCTGCGTCGAAAAATTACTGAACTGCAGGTGTTTGAAACCAGATCTCCTCAACTATCTCGGTCCAGAACTACCACATCTAGCTTGTAATTATTTGTAAGTATTACTTCCGCTTTTGACTTATTTTTTCCTTTTATTTTCTACATTTTGAGTGTTGTATGTTATATATATCAGTGGAGACATCTTTATTGTTGAATTAAATTGTATGATCTTCAATTTCGATTTAATTAGGTCGGGTTCTTGGAAATGGATCGAAAATGGATGTGGGCAAATAGATTGACTAGAAAATATCGAGATGGTGTTGAAGAATTTTTGTCTTTTGCCAAAACTAACATGAAGAATGAGAAGATTCGATGTCCTTGTGTGGATTGTGGAAATCATAGATCTCATTCCGTTGATGAAGTTAGAAGACATTTGCTAGCCCGTGGGATTATTTGTTCGTACCAAACATGGTATTTACATGGTGAGGAGTGTTTGAATATTCCAACTACCAAGAAGAAAGGAAAAGAACCTCTTGTTGATGAGGAAGTAGGAGATAATTTGTTTGATATGGTTAATGATTTGGAAGAACAATTTGTGCATCGGCCGGAGTTATTTGATGCAATGATGAATGATGCCGAGTTGCCCTTGTACGACGGGTGTAGTAAATATACGAAATTGTCTGCATTAGTCAAACTATGGAACATGAAGGCTTCGGGAGGCTGGACAAATTCTAGTTTCACAGCACTTTTAGAATTTCTAAGAGAGGTTCTACCGGTTGATAATAAAATACCGACTAGTATGTATGAAGCTAAGAAGACGTTGAGCACTTTAGGAATGGAATATGAAAAAATTCATGTTTGTCCAAATGATTGCGCCCTTTACCGAAATGAGTATGAGGATTTTCATGAATGCCCGGTTTGTAAGGAGTCAAGATGGAAGAAGGGCAAGAAGCCAATGGATAATCGCAAAGGAGTGCCGGCAAAGGTGTTATGGTACATGCCTCCAGCGCCGCGTTTGCGCCGTTTATTCCGTAATGCCAAGCATGCGAAGAATTTGACTTGGCACCATGATAAACGTGTTGAAGATGGCATGCTTAGACATCCAGCCGATGCACCACAATGGAAGACCTTCGATGCCGATCATCCTGATTTTAGTGCGGAACCGCGGAATCTACGGCTTGGTTTGTCAGCTGACGGAATGAACCCACACGGTAATATGAGTAGTAGGCATAGTACATGGCCCGTGATCCTTGTCAATTATAATCTCCCACCGAAGTTGAGCATGAAGCGGAAGTTCTTGATGTTGACTTTATTGATATCGGGTCCTCAACAACCAGGGAATGACATTGATGTGTACTTGGCGCCGCTGATCGATGATCTAAAGATCTTATGGGAAAAGGGCCTCGAAGTTAGAGATGCTTACCGTCAAGAGACATTCACACTCCGTGCAATGTTGATGTGGACAATTAATGACTTTCCCGCTTATGGAAACCTATCTGGGTATTCAGTCAAGTGTTCGATCGGTTGTCCCGTTTGTATGAAAGAAACATCTTCCATCCGCTTGAAGAATGGTAAGAAAACCGTTTTCCTCGGTCATAGGAGATTCTTACCAAAAAATCATCGATACCGCAAACAAAAAAAGGCTTTCGATGGTAATACGGATGAAAGAATCCCTCCCCGGGTTTTGACGGGCGAAGACGTTTTCGATATGGTTAAGGATTTGAAAGTGGTGCTCGGGAAAAGAAAACGGAGTTACAAGGATCCGGTGGTTGATGGACCTTGGAAAAAACGGTCAATCTTCTACGAACTTCCATATTGGAGGTCGCTTTACGTTCGTCATTGCTTGGATGTGATGCATATTGAGAAAAATGTTTGCGAATCAATAGTGGGCACGTTGCTTGACATTCCTAATAAGAGCAAAGATGGTGAAAAGGCACGGCTGGATCTCCAGGATTTGAAGATTAGACTTAACTTGATCCCTACGAAAAGAGGGAATGCCACTTACTTACCTCCGGCGAAATACACATTATCAAGACAAGAAAAAAGAAAGCTTTGTGCGTGGCTCGCTGCTGTAAAAGTGCCGAGCGGGTATTCTTCCAACTTCACAAGGTTGGTGTCGATGAAGGATTTGAGGTTAGTTGGAATGAAAACACATGATTGTCATATATTGATGCAACAGTTATTACCTCTTGCCTTGCGAGGAGTGTTAACGAGGGATGTGAGATTCGCAATTACCAAGTTATGCTCATTTTTCAATTCGATTTGCTCGAAGGTTATTGATCCATTGACACTAGATTTGCTACAATCAGAGTTAGTCAAGACATTGTGTTTGCTTGAGAAGTACTTTCCTCCCTCATTTTTTGACATAATGATCCATCTAACGGTGCACTTAGTCCGGGAAGTGAAGTTATGTGGACCGGTATACTTCAGATGGATGTATCCTTTTGAAAGGTACATGAAGGTTTTGAAGGGTTACGTCAAGAACCGAAACAGGGCGGAAGGATGTATTGTAGAAAGCTACATAGCGGAGGAATCGGTCGAATTTTGCTCCGAGTATTTGTCCACCGCGGAAGCGATTGGGTTGCCAAAGATTACAAACATTGAATCGAAAGGACTATCGGTCGGCATTCCATCGTCGGTAAATCGAGGGGAATGGGAGAAAGCTTGTCTCTATACCTTACTTAATAGGGTTGAAGTGGAGCCATTTATTGAGGTTCACCTGCAGGAATTAAGAGATAAAAATCCAAGATGGGGCAGAAATGAAAAGTTATTACAAGATGAACACAACCGGACGTTTCGTACGTGGATTCGAAGACATGTCTTTGAGAATGACGGCTTTTCACAGACCTTAATGAACCTCGCAAGAGGCCCGTCGACGGTTGTTACTCGGTATACATCATATTTCGTCAACGGTTATACCTTTTACACTCGCGAAAGAGATGAGAAGCATCCTGTTCAGAATAGTGGTGTTAGTATTTGTGCTAAGTCCATGCATATTTCATCTGCAAAGGACAAGAATCCAGTCTATGCAGCCATGAACTACTTCGGTTTCATTGAAGATATTTGGGAACTTGAATACTGTGGTTTTCATGTAGCACTCTTTAAGTGCAAGTGGGCAGATAATAATTTTGTAAGGATTGACAGAGACGGAATCACAGTCGTGGACTTTCGACGATTGGGTTACAAAAATGATCCATTCATTATGGCATCACAGGCAAACCAGGTATTTTATACATCGGATCCTAGCAATGAAGAGTTGTCCTTAGTTGTGCCGATGAAGGCAAAAATGTTCCGTGATGGTCACGAAGATGATGAGGAAGATTGCTCCGGCATTCCAGCATTCATACAGGGATTGCCACCGGTTGAAGTGATTGACGATTTCGATGACGATGTTTCTCACTTGCTTCGACCAGATATAGAATGGACACGTGTTGAGCAAGCAAAGCGAAAAAAAAAAGAAAACTTGAACATTTTGTCATTACTTAGTTTCTGTTCAACATTAATTACTATTTATTTTAATCAATTAAGATGCTGGCGTTATGTATTAAATATTGAACAGGGCTCAATATTATATACGATGGGTCAATGATAATTAGAAATAACTGACAAAAATCTGTTTACAATTTCAACATGAGTCAACTCAAAACATTGGCGGATTAATTTCGTGAAATATTTTAAACTTTCTGTAAAATTTCGACATTTATAAGAGATTTTAACTGTTAAAAAAAAAAAAAAAAAAAAAACGACGGCCAAATGACCGTCGTGTAATACAAGATTACACGACCGTCGTGTAATATCATTACACGACGGTCTTTTTAAAGACCGTCGTGTAATCTTGTATTACACGACGGTCAAATGACCGTCGTGTAATCTTAAACGACGGTCATTTGACCGTCGTGTAATACGATTACACGACGGTCATTTTGACCGTCGTGTAATCTTTTCTTACACGACGGTCTTTTTAAAGACCGTCGTGTAAGGTCCCGAAATTTCAAAATTTTGGTTTAAAATTTCAAATTTTTTGTTCGAACTCCGCGCCGAAAAACATTATTTACACAAAAACTCTCCATTATTTCTCACACTTTACCCGCCCATCTCATATTCTCCAACCTCTCAAAATTTTTCCAAACTTTGGTCACCCTCTCCAAGTCCGGTAAAGCCGCCGCCGCCCACGCCGCCGCCCACGCCGTCGCCCCCGCCGTCGCCCACGCCGTCGCCCGCTTGTTGGAGATTCTACAAAAATTGCAAGTTCATATCTCACATTTGGCTTTTTCAAAGAATCAAAGGTCATATCTCTCCACCCTTAATGGTTTTATGTTTTGGAATGAGATTGATGTTTTGAATGGGATTTGGAATGAGATTTTATGTTTCGAATGGGATTGATGAGAACAAGCTTACATTTTTCAATTTTATGTTTGTCAACGGGATTGATGACCGAATATACCCATCTACATGAGTCCGGATTTTCTCCGCCCACAACATGTTCGATCAAATGCCGAAATGAATTTTTTTTTACGAAATCGTACGTATTTGTGGTCGACGCCCGTGGGGGCGTCTGGGGCCGTGGTTCGGCACCAAAGCACCCCTAGGTGGGGCGCCATTGGCGCGGCCTCACGCCCTTGGCCGAGTGGGCGCCCTTGGCCGAGTGGGGGCGCCAGTGGCGCCGTGGGCTGGCGCCCACTGGCGCCCCTCGATGGCGCCCGTGGGGGCCAGTGGCGCCCGAAATTTTTTTATTTTCTTAATTACCAAAAAAATATAACAAAATTTTTTCTTTGACTGAAACTAAAATTTTTAGTCAAACTTTCACAAATTTTTTTTTTTAATTGAGAGAAATTTGTTAGCATTTTTTCTATTTATAAGTTTGTGTAAATTTTTCGTTATTTTACATATTTCATGAAATGTGTGCTTTGTAGTGAAAGAGATATTGATTTCATTATAACTTACGTGACGGGTTCGAATATTTTTTTCCGTGTTGCAATAAATAGGTGATTTTTTGAAAAAAAAAAATACAATGGACAAGTCAAGAAAGGCACGAGCACGAAGGAGAAACCCGTTTGATCCAACGGGCGATGGAAAGCGAAGGGCAACTTTAATGAAACGTGTTCATGTAGCAAGGAAGAGAGGTGAACGAATTGAAGTCACATTTGACGAGAAAGGACAACCGGAAGGGAGGCATGGGGATGAATTGATGAGCTGGATTGGTGTGCTCGCTCGAGAGCACGTTCCAATATGGATACAAGATTGGAGATCCCGTGATTTAGACAGATACAAAGAGATAATTTGGAAAGAAACTGTTACTTCTTTCACCGTGGATGAAGGCTTTCGTAGGGCTTGTTTAAAATCATGCGGTGAAGCTGCAAGGAATTTTCGATATGATCTTTACAAGACGTTTGTGGAGGAACATGTATCCGAGGAGAGTGTGTGGAAACGGCCTCAAAAAGTTATTGACAACTACCCGAGTATAGAAGAAGAGGATTGGGCGAAATTCGTTCAGTATAGAACATCCGAACAATTCCAACAACTTTCGGATCGTGGCAGCGAAATAAGAGCGAACCAGGAATACGCATCGAGAGGAGGCCGAGACGGATATAGAAAGCTCGACCAGGAAAAGGTATGGCAATATGTTTTGTTTCTTCTAAATCTTATGCCGATTATAGAACAGTATATTCTCATGTATAGTAACGATGTTATATTTCAGCATAAGATGACTGGGGAATGGGAAAAAAGAGATGTTTTGTGGCTAGAGCAACAGACAGGCGTAGATGGAGCGTTGAAAGATCCAGAAATGAAAAATATAAGCGAGTTGATCGTAAGTTTACCAACTAACAATGACTTGATGTGCACTACTATACGTACAACATACCCTTAAGCTGAAATGAGTTATGATGCAATTATCTTGCAGATGGAGTACAACACACAGGAGAGCCAAGGCACTTTTGAATCAGTTGGCACTAGTGATATATTGTCGAACGCATTATCTAGACCCGAACACAGGGGACGTATCCGTGGCCAATCAAAGTTCGTAAAGCCTTCTCAGTACTTCAACAAGGGTTTCAGTTCGAGCAAAGATAATGAAGTACTATCAATGAGACGTGAAATTGAAGAACTAAAGGCGTTGGTTCGTGGTCTATGTGCGAGCAAAAATGCGCAGCCGGCGGTTGATCCCAACAGTAATGTGCCAACCGTGGACCAACACAACAGCTTTAAGGCTAGTTGCTCTGCCCAAGAAAAACAACATGGAGTGACTGATCCGGTAACCGTGCCGGTCGATAGTCAGGAGTGTAAGCTATATATCTTCGATGAAGTTCAGGGTGGGCAGTTGCTTGTTGCGTTTGGAAGAGCATGGCTAGGGAGCCTTCCAACTGATACAGTGCATGGGATTCCATTGGGGGAAGGGAATGTGCGGGTGTCAATCATCGTGCCAAAATTAAAAAAAGCAGCATTACCTATACCAACGGACGAGGCAACCACTGTAGAGGATGCTGTTAATGGGTTTGTTGCTTGGCCTATAACATTGGTCGAGATCGACACAAGTATGAACAAGGCAAGTCGAGGGCCTAGTCACGTTCCTGACCCAGCAGTTGTGAGGAAAAAACGCCAAAAACAAGATGGAAAGAGACCGATCGACTCTCGAACTGAGGTACAACAGGATGTGCAACAACAACAAACTTTGTTCGACTTTATTAAAATGAACAAAGCGATGAAGCCTTTGGCTTATTATGCACATAATTCCATGCGTCAAGGTCATCAGATAGAGGTCCCAATACCGAGTACAATCATGGGTTTTCAGATGCCTATCTATTTAGGCTTCGACGATATTTATGAGTTCATTAATTTACAAGAAATCAGTGCGAATTGTATATTAGTCTACATGAGGTACGACATTCTATCTCTAAATTTATTATTTCTAGAAATTCTCTCCCATTTTGTTAGTAGGTATAATAATAAATTTGTCACACTTATGCAGTTATTTGGAGGAACTATGTAGGAAGAACGGGCAAGCAGAGAAGTTTGTTTTCGTGTCTCCAACCTTAATCTCACCAGTGCGTGTAGATACTGAAGATGCTGGCATGAGAGAGCGAGCCGATAATCTTCTAACCTTTTTAAAGGACGCACCAAAAGGACGGCTTTTTCTTGTGCCTCATAACAGAGGCAGACATTGGGTTTTGGGAGTCATTGACCCGTGGGAGGACCTCGTCCTTTATTTTGATCCTATTTGAGAGAAGAAACGAGACGACTTTACTGAACTCATTTACATGTAAGTCAAGTTTAGTATGTTAATTTTTATGTTAATCTTAAATATATGCATTTTAATTAGTTTGAACTTTACTACTTTGCTAGGGCCCTAACGGATTGGAAGATTTCTGTCGGCCAAGGAATTAAAAAGAGACGAGATTATAAAACGAAAATCTCGAACCGGTCTTGTCCTCTGCAAGAGGGAAGTGTCGAATGTGGTTATTTCGTTTTAGGTTTTATGAGGGAAATAGTGTTTAATGGAATTAACGCACTTGAAAGTAAAGAATTTTTCACTTCTGATGATTTGGATTTGATTAGGGGTGAATGGTCTCGTCATGTAATGGAATTCGTTGATTATGACATTCCATCTTTGTAATATATAATAATTGGTATGTTTTTATATACGATCAGTGTTGTTAATATTTTGAATTGTCTTTTGATTTTTGCCATTTCACGATAGACACTCCGAAACTTTACACCACGGTCATCTATATGTCCGTCGTGTAAAGTGGACTTTACACCACGGTCTTTTAGATGTCCGTCGTGTAAAGTGGACTTTACACCACGGTCTTTTAGATGTCCGTCGTGTAAAGTCTGCTTTACACCACGGTCTTTTATATGTCCGTCGTGTAAAGTGGACTTTACACCACGGTCTTCGATATGTCCGTCGTGTAACGTCCGCTTTACACCACGGTCTTCATATGTCCGTCGTGTAAAGTCCGCTTTTCACCACGGTCTTCATATGTCCGTCGTGTAAAGTCCGCTTTACACCACGGTCTTCATATGTCCGTCGTGTAAAGTCCGCTTTTCACCACGGTCTTCATATGTCCGTCGTGTAAAGTCCGCTTTTCACCACGGTCTTCATATGTCCGTCGTGTAAAGTCCGCTTTACACCACGGTCTTCATATGTCCGTCGTGTAAAGTCCGCTTTTCACCACGGTCTTCATATGTCCGTCGTGTAAAGTCCGCTTTTCACTACGGTCTTCATATGTCCGTCGTGTAAAGTCCGCTTTTCACCACGGTCTTCATATGTCCGTCGTGTAAAGTCCGCTTTACACAAGGAAAAATACTTAAATACGAGATTACACGACGGGTGTTGACCGTCGTGTAAAATTGAGATACCACGACGGTTCATATAACCGTCGTGGTATCTTCGACGACGGTGGATTACACGACGGTTACGTAACCATCGTGTAAACTTTGCACGACGGTCAAAAACCGTCGTGTAATCCCCTATTTTTAGTAGTGATAAATGCATATACAAGTATGACGTGTCGCTGAATATATATGGATAGTGACGTCACACGAGGACTAGGATAATGAACCCACAGAACCTTATATATTAAAACATACACCAAAAGTATTTCCTCATTGTCAAATGTTCTCTTAATAAATTAAAAATATATATATAGAGAGAGAGAGAGAAAGAAAAAAGATGATTTTCAAGAGTGAATACTTGATCAAAATAGTTCAACTTGTTTTGATTTTCACTGTTTTTTCGTATGCACATGCTTCAAATGCCTCTTTTACTGCCTCAAGTGTAATTAGGTGCCTACCTGAGGAGAGCTCTGCATGCCTTGTTTCAACTAAAATCCGAGTTTTGATTTTCTCTGATCCATGGCAGTGGTTATCCTAAGATGGAGGATTGGAAGGCGGGAAAAGATTGCTGCAAGTGGAATGGAGTTACGTGCAACACGGAGACCGGACATGTCGTAGGCCTCAACACTGAGTTTTCATTTTCAAAGTCTCTACTTTCGAACAGCAGCCTCTTCCGGTTGCATCGTCCTCAACAACTCAACCTTGCCTCCAGTTACTTCGATTCTTCACAAATCCCATCCACCTTAAATCATTCGTACTTCAATAATTAATTTTCACAATAAAAATTAGCTTTCATATTCATATATCATGACTTTCAAGCAAAAGCTTTCATACATATGCTGCCTGACTGTTGGAGAGACTAGCATAACTACCCGATAACAAGGAACTACCTGACTACCAGTAACTGCCTGATCGTTTACCACCTAAATCTCCTCAATTGGCCAGTAGCTTGGCTACGTGATCTTAAATGGATCAGCATGTAGTGCTGCTAATAATAATAATGATAATAAACATTTATTTTAAAAGCGTTCGAATGATTCTCATGGCCATGCTTTAGTTATGATACACCTGTAACATGAAAATATACAAATATATGTACAAGTATCGTTCTGAAACACATTTACATGTACTAGATATAAAATATGTGTATACGGTATACCTACTTGTCTTGTGACTGCAGTTGTGTCTACGGTTTCTCAACAGGAACAAACCGAAAACCCAATTATGAACATCCCAAAATAAGAATAAAAGTGGGCTTACCAGAGTTGCTCTTGGGCTAGGCCAAGTTAAGCTCTACATGTGGAATGTCTTTTTCTTCACACCTCTACATCATATATTCACACAGACAACGTCCATAAAAACCAAAATTAATATACGTATTGATTAATGAAAACTAATAATCGATGAAGTTGACTTGAGTAGATGGAGAATTATAAGTTTCAGCTAAAAGTTAACAAAGAGTGAGCAAAACCCATTAAAGTCTTGAGTTTTTTTGAGAGAAGTAAAAACTACCTCTAGTTACTACCAGACGAAAGTTAACATAGTACTACAAGTTATCAGATTAATAAATTAATCTCTCTAAAGCTAATAAGGCAGGTCGGCAAGAAGTAGTAGAGATACATGATAACACCATGCATTTATATAATACAATAAAATATATACTAAACCATTCACATTACTTACTTAAATTAAGTATAATTGCAGCAAACAATTTACATAAAATGATATCTACTGAGATAATCATAACCATATAGCACGTCAATGTCCGTTGAAAGAGAATGAAACCAATTCTTGCATATATTTTATGGCCCTTATACACACACGTATACACTGGCAGAGCCTGTTTGATTTGTGGGCTTAGGGAGGATATAAGAGGATAAGACTAGGATAAGATTCTAATATCTTTGTTTGGACAAAAATTTTTAAAGACTATACTGGAGAAATATTTATCCATTCCATGTCTGAATCCCCTTCTAAGAGTACGGGATATATATATATATATATTTATTTATGTGTATATATATCTTCATAAATATATATAAAGTCTCAGACTTATGAACTAATAGGGTTGTGGCTGACCTTTTTATCACTTTTTTCCCCTGCGATAATAACTTCTTGTTTGTTTGAATTTTTCATTTACAAATTTTTACGTTTACTTTTCAAATTCTATTTAGAAATAAATAAATCTGAAAAGTGAATAAATACTCATATGAATTGTATGAATTGTTAGATCAGTTAGCATTAGTTATATTTATGTATACTTGTCAGTATAATAATATATTTTCGTTGCTAAAAAAATAATAATATATATATTAAAGTTGGATATAGAAGTTTTGGAATTTAATTAAAATGCTAATATTTTGCTTTTATTATTATTATTATTATTTTGCCTTAAGTTTGCTTGTATTTAATTAAAAAGTAAAATCCTTCTATCTTAAATGCACATTGTCAAACACGGGATAGCACTAATTATATTTCAATCCTATCTTTTTTTATACAATCCAATCCTATCTTATCCAATATTGTCATATCCTTATCAAATGGGCCCTTAATATATAATTACATATGTAGAAGCAAATTTTTAATTATCATCAATTAAAATATGTATAAGATTAATGTGAGAACTTTTCAATACTCATCATCACTATGAAACGAAAAAAAAAAAATCCATTAATAGTAGTACTTCAACATCGATGCGACTGGAATCTAATATGTTACAAATTAGCCACACAAGATGACACGTACATTTTGATCGTGAGCTATACATCAAAATGATATAAAAAATATAAAATATAAAAAATAAAAAAAGAGACAAAGCTTATCCATCTGTACGTATGTTTGCAAACCTTCTGTCTTCTCTTACCACTAATGATCAGGCACCATCAGCAGCACTACCTAGCAATAGGGCATACTTGTTTTATCTTCCATGTAGACCGTTGATGTCAGAGAATCCAGACTCGACTTCCCAACTCCATTGAAATCTAATGGTACCATCTTCAACCATTACAGTGGGTTCCCCACCAAGCCTTATATATTCCTCCTCGTTATTCTGCAGCTGCATCGCAAACTCTAGATCTCTCATCTTATATTTTCCGCTCCATTATCAAGCATGCAACTCATTGCGATCTCGCCGAATTTCTCCAAACACTTGGGCGCAATTTTACCCTAAAGACACGGATTAACAATGTGATTAAGTTCTGTCTCTTGATGACAAGAACGGACCTACTCGGCTAGGTTCGTTTGCTTCTTCTCCACAGTCCGCATAAGAGGTGGCTGGGTTCACTTGATCTCGGTCTTGAACTCGTTGCACCCCTTGTGATGATCGAGGCTTCAGCCGTTTGACCGCAACCATGGTTACTCCACCATTGATCTTCCCTTTGTGCACGTGGCCAAAACCTCCAACCCCAATGGAGTTATCTTCGAAGTTGTTGGTGGCGGCTCGAATCTCAGCCAACGAAAAGTTACGAGAAAGATCAGACGGCAAGGATGAGACTCCGGTGCTCTGCTTGGACACGGGTGTACGAGAATGAAAAAGGTCCCGACATATAGTTTCTTCACTAGAGCCTGAGAGGTTCTTCATTTTCCTGACTTTACAACAAGCTCGGAGAATCAACAAACAAATGATGAAGAGGAAAAGGACGCCAAAGGCTATGCCGGAAAAGGTAACTGTAATTGTTGTTGTTCGATCATGCTTCTGCATTACATGTTGTTGAGTAGGTTGTGGGACCTGCGGACTTAGATCAGAATCAGGACCGGCTAGACTGCCACCGCTGTTGTTCAATTTGAAGATTTCCACCCCATTCAAGATTGCGTCGGAGTACATAGTAAGCGAGTCATCTGGGTTGGCTTCCAGTGCAAGAGAGAGGTTTAGTTTGTTTTCACCATTTTGGCCAAACACTGCGACGACGTAGTCTCTAAAATAAGGAATATATTTACCACCGCTCCAATAGATGACGTCAGCTTCCTGCTCTGCTGTTTCGTTTGATATGAAAATAAGAAAGCGTCGATCCCCGGTGTTGTTAATCTCGGCCAAAATCTCACAAAAATGGAGTCTTAACATGTAGTAAAATCCAGAATCTACAGGGAATTCCCATGTAAGGTTGTACTTCTTATTCATTTCTTTATCATTCCCCATCGTTCGCGCAGTCTCATAGACGCTAACCGGTGCGATATGGTCTGAAATAGCCGTAAACTTGTGGGGGCTTATAAAACTCGCAGCTACAAGACTTTGGCCTGGTATCGTCAGATAGATATCCTCACGCTCCCAACGACGGAAGAAGCCAGTGTCCTCAGCTGGAGTGACCTCTTTTCCGCCAATGTTAATCCGATACATAGTTTCCAGACTGGTGTCGTTTTCCATGTAATAGAAGGAATCTTGTCCCACAAGTACATGGCCATGATTTCCGTCGGTGGAATCCCGGAAATAAAGATCTGCCGCCGTTGATACGACTTCAATTCCATTGACCAAAACAAATGCCTCGGAGACTGAAGATTCAGGAGTGAACGTTATGTTTACAATTGACTTCTCAATTGGTACGTAGAATTCCTTCACTATGCTTTTCCTGCCACGAGCATTAGCACTAAGAAAAACACTAAAGTTGCTTAGGAGCGTAAATCGACCGACTTTGACAGAGAAGAAGGCCTTAGAGGGGTCATAGTATTGGTATACATCCGAATAGAAGTGAAACCTTATGAACTTCGGGCCAGGAGTACTTACTGGTATCGTATAAGTGAACTCCGAGTGCGAGAGCCGAGCAGTTCCGTAAGGGACAGGATCCTCTTCTAATGTATATGGCCAAACAACAGCGGAGGAGATAGAAGCTTCATTTCGACCTTGTATGGGGAAAAATGATGAGTTGACATCTCCGCTCCAACTCCGAAGGTCGAAAGCAGTGTTGTTTCTTGAAGAGCCACAGTCAATGGTTATAGCGTCCTGCGGAGTATAAGGAACCGATTCTGCAGCTTTGATGATTGCATCGGTAAAGATGGCAGAGATGATGAACAGTTTGAAGGCATGTAAAATTACTACCAGAAGCTTTTGGAGGCTAAGACATTTGTTGCTTGAGTTCTTCATTATACTCCTCATATATACTCACACAGAAAGATGAGAAACCAGTACTTGGACTGAACGTTGCAAGTTTGTTAAGCACTGTAGTACTTTAATATTCTCCCATTAGTTATTGTTTGATATTTTCAACAAATTAGCAAAAAGTCGTCGTCGTCTTTTTTTTCTTTTCTTAAAGCTTCATTAGGGGGTGTTTGGGAATGTTTGGGAATGTGTTAGACGGTGTACGTGTCTGGTTTCCAATGGTGCTTTTGGGAGAGTTTTGGGTTTTCAATGACACTTTTGTCAATATTTATAAAAAATTTAAACTTTAACGATCGATAACTTTGTTATTTTAAATCAAAATATGATTGACTTTTTTTTCTAAATCAAAAGTGGATACCAGATTTTATTTCGTATACTCAAAAGACTATTAAATTATTAATGCTCAATTATGGGAGAGAATTCATGGTCTTGTTTGGATATATATGGGCACCCTTATATTTTATTTAGGACAAATTACACTTTTTCTCTCTGAATTTTAGATCTTATTACAAAATGCTCCCCAAACTTTAATTTGTAACATTCTTTCTTGAAGAACTTTGGAATAGTTTACGAATTTTCTCCCTCAATTAAATATTTGTCGAAAAAAATACATTTAACATTCGTTAAACGTATCATTTGGGGATATTGAATATAGAATTATGAAATGACATACATTGACATCAATCCTGGCACTCGTTATACTTATTAAATGTAAAATAATAAAATTACCTATAAGAAAGAAATATGGAAAAAAATAATAATAATCAACCATAAATATTTAATTTTTTAACTTAATTACAAGTATTTCACATTTAATATCCGTAAATCAAGTTTCAAACGAGTGTTATGTGTATATTTTCATCAAAAAAATTAATTAAGTGGGAAAATTCGTAAACTTTTCCAAAGTTCAAGGAAAAAAAAAATGACGGAGACAGAGGCACACTCTCTCATTCGAAAGTTGGCACCCAAGTTTCTAGAGATCACACAACCTAATCGCATGGTAATCACAGCAGCTCTGCTTCGTGCACTCAATGCTTGGACTTTGGGACATCAAGAAAGCAGTGCAGCTCATGCTCAACCATGGGATGAGATTTCTTCTTCATCTCATTCACACTGGAGTCCTACTAATCCTGACCCTAGACTTTCCAAAAGGTCGGACACTAGGACCCCACAAAACAAGATATATCATTTTAATTACGTTATGTTTTGTTGAGAATTATCAAATAGTAATTCATACTATAGAGACCAATATGGTACGAAGCAACATGATAATTGGTTTAAAAAGAATAATGCCTTTGAATTTTATGTTCAAAGGGAAAAGGGTTTTGAAGTTTATAAATTAAACTAATTTTCGTATGGGTTCAATTGCTTTGTGAAGGGTGGTTTCTCATTGTTTTTTAATTTGATGTCATTAAGATTGTATTATGAATTCCCTTATTTTTGTTTTTGTTTTCTATTTTTTTTAATAAATTATAGTGGAGAATTTGTCTTCCTCTTCATTTATCTTTTAAGGATAAATTGCTCCCATAATCTCTGAACTTTAAGAAATGTACCATTTCGTCCCAAATTTTTTTTTTAAAAACTAAAAGGTCCCCAAATTATTAAAAAGAATGCAAAAAGGGTCAAAACACTAACGGAAGTTTTGAAAAAGACGGTTTAAACCCGCACATGCCTTCAATTAGGGGGTATTGTGGTAAAAGAACATGATTTATTTTGGAAAATAATAATTAAAATTAAAAATAAAGCCAAAAAAAACATAAAACAAAAAGGGAAATATAAATTAAAATTTAAAGTAAACAGATCCAAGGGGTTGTCGGGAAAGTTGTCGAGGAAGCATGTAAGCAATGTACTCTTTATTTAAAATTAAAGTAGTGAATTACTTCAAAAAAAAAAAAAAAAAAAAAAAAGAGTCGACTACAATAAATTATAGAGATGAATTTGACATTTCCGATTCATCTGGCCTTACAACGATAACCATTAATTGATTATTCCAGTCGGCATCAGAATATAATAAATGTATAACAGTGACATACAATGATTTGGATTCAATGGGAACACAAATAAAAAACAAATTTTATATTAAAATAATTAATAAAATTGGTAAGATTTTCAATAGTTGTTAGTAACAAAACATTGTTGTGAATAAGAGTACAAAATTTTGTTAAGCAAGCGACATTATTGCATCTTTACTCTCTGAGTTTTAAGGCAAATTAAAAATTGGTTACACAATATTTGATTGTTGATTTTGACAAGGAGACCAGTAAAAGCCCAAACAAATGGAAGAGCTCAGGAGTCCAGCCCAACAAAAGCCCAATCATAGTTACTTTTGTTTTCTTGGTGAGGCCACGTGCCCCACCAGCGGTGATGTACATCCGTCACATTAGTAGCGACATTTTGGAGTCGTCTTTTTGTTATAAAAAAGGTTCCAAGGCTGAATAGGAATTTACATACATTCTCTGAACAGTCCCTTTAGTTTAGATAATTTGCTTTTCTTCCCCCCCCCCCCCCCCCTTTTTTTTTTTTTTTTTTTTAAGGTTTACTTTCTACTTTTCATAACAAAAGCAGAATAATAACAGATCACAAAAGTGGGTTTGGTGAAGAAAAAGACATGCTTTTTGTGCATGTCTATCGTCTCATGCATCAAGTTTTGCTTCTTTTATTTTTTGGCTGGAATATCAAGTTTTTCTCTTAATCAGCTTACGTACTATTTTATTTCTTCTTTTTTTTTCCCTCAATTGTTTAATAATTGACGGTGTTCCCAGCTTAAGGGTGTTTTTACTAACGTGTAATCAGAATGAACATAAATAAAAGTGAGTAAGATTCGGAATGTACATGATTTAGAGTGACGATATGAAATCTGATTAAGTTATTAACTTGATTCTAGGATTTAAAATCAAAATCACTACGAATATTATTCATGCGTTTACTTAAATCCAGAATTGGAATAAATTGTATTAAATTTACTTGTTACCTTCGTTTATTGTGTTCTCAAACATTAAAAAATGATTAATTTTTTATTTATTACCATACTATAAGTAAAATAATCGTTATGATATTAAAGCAATAAAATATAAATTGTGTACTTTTTTACTTAAAAAATTAAAAAATGTAAAAAAAAACTGAATTAAACTAAATAAAAAATAAAAAATAAAAATAGATACGTATTAATGTATTATGATAAAAGTAAGTTCTTTATTAAGTTAATAAAAATATATAAAAATTAGGACAATTATATAAAATTAAGTTAATAAAAATATATTATATTTAGTTATTAAAAATAATTAATATATGTTGTTACTATTTTTAATATAATATATATTTTGCAAGTAAAATAAGGATTCAAATGGTAATTTATTGCTAATATTAAGATTGGAAGTCACAATTCATAAGGGAGTATGGGATTGCTACTCCTATTCCAGGAAAAAAAATGAAAATGTAAACAATGGATTAATTCTCATTCTCTACTTTTGATAAGTAAACATGTCATAAGTACTATTAGCCTCCTATGAAAATATCCTGACTTCTTCTCCGATTGATATATCAATTTGACACTTCGTTAAAAATGCTCTTAGCGTATCAAACTTTGGTTTGAAACCATCTTGGTCTCCTCATGGACACAATTGTCATCTAGTCACAGTGCTGCAAGCTAGGGGTGGCAATACGGGTCGCGACACGACGACACGAATCGAAAACGACAAGAATTTTGCGAATCGAAAACGACACGAATAGTGGACGGGTCAAATTCGGGTCACCCGAAATTGACACGGAAAAGAACGGGTCGGGTTCGGGTTGGACCAAACACGACCCGAACACGACACGAATGGCAATACGCGTCGCGACACGACAACACGAATCGAAAACGACACGAATTTTACGAATCGAAAACGACACGAATAGTGAACGGGTCAAATTCGGGTCACCCGAAATTGACACGAAAAGAACGGGTCGGGTTCGGGTTGGACCCGTGGACTCGAACACGACACGAATTGCCACCCCTACTGCAAGCATTAGTCACGTTGAAGCTGTCCCTTTTTTTTTTTTTTTTGGTGAAATTACGTTGAGGCTATCTTGATAACTACATATGCATTTTTAACCAGAATAACAAAATAACCCACTTAGGATTCACTAATTATATTGCTGCTAATAATTAGTAGTGTTACATGCGTAAACTCGCTAAAGTCTTGTTTTTTAGATCATTTTAGATCATTAATCTAGAAAACAGAGCTGATTTTCCATACTAATTTCATTTATTTTAGAGCTGTTAATGAATTAATGCCACTAGAGTTTACTCGCTTCAAAGAAAATGTCATTTAGAGATCTTTCTGTTTACTTAAATTTAGCAGATATATCCAGATTATGGCGCCAATCTTACATGAAAGTGTAAAGTTTCAATCTTTTTTGCTTCTATATTTACCAAGAAAAATTTTGATAGCTTGTCAAAGGAACATAATATGAATATTATCGCTCATCCTCTATCAAGTTTGTCAAACTCAAATTGGAAGATAGAAATAAATAACAATTTTCAGAAAATAATTAAAATAAATAACAGGTTTTTAAAATATTTAAAGTAAATATTATATTTATCAGATAAATATTGATTTACGTCTTGTATTTATGTTATGTTATCTAATAAATTTACTATTAATTTACTAAAATTCTCATTTACATAATAAATTAATCATTTATTTCAAATAGTTTAAAATTTTATTATTTACTTCAATTATTTTAAAAAAATTATTTATTACAGTTTCCCAATAATGTAACATAATAAATGAACAACAACACAGCTTTGTATCTTATATATACATATATATATATATTGTCAGAGCATGTTTGAAAATTAAAAAAAGTAAATCATTCCGTAATTTTTTTTTTCTTTTTATGACTATAGAAATTTGTAAACACGGAATAAGTTGAATTTTATGTAGCTTTTTTTTTTTTTTTTTTTTTCGATAATCGCTTTTCCGGTTTTTCTTTTCTTTGGAAAGCAAAAGCTTAAGGGGCCCGGGGTCTAAATAGCCTTCTTCCAAGTTGGTGTCCACCTAATAATTCTGCAACTAATATCTCATCCAAATAATTGTCTAAAGTTTGTCTTCTATTCGCCCTTGACAAATAGTTTCTAATCTAATCTTTCAAAAAGGTGGTAAAAAAAAAAAAATTCGATTTAACTTAATTTTTTTTTAGTGTTTCAAAATTTGCACTATGTTTATTTTTTCTTTTTTTTTTTCTTTTTAAATACCGATCCAAAAAAATTCACATTTTAAAATGAAATCTTTCTAAAATTAAGTATTTGAAAACTACTTAAATAAGGATATACTTTTTTTTGGTAAATTATATAAATAAGGGTATAGTTTCAGCATCATTATTGTTTCGCTCTTTAATTTTAAAGACCATTTGCAAACCAAATAATCTTTTATCCTTTTAATCATTTTACTTTTTTTTTCTTTTAAAAAGATTTGTCTGAACATAAAAAGTTTGATTGCCAAGATTCAATGTATCAAGGAAATGATAATTCATTGACGCACCAAAATTAAGACACATGTGAAGTTTTTGTAAATTACAATATAATATTCCAGTCTTTTTTATCTTTTTTAATAAGAACAATATAGTGCCCTACTTTTGATCCGCGAATCATTTACGTTTATCATCATCTTGTTGTTGCTTTTCCACGTGAAATTTTCTTTTCTAATTTTTTTTTTTTTTTGGTTTTATTAATAAAGACGACGACGGCTTGACCTTGGGACTAGTCGACTGTCGTGCAATAAATTAGGAACAGCACGAAAAATAAAATTCCACAGCTGTCGTTATTAAAAAGCTTAAGGCCCCATTTAAAACAACAATTGAAGTTAGAATTTTGTTTGTTGAAAATGAAAAGAGGGAGAAAAGAAAAGTATATTTAAAATTGAATTGTGGAAAATTTGATTTCAGAGAAAAAAAAAAAAAAAAAAAAACCTTCAAATTCCAGCTGGGGTTATCTTTATAAAAAGTTCCCCCCTTTTTTTAATTTGTTTCAGAAAGTTAAAAGAAAAGCCAAATAAAAAATTCTAATTAATCTTTAGACTTAACAATACCGGTGTATGAAGTTCAAAAAAAAAAAAAAAAAAAAACAGTGTATTCTACTACAATTTAAGATTGAAATCTTTGACGCGCGGAAACTTTATCTTGACATTACATATTAGAAAAATCAATTATTTTGTGCATAATTACCTTTACTAGGAGTTCTGTACTTATTTGCATTCATTTTCATATTTGAAAATCTCTTGATTTAATGAAATTTGTTAGTCTTGGTTCTTGGATAACTTAATCGACCTTATTACTGCACTTTACGTGTTCATCTAAAACTGCTCTTTATTAATGAATATTCTCTCTCTTTGTAGCTTGTAAATCTAAGTATACTGTCAAGCCACTTAAGCCTTTTTTCCATTTTGTTTTTTCTTTAATTTTCAATAAATATTTCTTCTTTTTCCTCTTATGATTATTATGTCAAGAGACTGGATACAATAATAGCTTCATAGAATTTATACATATGCTCCCAATTATTTAAAAAAAAAAAAAAAAAAAAAAAGAAAGAAATGTCACGAGACTAGAAATTTTGTGGAAACAGACAAACTACGAACTTTCCTTTGCCTCTCTCTCTCTCTCTCTCTCTCTATATATATATATATATATATATATTGGTTTTGCTATGGGATCTTTTGTTTGTTTGTTTTTTTTTTTTTTTTTTTTTTTTAATTTTCTTTTCTTTGAAATGGAAAAGTTATTAGACTTGGGGGCCCGGAGTCTTAATCGGCCTTCTGTCAGTTGGGGTGGGTCGACCATCACTTTTGATCATCTTATGGAAAACAGAATCATGATAATTATATAATTAACTAGTTCAAGTTGGTCCCTTTTTTTTATTTTTAGTAAAAAGAAAAAAAAGTATTTGTCTGAACATAAAAAAGTTTAATTGTCAAGACTATGGTGTTATAAATTATTTGTTATTTAGAAAATTCTCCTTTGAAAGTGAGTGGTAGGTCATTGATGTTGACCAATTTAATATTACAAGTCTTTGCAAGTTGCGCAATACTATTCCACTTGTGGTCCTGGAACCATTTGCCCTTTGTTATCATCTTCTTGTGTTATTTCTTATTTTCCATGAAGACTTTTCTTTTGCCAAAATCTTTTTGGTTTTATTTCTAAAGATGACGACGAATTTCAAACAAAAGAAAAAATAAAACAAGCAAACAAAACAAACAAACAAAAAACGACTTGACTTTTAGAATACTAGTGGTACACGGGTCACAAGTAGTAGAGTGGGACAGGCATGCAATAAATTAAGAACTTTCCCCAGTGGGCCAGTAATATGGCTTTCTTTTCAATCTTAAATTTTGGGGTGATTTAAAACAAAAACAAAAACAAAAAAAAACCAAAAAAAAATTACAAGACAAGACTTTGGGGGTACTTAGTCACTAGTTTGAGTTAAAAATTTTAAATTTCAATAGTAATTTTTATTGATTTTTCAGAAAAGACAAAAAAATTTTTCAAAAAAAGACAAAAACTGATATGAAAATTTTAGATTCGAGTTGACAAACCAAACGAGCACTTAATATTGCTATGAAATAATCAGTGGTTAATAAATCTTGCAAGGTCCCTAATTAACTATTTATGGGGTGTTTGGTAACAAAGTTCCACTCCAACTAAATTGTACTTTTTTATCTTAATTTTTATTTTTTTCTGAAAAGTCAACAAAATTTATAACTATTTTTTAAAAAGTCAACTCAACTCAAATTTTAAAATTGCAACTCAACTCATTCACCAAACACCCTCTTCGTTTTTCTTCATTTTGCATATTTACAGAATATCATGTAAATGTTAGTATTTAAATGCCAAAATTTAATTGTGTATTTAAATAAAATACATATTTGGATAGGTTATGCTAAAGATATAACATTTGAATACTATAATAAAAAAAATTAAATTTACAAATTTCAAAAAAATGAAAGTTTAGATTTAGATTTGAGTTCAAAATCATGAAATATACAAATAAATTCACTCAAATGGTTAACCAATTCCAAACGGATCCTATATTGAAATCCAATAATAATTATTGGAATGGTTCATCCAAACACACCAACAAATTGAAAATATATATATATATATTTATATTTATATATATTAAATATCCCATTTTAATGAGTGGCATTCGCAGGTCAATCAGCATCATTAGCTCACCCAATATGTTTTTTAATCCAACCTAGCACATGGCACAATTGCTGGTTCGATATGCATAAGATAAGATTTGGGCCACTGTGCGCTTGCTGTGATTGCTACTTGCTAGAGATTCTGTCGAGGAGGTCCGGGCCATGTGCTGTAGGGTTAAGCTTGGTTCTGTCATCAGTAGAGAATTAACGAGACGCTTTGGCTGGGAGTGGAGTTAGCTAGGGAGCTGACGGTGGGGAATGTGCTCGATTGCCTTGGCGTAGAGTGTCGAGCGGGTCCCTTGTGACGTTGAAATTTTAAGATTGAGGTTCTAATTTTCGTCTACCTGTTTGAGTGGGTGAGGAAGACAGCTACGTTGCTAGATTCCTGTTTTCTCTCGCATTTCAATTTAACTTCAACTAAAAAATATACTTTTTTATTTTAATTTTTATCATTTTTTGAAAACTCAATAAAAATTATAACTAGTTTTTGAAAAGTCGACCAACTTAAAAATTTCATTTTCAACTGGCGAATCAAACGTAAGTTTTATTCTGTGATTTGTTTTTTTGTTTTTTGTTGTCTAAGTTTTTATGTAATAATGATGATATCTAACAATAGATGTGGTCTCTCCACCTTCCAAGTTGGTTGTTTATCTATCAAATCTAAGTCTTGACAGTGTTTTAGTCCCGATATAGTTATTTTTATGTGAAGTTAGTAGTGATCCTAATGCTACTGAGTCGTGACCCTCGATTGATCGGGAAATCTATTAATTATCGGGATTTTGTCAAAAAAAGCATTACATAAGTTCGATTTCAGTGGCCAAGGTATATTCCTATTTCGAGCTTCAAGTATGCGTGTTTCCCTCTGGTGGATTTGTTCTTATTCAAAGGTTTTGTCTCATGTAATACGGGGTTTTTGATGTTTGATATTTTATATATTTTTTTAGTGAGTTTATAAAATTTTCCCTTTCAAAAAAGTGAGAGAGATTAACATTTAAAAAATAAAAAATAAAAAAAGTCTAAAAATTGGTTATGTAATGATTTGGAATCTTTTTTTTTTTTTTTTACCAATTTGAAATTTTGACTCTCTCTCTCTCTCTCTCTCTCTCTTTTCTTTTTTCTTTTTTTTTTTTAACGAAAAAGTTTGCATTAGCTGAAATGTCGATTTTGCATTTGTTTAATTAAAATATTAAATCCTACCCATCTTAACAGTCCAACTCCAGATATAGGATGATTAGTTAAAATTCAATCATAATCTTTCATATACATCCCAATCCAATTTTTTAATATTATCCTATTCAATATAATCCAATCTGCATACTGAATTGACAAAGTGCATGGACTTTATCCATGCATTATTTGCAGTCCCATGACTCAAAATTGCACGGCTTGGAATTGTCCTTAAATTCTCTTCCCACAGAATACGAGCTTACATATATGAGTGCCCAAATTCAGTTTTATAGGTTTTAATTAACAATTATGTTCCTGAACTTACTCTAATTCTCACTTTCATCTCTTAAAAAAAGAACTCTCTCTCTCTCTCTCTCCCTCTTTTGTGGAGTACTCATCACATAAAAATATTGTCTATTTTCTGCCACTCAAAACTTGGATATGTTTTTGTGGAGATAATAATGCGTAGTCTTATCAGGAATCACCAGCTGAAAAAAGTAAAAACTCAAAAAATAATGTGGAGAATAAAAAAAATGAGAGACAACTTTCACAAGATCAAACAAAATATATATATTTAGGGAGATTTTATTTACACCAACAATATTGATAAATACCTCTATAAAAACCAATAAAGATTCTTATCATATTTTTACGCTACAATTAAATTATCTTAAATCTATTAAGAATTCTCAAACGCCCACATACATATAAATAGAAATAAAATACATCCATTATGTATGTGGGGAGTTCATGTACCACATTAACTAGAATGGAAATAATATTTTTTAAAGGAACAAAAAAAATCTTTTTCTACAAATTTAATTAACGTTAATTTCATTTTATAGACTCTAAGTTGTTTTTCATCATATTTTTCTTAAGAAATCTTTATAACTACATGAAAAGTTTCGGTGGAGGATTCAAGTAAAACAAAAATAAAAGAAAACATGTTTTTTGAAGAGCGACTAACTATTAAAGTATATGTTTCTAATTTTTTTGATTCATTAGTGTTATGAGTTCTCTTTTTTAATTTTTTAATTTTTGCTTTTAGTGTTTGGAAATGATTCTTTTTTGTTTTTTTATAAGATTCTTCTTTTTATTTATTTTTCCTTGCTAGGTTTGTTTATGAGATTATAAACATACATATTTTGTTTTTAACTATAGAATGACAAACTTTGATTATTTATTTATTTATTTAGACAGGGATCGAGTTTTTCTTCTTGCCTTAAGGTTATTATTAAGGAAGGGTTTTTTTTTTTCTTAACCTTTTTTTTTTACTCATTTAATTTTAAGTCATTTTGTCGGAAGTGATATTGTCACAAAAGAAATTTTATTGTTTCCTCTGTTTTTAGTGATACTTCATGTTTCCTTTTTTAGAATGAAAAAGTTTTTTTTTTTTCCTTATTTCAATTGTTAATTTATATTTAGTAAAATAAATTAAAATTAAAATGAAAGTGGGGTTATAAGAGGGTTAAATTTAATATATTATATAAAAAGTATTAATAAAAGTATAGACATATATATGTGGCTAGAGAAAAAGCGATGCGCACAATAGATTTTAAATTAAAAAAAAAAAAAAAAAAGGTAGTAGTATAAACAGTTTGGTTTGGCTAATGATGTAGAATCTATTTAACGGTAAAGAAAGAAAGAAAGAAAGAAAGAAGGAAAGAGAGAGAAAGTCATAACCTGCTCAATAAAAAATAATTGCAAAAAGCATCTTTGTTCTTTAGATGGAAAAAATATCTTTGATTAGTAGGATGATATTTTAAAGACGTTTCTACTGTTATAAAAACTGTCTTAGTCGGCAATTTTTAAAAAGTTGAACAGAAATTGAATAAGTTTTAATCGCATGAGTTTTAATTAAGGACAAAATTATAATTAAATATTTTTTAAAAAGATATTGTACAACTAAAAATATCGCTCGTAAAACAATTAATCTTTAATGAAGGTATAGTTTATTACAAAAATATCTCTATTAAAAATATAATTTGTCTGCAAAAAAAAATTGAATTATGATTTAAATTTAATTAAAGTTCACGTGATTAGAACATATTTAATTTCTATCTAATTAAGGGACTATTTGCGTAATAGTATAGAAGTTCATGATAGCATGATCTGTAAAACTAAAAATCAAAGGCCAAATATGAATGATGATGTTTTTCAAATTGTTGAAATTATAATTTCTTCACGTTTTCAAAATACACTAAAACTATTTATGGACAATTAAAATCTGCCACTAACCTCACTGTAGTGACATCTTAAATTGTAACTAAATTAGAATTAATTTTAATGAAATTTCTACTTAGGTATCATCTGTCTGACGAGGTAATAGATTATCGAATATAGTTAGTGTTTTTTTCCCCCCTTCAAATATCACTTCATAAAATGTCCAAAAAAACCAAAAAACATGTGTATAAATATTTGGGAATACGTTAAGGATATGTTTGGTTGGAGCAATGGGAGGTGGACTGACGTGTGCAAAGGGAAAAATAACCTTATTTAATTGAGTGGAAAGGGGGGAGATGACGGAAAAAAAAAAAAAAAAAAAAAGATTATTGTGAATCTTTTGGCCCAATCCAATTTTTTCTTATAAAGATTGGCTAATTTTGCAAATAAAACTAATCATTCCCTCTTTATTTCCTTCTAATACCAAATAAGAAAATGAACTGTCATCGTCTTTTCTTCCAATCAAACTAAACAGGAGGTAAAAGTCAGACGGGCAAACCCATTACTTACTAATTTCCCTCGTTATACTGCTAAAAAGATTCCCATACATGTATTTCAATAAATACTAATACTAAATACTAATACTAATAGTATTAGAACACGCTAATTAATCCCAAAATTTTACACACTTACTAAACTTATTTCGAATTGGTAATTACGAATTGCGAATTACTCGAGTACGTCATTGATGTTGACCGATTTAATATGATTAGTCTTTGCAAATTGTGCAAATACTATTCCACTCGTGGTCAGGAAACCACTTGCCCTTTGTTATTATCTTCTTGTATCATTTCTTATATTCCATGAAG
>CM046379.1:33925400-33947400 GCA_025413485.1 Ficus microcarpa
TGTCACTTAAACAATTACAAAATTTGATAACAAAAGAAATGGTTGGATATTAACATATAAAAGTTGCAACCTTTCCTTGGCGCAATGTATTTAGCGCCTGTTCAATCGACATGTAGCCGTCGGATGGGCAATCGGGATCGCCATCGGCATCACTGACAAAGAAATCAATGGTCTCAGGCGTAATCTCAGCATCAAGCGTCCCAAACAGAGACCCGTTTTCGTTTCCTTTAGAAGTCTGATCATCAAACAGGTTTTCTGCCTCATTTCTCGACACCCCAATTGCCGAACAACTGGGATTCAGCCATCTATGTCTGTACCGCCCAAATCCCACGCTCTGAGGAGCCGCAAATGATCGGTGCAAGCTGTGAACAAACCAACAACAAACATATACATGAACAACGCGTTTTTAATGTTAATAAATATATATATATATATATTTTTGGGTACCTAGAGCTGGTGAGGATATGAAGAAAGATATGGCGAGGAAGCAGAGCAGAGTCCATGTCCGGCAAGAAAAGAATCAGAAACTTCCAAGCTGTTTTAAGTTGATGCTCGTATATATATAGGGTAAATTTCATAAATAGCATCTGTGGATAAAATAATATTAAAATCAGCACCACTTTTCGTTTACTTCAGTTCTAGCACTGCCACGTAAGCAATGTGGGGCCCAGTAGCATTTAATGCGTGCAAATTTCCCCGTTTACCCTCATCTCCCTCGCATGCCCCAAATAAATTTCCAAACCAGTATCTACAGTGTTTTAGAGAGAGAAACTGAAATGCAGAGAGAGAAAGAGGTGCTACCGCCGGGAAACGATCGGAAAACGCCCGAAACCACCACGAAATCCCTCCATAAACCGCTCCGACGCCTGTGAACGTCGGAGAATCTTAAAAAACCCGTTAATCGTCGAAAGACACGAAACTGACCTCGTGACAAGAGCAGCGGTCATTCCCGTTCTGACCGAGTGGTCATAACGGTTATGACCGCAGCAACACTATACCTCAGTCGTCAAGTGAAGCGGTCATAACCTTTCTGACCGAGTGGTCATAAAGGTTATGACCGCATCAACACTATATTGCGTGGTCAAGAGCAGCGGTCATAACCGTCCTGACCGAGTGGTCATAAATGTTATGACCGCATCAACACTATATTGCGTGGTCAAGAGCAGCGGTCATAACCGTCCTGACCGAGTGGTCATAAATTTTATGACCGCATCAACACTATACCTCAGTCGTCAAGTGAAGCGGTCATAACCTTTCTGACCGAGTGGTCATAAAGGTTATGACCGCATCAACACTATATTGCGTGGTCAAGAGCAGCGGTCATAACCGTCCTGACCGAGTGGTCATAAATGTTATGACCGCTGCTCTTCTAAACGATATATACTCGGGTCATAACCATTATGACCAGCAGATCACAACGGTTATGACCCAAGTGCTTCTACACGATATAGACTCGGGTCATAACCGTTTTGACCACCCGGTCATGACGGTTATGACGCAAGTGCTTGTACACGATATAGACTCGGGTCATAACCGTTTTACCCACCCGGTCATAACGGTTATGACCCAAGTCCTTCTACACGATATAGACTCGGGTCATAACCGTTATGACCACCCGGTCATGACGGTTATGACCCAAGTGCTTCTACACGATATAGACTCGGGTCATAACCGTTTTGACCCACCAGGTAATTACGGTTATGACCCGCTGCTCTTCTAAACGATATAGACTCGGGTCATGACCGTTTTGACCACCCAGTCATGACGGTTATGACCCAAGTGCTTCTACACGACATAGACTCGGGTCATAACCGTTATGACCACCTGGTAATTACGGTTATGACCCAAGTGCTTCTAAACGATATATTTATATATATTTAAAAAATATTATTTCATTGAGATAACAGGTCATGAAATTATCAAGTCATAACAATTATATGCATCTTAAATGAATGTAATGGCCATTTTAGAGACCTGGTCATAACTGTTATGACCACCTGGTCATAACAGTTATGACTCGATCCCTATGATTATTCTGTCAACTTTAACAGTTTACAACAAACACCAAAAAAATACAACCAAATAACTTTCTATACAATGAATAAAAAATGTGCCTATTTAGAGTCTTAAATGGAAATACAATGATACAAAATTGGTGTGGCTAGATGCTTTCAGTCCACATCAGGCTCATCATCGCTGTTATAATCTCCGGCAAGCTTCCGCTTCGCATGAGCCCAGAAGTAACATGCTAGGCACTCACGAAAGAGTTGCATCCTTTCATGAAGTACCCAATAGCTGACATCCCTCCCTTCTATCAAGCATTCAGCATTTTTTATTGTAAACACGCCACAGTCACCCCTGGTGCACGAATAAAGGAAAACGACATAATGAACATAAGCATCTCAGGCACCAAGGCAACATTAAATATTAAATAATCAAAACATAATAACACTAGTACCTACCCATTGCCCTGTGTAGGGATATCTTTTCTGATGGTGACCGGTATTGCGTACGTTCCTGGAGGATCACGTGGTTTATGGTCGAACAAACTGACATGAGCAGCCAGCAGTGGAATGAACTCTGCTAAACACTCGACTTCCTCTCGGACCCTCTGATCGTGAGGGCCTGCATGATGCATAGAGTCATACACCTCAATTGTCCAATTGGTAAGTTCGAGCTTTACTAATATCCAATGCTGCATTGTACCCAAGTTTAACGGTATTAGCAAAGTGTTCAGCTCAAACCACGTAGTCCCACACTGGCCAGAGATGCCAATCATGATCCTCATTAAAGTTTCACAGGTCTCCCAATCGAACGTGTCTGGTGAACGCCGGTAGACAGGCCACATTGCAGCAACCTTTGTACTGAAATACGTGTCTACCGTTGTGACCTTTCGTTCTTGCAACTTGGGATACTGCTTGATCTTCTTCCTCAGGTAGTAGAACGCTACATCAATGTGCTGAATACACAAAAGAACAGCAATTAACGGTAAATAGACCGGTCGTCAAACAATGTACCTTCGGGACCGTAATAATTGACATAAAAAACACGACATTGATTACAAAACGGTTAATTACACCACTTACTTCATCCCATAGCCAAACAGGTTGGACGGCCAGTTCATAATACCAACTTTTCTTGTCCACCGTCACGACTCCGAGGTCATGGGGTTTCTCCAATGGCTCATTCTTTGCATTGAATCTGGGAGGCCGTGGACTGAAAGACAAATATTTACTGTGGTGATATCATTATTAATATAATATGGGTATATTACTAACTTACATAAACCTCAATTCGATGGTCAATTATCAGTTATAAGCAAATTACCCTGGTGGAGTCTTCTTCAACGCCCCTTTACTCATCCACTCCCTGAACGACTCTAGCATGTCAGCCGGAGGTACATCTTCTAGGCTCGGTGGGAGGGCACAAACTTTCTTACTCGGTTCATGCGACGGGGAGCCAACATCGGACTTAGCTCCCCTCGGCCGTTGGCCAAGCCTTGAGAGTCTGGCCCTCTTCTTCTTAGGGACCTATAAATGACATATCAAACGAGTTAAAATAATCGGTTACTCTAATGAACCTGGTTTTTAGGGTATGGATATTCGTAACAACCACTTCACCCGTGCTGTCCTCCTTGGCCTGGCTTGCAGGATGCACAACATCCTGTCCACTGATCTCCATCTTAGCATCTTTGCCTTCTTCTTTATTTCCCTTATGCGGGTGAGGCGTGCTCTCGTCCTTGATGTCATCAAGTGGGAGAGATTGTACCATCCCTTCCTGTGTGGATTAACAACATGTTACATCATAATAGTCTACCTTGTCTTTGTTATATAAAAAAATTTATCATGTGCCTATATATATGGTACACTCAGATTTAAATCTCAGTCGTACCTTGTTACTCTCCTCCTCAACATGTTCATGGGATGCAGTAACCTTTTCGCCCGTTAGGAACTCCATGGCTGCTTGCTCACCTATGTCAGCAGCGGCCACGAGGTCGGCCTTGATTAACACCTCACCTAGCAAGCCGGTGTTCATGTCATCTGACTCATGCTTTGGAACATCCAACGGCTGCCTGCTGGTGACTGGAGTTCCGGTCTCTGCCTTTCCTTGTCCCTGCTGCCTCATGTTGTCTTTCAACATCGTGTAAACCCGTCGCAGCAGTTTGTTGGACTTCTGCTGGTCCTTTTTAAGAGCCAGCAGACTCTTGTTAATTGAGGCCACCTGTCCTCGGATCTCTTCTTTAAACTCCTGCCACTCGGAGTTTGGTGCGGAGCTCGATTGGGGAACAGGTGGCTTGAGAAGTAATTGAGGCACAGGCATTGGGTTCTTCAAAAATAGGCGCGAAAGCCATGGGTCCTTCAACTCTTCTGCTGTGGGCATCATCCCAACCCACTTCGGCTGCACACATAACAACAACTTTTTGTCAGAGTACTGTATACGGTCATGACGGTAATGACCATCCTGGAATTTTTGTTATGACCAATACGATGTAAAGGGTTGGTCATAACAGTAATGACCAAACTGTCATTACTGTTACGACCATGTCCTAACTGTATTGACCACCCGGTCATAACTGTTATGACCGTTTGGGCATGACTGTTATGAGCAGCCGTTCATATCATTTTATTGACCAAACACTCCAGTGACGAACCTATAAATGAGGACCAAACATTTTTATTTGACACGCTTTAGAAATTCTTTAAAAATCACCTGAGTTTCTCCAACCGCGGTCAATGCCCCCATAACGTCATCAAACTTGACGTTATCGACGGTCCTCCACGACAGCATACGCGGACTGGCGTCCTCGTAATTGGTTGCGAATCTGGAGGCTATGGTTGGGATGCTCTCATATGCCCAAACCAGTAAGGCATGGGGAAAGCCCGCAATACTGTAATGCGCTGGGTGGGATTTTTTTGGTTGTTTTCTCTTCGAAGACGTTCTGTTGTCAACCGCGGCACAGATTGCAGACCGGGTTGCCTCCCATGACAGCACGCCCCAAGGGAACTCATTGAAGGCCTCCAGTTTGTCGGCCAGTGCAAAAAACTTCGGGTCTATCTTGACGGAGCTCGAATTTGACAGTGGAATGCAGAACATGACGTATAGTAGACTGAGCTTGATGGCGTCTTCGTCGTCTTCAAAGTTCGCATTCGACATTTGCAGCCCCAAATTTTCCCTTGTCACACCTCTCACCGTCCGGAAATACCTTGTAATTAATCTAGGTTCGGCCATCGGTGGGATATGAGTAGACCCAACACACTTCATCCCCGTTATTAGTCCAAACTCGGTTATGGAAAACCTACCCAATTGTTCACCAACCTGAAACCACAGAGCATCACCATGGTCACTGTGATCCGTCAGGCGCATGAGAATGTTGTGGAACAGCTGGCCAGCCCATCCAAGTCTGTCTAACTGCAGGAAGTGTTGAATGCATGGCTGCTGCATGACCAACTCATACTGTCGTTCAGACAACCAGTCTGTCAAATTTCTTAATGTCTCCCTAATGTTGACGAAGGTATTTATCTTCGCCCGTGTTATTTGACCATCGGGTACTCGTCGATTGTACTGAACCTGCATATATGGTAACAGGGTATAGTCATTATAGTAACCTAAATTAACATAAAATTTTTCCCGTCATTAAAAAATTTACAATTTTATTTAAAGCAGTATGCACATTAAACTCATTAAAAAAAAATAATGACCATCATCTCATAATGAAACACACCGACCTTAATAGCAAATAACCCATGTCATTCGCATTATGACCGAGTGGTCATAATAAAATTGACCAACCGAAATAGGTTCGGTTAAAGACACAGGTCAATTTCATTTGGACCGCCACGTCATACTGGAATTGACCAACCAATTTAAGCAACCCAAGTCATTTTCATTATGACCACCGAGTCATACCTTATCATAGAACCCATGATTATGACGACCATAAATAAATAACTAACATGACGGCCCGATCTATCTTAAAACTCAGTTCTACATATATATATATATATATATATTTATATATGAATATGTACATGAGCAGACAAACTTCGCGGTAACTATTTACAAAACACTTTATACGTTTCTGAAACATACATCATCTGGAATACAATAGTGGGATATCAATAAGCTGACACATAAAAATTACTAAAAACTCTGACTTTTGGCCTTGCACGCAACAAAAATAGCACATCCATAGTGACCAAAAAATATGTTTGCCTTTATAAAAATAAAAACATAAATCAACTATTTTACCTCATCAGGTTCGGTTGTATGCTGTTCTACGTCGCATGTCAACTCCTGTGACATGGTCGGTTCTACAACGTCTATGTCTCTATGCTTTCTCTTCAACCCTTCAGCAACCACCCCTGTCTCAATCTCTGGGGGCGGGTTTTCTGATGATTGCCCTCGTCTGCCGGATTTCTCGATGTTTTCCTTAGCCATTTGCTTGGTCCTTGACAAGTCTTCTATGTTAATAGACGTTGAAAGAGTTTAGTGCAGACTATAAAGGTCTTTGATGGTTTTCTGAGCGCTTATTGGGGTTTCTTCGCGGTTAATGACGGTTTTCTGAGCGGTTATTGGGTTGGAACGAATGAAATCCTGTTCTTTCTCTCTCTAGAACCAGAGTTTCTCTCTCTAAAACACTGTAGAAGCTGGTTTCAAAACGAGGGTAATTTTTCGGTAAAGGGTAATTTTTTGGTATTTCGAGGGGAAGGTTACCTTTGGGTGGATTTGATGGAAAATATTGGATTCGGCGACATTAAATGTGCGGGGCCCATCATAGACGACTGTTGCTATTCACCAAAGCGGTAAGTTTAGTAATGACCAGACGGCAATAACGGTTATTACCGCTACGCTATAACGTGATAAATGGTAATAAACGTTGTGACCTTAGGGACATAAATTTTATTACCCGACTCTTCGTATTCCATTATGACCACCAGGTCATAACGTTTATGACCCAAATGCTTCTAAACGATATAGAACCGGGTCATAACCATTCTGACCATCCGGTCATAAAGGTTATGACCGAAGTGCTTCTAAACGATACTGTGATCGGGTCTTAACTATTATGACCACAGAGTCACAACGGTTATGACCGAAGTGCTTCTAAACGATATAGAACCGGGTCATAAAAATTATGACCACGGAGTCATAACGTTTATGACCCAAATGCTTCTAAACGATTTAGAACCGGGTCATAACCATTCTGACCATCCGGTCATAAAGGTTATGACCGAAGTGCTTCTAAACGATACTGTGATCGGGTCATAACTATTATGACCACAGAGTCACAACGGTTATGACCGAAGTGCTTCTAAACGATATAGAACCGGGTCATAAAAATTATGACCACGGAGTCATAACGTTTATGACCCAAATGCTTCTAAACGATTTAGAACCGGGTCATAACCATTCTGACCATCCGGTCATAAATGTTATGACCGAAGTGCTTCTAAACGATACTGTGATCGGGTCATAACTATTATGACCACAGAGTCACAACGGTTATGACCGAAGTGCTTCTAAACGATACAGAACCGGGTCATAACCATTATGACCACTGAGTCATAACTTTTATTACCCAAGTGCTTCTATACGCGGGTCGTCAAGAGTAGCAGTCAAAACCATTATGACCGAGTGGTCAGAACGGTAATGACCGCTGCTCTATACCTCGAGAGGACAGAAGTGAGTGGTCAAACGGTTTTGACCGCAACAATATACAGTGACCGTCATAAACGTTATGACCGTAAGGTCATACCTGGTATGACTTCTACATTATACCGTGTAGAACAGTAAAGCCACGTCATCTTGTCGGGCCCACCGGGTTAGGGAATGCCAAAGGTCATGGTTACCCTCGTCTCCCACCAGCCGAAGTCACTGTCCCTCACGCTTCCCTATATGAATCCCTTCAACATGGTTTTTAGAGAGAGAAATCTCAACATATGGAGAGAAAGGCCGATTCTAGAGAGAGAGAGAGTTACATCCAGCAGGTACCGCTCGGAAACCGGCCGATACCACAACGAAGATCCGTTGATAAACTGCCTGCAAGTGTGTTGACGACGGAATTCTTTAACAAAAAATAAAACTTGACATAACTCCCCGTGTCGTGCCGAAGGCGACGAAAATCAGAGAGAAAAACACATCTCCTTCAAGGTGGTTTGTCCGACTATCGGCATCGGCATCTTTATGACCATCGGCCGAGGAAAAGTCGATTTATGTTTTTATGTTTTTAGGGTTTAAGTTTTTAATAGCTTTCCATGATCTGTAGGGAAAAAAGTTTTAATTTTTATATGTGTTTTTTATGAGATTCCACCTTTCTAAATGATCTGTAGGAAAATATTTGCAAAATACATAGAGTTAGTCATTTTTATATGATTTACAGACGGTCATGAATTCGGACTTGTTGGTCATAATGAAAATGTCTCATTTTTTTTATAATGACCAACTGGTCATAATAGTCATGTCCGTTACTCTCAACTATGCAGAGAGAGCGGTCATCACAGTTATGATCATCCGGTCCCGACGGTAATGACCGTTACTGTATATCAGGATAGGGAGAGAGGTCATAAATGTTATGACCACCATGTCATAACAGTTATGACCGTTAATCCGATAGTGAGAGAGGTCATAACAGGAAGATAGGTCATAAATGTTATGACCACCATGTTATAACAGTTATGACCCTAACTCCGACACCCTAGGTCACGATAGGAGAGAGGTCACAACAGGTATTACCAGATGGTCAAAATAGTTATGACCGATGGGCTAGTAAACGATTGGGTGGGGGGAGATGTCATAACTGTTATGACCACCACGTCATAACAGAGATGCCCGTCAGTATAGGGAGAGTGTGCATAACCGTTATGACCATCACTGTCATAGCGGTTATGAAATTTGATCTAGATAACGATAGGGAGCTTTAAACGGAAACTGGTTCTCTCACCGTCGCCGATGAGCCAATCCATTCTACTGTCGATATTCACAGCAGCCTCTGAACACCGTTCTCTGGCAAAGGTAACTTCAACATCACAGTTTTACCCTCATTTATCTTGTTTTGTCAACTGTCCTAGCCGAGCAAAGTTCATATTCTAAATTGAAATGGTTTGAGTTCTATTAAAGTTTCTATGTCTGGGAAGTTGTTGAGCCCTTCGGAATTAGATAAAGAATATCAAGACTGGGTTCTTCAGATGCATATGCATTATGACGAAGACGTTGTCGTGGGCGAGGAGCAACCAGTTCTTGTTTGCAGCCGTGTGAATACCAAAGCTAATGGAATGTTGAGATTTTAATATCCGAACATTCCATTATCTTTGGTATTCACACGGCTGCCAACCCTAAACTGTTTGCTCCTCGCCCACGACAACCTCTTCGTCATATTGCATATGCATCTGAAGAACCCAATCTTGATATTCTTTTTCTAATTCCGAAGGGCTCAACAACTCTCCAGACATAGAAACTTTTAATATAACTCAAACCATTTCAATTGAGAATCTGAACTTTTCTCGGCTAGGACAGTTGACAAAACAAGATAAATGAGGGTAAATCTGTGATGTTGAAGTTACCTTTGCCAGAGAACGGTGTTGAGAGGCTGCTGTGAATATCGACAGTAGAATGGATTGACATGATCTGGTGACGGTGAGAGAAAGAGATTCTGCTTATAGCTCTCAATCGTTAACTAGAGTAACGGTCATAACTGTTACGACCGTCTGGTCATAACAGGTATGACCTATCTCCCTAAACGAACTGGGGTGTCAGAATTGTTATGACCCCTCTCCCAGTCGTGAACAAGAGTAAGGGTCATTATCGTTATGACGAACCGGTCGTAACAGTTGTGACCACTCTCCCATTGTGACGGTCATTGCTGGTTTTACCGTTTGGTCATAACATTTATGACCTTTATCTCTCACTGGCGTGATATAGTATCGGTCACAACTGTTATGACTACCCGGTCATAACAGTTATGACCTTTCTCTCTTCATAACAGTAATTATCTATCTGGCTTTGACAAACTCGTCGATTGAATGACCACTTCTTCAGATGTTTGATGCCGTAAAATATATGACTTAATTGCTATAAAGTGACATTAAATTCCCAAATAAGAAAAATTTTAAAGAAGTCCATATTCCAATATGCCTTAATTGGTATAACATTAAACTACATAATGAAATTTAATGCATAATATAACATGTTTTATGCACCACCATTACATGTTTTATGCCGTGATTGCTATAACTGGTCAAATAATATAATAATAGTTATCATGTCATATTTAAAATATTGATCATAACAAATAATGGTTACTTATTGGGTTACGCAATTAATCGAATTAAAATATGTCCGAAAATATGCCATATAATACAACCATCATTACAGTCAGGTAATAACAGTGGTGACCTATTTATGCCCCTATAATACAACTGTTATAACCATCTGGTCATAACAGTCGTGACCTCTTTACCATGTCACGGTCATAACCGTTATGACATGGTGGTCATAACAGTTATGACCTGTCAACATGTAGTCCATCGTTTGCTAGTAACGGTCATTACAGTTATGACCGGATGGTAATAACGGTTATGACCTCTATCTATCCCTATCTTATTCGTATCGGTCATAACAGTTTGGACCATCAGGTCATAACAGTTTTGACCTGTATCCGTCTAGCAAGGGTCAAGAGTGTTATGACCTAATGGACATAACAGTTCTCCCCATGGTAACTTCTTTGTATGACCGTATGGTCATAACAGTTATGACCGGTCTCTATTTCTAGTTAGAGTATCGATCATAACAGTTATGCCCAGTGGTCATAACTTTAATTACCGTATGGTCATAACAGTCATGACCGATTGTCCCAATAGTGACGGTCATCGTTTTTATGACCGTATGGACATAACAGTTATGACCCTTTGCTCTCTCTGCTCAGAGTATCGGTCACAACTGTTATGACCGATGGTCACAACAGTCATGACCTCTTTTGTCAGAAAACATGTATAAAGACAAAAATGCCCTCGTCCAACCCTAAACCGAATATTTCCCATCTTCCCGCCCCACTCACCCCCCTCCCCGCCGTCCCCAACATATAAGCCACAGTACCATCAGCTATTAAATTTCAAACTTCTGCTTGCCCCGTATTTCCCTGTTTTCTATAACTGGGGGCTGACGAACCTGGCATGCACCGATACCCACTGATCTACATTTACTCTAACTCCAACAAATCTAACGCAATCTACGCTCACTGTGTTTAACCAACCCGATAGGCCACATCTGCAGGCCACTGAGTTTAGTAGGGATCTTCCCACTCCAAATCACGTGGTGCCGAGGTATTGCTGCTTCTTTATTCGCATTATTTGTTTGTACAAGCTCTAAATGTGTGTGTGTTTTATCGATCTATGTACGCTATTCACATTGCCTTCTGGTCGTCATACAAACTCTGCATAATAGTTAACTGGTCAATTGCACAATGACCATCATGCAATGACACAATGACCGATGGGTCATAACTGTAGTGACCAGTTTAAGTAGAGTTCGGTCATTCATCTGGTCAATGGTATTCTGACCGGTATAATCTCCTGAGGTCGGTCATTTGCATAATGACCGTTCGGTCAATATCATTGTGACCTGTTTTGTTATATAAGTAGTCAACTGCGAATACATAACAAATACCGGTCACAATGCATATTGACCTTCTGGTCAGTATAATTGTGACCGTTTGTTAACTCGCTTTATATATATATATATATATATATCACAACTAACATAACTCTGTCAGTTGAAAATCCAGGTATGCAGGACGTTTGTGTTTTCATCAACTATAATGGTCAATGGGACGGCACATCGAGATATGTTGGTGGCGATATGAAGGGAATATTGCTGCCTGAGACTGCAACATATGTTGATCTTATGAAGATGGTCCGAGGTGTTATTGGAATTAGTCGCCCACAGAAGACGATAGTCATGCGATACATTGTTGAACCTGGGCTGCCTCCCGTTAGGATACAATGTGATGCAGACGTTAAATTTTACATACAATTGAAGAAGAAGGATGTTCACGTGCTTAGCAAATTTCCAATTTCCATCGATGTATTTGACGAGTCTGCGGCCGAAGGCCTGCCACCGGATCTAGGGGAAAGCAACCACCTTGACGTTCAACCTTCTAGGGTGGGTGGACAGAGCGATGAAGCCCTCCAACCTGTAAAAGACCTTAATCTCATAACCACTCCTCCTCACATCCTACTCCGATAGTACGTCTGGATCTGCAGAATGACCATGGAATTGAGCTGGAACACCATGTTTTCAACCATGTGATTGATGATGATGCTGCTCGTATTTCAAACGAGATGAGTGCCACACCCAGCATTGGAGCCCATTCCATTGCAGATTATATTAAATCTCAGTCTAAGGATGTACCCAGAAGTGATAGTTTTTCCGGCCCAGTAGTTGTTGCGGATTTAACACCTGTCACGTTGAGCGTAAATGTTATTTTTGAGAACAAAAAGTTACTGCAATACCATCTTCATCACGATGCAATGACTAAACACTATCAATTCAGGGTGAAGAGGTCGAACTCTACTCTGTTACACGTGATATGTATAGATCATGAAGGTTGTCCGTGGCAATTGCGTGCGACTAGGATGAGAGGTAGTGAATTTTTTGTTGTGAAGAGGTTCGACTCTGTCCATACTTGTTCACTTGAAATCGTTCAAGGTGCACATCGTCAAGCGAAGAGCTGGATGATCGGCGAGTGTGTTAAGCGAAAATTCTTGGACCCAACAAATACCTCATATAGACCTCGCGAAATACAGCGAGACATGCAGTCCGAATTTGGAGTTCATTTCAACTATCTTAGAGCATGGCGAGCGAAGGAAGCTGCACTAACAAGCCTGAGGGGCGATGATGCAGAGTCATACTCAGGTAATTCCCCTGATAATAATAGTGTAACTTATATAACCAACATCATGATATTGATTTCGTCATAATTACAGGTCTGCCCGCGTGGGCTGAAATCGTTAAGAGGAAAAATCCTGGCTCCGACGTTCACATTGAGACAGACTCAGAACAGTGTTTCAAATACCTTTTCATGTGCTTAGCTGCTTCAAAGCACGGTTGGCCTTATTGTCGTCCAGTAATTGTGGTTGATGGATCTGCACTGAAGGCCAGGTTCGGAGGAATGCTGCTTGCTGCATGCGGTCACGACGCAAATGGCTCCATATTTCCACTTGCATTTGGTATCGTTCCGTCGGAGAGCAATGAATCATGGCAATGGTTCTTCGAGAGCCTAAGGGATTCAATCGGCAGTCGAGATTCCCTTGCTATTGTGGCTGATAGGCATAAGGGTATCGAGAATGCAGCGAACCTCGTGTTTCCAGATGCTGCCTTCGGGATATGCGTCCAACACCTGGCTGCAAACCTGAAGACCAGGTACAAAGACTTCAAAGGCCCTCTGAAGGCCTATTTTGATGGCGCAGCCAGAGCATATCTGCTAAGTGAGCACAATCGGCATATGGAATCCATCCGTAGTCGTAACGCCGACATGCACCGATACCTTCTGCAGGCCGATCCTACAAAGTGGTCGCGCGCGTACTTCAGTGGACGGAGGTATGCAATCATGACAACCAACATCGCGGAGTCATTAAACAGTGTGGATCGGAAAGCCAGGCTCATGCCAGTTGGATTCTTGGTGGAATGGCTGAGGGAACTACTGCAAAGATGGTTTGTCCAACGACGTGAAGAGGCACTCAACATAAAATCGAAATTGGCCCCATATGCAGATCACTTGATTCGAACCAACTTCGCGCACGGTCTAAAAGTAACGGTATGTGATAAATGCCATATTATGACGAGAGGAAACAAAATTTTTTCATCTAAAACTTTATAAGATCGAATATACTAACATAACGGCATTCCATGTCTTACAGCCGCGTCCAGCCGATCAGTTTGAGTACTCTGTCACCAACAACGCAGGCCAAATATTTATTGTTGACATGAGCGAACGGACCTGTACCTGCAGACGATTTCAGGTTGATCAAATTCCTTGCTCTCATGCAATGGCCGTGTGTAACTTCCGACGGATTGATCCATACAATTATTGCTCTGATTACTATACTAAAGACTTTCTATATGCATGTTATGCACATGTAGTCCATCCGATTGGAAGCGCAGAGGGCTGGGATGTTTCTGAAGACGTCAGATCGCAAGTTGTGAATCCTCCCAAGGCAAAGCGTCGGCCCGGAAGGCCACGGGTTCGTAGGATACTGTCCCAGGGAGAAGAACCTGATCCCATTCGGTGTGGTAGATGTAATAGTTATGGCCACAACCGACAAACCTGTACTAACCCAGTACCCTTACGAAACCATCAAACAAAAACGAACTGCGGTTCGGGCACAAAATCCAGTTCGCATATGTAATTATCTTAGAGCAATTGTACTTTTCACATTCACTAACAAAAAAATATTTGTTATTTATTCGGTGTACGTGTAACATCATAACAATACCTGTGTTTTTATCACCATACAGAACCATGTATGTTATCAGCTTCGTTTCATTATACATGTTTATAAGCATGCAACTTTGCAAACAACATGTTTTTTGGACTATCGGTCACAAAGGGAGGTGATAACTATAATGACCGAACTCTATGTGCTGAAGAATAACCTCAAACATGCTTATATATGAACTGTGGGTCATAATGGTTATGACCCGAGTCTATATCGTTTAGAAGCACTTGGGTCATAACCGTTATGACGGGGGGTCATAATGGTTATGACCCGAGTCTATATCGTTTAGAAGCACTTGGGTCATAACCGTAATTACCGGGTGGTCATAACGGTTATGACCCGAGTCTATGTCGTGTAGAAGCACTTGGGTCATAACCGTCATGACTGGGTGGTCAAAACGGTTATGACCCGAGTCTATATCGTTTAGAAGAGCAGCGGGTCATAACCGTAATTACCTGGTGGTCATAACGGTTATGACCCGAGTCTATATCGTGTAGAAGGACTTGGGTCATAACCGTTATGACCGGATGGGTAAAACGGTTATGACCCGAGTCTATATCGTGTAGAAGCGCTTGCGTCATAACCGTTATGACGGGTGGGTCAAAACGGTTATGACCCGAGTCTATATCGTGTAGAAGCACTTGGGTCATAACCGTCATGACCGGGTGGTCATAACGGTTATGACCCGAGTCTATATCGTGTAGAAGGACTTGGGTCATAACCGTTATGACCGGGTGGGTAAAACGGTTATGACCCGAGTCTATATCGTGTACAAGCACTTGCGTCATAACCGTCATGACCGGGTGGTCAAAACGGTTATGACCCGAGTCTATATCGTGTAGAAGCACTTGGGTCATAACCGTTGTGATCTGCTGGTCATAATGGTTATGACCCGAGTATATATCGTTTAGAGAGAGCAGCGGTCATAACATTTATGACCACTCGGTCAGGACGGTTATGACCGCTGCTCTTGACCACGCAATATAGTGTTGATGCGGTCATAACCTTTATGACCACTCGGTCAGAAAGGTTATGACCGCTTCACTTGACGACTGAGGTATAGTGTTGATGCGGTCATAAAATTTATGACCACTCGGTCAGGACGGTTATGACCGCTGCTCTTGACCACGCAATATAGTGTTGATGCGGTCATAACATTTATGACCACTCGGTCAGGACGGTTATGACCGCTGCTCTTGACCACGCAATATAGTGTTGATGCGGTCATAACCTTTATGACCACTCGGTCAGAAAGGTTATGACCGCTTCACTTGACGACTGAGGTATAGTGTTGCTGCGGTCATAACCGTTATGACCACTCGGTCAGAACGGGAATGACCGCTGCTCTTGTCACGAGGTCAGTTTCGTGTCTTTCGACGATTAACGGGTTTTTAAGATTCTCCGACGTTCACAGGCGTCGGAGCGGTTTATGGAGGGATTTCGTGGTGGTTTCGGGCGTTTTCCGATCGTTTCCCGGCGGTAGCACCTCTTTCTCTCTCTGCATTTCAGTTTCTCTCTCTAAAACACTGTAGATGCTGGTTTGGAAATTTATTTGGGGCATGCGAGGGAGATGAGGGTAAACGGGGAAATTTGCACGCATTAAATGCTACTGGGCCCCACATTGCTTACGTGGCAGTGCTAGAACTGAAGTAAACGAAAAGTGGTGCTGATTTTAATATTATTTTATCCACAGATGCTATTTATGAAATTTACCCATTTTTTTATCAACAAAATGAAAAACTCAAATGTTGCAGCCCCATCTTCTCCTTCCTCTTGCCTATCGCCAGAGTTTGTTGATTGAGGAAAAGAGAACAAAATTCTTTCATTTAGATCAGGGATTTTGTTGCTTTGTGCGTTCATTATCTTTTTTTTTTTTTTTAATTTTGGATAATCAACTTTTTTTTATGGCTTCCCTGCCAACATTTACTATGTTAGCTTTTCTTTTCCTCAATGATCAACGTTTCCTGATTTCCATCACCGAAGTTTCTCTTCCTCAGGATTGAGCACCACCATCTCCTTCATCCCTCACGAGCCCAACAAGCCACACCCACCATCACCCCTTCGTACGCTGCTTCAAACAACCCAGATCACCTGACCCACCGAAGAACCCAGAAACCACCGCGACGAGCCTCCCTCTTCCACCACAATGGGCCCTCTCCAGGCCAACAGCACCCATACCCTTTCCCAAATCAGACCCAATGGCCTTCCTCATGAAGAGAAACCAGTGGTTTTTAACGTTTGTGAAAAAAAAAAAAACCATAAAATTGAAGTAAGAAAAAACGAGAACTCAATTATGAGGAAGAAATACACTAATTAACCCGGCCTTCTAGCATATTTGTTCGTTTTTATCATGAGGCGAGAAACCCAACCTTCAACTTAGGTGGAAGCATGAGTTTCCACTTTGCAATCCTATTTGAAAATGTTGTTAAATTATTGAGAATAACCCAACGGTTAGTTATTCAAAAGATCTTTCAGCTCCTATAGGCGATTCTGGTCAAAACCCTTAACTTGGCTTCTAATAAATAAACTTAACGAGAGAGGAGAGGGAATTAGAAGGAGAAATAGAGTGAAAATTGGTGCCCAAGTCTCCCATTTTTTCCTGCGTTGATAGTGACTGTTCTCTATAATGGTTGGTTTCTGAAAACATCCTAACCGTCTACTTTGTTAAAAAGCAAAATATATATATATATATATATATATAATTCTTGTATAATTTACAGTAATTTTAATATATTTTTTGCTTTTTAATTTCAAAAAAAAAAAAAAAAAAAGGCCACCTTTGATTTGTCTTGGCTGTTGTTGATAGAGTCCCTGTTTGGTTGTTGCTTTCTTTGATGTTGGTTTGTTTTTGTTTTGTTTGGCTGTGTTGACTCAACTGTTTTAGTTTATCATTGGAGATCCTATGGCCCTTTGGCCTTTTACTCTCTGTGTGAAGGCTTTACTCGGTTTGCTCCTTTTTGTCAATTGTTTTGTTTTGGCGTTTTTATTTAAATGAAATTCACCTTTTAGCCAAAAAATGAAAAATACAAATACAAATCAAATATAACCATATTTAAAGATTAATATATTTAATTAAAAAAAAAAAAGTGAACGATAAGTGTATCAAGATAGAAGTAGGGTGGGAGTGCGTCTCATGAACCTGCCCCCACTCTATATCCATCCCATTTAAGATATAACATTTACATAATCATATCCAATTAACACTTCCAAAAAAATTATATATTGTACTTGGATTACTCCTAGCCAACTCAAAATTGACTCGCTTCTCTTTTTTATGTCAATTTCAAATCGACTCAAAACTGACCTGTACCTTTTCTTTTTTCCCAACACTAATATATGATATTCGTGTTATTTTCAAATTGTGTTGTCATGTCATGACCCATGAGTGTAGTTATATTTGTTTTGCATATGGATTCGAATTGAAACTATATATATTGTAGGTGTTAGAAAAGTAAGTATGATTTTAGATTTTTTTTTAATCGATATTCTAAACAAACCCTTAATTACCATTGGATTTCTTCTAATTTATTCGGTCTCTATGCTCGGATTTGACAGCTATGATGCTCTTGGCTGTGATGTTTTTAACATCTTTTTTTTTTTTTTTCCCTCCCTAGAGGCTTTTAATGTCATTGTTTACTTATTTTAACTCTTGTTGGATCACCATCTCAATTTACATATTTTATGCTTAAAAACAATGCGTGTTTGATTGATGGTGAAACATTGGAGTGATTTCTCTTTTCACAATAACCTAACTCAAATATAAATTTAAATTTTCAATTCGTTAATACATACCACACTTATTTTTATACATTTATACTATTTAGATATTATTTTTAATAAAATTATCAAAGCACACATTTAGTTTGAGAGTACAATTCAAATTCTGCATTTGGATTTATACATTTAATTTGATGACAATATTTTAAAAATTTTAAATGTAGTTTATAATTTGATCATCCGAGCTATATTTTGGCTTCATCAACTTGTCTTGTCATTTTTTTGAAAAAAAAAATTAATTTGATTTTGGTGGTTGTCTGAGTTATGACAACTTTTTTTTTTTTTTAATTTTTGCTTAAGATAGCAACTTGTATATTTTCTAGATAAAATGATTCAGCTAATAAGGCCTTCTACACTTATTTATAAATAACTGGCAAATAGCAAAGGCCTACGTAGAACCGGAGGAAGTATAAACAAATAACTTATGTATGCTATAAGAACTATGTATTTATGATCTACAAATACGAAATTAGTATTTTCTAACTAGAATAATGTAAGCAGATGCATTATTTTAACAGTCTGGTTTATAATTAAGAGAGAGTATTTTCGTATCGCATATAATATAGTTTTTTTTTTTTTGTGAATACACAATTTAGTAATATAATTAATGTGAACATGATTACAAATCAAACATTAAAAATCTATTCAAATTAATTAAAAAGTAAAACCCCTTACATACAATCTAATTAATGATTAATAGAATGAAACAACTATAGCTGATAGATTCATCGGGACATGAACTGGTTCAACATATGATGATGAGGTAATAATGGTTTTTATAATAATTAAAATTGATGTAAAAGTTGTTAACATTTTTAGATACATACAAAAGTCTAGGCTAAAATAAAAATAAAAGAAAAATGTCACATGACAGTTACTGGACCGTTATGTGATTGATAATGGATCTGTTAGGTGACAATCTTAGAGGAGTGACCAAAAGTCATTATCAAAGAGCCATTGACTTTTCTTTTTATAAGTGAAATTGGAAATGGAAAAAAATGTTAATTTTCTTTTTACCACCGTAGTGGCTTGGTCACAAATAAGGCATATTTTAGAGCTTTCACTTCTATCAGATATTAGATTCCAGATCTGACGTGCACAAAGTCTAACCTTTGGCAAGATAAACCATGTGGTGTCTACTCTTGAAGCCTAAAGTCTACTACTATGAAAACCGAGGGTCATATGCAACCAGTGAGTTTACTTGAGGAGACCACCAATCCCTTTTTCACTTACCCAAAATTTAAAAAAAAAAAAAAAAAAAAAGGAAAAAACTTAATTTTCTTGTTAGTGTTTATTAATTTAAATTAGTTGAGTTAGGTGTGTTTTACATATCGATTCAAATTGGGAATCTAGATGTAATAGGTGTTAGACAAATAAGTATGATTTTGATTTTGTTTTAAGTCAAATTCAAAATATATTTTTTTCCAATTCGAGTCAATATTCTAAACAAACATTTAATGACCATCGGATTTTTGAACACGTATGGATTCATGATGATCATTGATCAATGTAGACACTCTAAACTTGATCAGTCTCCATGCTCGGATTTGACAGTGGCCATGATACTTTTAATGTCGTTGTTTTCTTATTTAAACTCTTGTTTGACTCACCATCTTAATTTTAATTTTTTTGTTCTTAAATTCAATGTGTGTTTGGTTGTACAACCACTTACGTACAATCTAATCGGCATTTAAAACGACAAAACAACTATAACAATAGATTCATTTGGATATGGTTTGGTTAGCATATGATGATGAGGTAATGATTTTTTTCAAGAGAGTTTCAATTATTGAAAGAAAACAAAGTAAAGAAAATTACAAACCTCAAAGAAGAAATATAGTTAAGTTCTCTCACAATGCTCTCTGTTACTTTTCTGTACCTCATATTTTTCGTGAAGGAAATCAAGTTGCTGATGGTCTTGCGTCTCATGGTATTCATCTTCATGACGGCTCTTAGTAGTCTCACAGCCTGAACTTCTATCATTTCAAGATTAATTATAATATGAATGGCATGTCTAATTACCGATTTGTTGACAACCGACTTTAGTGGTAAATTTGTCTTCTTTTTCCTTTCTGGTATTTTTCCCTCTAGGTTTCAGTCATAAAATTTTTAATAAGACATATTCGAAGGTGCTAGCGAAATATTTGACTACGATTTTTGGGATTATCTTCCGGTGGTGTGAGGATTACGATTTTTCATTTCCCTTTCTCATGCCTGCATGAATGTTGTTTTCTATGCTTGCATGCGCTCTATTTTGTTTCCCCTTTTGGCTTCTTGTTTTAATTTTGTAGCTTTTTATTCTTTAGTAATATTTGGTTGGGAGCTTAGTACAAGATTGGTGATCAAGGAGATGCCAACTTTAGTTGAGATGTCCCCGGAGTCAAAATTATTTTATTTTATTTTATTTTTTTTAAGAAAGACGTGAGTTAAACTAAATTTTAAATTAAAATATTATTTAACTTTATATTCTTCTTTTCTTCTTATGTAAACTTTACAATATAAAATAACCAACTTTAAAAATTTCAAAATACGAATTTATATAGTAGTGTAATTGACTTTTTGTTTATTTGGGATTTTAAGTATGAAATAATATTTAGTTATAAATCAAATAACGGGGCATAAGTGGAATTTTTTAGAAAAATCTTACTAAATTTTGTAATTTCAAAATTTCAATGGAAGCAAATTAGGGACCTAATTAAAAAAAATTAATGGAATAAAGGTATTAAACTGAATGAGCTCATTGGATCAGGGCAGAAGCCCCTCTGGGACCAATGTAACTTAATCACTGGTTGTCCTTGATCCTCATGATGCTAATTGATTTCTCTTATCATTTATTTTATAAAAAAAAATGTGATAATTAAAGTACTTCTGATTACTTTTTAACAGAACAGAATAAGCATACACGGGGGAAAAAAGAGTGAACATATTGGTTACTGTCATTCAATTTAGTCGACTTTTTAAGGCTAGTTTTTTTTTTTTTTTTTTTCTGTAATATATAAGTGGCTAGTATAAGGAGGAGTGGTAATCATTAATTCTTTTTTTAATGTTTATTTATTTCTTAAACAATAAAATGGGAAACAATCTTGTCATTTTTATTTTATTTTTGCTGAAAATCTAGTCATTTATGTTTATAACGGTAAAACTCTTATCATTATAATTACCAAATGAGTATTGCAATTTGACATCTTAATATATCAGTTCTACATCAAATTCTTATGATGTGGCAAGCATGCAATGCGTTACTTTATAGGAAGTGGGACCCGTGGTGTAGTTAAGGAGAAAACACACCAATGCATACTTGCCACGTCATGAAGAGTTGACAGCGAGCTAAAAAATTTGGATGCCCAATGTCATTAATCTTACTAAATGTATATAATTAATGATTGCATGTATAGCTTAAAGTTGATTTTATACTGACTCCATCAAAAATGGAGAGTTGGAATCCTTTACTCCCATTTATAAATAGACATATAGATATAACACTAAAAAATCCATAGTTTATAACATGCCAAATTCTACTACTATGGGATAGTATTTAAGTATCCTATGTGTTTTATCAAAATGTTACTAGTGTAAAATTATATATGTTTTATCGAAATGTTATTAGTGTCACTCAAATTTATCGATGGAATCGATTATATGTCATTGTCAAGTTTTCTGTCATAAGAGAGTTCGTGTGTGAATTTGTACAATATATTACCTTTAATATTTGGCGTATAATTTTCATTTTA
>CM046379.1:33947500-33967290 GCA_025413485.1 Ficus microcarpa
AGTACCATAAATCACCATCCGGAAGGTATTTTTCGACTTAAGGGGATCGTGAAATACTATTTAAGAGCATGATTGAATGATTTAAATTTCTACAAATCTTGAGCCCACCAATTTTCTCTCACTGAGAAGGCTATAGGCTTAGAAAATGGAGTAGATATAGAGAATACGTCAATTGTATCCGAAGGAGTTCGACACAAAATGGATTGTTAGAATTATGTTGAAAGTATCTTTTAATGATCCAAAGTTGTAGAAATTTTGAGACAGAAAAATTTTCAGTTGCGAGATAAGGCTATAGAATTTGGAATTTTGATACATACCCATTTTTGCTCGACGGAGTAGGCTATAGCAATCAAATATTTTGAGTACCATAAATCACCCTCCGGAAGGTATTTTTCGACTTAAAGGGGATCATTGAAATACTATTTAGAGCATGATTTAATGATTTAAATTTATACAAATAATGAGCCCCGCCAATTTTCTCTCACTAGATAAGACTATAGGCTTTAGAAAATGGAGTAGATATAGAGAATACGTCCAATCGTGATCCGGAAGGAGTTTTTCGACACAAAATGGATCGATAAGAAAGTTGTAGAAATTTTGAGACAGAAAAATTTTCAGTTGCGAGATAAGGCTATAGAATTTGGAATTTTGATACATACCCATTTTTGCTCGACGGAGTAGGCTATAGCAATCAAATATTTTGAGTAACATAAATCACCCTCCGGAAGGTATTTTTCGACTTAAAGGGGATCATTGAAATACTATTTAGAGCATGATTTAATGATTTAAATTTCTACAAATAATGAGCCCCACCAATTTTCTCTCACTAGAGAAGGCTATAGGCTTTAGAAAATGGAGTAGATATAGAGAATACGTCCAATCGTGATCCGGAAGGAGTTTTTCGACACAAAATGGATCGTTAGAATTATGTTGAAAGTATCTTCTAATGATCCAAAGTTGTAGAAATTTTGAGACAGAAAAATTTTCAGTTGCGAGAGAAGGCTATGTGAGATCTAGTTTTTCATGTAACTAGCTTCTGTAAAGAATTGAATGTAAATAGTACATGCAATTTCATGAAAAAGCTTGTTTCAGAGCTCTAATGTGTATTATGAGTTTTTATAGCTTAATAAAACTAAAAAATTACTGTTCGAAGAAGCAAATAGCCTTTTTGAACGAAAAGAAGTGAAATCGACTCGATTCTACAAAAGTCAAAATTTTGACCGAAAAAGTCAACCGTTGACCGAAAGTCAAAGTTTGACTAAAATGGTCGAAATTGTGACGGAGGAATTTTAAGATCTACATTTTATGAAAAATAATGCAGGAACTAATTTTTATGACTGTTAGAAACTAAAACCACCTTAGAAAAATCAAGCACGCCACATTAGGTCATGAGGCAGAAGGATTTGAGAAAAGACTTTCGATCCGATTTTTTTGACTGTAATTATGAAAAATCCAAACTGTAAAATAATAATTACAGTATTGGAATTTAAATTTTTACAATCAAAGTTTCAAGGTTTTTCATTAAATAAAACCCTAAATTTTTAAGATATCTCAAAAGAAAATATTATTTTATTCTATGAGAGGTGTGTTGGACCAATAACAAGAGGACAAGTGGACTATGCCAACTCACCATGAGTTGTCTTGCACTCCTCCAATATCCGGACACCTAGCATGCCACAAGTCCAAAATTTTGAAAATTTTGGGGTCAAAATGAGATTTTGAAAGCTTGATTCTTGGCCTATAAATAAGAGTGGTTTCTATTCATTTTAAACAAAAATTGCAGCCAAGTTCTTGCCATTTTTCAGCTCAAAAATCCGAGAGATAGAAGAGTGAGAGATCAGAAAAATTTTTCAAGTCCAACTCCATCTAGTTGCTTCGGGTAGCCTAGAAACCGAGTGGAAGAAAAAGAAAAATTTTCTGCAGCCTCTAGCAGCCTTGTTGCCGTGGGTTTAGAGCTGGGGAAACACAAGAGAAAAACCAAATTTTGGGGTAAAAATTAGGGTTAGAGATTCGGGTTTGACTAGTGAGCAAAAGAGTGAGATTTGATCAAAGTTTTGGAGCTTGGTTCATGCTCCAAGCAGTCCTCGGGTTTGTGTGAGAAAAGAGGGAAAAAATTTCAGTTTTGGGGCTAGAAACCCTAGAGTGACCGAGCAAGGAGAGGAGACCACAAAGGAACCAAAAATTTGATTTTTGGAGCACTTAGGGTGAGCAGCCGAACCCTTGAACCAAAGTGGTGCAAGCAGGATTTTTTCGGGTATCCCAAACCCTAAGCCGAAATCCACTTCTTGGAAGGTAAAATTTTTAAAAGCTTTTTACCAAGTTTAAATGAGTTTTAAGCTTGTGATTTATGTGTATTTTATGCAAAAATTATTGTAAGAGCATAAGCTCCTATGTATGTTTTATTGGCTGCCTTAGATGTGCATGTGTGCTTAATGCTTTATTAGGTAGATTCTAGGTGTGGTTTGGTTTAATTTCATGCTCATAAATTATGCTATGTGATTGGTTTGCTAGAATGGCATGTTAGGGTTTTGAATTAGGTTATATGTCTCCAAATTAGGTCATTTAGTTTTATGCATGTATGTGATGATTTTTATGAACCAAATGCATGAGATTGTGTAATGTATGCTAAGCTAGAGTTTATGCAACCCTAGGATAGTGAGTTCGGATTTTTTTGGGTTGCAAGATCACATGGGCTGTATGGTAGGGTTAAGGGACGTTAGATGCGCTGCATGTATGATTGACTATCTCCCGATGTGGGCGGTCGAGTTAGAACCCGCGACTTAGGACGTAAAAAAATAAATGTAAGAACCAAAACTAGCTCTCGGGTTCCAGGGAGCAGTTTCGGTAAAACATGGATTACAGGCCTTTAGAGGCCGAATGGGCAAAAACTTAAAACACGAAAGTTGTAGACTAGGGTGTTTTCTAGTGGCCAACGCGACCAGTTTTCCAAAATAAGGCTCCAACAGCCTTCTTTTACAAGAAAACCCGTAAGAGGTCTGTAAGACTCGGATTTATAAGTTAACCTCGTTTTCGATTAAAAACTGGTACCAATCGGTACAGAATCAGAAATTTAACAAAACACGAAAGTTTTAGAACTCTTCGAGGGCTAGAACTTTCGTGAAGGAAACTTTTTCAAATTAAAAAGGGATTTTTAACTATAAACTGAAATGTCAAAACTACACAGGAATCAAAGAATTTCTGTGCAAGATTTTATAGAACCACTCTAGGAAAAACGTTTTTCGAACCAAAAACGTTGTTTCAAGTATGGAAACTGTCCCAAAAGCAGTTTCTGACCCCCAAATATTTTATGAAATTATAAGCCAAGATTTACGAATCTTTACGAAAGAAGTTAATAAGATTAAGATTTTAAAGCTAAGTCTTTTATCAAAAAAGGGATTTTTAAGTTAAAGTTTTTAAAGCAAATGGATTCTAAGTTAAGATTTCAAAGAAAAGATTAGGACGCAAGATAACTGGGAAATTATACCCGAGTTATCGGGACTTAGTTCCCAAAACCTAAAGTAAGCCGAATAGGGATTCACGTTAGAATCATAAGGGTTAACCTTGTTAACCTATAAGTTAAGGGTTAAAGCCCAAGGGTTGATGTTCATCTAACCCGACATGTTTCGATATGGGCTAAGTGTATAAGAAAGGATATCCAACGTAACCTTTTAGGTCACGATGTATGATCCATAAGACAACTAAGGTAGTCACCCTTTATGTATGCATGGTTTATCTTTTAGGGGGACATATCACCTGAAACCCGCATGAATTAGATTAGAAATCTCATGTACGTCATTCGATCGAGCAGGAGGAATTCTGCGGTTAAAGCTCGAAGAGGAGTAAGCCAAGCAGCACACGGATAGACGGTAAGTACAACACCGTCTACAGCATAAGCTACTAGTATATATTACTAGATGTCTATGATGTGTTATGTGCTATGTGTTAGATAACATGTATGCAATATAAATATGTTAAGTATATGATTATTATGCTAAGGTAAGACATAATAGAATTAAAAAGGTGACAACAGAATGTATGTTCACTAATAGTAAGAATAAGTAAGTCAGTAAGCGCTGTGTCGTACCACCCACGCCAGTTTGGGTTGGACTGTGAATTGAGTTGGATAAGGTTTGGCTGCCCCAACCAATTCATAGTCGCGCGCCGGATACGAACACACGAGGTAAGGGCCCATAATGAGTAGAGATAAGAAAGCATAACGTGGTCAATGCGTGCTATGTGTATATCATGTCTATGCTATATTTTCTTTACGGCTTAAGAGTTGTACTTACTGAGCTTTAGCTCACTGTTTAAGTTTATGCTGTAGGTAAGGAGCCAGCTATCTGAAAATGATGCAAGATGGAGTAGCGAGCCAAGGGACTGTGAATGAGTGGATAATGGGTATCGCTACGTGTTTTGTGGTTTTATGTAAATTATGAGATATTTTATATTAACTGGTATTAATATACTAGTACGCAAAAACATTATTACTTTATGTTCATAGTGTTTTGTGAATGCTATAAAAAAATAAAAATAAATTTCCGCTGTGTTTTCAATCAATGTCAGTAAGTTTATATTATGAATGTATGTTAGCAAGCAAGTACGGTAACGGCCAACGCTAGGTGGGTCGTTACAAGAGTTGGTATCAGAGCGGTTCACTTGCGACACGAATTCACAGTTGCCTGACATCGCCTCCATCATTGCAAGTAAGTTTAGATTTCTTTCTTATATGCTATATGGTTTATATGCTATGATGTTTATGGTTATATTACGTGATATAGACGCGGTATCATGGACACGACGCATGATTTAATGATTTAAATTTCTACAAATATTGAGCCCCACCAATTTTCTCTCACTAGAGAAGGCTATAGGCTTTAGAAAATGGAGTAGATATAGAGAGTACGTCCAATCGTGATCCGGAAGGAGTTTTTCGACACAAAATTGATCGTTAGAATTATGTTGAAAGTATCTTAAAATGATCCAAAATTGTAGAAATTTTAAGACAGAAAAATTTTCAGTTGCGAGAGAAGGCAATAGGCTTTGGAATTTTGATACATAACCATTTTTGCTCGACGAAGTAGGCTATAGCCATAAAATATTTTGAATACCATAAATCACCATCCGGAAGGTATTTTTCGACTTAAAGGGAACCATTGAAATACTATTTAGAGCATGATTTAATGATTTAAATTTCTACAAATATTGAGCCCGACCAATTTTCTCTCACTAAAGAAGGCTATAGGCTTTAGAAAATGGAGTAGATATAGAGAGTACGTCCAATCGTGATCCGGAAGGAGTTTTTCGACACAAAATGGATCGTTAGAATTATGTTGAAAGTATCTTTTAATGATCCAAAGTTGTAGAAATTTTGAGACAGAAAAATTTTCAGTTGCGAGAGAAGGCAACAGGCTTTGGAATTTTGATACATACCCATTTTTGCTCGACGGAGAAGGCGATAGCCATCAAATATTTTGAGTACCATAAATCACCATCCGGAAGGTATTTTTCGACTTAAAGGGGACCATTGAAATACTATTTAGAGCAAGATTTAATGATTTAAATTTCTAGAAATATTGAGCCCGACCAATTTTCTCTCACTAGAGAAGGCTATAGGCTTTAGAAAATGGAGTAGATATAGAGAGTACGTCCAATCTTGATTCGGAAGGAGTTTTTCGACTCAAAATGGATCATTAGAATTGTAACGCCCCACCTAGCGTAGGTCGTTACCTTGCTTACTTAACATACATTCGTAAAATAAACTTAAACCCATTGTTGAAAAACACAGCGGAAATTTTTTTTTTTTTTTTTTTTTATAGCATTGACAAAACACTATAAACATAAAGTCATACTGTTTTTGCATACTAGTATATTAATTACCGGTTAATATAAAATATTTCATAATTTACATAAAAACCACAAAACACGTAGCGATACCCATAATCCACTCATTCACAGTCCCTTGGCTCGCTACTCCATCTTGCATCTTTTTCATATAGCTGGTTCCTTACCTACAGCATAAACTCAAACGTGAGCTAGAGCTCAGTAAGTACAACTCTTAAGCCGTAAAGAAAAACATAGCATAAACAGGAAATACACATAGCAAGTATTGACCATTTTATGCTTTCTTATCTCTACTCATTATGGGCCCTTACCTCGTGTGTACGTAACCGGCGCGCGACTATGAATTGGTTGGGGCGGCCAAACCTTATCCAACTCAATCCACAGTCCAACCCAACCTGGCGTGGGTGGTACGACACATCACTTATTAACTTACTTATTCTTACTTAGTGAACATACATTCCGTTGTCACCTTTTGATTCTATTATTTATGCCCTAGCATAATAATCATATTCATAACATAACTCATATTGCATACATGTTAACTAACACATAGCACATAACACATCATAGACATCTAGTAATATATACTAGTAGCTTATGCTGTAGACGGTGTTGTACTTACCGTCTATCCTTGAGCTGCTTGTCTTACTCCTCTTCGAGCTTTAATTGCAGAATCCCTCCTGCTCGATCGAAGGACGTACATGAGATTTCTAATCTATATCATGTGGGTTTTTCGGTGATATGTCCCCCCTAACATAAGACCATGCATACATAAGGGTGACTACCTTAGTAGTCTTATAGATCATACATCGTGATCTAAAAAGATACGTTGGATATCCATTCTTATACACTTAGTCCATTCATAAACATGTTGGGTTAGATTAACATCAACCCTTGAGCTTTGATCAACAATTTGTGGGTCAACCAAGGTTAACCCTTGTGATCCTTAACGTGAATCCCTATTCGGCTTACTTGAGGATTGTGGGATCTAAGTCCCGATAACTCGGGTATAGATTCCCGGTTATCATGCGTCTTAACATTGCCTTGAACACTTAGCTTAAAATCCTTTTGCTTTGAAAACCTTATCTTAGAAACCATTCCTTTAAAAACCTTAACTTATCTTTCTCACTTCATAAAAACACTTAGCATTTAAAACTTAATCTTATCAACTTTTTCGTAAAAATTCGTAAATTCTGCCTTATAATTTCATAAATCATTTGGGGGTCGGAAACTGCTTTTGGGACAGTTTCCTTACTTGAAATAACGTTATTAGCTCGAAAAACGTTTTTTTCCTAAAGGGTTCTACAAAATTATGCACAGAAACTCTTGAATTCCTGCGCAGTTTTGGCATTTCATTTTATAGTTAAAAATCGCTTTCGAATTTGAAAATGTTTTCTTCACGAAAGTTCTAGCCCTCAAAGAGTTCTAAAACTTTCATGTTTTGAGAAATTTCGGATTCTGTACCGATTGGTACCAGTTTTTAATTGAAAACGTGATTAACTTTGAAAACCGAGTCTTACAGACCTCTATCGGGTTTCCTTGAAAAAGAAGGCTGTTGGAGCCTTATTTTGGAAAACTGGCCGCGTTGGCCGCTAGGAAACAACCTAGTCTACAACTTTCGTGTTTTAACTTTTTGCCCATTCGGCCTCTAAAGGCCTGTAATCCGTGTTTTACCGAAACAGCCCCCTGGAACCCGAGAGCATGTTTTGGTTCTTACATTTCTTGTTACGTCCTAAATCGCGGGTTCTAACTCGACCGCCCACAACGGGAGATAATCATCAAACATGCAGCGCATTCTAACGTCCCTTAACCCTATCATACAGCCCATGTGATCCTTGCAACCCAAAAATCCGAACTTCTATCCTAGGGTTGCATATCCACTAACTTAGCATACATCACACCAAACATGCATCTTAGCTCATAAAAACATATCATACATGCACAAAACTAATAAACCTAATTTGGGGACATATTACCTATATCAAACCCTAACATGCCAATCTAGCATATCAAGCACATAGCATAATTTATGAGCATAAACATAAACCAAACCACACCTAGAATCAACCTAACCAAACACTAAGCACACAAGCACATCAAAGGCAGCCATCAAAACACATAAAGGAGCTTATGCTCTTACACGATTTTTGCTTGAAATACACGTAAATCACATGCTTAAAACTCATTTAAACTTGTGAAAAACTTTTAAAAATTTACCTTCCAAGAAGTGACTCTCGGCTTAGGGTTTGGATACCCGAAAATATTCTGGTTGCTCCCTTTGGTTCAAGGGCCTCGGCTGCTCACTCCCCACGCACCAAAAATCAATTTTTGGTTCCTTTGTGGTCTCCTCACCTTGCTCGGCTACTCAAGAAAGACTAGCCCCAAATCTGAATTTTTTTCTCCCTTTTCTCACTCAAACCCGAAGGCTACTTGGAGTCAAAATCAAGCTCCAAAACTTGCATCAAATCTCACTCTTTTGCTCACCAACCAAACCCGAAACTCAAACCCTAAATTCTACCCCAAATTTTTGGTTTTCCCTTGTGTTTCCCCTGCTCCAAACCCACGGCAACAAGGCTGTTTGGCTGCAGAAAAATTTTTCTTTTCTCTCCCCTCGGTTGCTAGCTACCCGAAGCAAGAAAGATGGATTGAACTTGAAAAATTTTTCTGATTTCACTCTCCCTTTCTCTCGGATTTTTGTGCTGAAAATCTTCAAGAGTTTGGCTGCATTTTTTCTTTAAAATGAATAGAGAGAATCAGCCCCCTTTTATAGACAACTTGTAGGACTTTTTGAAATAGAATTTTGGCCCCAAAAGTTTGCAAATTTTGGCCTTTGGCATGCAAGGTGTCCGAATTCTATGGAGGGTGGAGGAAGTGCAAGACAACTCATGGTGAGTTGGCATGGCTAGGTGTCCTCTTGTGATTGGTCCAACACATCTCACTTTGAATAAAATATTAATTTCTTTGTGAGATATCTTAAAATTTAGGGCTTGTTTGGATAAAAATCTTTGAAACTTTGACTGTAAAAATTTAAATTCCAATACTGTAATAATTATTTTACAGTTTGGATTTTTCATAATTTCAGTCAAAAAAATCGGATTGAAGATCTTTTCTCAAATCCTTCTGCCTCGTGACTTACTGTGGCGTGTTTGATTTTTCTAAGGTGGTTTTAGTTTCTAACTGTCATAAAAATTAGTTCCTGCATTATTTTTCGTAAAACGCAGATCTTAAAATTCCTTCGTCATAATTTCGGCCATTTTGGTCCAACTTTGACTTTTCGGTCAACAGTTGACTTTTTCGGTCAAAATTTTGACTTTTGTGGAATCGAGTCTGTTTCACTTCTTATTGTTCAAAAAGGCTATTTGCTTCTTCGAACAGTCATTTTTGAGTTTTATTAAGCTATAAAAACTCATAACACATATTAGAGCTCTGAAACAAGCTTTTTCATGAAATTGCATGTACTATTTACATTCAAGTCTTTACAGAAGCTAGTCACATGAAAAACTAGATCTCACAATCTACCCTCCTTAAAAATTTTCGTCCTCGAAAATTAGAACAACTCGGGGTAGTTCTTCTTCATAGCATCCTCTAGTTCCCATGTTGCTTCTTCAACACTATGGTTTCGCCATAAAACTTGACCATAGGAATAATTCTATTCCTTAGGACCTTATCTTCTCTATCAAGAATTCGTACAGGCTTCTCTTCGTAGGTTAAATCTGTCTGAACCTCCACTGGTTCTTGACTAAGCACGTGTGAAGGATCTGGAACATACTTCTTGAGCATTGAAACGTGGAAAACATCGTGCATGGAAGCTAATTCTGGCGGCAAGGCGAGCTTATACGCAACCTTTCCAATCCTCTTGAGGATTTCGAACGGTCCCGTATACCTTGGACTGAGCTTTCCCTTCTTGCCAAATCGCATTACTCCCTTCATAGGAGCAATTTTGATGAAAACAGCATCACCAACTTGAAATTCTAATGGTCGTCGACGCTTGTCCGCATAGCTTTTCTGTCGGCTAAAGGCTACGTCGAGTCTCTGCTTAATCTTCTGAATATCTTCGGAGGTCTTTTCAATGAAGTCCGTCGTTTGCAACTGCTTTTGTCCGACTTCTTGCCAGTGAACTGGCGATCTACATTTTCGTCCATACAACGCTTCAAATGGAGCCATTCCAATTGAGGCATGATAGCTGTTGTTGTAGGAAAATTCGATCAGTGGTAGCTTTTCATCCCAATTTCCCTTGAAATCTAGGACGCACGATCTCAACATATCCTCCAAAGTCTGGATAGTTCTCTCTGACTGACCATCCGTTTGAGGGTGAAATGCTGTGCTAAACTTTAATCTTGATCCCATGGCAGCGTGTACGCTCATCCAAAATCGTGACGTGAAACGTCCATCGCGGTCTGAAATGATTGATTTTGGAATTCCATGGAATCTGACGATTTGAGCTACGTAAATCTGCGCCAATCTTTCCACTGAGTGGGTAGCTTTAATCGCAACGAAGTGGGCTGATTTGGTCAAACGATCCACTACGACCCAAATCGTGTCGTTTCCACTCGTAGTTCTGGGCAGTCCGACTACAAAATCCATCGTAATCTGCTCCCATTTCCACTCCGGAAGCTCTATCTTCTGTAATTCTCCTCCCGGATGCCTGTGTTCAGCCTTAACTTTCTGACAAGTTAGGCATTTTGACACAAATTCTGCAACTTGGTTCTTCATATTCGGCCACCAGTAGGTCTCCCTGAGATCCTTGTACATCTTGGTAGCTCCTGGATGTACGGAATACGGCGTTTGGTGTGCCTCTGTCATTATGCGTTCCTTCAAACCCTTCACGTTTGGAACACAAATCCTTCCTTTGAAGTGGAGTATACCATCATCGGAAGTCTTGAACTCTGTGCCCTTCTCATTAAACAAACGAGCCTTCAGCAAAGAAGAGTCATTTTCTTGATGGGCCTTGATGACGTCTAGCAAATCAGACTTCAAGGTAAGCGAAGATAACCTTCCTGTTATTACTTCAATGTTGAAATCAGCGATTCCTTCTGTAGAGGCTTAGGAAGTGCTTCAATGGACATCAGCGTGGCTACTGACTTCCTGCTTAATGCATCTGCTACCTTGTTAGCTTTTCCAGGGTGGTAAAGGATTTCGCAATCATAATCCTTTACGAGTTCCAACCACCGTCTTTGCCTCATATTTAACTCCTTCTGAGTAAAAATATATTTGAGACTCTGATGGTCGGTGTAGATTTCGCATTTATTCCCATACAGATAGTGTCTCCATATCTTGAGGCGAATACCACTGCTGCTAGCTCCATATCATGAGTAGGGTAGTTCCTTTCATGATTCTTCAATTGACGCGACGCGTAGGCAACTACCTTCCCATTCTGCATCAAGACAGCTCCTAAACCATTTTTAGAAGCGTCACTGTAAATCACGAAGTTTCCTGCTTCTACATCAGGAATTATCAGCACAGGTGCACTTGTCAACTTCCTCTTAAGCTCCTGGAAATTTTCTTCACATTTCTGCGTCCACTCGTACTTCTTCTCCTTTCGAGTGAGAGCTGTAAGAGGTGCTGCTATCTTCGAAAAGCCTTCGACGAATCTTCTATAGTACCCTGCTAACCCAAGAAAACTTCTAATCTCTGTGACGTTTCTGGGTGCTGGCCACGAGCTAACTGCTTCCACTTTTGTAGGGTCTACAGAAATTCCTTCTTTCGTCACCACGTGCCCCAAAAAGTGAACTTTTTCTAGCCAAAATTCACATTTCGTGAATTTAGCATACAGCTGGTGTTGTCTCAACATTTGCAGTACCAGCCTCAAGTGCTGCTCATGCTCTTCCTGGGACCTCGAGTAGATCAGAATGTCATCAATGAAGACGATCACGAATTTGTCCAGGAATTCCTTAAACACTCGTTCATCAAATCCATGAAGGCTGCTGGGGCATTGGTTAGCCCAAAGGGCATGACCAAGAATTCGTAGTGCCCATAACGTGTTCTGAAAGCTGTCTTGGACACATCTGACTCCTTGATCCGAAGTTGATGATAGCCTGATCGCAAGTCAATCTTCGAAACACTATCGCTCCCCTAAGCTGGTCGAACAGATCATCTATCCTTGGGAGAGGATATTTGTTCTTAATCGTGATCTTGTTCAACTCACGGTAATCGATGCACATACGGAGCGATCCATCTTTCTTCTTTACAAACAAAACAGGTGCTCCCCACGGAGAGTGGCTCTGCTTGATAAACCCCTTATCTAAAAGCTCTTGTAGCTGCATTTGAAGCTCCCTGAGTTCTGCAGGTGCCATTCTGTACGGTGCCTTCGATACCGGTGCTACTCCTGGTAGTAACTCGATTTCGAACGAGATCTCACGTTCTGGCGGCAGTCCTGGTAATTCTTCTGGAAACACGTCCACATATTCCCTGATGATGGGAACGTCTTCCGGCATCAACTCCTTTTCTTGCTTCTTATCCACCATGTTCGCTAGGTATCCTTGACATCCACTAGCTAACATCTTCCAGGCTCTTACAGCTGATACGAGCTTAGTGGTGGAATTCCGAGATTGCCCATGGAAGTTAAACTCATCCTTCTCGCCTAGGTTGAACGTTATCCGGCGTCTTCGGCAGTCAATCCTAGCGTCGTGTCTGCCTAAGAAATCCATCCCCAAGATCACATCGAAATCATGGAGTTTGATTACGATGAGATCTACAGCTAATTCTCTGCCATTGATGATAACAGGAACATTTTGGATCCAGGAATTGGACCACAAAATTTCACCAGATGGTAAAGAAGCACTGAAGGGTTGTCTTATCCTATTAACACTGTCTCCTAACTTCTGAGCAAGTTCCAAGGATATGAACGAATGCGTAGCGCCAGAATCGAAAAGTGCAATCACATCATAAGTGGCGATAGAGATCTGACCTGTCACCACATGTGATGTTCCAGCTTCCGCATCTCCCTTCGTATAGGCATAGATCCTTGCTTGGGGCTCTGGGGCTTCCAGTCTGCCTATCACTGTCGCAGGTCCTTCCAATCTAGCTTGTACCGCGTGTATCTGCCGTTGGTTGGAGTTGCGATTCTGATACTGTGGTTGCTGATTCTGATACTGCTGTTGCTGGTTATTCTGAGGGCAGTTCTTCGCAAAATGTCCCTCTTTACCACAGATGTAGCAAGCATTGGATCCCTTCCTACAGACTCCTGGGTGTTTCTTCCCACAAGTCTCACATGCAGGGTAGGAGTTACTGTTGCCATCATTTCCCCGGTTGCTCCTCTTCTGTTGGAAATTTTTCTGTTGCCCCTGGTTGTTAAAATTTCCCTTTCGTTTGTTCTTCCCAGATTGCTTGGGACTCTGTCCGGGGTTGCTTGCTTGTCCTCTATTATTTGCTTCCGTATTCTGTCGAGGTTGTGTCGACTTTGCAGCAGACTTTCTTCCTTCCTGGACTTGAAAATCTGGGCTCTAGCTTCCTTGTCCCGATTAATCCAGTACTCAGCCCTGACGGCTCTGCTGACACAGTCTGACACTGTTTCAGGTGGACTACTACCGGCACTGACTTGCTTCGCAATGTCCGTGCGGAACATTCTCATCATCAGTCGCACCTTCTCCTCTTCATTCGGTACCAGTTTTGGACATAAACGAGCCAGTTGCTCGAATCTTCTGATTGCGTCCAGAACTGTCATAGATCCCTGGCGGAAGTTTATAAACTCGTCCTGTTGTACGGCAAGGACTTCTCTGTTGTAGTACATCGAGCGAAACTCGTACTCAAAGTCTTGCCAGGACATAGCGTAACGTCTCTCCTCATCTGTACCGTAATCCACCAATGTCTCGCGTCCTTCTTAGAGCGAAGGATGCGCATAGTACCTTCTCCTGCTCTGTCAGCCTCATGAAATCTAAAATGACCTGGATATCGATAAGCCAATTATCCGCGGCCATTGGATCTGTAGGCCCCTCAAACTCGGGTGCCTTCATCCTTCTGAAACGTTCATATAGCAGGTCTTCTCGTATTGCTGGCGGATCTACCGGCATGGCAGCTGGTGCCATTGGAACATACGGAGGGACTTCCGGTTGAACATTAGGTACCTGAGGTACCACTGGAGGCACTGGCTGTGGAGCTTCTTGTACTGGGGGTGCTGGATTCATACGTTCTAACTGTTCGCGGAATCTAGCCATCTCTTGTTGTTGCTGCAGCATTTGCTGTTGCAAATTTGTCATAAGAGTCACTAGATCCGGCTGAGGCGGATCTGCGGCTGCGTTGCCTCTTGTTCGTACCATGCTTATATTCCTACTATAGGAAACAGGCATTATCATAAGCTAATAAACTTATCATACATTTCATACATATCATCACATCAGCATACATATCATATCATAACATAACATAACATAACATCATATCATCATACTTCATACATACTTGACATAACATGTAACATCATAACATAACTTTTTCATATATCCCGTGAACACACGGTCTCTTTTTGTACAATAAGCAAAAGTACATCATCATATCTTATATACTTCAAAATACATCGTACTGAACATATTTACATATATACGGGCAGAACTTCGGATGGAAGTGTCTAACACTTTCTCATCCTACATATATGTACAACCTAATATCCGAATACATATACTATAATCGTCCTAACAAAAGAAAAACAAAACGCGAAATCGGCCCTAGTCTAACTAGTGTCGTCGAGGGTGCTCGCGGACGTATCGGTATCGGAAAGGACAACTACAGGTGCAGGCGCGTCATCATCCGCTGGCTCGTCAAGATCATCAAGTGGAAACTCCTCGGGATCATCCTCGTCGTCCATGTCATCCTCATCGCCACTGGAAATGTCGACAACGGGAGGGTCTTCCTGTTCCGGTGGATCTATCGGTATGACATCGTCGTCAGAAGTGTTCTCCTCGTCCATCGGGTCCTCTGCCTCTTGGGCAGGCATCTCTGGTAATGGCTCCTCGGGTCCGACCTCGTACTGCGGATCCTCGGGCCCTACCTCATACTGTGGATCCTCATCTCCAGCATCGTCAGCAACGGGATCCTGGGCCTCATCTACATGATCAGCGGCAGGTACGGTCTGAGCTATCGTCTCCGCTGCTAGTATGTCATCGGTATAGCTACCAACGGTCATCTCACGGCGGGGTGATGGTACAGACTGTCTGATGTGTGTCGGTACTCCATTCCGTAGGAGCATCAACGCCTGTAGCTCGGGCTCTGGTATATCCTGGGGAATGTAAGGAAGCATCGTCTCCTGGAATCTCCAGCAATAATGGACCATAGTCTCCCCTGGATAGGCGTGCCAGTCCTGTGACATCATCTGATAGCGAGTAAGTCGCATATCCTTATATATCGCAGGATCACGCATCGGCTCATCAGCTCCTCGTGCTGGAAGTGGACCATATCTGTTCACCACAGCTGCACGAAAATGTGCCCAAGTACGGCTAGGTAGCTGCGGCTCTCCTAATGTAACCCACCATATCCTAGCATCACCAATCAGACATCGGCTGGCTAGGGTGACCTGTAAGTGCTCCTCGATGTGGCACATCGTGAAGATCTGCTCCATATCATGAAGCCATATGCTGATCGATACTGATCGTCTAGTGCTGTCGAAGTACTGAGGCTGCGATCGGTAGAAAGAAACTACGGCATCCCGATCCCTCTTTACTTGCGTCGTGTCCATGGTACCGCGTCTATATCACGTAACATAACCATAAACACTATAGCATAAAACCATATAGCATATAAGAAAGAAATCTAAACTTACTTGCAATGATGGAGGCGAAGTCAGGTAACTGTGAATTTCGTGTCGCAAGGGAACCGCTCTGATACCAAACCTTGTAACGCCCCACCTAGCGTAGGTCGTTACCTTGCTTACTTAACATACATTCGTAAAATAACTTAAACCCATTGATTGAAAAACACAGCGGAAATTTTTTTTTTTTTTTTTTTTATAGCATTGACAAAACACTATAAACATAAAGTCATACTGTTTTTGCATACTAGTATATTAATTACCGGTTAATATAAAATATTTCATAATTTACATAAAATCACAAAACACGTAGCGATACCCATAATCCACTCATTCACAGTCCCTTGGCTCGCTACTCCATCTTGCATCTTTTTCATATAGCTGGTTCCTTACCTACAGCATAAACTCAAACCGTGAGCTAGAGCTCAGTAAGTACAACTCTTAAGCCGTAAAGAAAAACATAGCATAAACAGGAAATACACATAGCAAGTATTGACCATTTTATGCTTTCTTATCTCTACTCATTATGGGCCCTTACCTCGTGTGTACGTAACCGGCGCGCGACTATGAATTGGTTGGGGCGGCCAAACCTTATCCAACTCAATCCACAGTCCAACCCAACCTGGCGTGGGTGGTACGACACATCGCTTATTAACTTACTTATTCTTACTTTAAGTGAACATACATTCTGTTGTCACCTTTTTGATTCTATTATTTATGCCCTAGCATAATAATCAGATTCATAACATAATTATATTGCATACATGTTAACTAACACATAGCACATAACACATCATAGACATCTAGTAATATATACTAGTAGCTTATGCTGTAGACGGTGTTGTACTTACCGTCTATCCTTGAGCTGCTTGTCTTACTCCTCTTCGAGCTTTAATTGCAGAATCCCTCCTGCTCGATCGAAGGACGTACATGAGATTTCTAATCTATATCATGTGGGTTTTCGGTGATATGTCCCCCCTAACATAAACCATGCATACATAAGGGTGACTACCTTAGTAGTCTTATAGATCATACATCGTGATCTAAAAAGATACGTTGGATATCCATTCTTATACACTTAGCCCATTCATAAACATGTTGGGTTAGATTAACATCAACCCTTGAGCTTTGATCAACAATTTGTGGGTCAACCAAGGTTAACCCTTGTGATCCTTAACGTGAATCCCTATTCGGCTTACTTAGGATTGTGGGACTAAGTCCCGATAACTCGGGTATAGATTCCCGGTTATCATGCGTCTTAACATTGCCTTGAACACTTAGCTTAAAATCCTTTTGCTTTGAAAACCTTAACTTAGAAACCATTTTCTTTAAAAACCTTAACTTATCTTTCTTACTTCATAAAAACACTTAGCATTTAAAACTTAATCTTATCAACTTTTTCGTAAAAATTCGTAAATCCTGCCTTATAATTTCATAAATCATTTGGGGGTCGGAAACTGCTTTTGGGACAGTTTCCATACTTGAAATAACGTTATTAGCTCGAAAAACGTTTTTCCTAAAGGGTTCTATAAAATCATGCACAGAAACTCTTGAATTCCTGCGCAGTTTTGGCATTTCATTTTATAGTTAAAAATCGCTTTCGAATTTGAAAATGTTTTCTTCACGAAAGTTCTAGCCCTCAAAGAGTTCTAAAACTTTCATGTTTTGAGAAATTTCTGATTCTGTACCGATTGGTACCAGTTTTTAATTGAAAACGTGATTAACTTTGAAAACCGAGTCTTACAGACCTCTATCGGGTTTCCTTGAAAAAGAAGGCTGTTGGAGCCTTATTTTGGAAAACTGGCCGCGTTGGCCGCTAGGAAACAACCTAGTCTACAACTTTCGTGTTTTAACTTTTTGCCCATTCGGCCTCTAAAGGCCTGTAATCCGTGTTTTACCGAAACAGCCCCTGGAACCCGAGAGCATGTTTTGGTTCTTACATTTCTTGTTACGTCCTAAATCGCGGGTTCTAACTCGACCGCCCACAACGGGAGATAATCATCAAACATGCAGCGCATTCTAACGTCCCTTAACCCTATCATACAGCCCATGTGATCTTGCAACCCAAAAATCCGAACTCTATCCTAGGGTTGCATATCCACTAACTTAGCATACATCACACCAAACATGCATTTGGTTCATAAAAACATACATACATGCATAAAACTACTAACCTAATTTGGGGACATATTACCTACATCAAACCCTAACATGCCAATCTAGCATATCAAGCACATAGCATAATTTATGAGCATAAACATAAACCAAACCACACCTAGAATCAACCTAACCAAACACTAAGCACACAAGCACATAAAGGCAGCCATCAAAACACATAAGGAGCTTATGCTCTTACACAAATTTTGCTTGAAATACACGTAAATCACATGCTTAAAAACTCATTTAAACTTGTGAAAAGCTTTTAAAAATTTTACCTTCCAAGAGTGACTTTCGGCTTAGGGTTTGGATGACCCGAAAAAATCTGGTTGCTCCCTTTGGTTCAAGGGTTCGGCTGCTCACTCCCACGCACCAAAAATCAAATTTTTGGTTCCTTTGTGGTCTCCTCACCTTGCTCGGCTACTCAAGAAAGATTAGCCCCAAATCTGAATTTTTTTCTCCTTTTCTCACTCAAACCCGAAGGCTACTTGGAGTCAAATCAAGCTCCAAAACTTGCATCAAATCTCACTCTCTTGCTCACCAATCAAACCCGAAACTCAAACCCTAATTCTACCCCAAATTTTGGTTTTCCCTTGTGTTTCCCCTGCTCCAAACCCACGGCAACAAGGCTGTTTGGCTGCAGAAAAATTTTTCTTTTCTCTCCCCTCGGTTGCTAGCTACCCGAAGCAAGATGTTGGCTTGACTTGAAAATTTTTCTGATCTCTCACCCTTTCTCTCTCGGATTTTTGAGCTGAAAATTCTCAAGAGTTTGTGCATTTTTCTTTAAAATGAATAGAGAATCAGCCCCCTTTTATAGACAACTTGGAGGACTTTTGAAATAGGATTTTGGCCCCAAAAGTTTGCAAATTTTGGCTTTGCATGCAGGTGTCCGAATTCTATGGAGGGTGGAGGAAGTGCAAGACAACTCATGGTGAGTTGGCATGGCTAGGTGTCCTCTTGTGATTGGTCCAACACATCCACTTTGAATAAAATATTAATTTCTTTGTGAGATATCTTAAAATTTAGGCTTGTTTGGATAAAAATCTTTGAAACTTTGACTGTAAAAATTTAAATTCCAATACTGTAATAATTATTTTACAGTTTGGATTTTTCATAATTTCAGTCAAAAAAAATCGGATTGAAGATCTTTTCTCAAATCCTTCTGCCTCGTGACTTACTGTGGCGTGCTTGATTTTTCTAAGGTGGTTTTAGTTTCTAACTGTCATAAAAATTAGTTCCTGCATTATTTTTCGTAAAACGCAGATCTTAAAATTCCTTCGTCATAATTTCGGCCATTTTGGTCCAACTTTGACTTTTCGGTCAACAGTTGACTTTTTCGGTCAAAATTTTGACTTTTGTGGAATCGAGTCTGTTTCACTTCTTATTGTTCAAAAAGGCTATTTGCTTCTTCGAACAGTCATTTTTGAGTTTTATTAAGCTATAAAAACTCATAACACATATTAGAGCTCTGAAACAAGCTTTTTCATGAAATTGCATGTACTATTTACATTCAAGTCTTTACAGAAGCTAGTCACATGAAAAACTAGATCTCACAATCTACCCTCCTTAAAAATTTTCGTCCTCGAAAATTAGAACAACTCGGGTAGTTCTTCTTCATAGCATCCTCTAGTTCCCATGTTGCTTCTTCAACACTATGGTTTCGCCATAAAACTTTGACCATAGGAATAATTCTATTCCTTAGGACCTTATCTTCTCTATCAAGAATTCGTACAGGCTTCTCTTCGTAGGTTAAATCCGTCTGAACCTCCACTGGTTCTTGACTAAGCACGTGTGAAGGATCTGGAACATACTTCTTGAGCATTGAAACGTGAAAACATCGTGCATGGAAGCTAATTCTGGCGGCAAGGCGAGCTTATACGCAACCTTTCCAATCCTCTTGAGGATTTCGAACGGTCCCGTATACCTTGGACTGAGCTTTCCTTCTTGCCAAATCGCATTACTCCCTTCATAGGAGCAATTTTGATGAAAACAGCATCACCAACTTGAAATTCTAATGGTCGTCGACGCTTGTCCGCATAGCTTTTCTGTCGGT
>CM046379.1:33979792-34156549 GCA_025413485.1 Ficus microcarpa
AGCGGCGCCTTAAGCACCGTTGCAACCATCACCAAGATCGACGACGTGGACGCCCCGAGCGGAGACGGCGCCCGACTCGGTGACTTGGATCCCCGCCTGCCCGAAGAGTTGATCCGAGCAGACCCGGTGGGCGAGCTGACCCCGTACCAACTCGACCCGGATCACCCCGAGAGGGTGGTCATGCTCGGGTCGGGCATCGACGAGGTTACCCGCGGGGAGATGGAGCGCTTCCTCAGCAGCTACAAAGACGTCTTTGCGTGGTCACACAAAGACATGCCCGGGATAGATCCGGCGATCATGTACCACCGACTGAGCGTCAACCTGGCAAGCAGACCCGTGATCCAGAGACGAAGAGCTTTTAACCCGGAAAGGTACCAAGCCATCAACGAGGAAGTACAAAAACTGCTCGCCGCGGGGTTCATCCGGGAGGTCACCTACCCGGAATGGCTAGCCAACGTGGTCCTGGTCAAGAAGTCCAACGGGAAGTGGCGCGTGTGCATCGACTACACCGACCTCAACAAGGCCTGCCCTAAGGACTGCTTTCCCCTACCCCGAATAGACCAACTGGTCGACGCTACAGCGGGACACGAGCTCCTCAGCTTCATGGACGCCTACTCAGGGTACAATCAGATCCCGCTGAGCGAATCGGACCAGGCCAAGACGGCATTCACCACCGACCAGGGGCTTTACTGCTACCGGGTCATGCCCTTCGGCCTAAAGAACGCGGGAGCCACGTACCAAAGGCTAATGAACAAGATGTTCGCCCCGCTGATTGGGAAGTCCATGGAGGTCTACGTGGACGACATGCTTGTGAAGAGCAAGCGCGCCAAGGACCACATCCAAGACTTACGGGGATGCTTCGACATCTTACGCCGGTACCAGATGAAGCTGAACCCGGAGAAGTGTGCGTTCGGCGTAGAGTCCGGCAAGTTCCTCGGGTTTATGGTGAACCACAGAGGGATAGAGGTCAACCCCTCCAAGTCACAGGCGGTCCTGGACCTGCAACCTCCCCGAACGGTGAAGGAGGTCCAGAGACTCGCCGGTATGACGGCGGCACTTTCGCGCTTCATCTCCAAATCCACGGACAAGTGCGCCCCATTCTTCAAGGTGCTCAGAGCAACAGGAAGGATCACCTGGGACAGCGAGTGCGAAGAGGCCTTCGGTGGCCTAAAGAAGTATTTGGCAAACCCCCCGATGCTATCGAAGCCCCTACCCGGGGAAGTCCTGTATGTCTACCTGGCCGTCTCCGGGAATGCGGTCAGCTCTGCCCTAGTACGAGAGGAGAACAAAACACAGCTCCCCGTATACTACAGCAGCAAAGCCTTCCAAGGTGCGGAAGAGAGGTACACCCCCCTGGAAAAGCTAGCCCTAGCGCTCGTCTCCGCCGCCCGCAAGCTGAGACCCTACTTCCAAGGGCACCCCGTTTGGGTCCCAATGAAGTACCCACTCCGCCAGGTTTTGCAAAATCCGGAGCTGTCGGGCCGCATCGCAAAATGGGCAATCGAACTGGGGGAATTCGACATCGAATACGTTCCCCGGACGGCGATCAAGGCCCAGGCTGTGGCCGACTTCGTTGCCGAGTTCACAGGAATGGCCGCACCCGACCAGGGGACAGGCGAGAAGACGCCCACTCCCGGAGTACACGACCAGGGGACCGAGCACCCCGCTCCAACCTTTCACCCCGAGCACATGCAGGTGCCCGGGGAGGTCCCTAACGACGACCGCCGCAGCTGGAAGCTCTTCGTCGACGGATCCTCGAACACGGGCGGCTCCGGAGCAGGCCTTGTCCTCATCAGTCCGGACCAGTATAAGACAAGTCAAGCCCTGCGCTTCGGCTTCAAGGCCTCAAACAACGAAGCCGAGTACGAAGCGATGATAGTGGGGCTCGGGTTGGCCCAGGAGCTCGGAGTCATCGACGTCGACGTCTTTAGTGATTCGATGCTTGTAGTGAACCAAGTAACTGGGGAATTCCAAGCGCGAGAAGAGCGGATGGCGAAGTACCTTGAGAGAGCGAAGGCCCTGCTCAATCGGTTCACAAGCTACCGCATAACCCGAATCCCGCGGTCCGAGAATAGCGAGGCCGACGCTCTTGCACGCCTGGCCTCGGGGACTGACGCGGAAAGCCTGGTCTCCTTCCCCATCGGGAAGTTAAGCCAACCAACCGTTGACCAACCAGAGCACGTCCACTGCTCCGAGAGTACCTCGACGTGGATGGACCCAATCACAGAATATCTCACCTCTGCACGGCTGCCCGAGAACCGGGAGGAGGCCCGCCGGATCAAACGTACCTCGGCTCGATTCATTATTATCGACGGGAAACTCTACCGAAGAGGCTTTTCCGCCCCCTACCAAAGATGCATCGGCCCAGCCGAAGCAGACTACCTGATGAAGGAAATCCACAGCGGGGTATGCGGAAACCACTCGGGGGGGAAAGCACTCGCCTTCAAGTGCCTCCGCCAGGGGTACTACTGGCCGACGATGGACAAGGACACGACGGAATTCGCACGAAAGTGCGTCAAGTGCCAGCAATTCGTCAAAGCCATCAAGTCTCATCCGGAGAAGCTCACCTCGGTTGTGAGCGCCTGACCGTTTGCAAAATGGGCTCTCGACCTAATCGGGCCTCTTCCGATGGCCCGGTCCCAGCTACGCTATTGCTTGGTCGCGATCGACTACCTCACCAAGTGGGTTGAAGTGGAGCCACTAGCACAACAAACCGAACCAAAGTGCACAGCCTTCCTATGGAAGAGCATCATCTGCCGCTTCGGGATCCCTCACACGGTGGTCACTGACAACGGCAAACAGTTCGACAACCCGAAATTCGAGGCACTGTGCGAACAGTTCGGAATAAGGAAAGTCTACTCGTCCCCAGGATACCCCCAAAGCAACGGTCAGGTCGAAGCCGTCAACAAGACTATCAAGGACAATCTGAAGAAGAACCTGGAGAAGCACAAAGGGGCCTGGATCGATGAACTCCCCCGGGTACTATGGGCCTACCGCACCACAAAAAGGACGGCGACCGGGGAGACCCCCTTCGCCATGGCATTCGGGGTCGAGGCTGTGATCCCCGCCGAAGTCGGCCTGCCTAGTCTCCGGATAGAAGGTTATGATGAAGAAGACAATGAGGAACAGCTGCTGTCAATCCGAGACCTAGTGGAAGAGAAGCGCGACCGGGCCCTCATTCGCACGGCCGCTCGGAACCAGGTCGTCGCGAGATATTACGACAAGAAGTTCCGACCACGCGCATCCCGAGTAGGCGACTTCGTCCTAAAGAAGGTCCTGGTCCCCCAACCCGGAGTGGGCTCGTTCGGCCCCAAGTGGGAGGGACCCTACACCGTCACGGAGGTGGTCCGACCAGGCACGTACCGGCTCCAAGACCAAGAAGGCAATCTGCTCGGCCACCCGTGGAATGCTGACCATTTAAAGCGCTTTTATCAGTAATACTTGTACAAATTACAAAGATCAATGAAGTATATATTTCGAGACCCCACGCGCCCAAAGACGGTCACTCGTTTTGTAGCAGGTCCCACGGTCCTCGGACCAGGAACCAGGTCCCACGACCGAGCACCAACGAGGATTGGTGCCCGACCAGGACCCAAGCAAACAGGTCCCACGACCGAGCACCAACCAAGATTGGCACTCCACCAGGACCCTTGCAATACTGCAAGTCCCTCGGTCCCCGGACCAGGGCCAAGGTCTCACGACCGAGCACTAGACCCCGGCACTTCCCGAATCGCACCAGCCTTAGCCCGTAGACCAAGTCACTTGGCCTACGCACTGGGGGGGTAGGACAGGTAAGGGTCCGGCTCCAAGACACAGCAGAGGCCGTGCTCGAACGACAGATCCGACCAGGAAAACAGTTGCAATATTGAAAAGAAAAAGTGGAGACACTGAAAAAAGGAAACATTCATTTAAATCAAAATAGGTGGGGGGTACAATCTGGGCACCCCCGAGCCCAAAAAAAAAAAAAAAAAAATTTTTACAGGAAGACCCCTAATCTGCTCGGCCCGGCGGGACAACTGAGCTTACGACAATCTACTCGGCTGGATGCTCGGCGGGTGATTGCTGGGCCGAAGAGGAGGGGGGGTCGACGACAGGAGGACGCTCGGGTTCGTCAATGATGATCAAGTCCGCGAGCTCAGCTATGTCCCCGGTCACCTCACCCTCCTCAGCACCTCCGATTACTTCGCCCCCGTCGGCGGCAGGAGCGTCTTCGTCCATGGCCGCAGTTTCCCCAGAGAGCTCCGGCGCAAATGACCAGTCGATCCCGGTTACGTTGGGTTTGGCAAGGTTGAAGCTGGCGATCATATCCCGAATACTGTCCTTATATTCGGCCTCCATAAGCGCCTTGAACTCCGCCGACCGGGAATACTCTTCGACGGCGGCTGCACCTGCCTGCTCGAGCGCCAGATTGAACTCGGCGGACCTGGAGTACTCCTCTATGGCGGCCACCCTCGTCTGCTCGAGAACCCTAGGGAGATCCTCTTGCAGGTACCGAGCACGCTCGCGGTCCTGGGAGGCTACGGTCTCTTCGACCAACGCGCAGGCCTCCTCAGCCTCGCGGCGCAGACGCTCCTCGCCTGCACGGGCATCCTTTGCCTCCGTCGCCCTCGCCAAAGCTTCGGCCGCCCTCTGCTCGGCGTCCAGGGCCTTCTGCTCGGCGTCCTTCGCCCTCTGCTCAGCAGCTTCGGCCTCAGACTCGGCCTTCCTCTTCTCAGACCGCGCCTTCACAGCTTCTGTCTCAGCGGACCGAAGCTTGGCTTCCATGGCGTTGGCATACCCGCAAGAGGCCGAGTTCGCCGTGAAGGCCAGGCTGACCACCTACGCAAAGACATCAGTGAGACAAGAAAAGGATGGAAAGATGAGAGCTCGCGAGCAGAATACACTTACCTCCACCAGCCTCTGAACAACACCGTCAGTGGCCTCGATCGGGTCCGAGCACTTGGCCGACTCGGTCACCTTATCTGTCAGACGCTCGTCGAACTTCCGGAGAAGCGCCATCTGCACCGTGCTCCTCTGAGGAGCCTCGACCGCAGCTGGACGGTCTTCCCGAGCCCTATGCTCGTCTCGCCTTACCCGGGCCTGATTCTCCTCCCTGGGCTCGTCCCGCCTTGGCCGGGAAGATACGGCTTGGGCCTGATGCTCCTCCCTGGGCCGGGCCGAGCGACTCTCACGGACCGCCGACCCGGAACGCTGCTGGCTAGGCAACGCCGCGACAATGGCCCGACTATCTGATGTGGGCTGGGCGGAACGAGCGCTCGGAGCCTCTTCGGGACGCCGAGCGCTTGATGAATCATCCCGGGAGCGATGGCCGCTCGGCGCGCCTTGAGAGGACCTGCTCACCGGGGCCCCTTGAGAAGATCGGCTAACCGGGTCCCCCTGGGAGGACCTGCTGACCGGGGCCCCCTGACTAGGGGCCGCCGACGAACTTTTCCCCTTTCCGCTGCTGCCGGTCTTGAGCCGCTGTATCCGGGCAGCACGCTCCTCGTTGCTCGGGCGCTTGGTCCCTCTCCTCTCCCGATCAGCCATGGGTTCTGCAATCACAAAAACCGAGTTACTAACATACGGCTTACCCGAGAACGAGTGACCTTAAAAAAGACGACCTTCGATCCGAATACCCCGCGCCGGGTATAGCTGCCTGACCACTAGGTCCATGTCCTCATCGGCGACCCTCGGGCCCCAGCTCCCGGGGGAGGAGCCACCCGACGACGGACCAGGGACCGAGGCCACTGGCACCCCCCGCGGGATCTCAGACCGATCCGAGCACTCCGCCGTGTCCGGGACGACGACCGTTCGAGCCCTATAATGCACGGCCGGGACGGGCATCCGCGATGCGACGGTCACTTCTCTCGCGGGTTGGTCATCCGGGTTGGCCGAGGATGAAGATCCAACCCAGCCGCACCTCGCGAGATTTTCCGAGGAGAGGAGCCCTTGTTGATTCCTCTCCGGGTCAGACAACTCTCGAAGGCTGTCCACCCTGCTAACGTTCTCGCCAATGTTGGGGGATCGTGCCCACATGTACCCGTTCCTGAACGTAACGGGCACCTTCTCGTTCCCCGGGAGCTCCCGCCGTGACAACTGCCCGTGCAGCCACCTCCCCCCTGCATAGAACCACAAGTGTTTGAACTGCTTGTCGGAGTCCGGGCACCCGGTGATGAACGTCCCCTTGTGTCCTTGAAAATAGTACGATCCAAGGGAGGACGGAGCTGACTTCATCCGGTACAAGTTCTGGAATACTCGGAAAGGCATCTCCACACCGAATGTCTTCCTCCACAGCACGTAACATCCGACCAGGATGCGGTAGGCGTTCGCGTTCAACTGCATCGGGGCCACGTTGAGCCGAGTAAGCGCTCGCCGTAGAAAAGGGTGGAAGGGTAGGCGGAGCCCGGCCCTAAAGAACTCGGCTGACAATGTTATGTATCCTCGAGGGGGCCGGGACGGGAGGTCACCCTGACCGGGCACCACCAACCGCACGGACTCCGGGATGCCAAACTCCTCCCGGAGCGCTTGTAGATAGCTCAGGGTGACCCCCGTGGTGAAATAATCCACCGTGTAGACGGGAAGGTTACCCGCCAGCTGCTCGGCTTCCCAGTCACCCATCTTGTAGACGCGCTGGCCGTTCACGCGCATCGGGCGGGTAGACTCTCTCTGCCTTCCAAAGGTCTCCCCAGCAGGAGCCGTGCTCGTTGAACTCTCCGAGCCCTCCTGACCGGAGGTGCTCGCCTCTCCAGCGGACCTCTCGGGCACCTCTTCAGTCTCGGTCGGTCGCTCGGCCGTCGTACCCGCGGACTGGGAATGTCCGACAACCCGGACAAATTCCCGGGCAAGCTCGAGCTGGTGCTCGAGCTGCTGCTCGAATCCCCGGTCACATCGACGTCCCCGGACAGGTTCTCGTTCTCGGAATCTGAAACACTGCTCATGATTTAACTCTTTACCTTCTCGTAACTGCTCCGGTTGATCGCAAGGCTTCTTGTCCACTCCAATGCTCGGAATTCCTCGGCAGCTCTCGGACTCTTCAGGCGTTTGATAGGAAATGAGGAGCGAAGGCCCCCTATTTATAGGAGCCGCTTTGGCGGGAAAAGCGGACACCAATTTCGAAACGACGTTTCGGTTTCCCGCCAATCCCGCTACTTCAACATTAATGCCCCAAGAGTGCCGTTTGACCTCCCAGCCAACCCGGAGACGACACGTGGAACATGCCACGTCAGCTGGTTGAGCCACGTCACCCCAGCTTGTTGCCACGTCACCCCTATACCCGGTTCATCGAGCGCTACCGAATGAGCGACCACATCCTTGCACCCGGCAAAGACAGCCTAAGCGGGCACGTCCCGCTATCCGTCGCGTGAAGCTAACAGATCCAGGTAGCCCCCCTGGTCGTACCCGCCCAGAGATGCTAGGGGGGCTTATGTTGAGGCCGTTACCCGCTCCGACATCGTGCTTGCACACCGGGAAAACTTAGTGCCCGGCGAAGCCCATATTCACGATCACATCCGACCATACCAGAGAGACCACCAAGGGATCCCCAACTGAGCACTAACGTGTGCTCGGGTACATATGCGCTGCCCGACGCCGACCACTCACCATGCGCATGGCCGACCGCCTCCGACCGCGTCGCGACCCGAGCACGTCCGACCACTCCATCAGGGTACCGGCGGGCTCGCCTCCTCATGCTCGGAAACAACCTTGTGCTCGGAGCACCTGGGCACCCACCTCGCGTCCGTGCGCCGCCACTCCACGAGGAAGTACACCCCATAACTTCGGGGGGTCAAATCACGGCCTACCGCCACTTGCCACCACTATCTCCCGAATTTTCGCCGTTTGAACCGGCTGGAACCATCCCTGCCGCCACCTGCTACAACCACCCCGGTGTCCTTGGCGCAGGGCAGATACCACGTGGCGCCACCAGATTGGCCCACGACCTGCGGGCACCATGCCCCTACTTACCCGCCGGGCGCCGTAGGGAGCCGACCCGATCGGGTCGCCCCGAGCACCCAGGCCCGCGGGAAACGCCCATAAATAGAGGACCTTTCCTCCATCCCAGGTACGGACATTCTTTCCTTGCCAAAACTCTGCCTCTCCCTTCACTCATCAGACCCAAGTTCTGACTTAAGCATCGGAGTGCCCACGGCAGACACCCCACCGGTGTCCCCGTCACTTCTAGGTGCTTCCTTCTTGCCTTGCAGGAGTACGAGAGCACGAGCGGAGCACACGGGCGAGGACGGTCGGAACAGCCGACCACATTGGGTGTTGGTGCCGGAGACATTTTTGGCATCAACAAGCACGCATATGCCTCTTTCAAAAATATCATTACAATCAATAGAAAACTCCAATTGATTGAGACAAGAGACTTATAGTAAAAAGGTCACCACTAACACTAGGTAGAAATAACTTTAGCAGATTGGACATATATCAAATACAAGAGCATGAGAAGATCACCTCTGTTATTCTAAAATAGAAACAAAAATATAACAAAAAAATACAACACCTACATGGCAGAAACATCACCGTATTTATTTTAAATAAACAACTATCACATATACGAAAAAAGGCCCCAACTCTATGGATTATACCTCGGGTGTACAAGCCAAACTACATGACCAAGAGATCAAAATGTGTCCCATCCAACCATGAAGTGATCTCGCTATCAAAATCATCATCGTGGAATTTAAAAACATCTTTTTTAGGTCAGGAGTTCGGTAGCCAACCAAAAGGTAGCGTTAGATTCCAGCCCTAAAGGAGAAATAGAATGGTATAAACCTTAGCGATAGAGAGAGGGAGAAGGAGAGAGAGAAGGAAAAGAATTGAGCAATCGTCTTAAGTGATAAAGAAGTTAATGAATAAAAAATTTTGATGACTTGGTACAGAGTTTTTAAAGAGCTGCATTTTTTTTTAATTTCCGTGAATGGAGGAGCATCTAATAGTTATGGTCCCTGAATAGAACCCAATTTAACGCTCAAATAGCTAAGGCCCAATTTTTCCCCATTCCTCGTGTTTCTTGCTTCACACACTTGACAACTCCTGCTGCATCTATCGGATTTATCAAAATGATTAAAAAAAAAAAAAATCAAAATCAAAATCAAAATCCCACCTCAAAGAAAACCAAAGTAAAATTAGAAGCAATACCAAGGAATGCTATAGAGAAGACATGGACACAACAAAATGTTAGATTCATTTTCATTCATTTTAAAACCATTTTCCATTAGAACATAAAGTTTATAGGTAATTTGTTTTCGTGCAAACCAAATAAAAATTAGAAGCAATATCAAGGAATGCTATAGAGAAGACATGGACACAACAAAATGTTAGATTCATTTTCATACATTTTTAAAACCATTTTGCATTCGAACATAAAATTTATAGGTAATTTGTGTCTTTTATTTATTTATTTATTTATTTTAAGAATCAACAATAGATGACGTCTCTTCTTATATTATTAACCTACCCCAGTTTGAAACAACTAAAAAATTCAATAGGAACAAAAGACACAGAAATTCGTTAGGAGTACAAGGATACTTTAAAATTCGGGAGGTACATATTTCTAATTATTCCTTTTTTCTCCTAAGCAAGACCTTATGGATCATGAATCAGTTTCTGAATCCTACCTCAGCACGTAATTGATTTTTTTTTTTTTTTTGGTCGATTATCTTATTTTCTGAAAGCTACATGGAAAACACAAATGGCGTGTTACAATATATAATAGAATTGTTTTACAATAATGACCAGACAACCTTATATTTTTTTTCCTACGCACGCCACACACTTCTATTAGTTTATGAAAATAATTAATCAGACAATAGAAAAGATTCTATTTTCTATATAAACATTGGATGCAATATTCTTAATTTATTTGGGAATATTCTGTGGTGAGACAATATCATTTCTTGATATAAAGGCAAAGTATGGCAGCATCCAAAGCCGCAAGCAATGGCACAACCAAACGCGGTGGAAATAATTGAGGTTTGCAAGGTGGCTCCTCCACCTAAAGCCAATGTTCCTTCTCCAAAGTCGATTCCTCTCACTTTCTTCGACATACAGTGGTTAAGGTTCCCACCAAACGAACGCCTCTTCTTCTACGGAATCTCAACCCCAAACATTTCATCAACTAGTAATTTCTTCGACTCCATTCTTCCGAGACTCAAGCACTCTTTGTCTCTCACCCTCCTCCACTTCCTTCCTCTCGCCGGGAACATCACATGGCCTCCCACTTCCCCGAAGCCCGGCGTCGAATACGTCGAAAGCGACGGTGTTTCACTGACCGTGGCCACGTCCAACGCCAATTTCCATCGCCTCTCAGACACCGACGTCTTCTGTGAGGCCACCGAGCATCATCCTCTCATCCCCAAATTGTCAGCATCCCATGAGCGAGTCGCGGTTTTGGCGCTTCAAGTCACCTTGTTCCCTAACCACGGGTTTTCAATAGGAATCACCTTGCATCACGCTGTCCTCGACGGTAAAAGTCTACACATGTTTTTGAAATCATGGGCCTACGTATGCAGATCACTTGGATATGGAGATTGCATTGATGGTCAAGATCAATCTACCATCTTCCTCCAGTTGCCGCCAGAGCTGAAGCCAGTTTATGATAGAGATTATATCAAGGACCCTGCCGATCTCGGAACGATCTTCTCGAACCAGTGGCTAAATATAGACGGACCCGACAACAGAAGTTTAGTCCCTTGGGAAGTTAAGAAAATTCAACTAGATGGTTCAGTTCGAGGCACTTTCCAAATGCCACGAGAGAAAATAGAGAAGCTAAAGCAACTGGTACGTGTTGAGAAAATGGAAAACAACAAGGATAATGAACAACATTTTCCAAATATTCATGTGTCCACATTTTCCCTAACGTGTGCCTATACGTTGGCGTGTTTAGCAAAGGCAGAAGAAGTGACCGACGACAAAATTCTTTTTGTATTTTCGGTGGATCTTAGGTCTCGCTTGGAAGCTCCTATACCCACGACATATTTTGGAAACTGCGTTGCTGGCAAGGTCATTGGCTTTGAAAGAGAAGCGCTATTGGGGAAAGAAGGACTTGTTGTGGCTTTACGTGCAATTAGTGATGCTATTAAAGGCTTGGAGAAAGGACCTCTAAATGGAGCTGAGAATTGGGTTACATTGATCAGTGAAAAAAAGGCATCTTTACGTAGAAGATATCCCATTGCTTCGTCGCCTCGGTTTGAGGTTTACGGTACTGATTTCGGATGGGGACGGCCGAGAAAGGTAGATGTTTGTTCCATTGATAAAACGGGTGCGATAAGTCTATCCGACAACATAAATGGGAATGGAGTTGAGATTGGTTTGGTTTTAAGGAAGCATCATATGGAAGCTTTTTCTTCTTTGTTTGCTAAGGGTCTCGAATCTCTTTGAGCAGAAGGGCACTGTAAACAGGGGTTGCTAGAGAACAAATCTCTCTCTCTTTGTTTCCTTTGTTTCCATTTGAGTTTATATGAAAATAGATATGATTAAATTTAAGTGATAAGCGATATTAAATTAAATTTAGATGTATCAGTGTATAATTTTTGTTTGATTTTGTTTATCTTCTACGAAATGTTGTTTCAAAGTTATTATAATAATCAATGGAATCAATAAACAAATCTTAACAACTTAGAAACCAGACAATTTTCTTTTTTTTTTTTTTAAGTAATGGCTGATTTTATTGGTACTTACTGTCTGGTAACAACATTAGAAATGGGATAAATGTCATTTCGCCACCGCCTGAATTTTGGACCGTATCACAAAATGCCCACTGAACTTCAATCTGTAACATTTTTTCTCCCGAATTTTGAGACGTTTGTGAATTTCCCCTGGTTAAGTTTTTTTACGGAATTGTTTGGGTATTAAAGATGAAATTACGAAATTACCCTGAAAATTGTCTAGATTTAGTTCTTCCTTGCCATAATTTTTTTCCCAAACTACTTTGTTGCTTTCTCCTTCGCCAAGACCTTTGAAGCTTTGCTGGTTCGTCAATGGCTGCCAGTAGCAGTAATCAGAAATAGGAGGGTTTCTCGCTGCTTGGCAAGCTTTAATCAGCATAACAGAGACAATAGAAAGTAATAAAAATAAAAATTAAAAAATAAAAAAGCCCTATGCTGAGACGCAACAGAAGGGAATCTCCATGTGCTTTTCATAAAAATTTCCAACCACGCACGACCCCACAAGAATGAATTCATGGTGTGGTCCCTTGAAAATAGCAATTATAGCTAGAAAGGTTTGACAAAAATTTAAACTTTACAGAATATGCCGAAAGATCAAGCATTCAATGTCTAAGGGGAAATTACGAAAAACCATCATTAACCACCCAAAAATTACATTTAAAAAGTAAAATTAGCACTAACCTTGATTACGAATTTATTCCCTTTAGAAAATCCTTCATCCATGGCAAATTTTCTTGCTTCCTCTGAAAATCATAAGAGAGTGGACTTCTTTTTCCTTCAGAGAAAGATGAGGGGTTTTTTTAAGCTCTTATTAAAGAGAGTGGACTTCTTTTTCACGATTTAAAATACATATATACATTAAAAAAAAAAAATTAAGTGTATTATTTCAGAGAAATAATGGCGCCGGAAAAAAAAAACCCTAAAACCCGCCTAATCATATGTTTTTACTAAAATAGCCTCAAAATTGCAAGGCACTTGTACAATTCTGTTAAAAATTTAACTGAGAGGAAAAATTTACAAACATTTTAAAGTTGGGGGAGGGGAAATGTTACAAATTGAAGTTCAGAGGTATTTTTTTTCCTACACGCATTACATCTCTTTATTAGGGGGGATTTTATAATGGGGTAAGCCTATTTTGCTCCATTGATAGGGTAACAAATTTTCACCGTTAGATTCAAATCCAAGGTTAGAAATGGTTAAAGCCCTCCTAACTAAAATAAATCCTCCCACAGAGTAACCAAACCAAACCTACCACATTTCACGAAAAAAAAAAAAAAAAAAAAAAAGAAGCCCTAACACCGGTGAGAACCACGAAGGTTTCACATGCAACCATGACACCCTTATATGTATATATAAGGATATTCTTATATCCGGCAATGGGTTTTTAGCAGACAAATCCGGCACATGAATGTGTCCAACAGATCTAAAATGGACGATTTTGAATTGAGGGAGAAGTAAAAGAGCATTGCTAAAAAACCCTGGTTTAATTATTGTTTCACATGCACCTATGACACCCTTTTATGTATATATAAGGATAGTCTTATATTCGGCAGTGGGTCTTTAGCAGACAAATCCGGCACATGAATGTTGTCCGACAGATCTCAAATGGACGATTTTGAATTGAGGAAGAAGTAAAAGGGCATTGCTAAAAAAAACTGACAACAACATTAAAAAATAAGGCTAAAGAAAATAAATAAAAATTAATAAATAAAACAAAAGAACCATAATCTTCTACAGAAATTAAAGCCTAACGGCGTCTTTCTTGTCGGCGATCTAAAACTCTCGCCACCACTTTCGTTGTCTCTCCAAATGCATTGTCTCATAATGCAAACCTCAACAAGCCCCTCGTCTCTCTCTCTTGCTGTACTCACTGGACTCGTTGTGTACACAAATCCACTTTATTTTGACATTTTTTTACCATGAAAAAATGAAAAACTTCACTTTGGATTTGGTTTTGGAATGGAGGTAGGGACATCAGTGCCGGCTTAAGCAATGGCTTAAAGCCCCCGGGAGGCCCCAAATTTTTCCTAAAAATATAGGTTATACTAATTTTATGATATTTTAAAAAATTAAATAATTCACAATTATACATGTTTTATGAGATTTTTTTTCTTCCTAATTACCGGTTATTTTTTCTTTTTTGAAAGGCCTCATTTTTAGGAAGCACGCAGATAATATTTTCTTATGAGATCTTTCCCCCCTCAATGCCGTTTTATGAGAGTTAATTTTTCTTTTTTTGAAGGCCCCTATTTATTATCCTTGGCATTTTTTCCCCCCTCTTAAACACCGTTTTCCTCTTTAATGCTTTAAATTGCAGATTTGCAGTCGAGGTTTTTTTGGGAACTACATCAGGTACACACACAACGCTATCTTTTGACAAAAAATAAAAATAAAAAAAGAAAAGATAAAACTGAAAGATCACAAGTTAAAAAAATAATAATAATAACAAAACTGAACTTCATCTGTCTATTCTCTAATAAAGAAAAACCTATATCTAAAAAAAAAAAAAAAAAAAAGGTCTACAACGATTTCTTTCTTCTTCTTTATGCTTCTTTGCATCTATTCTCTCGTATCTGTTGAGAGAGAATGAAGGTTTAGAAGAATCATAATTTCAAAAGAAACACTTATTTATAATCTTGAAGATAGAAACACTATTTTGATCTAATTTTTATTCTGTATTGATCTAATTACTATTTAGGATTATTAAAATCATGTTTAGGTCATTAAGAAAATTTAATAACAAGGGAGTGTTTGGTAAATAAATTTAATTTAAGATTTTTAAGTTTTAATAGTAATTTTTTAAAAAAATAAAATTTTTTTTTAAAAAAGACAAAAAATTTTTTCAAAAAAATAAATAAAAATTATGATAAAAAAAATACAATTTAATTTAAACTAAACTGACAACCCAACGGACCCTAAGCTTCCCATCTCCATTGTGAACACAGTATATCCTCGTCCATATTATGCACACAAAAATTCATCTCTTTTTTTTTTTTTTAATAGACTTACTTTTACCTAAATGCCCTCATTTTCAATTAAAAAAGTATTTCTTCCTCTGAATGATTCCCTGTCATCGTCAGCTTTTCTTATTTTTTTCATTAGAGCTACTCAGGTTGCTCTTGGCACATGTCCACTACCTGCCGCTTTTTCTTTGCCATGTGAATACCGGAAACCAAGAATTTAAGACCTGCTGTATAATATATATATATTTATACACATATATTTTCACACGGGCCAAACTACTCTATTGGTTTAGAGAAGAAGGTAGACAAGCAATCGAAATTATTTTACTTCTATATAAAAATGACATGAATTTTCGTATTTTATTTGGGAATCTTATGTGGTAAAGCTATCACTTCTTGATGATTAAAAGGCCAAACAAGTGTAGCAGTGTCGAAACCTCAAGTAATGGCCCAGCCAAACGCGGTGGAAATAGTTGAGGCACTACTAGAAAATGTGGATTCCACGACGGAGCTTCTACGACCGTTTTTAAAAAACCGTCGTGAAAAATACAGCAAAAACACGGAGCGGAACAGAATTTCCGAAAACCGTCGTGGAAGCCGAAGCTTCCACGACGGTTATAAAAAACCGTCGTGGAATAGCATGCTTCCACAACGGTTTTTAATAACCGCCGTCGAAGCTTGCAAAATGCAAAAAAAAAAAAAAAAAAAATTTTTTTTTTTTTTTTAACTTTCCACGACGGTCTTTTGACCGTCGTGGAAGCTTCGGATACCACGACGGTCAAAAGACCGTCGTGGTAGGTAAAAAATTTTTTTTTTTTTTTTTTTTTACCTTCCACGACGGTTTTTTGACTGTCGTGGAAGCTTCGGATACCACGACGGTCAAAAGACCGTCGTGGTAGGTAAAAAAACTTTTTTTTTTTTTTTTTTTACCTTCCACGACGGTCTTTTGACCGTCGTGGAATCCGAAGCTTCCACGACGGTCAAAAACCGTCGTGGAAAGTTTTTTTTTTTTTTTTTTTTGCAAGCTTCCACGACGGTTATTAAAAACCGTCGTGGAAGCATGCTCTTCCACGACGGTTTTTTATAATCGTCGTGGAAGCTTCGGCTTCCACAACGGTTTTTTAAAAACGGTCGTGGAATGGTCTTTTTTCGTAAATTGTTTTTTATTTTTTTATTTTTGGACTCTACCACGACGGTTTTCGACAAAAACCGTCGTGGTAGGTGAACATACCACGACGGTTTTCTCCAAAAACCGTCGTGGTAGGTACTAAGCGGGAATTTTGAAAATTTTTGAATTAAATTTAATTTTTTGGAGCGTGTATTAAAACCCAAAAAAATACCATTTTTCCCACCCCATTACATTCCGAGCCTTTTTCCTCCTCTCTCTATTTTACCTCTCAAATTTTTCTCTTGGCTCCATTCTCCGATGGCCTCCTCCATCACTCATGTGGCCTCCACCATTCTCCGACGGGTCCACCAAGGAACTCACGCGGCTTTCCCTATTTCTCTCGCCACACTCCGCCCGTACCCACGCTCGACAAGCCGGTAAGTTGTAATATATATTGCTTGGGTAATACACGGATTTGGAAATTTTTCATCCAAAATGTTAATTTTGTTGATTGTGGTTGTTGATAAAATGTTCCGTCCAAAATGTTAATTTTGTAGATTGTTGAGTTGGGAATATTCCATCTAAAATGGCCAAAATCCGTCCCCTAAATTTTCGATGATTGTTCATTGCGATTGTGTTTTAGATTTGAATTAACTTGGTTGGGTTGATTTGAGAATTTTCCGGAAAAAAGTGTTGATTTTGTGATTTAAATGTTTTTGAGAAAATAAAACGAATTCGTAAATTTTTTTTTTTTCATTGTTACCTACCACGATGGTCAAAAAACCGTCGTGGTAGGGGGTCCTCCCACGACGGTTTCTCAAGGAAACCGTCGTGGAAGATTTCCTTACCACGACGGTTTTTTGCGTAAAACCGTCGTGGTATGTTCTTAAATGTCCATATTTAAGCCCTATTTTTGCCTATTCCACGACGGTTTTTTAACTGTCGTGGAATCTAAAAACATTCCACGACTCTGGATTCCACGACGGTTAGAAAACCGTCGTGGAAATATTACCACGACGGTTAAAAACCATCGTGGTATCCACATTTTATAGTAGTGAGGTCTGCAAAGTGGCTCCTCCACCTGCAGCCATTAGTGTTCCTAGTCCAAAGTCTCTTCCTCTCACTTTCTTCGACATACGCTGGTTACGGTTCCCACCATATGAAATCCTTTTCTTTTACGAAGTCTCAACCCCAAACAGTACGTCTAGTTTTTTCTTCGACTCCATTCTTCCAAGACTCAAACACTCTTTGTCTCTCGCCCTCCTCCACTTCCTCCCCCTCGCCGGGAACATCACATGGCCTCCCACTTCCCCGAAGCCCGGCGTCGAATACTCCGATGGTGTTTTGATGACCGTGGCCATGTCCAACGACGCCGATTTCTGTCGCCTCTCAGGCTCCAACATCTTCCACGAGGCCACCGAGTACCATCCTCTGATCCCCAAATTATCAGCATCCCATGAGCGAGTCGCGGTTTTGGCGCTTCAAGTCACCTTGTTCCCTAACCAGGGGTTTTCAATAGGAATCGTCATGCATCATGCGGTCCTCGACGGTAAAAGTTTGCACATGTTTTTGAAATCATGGGCCTTCATATGCAGATCACTTGGATATGGAGATTGTATTGATGGTCAAGATCAATCTACCATCTTCCTCCAGTTGCCATCGGAGCTAAAACCAGTTTATGACAGAGATTGCATCAAGGACCCTGCCGATCTCGGAACGATCTTCTCAAACCAGTGGCGAAACATAAACGGACTCGACAATAGAAGTTTAGTCCCTTGGGAAGTTGAGAAAATTCAACCAGGTTCGGTTCGAGGCACCTTCCAAATGCCACGAGAGAAAATAGAAAAGCTAAAGCGACTGGTACGTGCTAAGAAAATGGAAAATGATAAGGATAATAAACAACATTTTCCAATAATTCATGTCTCCACATTTTCCCTAACATATGCCTACATGTTGACGTGTTTAGCCAAGGCAGAAGAAGTGATCGATGACAAAATTATTTTTATATTGGTTATGGATCTTAGGTCTCGCTTTGAACCTCCAATACCCAAAACGTATTTTGGAAACTGCGTCGCTGACAAGGTGACAGTTGTTGAAAGAGAAGCCCTGTTGGGGAAAGAAGGACTTATTGTGGCTTTAAGTGCAATTAGTGAAGCCATTAAAGGCTTGGAGAAGGGACCTCTAAATGGAGCTCAGAATTGGGTTTCATCAGATAAATTAAAGGCATCTGCACTTAGAACGTATTCCATCGCTTCGTCGCCTCGGTTTGAGGCTTACAATACTGATTTCGGTTGGGGACGGCCGAGAAAGGTGGATGTCAGTTCCATAGATAAAACGGGTGCAATAAGTCTATCAGACAACAGAAATGGGAATGGAGTTGAGATTGGATTGGTTCTAAGAAAGCATCATATGGAAGCTTTTGCCTCTTTGTTTGCCGACGGTCTCGAATTTCTCTGAGCAGCAGGGTGCTATAAACAGAGGTACTGTTAACAAATCTCTCTTTCTTTGTTTCCTATTCATATTTAATTTAGTTGGCATGATATATGAAATTTGAGATGATCTTTACTAAAAGAAAGAAAGAAAATCGAGTTGATCTAGATATGGATATGATTATATTTGAGTTAGTTAGCAAGATATAAGTGATTATAAATAAATGTTTCAAGATGTATAAATGAATAATTTTAGTTTTTTGGTTTCTACGAATTCTTGCTTCTTTTTTATTATTGATTTTTGTTTGGTTTTGCATTGAGATGAGATTCTAATTTTCTCTCTCTCTCTTTTTTTTTTTTTTTACCTTTCGCTTTAAATTTTAGTTGAGACTTTAGTTTTTCCTCTTTATTTATTTTTAAAGAATTGGTTATAAATAAAGAACAAAGAAAAATGTTAATTATCCTTCAACAAAGAACAATCTTCGCGAGCCTTGATCATAGAGATAATAAAAAAAAAAAGGTCGAGAAGAAAGTATTTGAAAGACCTACAAATATTCAGAAAAAAAACAACGGATTAATGCATCTCAGGTGATAGTTTCTTGACGATCCAATTAGGAAGGAGATAATAAGAAAATGGTTTTTTGCACTGATGTAACTTATCCTATAATTACAATTTATATCTTTAACTTATAAGTTTGATAATTTACCCTTTGAATATTTTCTTGCAGCAGAAAATTGCAATTGATGACGACATTTAGGGCCATTACTATTAGACTTTGCTGCACAGTTAGTACTCTGTGCGGAGCAGCTTTATTTTTTTGTTTTTTGATAATTTGTGTGGAGCTGCTTTATTTGACGTTATTGGAGGACTTCTCTCTTTCTCTTTTTTTTTTTTTTTAAATCAATATTTTGGAGGACTTTTAACACTGCAAAACTCCTCAATAATGTACTTTGGGGTCATGAGCTCAATACCAGATTGCCCTCCCCTAGTTTCTAATTGGTAGTTTAGTCAATTTAAGATAATTAAATAAATCATCCACCTAATCCCAATGACATTGTATAATGGTAGATGAAGTTAATCCAAAACTCTCCCTCCCCTGATTTCTTATAGGTGGTTTAGTCAATTCATAATAATTAATTTAACCATGCAACCACCGTTTGATACGTGTAAAATTCATCTAGAATTTTTAAGAGGTAGTTAAATCGAGGGTCAATTGTTAGATTGATATTTAAACTTTTAAGTATATAAGAGTTTAGTCCCTAAACTTTATTTTTTGGTAAAAGTACCATTGAATTTTTAAGTAGGTGAGATTTTGGTCCCTAATATATTTTTTGTTGTTAAAATACCCCTAAGCTCTTAAAAAAGGTGTGTTTTGATCCTCATGTTAAATTTTGGACTAAGGTGGGGACATGATGATGGCGTGACACCAATGGGGGAGGTAATCTCAGCTACTAGAGTATGTCAACAGATATTTGTTTTTTGAACAAAAGCATTTTGTTACCCTAAAAAATAAATAAGCTCAAAGTAATATCTAGCAAAAACTATCTTTATAAATTAAAAAAAAACTCAAAAATATTTAAAAATTACGAAAAAAAATGATAAAGAGAGACATAAAAAAATGTTTTTTATTGTGAAGAGACAAATCAGTTTAACATAAAAATCAAGAAATAAAAACCATATTTTATTTGTCTATTTGTGAAATTTTTTTTTTCTAATTACTTATGATTTGGTGTTTTTTTTTATTCACAAAAGATTATTTTTTGTTGGGGATTTTTTGAACTTATTGAATTTTTAGGGTAATATCGTACTTTTGTTCAGAAAATGAAATCTTTTGTCATTTTCTATAAGACGACTTCCTCCATCAATGTCACTTCACCGTCATACACCACCCTCCTTTAAAAAATTAATGAAAGGACCAAAATACACATTTTTTAAGAGTTACGGGGTATTTTGACCAAAAAAAAAAAAAAGGATTAGGGACCAAACTCTTATTAATTTAAGAATTCATGGCATTTTTACCAAAAAAATAAAGTTTATGGACTAAACTCTCACCTACTTAAAAGTTTGAGAACTAATCCAACAATTCACCTTTAAATAAAAACAATTTTAAAATTCGGTAGAAATGAAAGACGATTCAAAATTCAAGACGCATGTATTACTAATTACAGAACTCATAAGTCGGGAGGAGAATAATAAAATTAATCATTCTTTTTTTCTCTCCCCGTAGCAAGATCTTTTCGATTATGCATTTTGGATGGTGAATAATTCTAACTCAATTATGTTATACAATACATATTATGTAAGGTAATTTTAAAATTGATTTCATTTTTTCAGTTATCCTCAATATTTCGTGAAGGCTACACTAATGGCTTGTTGGGATAAGTAGAGAAATATAGATTTGACAATAATGATAGCAGTAAACATCAATTAATTACCCATAATGGCTTGTTTTATTGTATTAGTCGTCGTTTTACAGCAATGAATGCACTACACCAGACCACCTTTTAATTTTTTAGTAATTTTTTTCTATACGTAAGGGCCACAAATTTATAATAGTAGTCAATGAAAACAGATGAATTAAATAATCGAAAAAATTTAATTCCTTGTATAATCGAAAGAATCTTGTCTTATTTTAGATGGTATTATATCGTGAAACTATTTTACATATCTTGATAAAAAGGCCCAAACGAGTATAGCAACATCAAAAAGTGCAAGTAATGGCAAAACCAAACGCGGTGGAAATAGTCGAGGTTTGCAAAGTGGCTCCTCCACCTACAGCCGACGTCCATGGTCCAAAATCTCTTCCTTTCACTTTCTTCGACATCCGCTGGTTACGCTTCCCACCAATTGAACGCCTCTTCTTCTATGAAACCTCCACACAAAACAATACGTCTACTTTTTTCTTCGACTCCATTCTTCCAAGACTCAAACACTCTTTATCTCTCACCCTCGTCCACTTCCTTCCTCTCGCCGGGAACATCACATGGCCTCCCACTTCCCCCAAGCCCGGGATCGAATACGCTGAAAGCGACGGTGTTTCGCTTACCGTGGCTGTGTTGAACGCTGACTTCCGTCGCCTCTCAGGCACCGACGTCTTCTGCGAGGCCACCGAATACAGTCCTCTAGTTCCCAAATTGTCAGCCTCTCATGATCAGGCTGCGGTGTTGGCTATTCAAGTCACCCTGTTCCCGAACCATGGGTTTTCCGTCGGAGTCACCAATCATCACTCGGTCTTCGACGGCAGAAGTATAATCATCTTTTTGAAAACATGGGCCCACATATGCAGATCACTCGGATCTGGACATTGTAGTGATGGTTATGATCAATCTACCATCTTCCTCCAGTTGCCGCCGGAGCTGAAGCCAGTTTTTGACAGAGATTATATCAAGGACCCTGCCGATCTCGGAACTCTCTTCTCGAATCAGTGGCTGGATATAGACGGACCCGACAACAGAAGTTTAGTCCCTTGGGAAGTAATGAAAATTCAACCAGGTTCGGTTCGAGGCACCTTCCAAATGCCACGAGAGAAATTAGAAAAGCTCAAGCAACTGGTACGTGTTGAGAAAATGGCAAATAAGGATCCAATTATTCATGTGTCCACATTTTCACTAACGTGCGCCTATATGTTCGCGTGTTTAGTCAAGGCGGAAGAAGTGATAGACGACAGAATTCTTTTTGTATTTGCCTTGGATCTTAGGTCTCGCTTGTAACCTCGTATACCGACGACATATTTTGGAAACTGCATTGCTGGTAAAGTCACAGTTGTTGAAAGAGAAGCCTTGTTAGGGAAAGGAGGACTTGTTGTGGCTTTCAGTGCAATTAGTGAAGCCATTAAAGGCTTGGAGAAAGGACCTCTAAATGGAGCTGAGAATTGGGTTACAGTCATCGATAAATTAAAGACATCTACAACTAGAGCATATTCCATTGCCTCGTCGCCTCGGTTTGATGTTTACAGTACTGATTTCGGATGGGGATATCCGAAAAAGGTGGATGTTGTTTCTATAGATAGAACGGGTGCGATTAGTCTAGCAGAGAATAGAAATGAGGATGGAGGAGTTGAGATTGGATTGGTTCTGAGGAAAGATCATATGGAAGCCTTTGCTTCTTTGTTTGCTGAGGGTCTTGAATCTCTTTGAATAGCAAGGGGCTAAATAGATCTCTCTTCCTTTATAAAATTTGAGTTGATCGCAGATATGATAAAATTTGAGAAGTTTCAAGATGTATGAATTCATGAATTCAATTTTAGTTTGGGTTTCATTTATCTTGTCTGACTGCTTTTTTTATTATTTATTTATTTTTATTTAATTTATTTTTTGTTTGGTTTACCATTGAGACTAGATTTTAATTTTCTTCGTTTTGTTTCTTTGTCTCTCTAAAAAATTTAAGTCCAGGTTTTGTTTTTTTGTTTTTTTGTTTTTTTTGTTTTTTTTGTTTGTTTTTAAAGGGAGAGTAGTTCCTTATCCATTAGTGTGTCATTTTCTTTTTTAAGGTGATAAGAAATCAAGGATAAAGAATAAAGAATAAAGAAAAATGTTAATCATCCTTCAACAATGAACAATATTCACCAGACATATTTGTAGAGGTAATAAATAAAGTCGAGAAGAAAGTATTTGAAAGACCTACAAATATTTAGATTAAAACAACGAATTAACGCATGTCAGATGATAGTTTCTTGAAGATCCAATTTGGAAGGAGACTGTAACGCCCCGACCTACGTAGGGTTGTTACCATATATACTTAAACTTTATCTTGGTTTTAATAACTTAAACTTACTTGAAAATTTGAGAATAATTTTTTTTTTCTTTAAACCATATATAAATAGATTAGCTCATATAGTAAACTTGTCGTGCATACATACTGAAATAAAAAGGCAAACATACTCCTTACAATTCACTCAAGTCTTCAAACCCCATATATACTGTGACGCCCTCATCCTACGTAGGGCCGTCACCTTCATACTTAACCTTAATTTACTTGAAAAATTGGGGATATATTTTTTTTTGAAACATACTTTTATATGAAAATGTTTGCTCATAGAAACTTATCTTACTTGCATACTGAAATAAAAGATTGTTTTAAAGTCTTTACTACCAAATATACTATGTAACATAATTTGTTCTCATAATATATACATACATTCAAAAACTTCTTAACTCATAAAAAGATTGCGGAATTTATGCGTAGTGGTATCCATATCGCCCATCATCCGCCGCATCACCCGCATATAGCTCATCACTTAGGCTGCAGGTTTCTTACCTACAGTATGAAATATAACTGAATGAGTTTTCGCCCAGTACGCACAAACATAATCTCACAAAATATTTTTATTTTTAAACATCTTGAAAACATACAGTCATCATATAACATATGCACGAACCATTTATGTTCATTTATGCATCCATTTTTAACTTGATCTTATTATCTTCCTTTAACATGTGGGCCCCTTGTGTATGTACCAGGAAAGAAGCGCGCCTCCAGATAAAGTTAGGGGTTGTAAGGTCCCTAACAGTCATGGGAAACATGATTGATTATACCCTCGCATCAACGAGAGGGTGATAATCATAACTTGAACATGAATAACCCTCCACCTGATGAGAGGTTGGTACGACACCTTACTTGTGATTTCTTACCATGTTGTTTATCTTTAGTGAACATGCCTTATGATGTCACTATATGATAACATAACTTTCATCTCAATCATAACATGGCATGGTATTTTTACAATCATAGCACTTTTGCAAATATAATATTTTTGCAACTATAGCACTTTTGAAAACATGACATTTTGTAAATATAGCATTTTTGCAAACATGACATTTTTGCAAATATAGCACTTTAGTAAACATAGCATTTTTGCAAACATGACATCACCTTGAACATAGCATAAATCATGTAATAGTATATTTGAACATAACATACTATATTTCATACTGCAGGTGAGATTTGTACTTACCTCTTGTACCGTATCCTGAATGTTGCGTCCTCAAATCAGGTGGCAACAGCAGATCACTTCCTGCTATATGAAAAATATAGGATCAGGATCCTATCATAAAATGTTGGTGACCTAACCAACATTCACACCTACTCTTAGTGGTATGTCCCCGATACTTGATATCTTGCTTGGTCCCAATTGGTCACCTTACTACTTACGAATAATCAATATTTGATTATTCCATAAGAGGTTACGTTGGATAACCTCTTCTTAGTGCTAAGCCCTTAATATTTCCACTAGGGTTTAGGTTTATCATTCAACCTTTGGGCTTTACTCTTACATCATAAACATTGGGTTATCTCCATTAACCCTTAAATCCTAGCCCAATTATATTTATTTTGTGTATCCCTTAGGGTTACATTGGGTAACCCTTAAGGTCAACCTTAATCCCACATTGGGTCAACTAAAGTCAACCCTTGGACTTGATCCTGTAACTCGGATATAATATCCGGTTACCGTTCATAGTCGGCTTGATTATCAGTTTTACCTTAAAACCCTATTTCCTTACTTTTGGAAAATCTTGTGTAATTATCTTCAAAATTCTTTAGTTTGCTTGTAAGAATTCTTACTTCTTTGGGTGACATTTTTATAAAACCATTTAGGACTGAAAATTGCTTGTTACGTTCATTTTGCTTTATCTTGGCTTAAAACCTTGAAAACTCTTGGCTTAAAGAAAACCTTATTTTCTCTTCTTACTTGGAAAAAGGTTGAGGAAAATTCAAAAACTCTTAACTTAACTTATAAAAATTCATGTTTTTGAAACCGATCTTTATAAAAATCATTTAGGGCTGGAAACTGTCTTTGGAATAGTTTCCATAGTCAAAACAGTGGGTTTTAGAAGAAAAACAGTTTTTCTGAACTAGTTTTTAGAAAATCCTGTGCAGGAATTTTCGGTTCCCTACACAGTTCTTGAGAAAACAGTGCCAGTTTAAAAATCTAATCCGAATTTGAAAAACTTGTCTTCACAAAAGTTGTAGCTCTCGAAAATGTTAAAACTTTCGTGTTTTGTGAAAAATCTAATTCGGCTTGTATTTGTACCAGTTTTTGTTTAAAACTGGCTGATCATCAAAACTGGGTCTGGGCAGAGCAGTCACGGGTTTTTGTAAAACGGAGGCCATTAGAACCTCATTTTGAGATTCTGCTTGCTTTGTCCCCGTAGACAAAACCCTTCTGAACAACTTTCGTGTTTTGAGTTTTACCTAGTTCGGCCTCTAAAGGCCTTAAATTTTCACTTTTCCGGAACTGGCCAGTTTTGAATCCGAACTGACAGTTTCGGTTGCTTAGTCCGGTTTACGTCCTATTTCGCGGAATCTATCTTGACCGATTATATCGGGAGCTAATACATCAATCAAGCAACGTTTCTAACGTCCCATAAATTCAAGCATGTGAATCTCATATGCCCATGCAGCCCTAAACCAAATACCCAAATCCTTGGGCTGCATGGTTTCTAGCCTAGCATCAAGATCAAGCATATATCAAGACATTCACCATTGAACTAGCAGCCACACAAGCACTGCCTAGGGTAGATTTTGTGACAAAAAATCAGGGGACATACCAATCACATCTAGCATGCATCCTAACAATTTTTCAAGCACAAATCAAGCAAGCAAACATCATAAATAAGCCAACCACACCCTAATCCCTAACCAAGCACACACTAACAAATCTAGGGCTGAAAATTAAATTGGACTTATGTCCATACAAACCATCTTGAAATACCCATAAATTGCTAAACTTGAACTTAATTGAAAGAGTAAGGTCAAGATTTTACCTTAGACCCAAGTTAGGGTTTGAAATCCCAAATCTCCTTTGGTCCCTTGGCTTCCTTCTAGCTCACGGTTTTGGTCCCTAGCTAGGACACCAAAAATTTTTCTTGGCTCCTTGGTAGATCTACTCAAAGCCGAACACTCACCAAGGATTTCCCCCAAAATTTTTTTCAACTTTTTCCTCTCATTTTTCTCCCCCCAAACCCACGGCCACACTAGCCCAAAAATGGGTCTCCAACTTCCCAAATTTTTTTCTTGTTTCTCCCTAGAGCAAGATCTAACTCTTCCAAGCAAAAGCCCTATGAAATTTTTGGTTTTTCTCTTCTCTTTCTCTCCCCCTTACCCACGGATTTTCTGAAAAATTTTGGCAAGAGTTTGGCTATGTTTTGTGAATTAAAATGGGTTTTGGGTTCAACTATTTATAGAGGAAGGGGGGTATACGTGGCCGGCCAAGGGGAAGGCTAGAAGGCTCTAGAATCTTCTAGAAAATTTTCCAAGCTTAGCTCACCTTTGTGAGGTCATCACTTAAGAGCTACATGAGGTCATCCCCTTAAAAACAAGGGCCTTGTTTGGCTAGACTCCAAAGTTGTCCATTTTTTTTATGCTACACAGTTATTTCCAGTACTGTGCTCCGTATTTCCATATTGTACTTTGGTCCAAGATTTTTCTATGTAAAATCAGACCGTAAAAATTTCTCTCTTATTTTTCAGAGACCTTTTTGCCCTTAATCCTAACTCGGTGTGCTTGATTTCTAGGGTGGTTTTACGGTCTATTCGCACTATCTTGATCAAAAGAAAGTGTTCGTCGTCTCTTTTCTTTATTGCCTTTCATCATATTATAAAGTCAACGTTTTGACCCAACTTGGTCAAACTTTGACTTTCTCGGTCAAGGTCGACTTTCGTAAAATCACATCCTTTTTCGTTCTTTTTTGACTCAAAAAGCCGTTTGCTAGCCTCGGCATTCTATTTTGAGTCTTTTAGCAAATTCAATGGGAATTCAAACATTAACAAATAAAATTATGAATTATGAATTTCTCATTGCGATTCATAACTTTTCATGAAAACATCTTGTAAACACATAATACGGACTTTAATCCCTTATGAACAAGGAAATCGTAAGTCCATGAAAATTTGGGTCTTACATATATTGTATAACACAATTTATTTTAATATATATATATATATATATTTCTGGTTCAAAAGAGCTTGCGGAAAAACTTGCGTAGTGGTACTCCATACTGCCCTTCACTTGCTGCATCGTCCACATGACCCACCAATTAAGCTGCAGGCTTTTTACCTACAGTATGAAATATACTGATGAGCTAACACTCAGCAAGTGCAAACTTAATCTCACAAAAACATGTCAAGCATCATGTAACTTGTGCATGAACCATTTATGATCAATTATGAATCTCTTATGCTTCATTATGAACTTGTTATGAACTTATTATCTTGCTTGACATGTGGGCTCCTTGTGTACGTACCAAGTGTGTGCAATCCACAGAAAGTTAGGGTTTGCAAGATCCTTAACAATTCTGGGAATCGTGAAAGCCTTCACGATCTAGCGGAAGGTCTTAGTAACTTGAAACATGTATAATCCTCCACGATCTGGCGGGAGGTTGGTACGAAACCTTATTTGTCTTGGTTTAGTCTTAGTCTTATTACTTTTTCAAGACTAAGATTCTTTACTTGTGATCTTATTAGTCATGATACATATGATGCATATATATAGTATGACATAAAGATCACTAACATAGAATGACTTGTGGCATTATCTTAAAACATGGCATGCATATAAACATAGCATCATCATAAAACATGGCATGAACGTAAACATGGTATCATCATAAAACATGGCATGAACTTAAACATGGCATCATCATGTAAACATGGCATGAACGTAAACATGGCATCATCATGTAAAACATAGCATCATCATAAAACATGGCATGAACTTAAACATGGCATGAACATAAACATGGCATCATCATGTAAACATGGCATGAACGTAAACATGGCATCATTAAGTTATACTTGAAAATAGTTTACTATTTTTTATATTGTAGGTGAGGTTTGTACTTACCTAGTATACTATGTCCTAGGTTTTGTTGTGTAACAACTGCCCATTTTGCTGATTCATGACTTCCTTATTAAGGAACATGAAGATTTATGTGAAATATCTGATTTGATTTTATCAGACTATAACAGAGTTTTTATAGTCTCATAAGACTCAATAATAGTTTGTTTAGCTAAGCATAAGGCCTTTTAAGGATAAAGGGCGAGATAGAAGTTTATGATTTTTTTATTGGTCAAAGTTTGACCAAGGTTGACTAAAGTTTGACCAGGATGGTACAACAGTATAATAAGCAGTATAAAAATTATACTGTGAAAACCATCATCACGGATGAAAATGTGAGAATAAGGTACGAGACCATTCTAGAAAAATCAAGCACATTATTTAGGACATTAAGGGCTAAGTAGCTTCAAGTCGTAAGAAAAACCCACACGCAGTCCAGTTAAGTGCAGATAAATTCTGGACTGCAGTCCAGTATAACTATACTGTTATTAGTTGAAAATAGTATTAGCATTATCTGAGTTATGAAGAAAATGGACTGCTGTTTAAGAGAATTGCCAAACATGGCCTTAGTGGGTGACAACTTATTTATGATAAATATGGGATTTTTGAATTAAAAATTTTAAGGATAATTATGCATTAATTATGTGCAATTTGGCACTAGGATGGCCGGCCACCTCAAGGGGTTGATGGGCAAATAAAATTTTTGTGGGGTTAGATTTGCAATTTGATGAATTAAAATAATTCAAAAAGAAAAATATTTTTCACCTATAAATAGGTGATAGGGGGAGTTTTTGGCTCATTTTATTCAACTGTACCCCAAAACTTTGTCTCGTTGTAACCTCACTTTCTCTTACCCCTTAGCAGCTGAATATTGAGAGGAAAAAAACGAGTATGGCCGGATTTTTGGTGAAGCAAGCAAGGAGGAGAATTTTGATCCATAGTCTAGAATCAACCTTCCATTGTTAAGGTACTCCTAGACTCCCTAAGCTTTTCCATTAAGCTTTTAATTCAAATTTATGTGTATTTCTCATGGGGGTATGTAAGAGCATAAGCTCACTCAATTATTTTCATGCAATAGGTTTAGATGCTTGGTTATGTGCTTGATTAGTCTCTATGGTCTCAATTTATGTTGTTGGTGCATGTTTGATAATATGCTTGTATGATATTATGGTTTGCATGCATGCTTTTAAAGTGTTTGTTATATGTCCCCATATGTTGAAGAAGATGTATGTTATGTATGGTTGATGTATGAGTTGGTAATAAGCTTGTATGATGATCAATGTATGCAAATCAACTCTAAAACCCTATGTGGTCAAAGGAACACCACATGGGTTGCATGGTTTAAAAACAAATGCATGGTTGCTAAAAACTGACGTTAAAACACTGCATGTTGTCGTAGGCTCACGGTTGCAACCGTTTGAGATAGTATGCGCATAAACTTTACATAAAATAAACCACATGCAAAACTGCCATTTTTCGGTTAAAACTGGGTAGTTTTCTGGTAAGTCGATTTTGAGGCCATTAGAGGCCGAATTTGGGAAAACTTAAAATACGAAAGTTGTAGAAAATTAAAAATCCTAGAGGACACCATAGGCAGATTTGAAAAAAAAAAGCTCCAAAGGCTTCCGTTTTTATAAAAATTCGAGCCCAAGTCTGCCCAGACCCTATGCATAGCCAGCCGGCTTCAACCAGAAATTTGAGAAAGATAAAAGCAGAATTAGGTTTTGAGCGAAACATGAAAGTTGTAGAAAAACAAGAAACAGGAAATTCCTGTATAGGATTTTTAGACAAACAGTGCATAAACAGGAGATTTTTGCACATGCACTGATAACTGGAGTTATGAACTGTTTTCAAAGAATAATTTCAGAATTTGATGATTGTTAACTATTTCTAATTAAAAACAACAGTTTTCCAAAAATACGGTTTTAAGGAAATTAAAGTTTTTACAAAGATTTTTAAGAGAAAAGTTGACAAGCCAAAAAGTGTTTTTGAAAACGTGGTAACAAAAACATAACCGATAGTAAACAGATAGGATACTCAAGATATTGGGTTGGGCCTCACACCCGAGGTTACCAATAGTAATCTAATAGGGCCTCACACCGTTTTTAAATTAATTGGGCCCTAGTAGCCCAATAGGGTATCATTCATGTGTAAATAGGCCTTACCCTAGGGTTACCCATAGTAACCTAATGGGGTATTTATTTAGAATTAACCGGGCTTAAAACCCAGGGTTACCCATAATAACCTAATGGAATATGGATTAAAAGCAATCGAGCTTAGGCCCGAAGTTATGAATAGTAACCCAATACTATTCAAGTATGATTGGGTCTAGTACCCAAGGTTACTCTAAGTAACCAAACAAGTTATCATAAGGTATTGTAGGGGGGACATATAACTAGGGTTACTCATGGATGTTGGTTAGGATACCAACATTTAATGTAATGATTTATGATAAGATAGGATGATTCTTATCTTACATTCTTTTGAAAACAGGAAAGTAACCTGTTGTTGCAACCAGTTGGAGCAACATACACAGGACATAGTCTAACCTGTAAGTACAACTCCGCTTACAGTATAGGAAAATTGTTTTACTGCTTTGCATGTTTTTCAAAGCTCATGCATGCATGTATGTGATGCATATGATTGATGTTATACTATTATGGCATCATGAAGCATGCCCACTAATGATAAGTCACATAGTAAGAATAAGATCAAGTTTCAAGTAAGAAACTGTTTTCAAGTATGGAATGATTTTCCAAGTATGAAATGGTTTTTCAAATATGTTTCAAAACAAAAACAAGATTTTAAAGATAATGGCAAGCAAGTTACCTTGTGTTGTATCGAGCCGCTCTAGGTCGGGTTTGGTCCATGGTTTGAGTTGGATTGGACTGGCCGCCCCAACCACTCTATGGCTGTGCGCCACGGTACGTACACTCATGTTATGTAAGGGGCCCAAAAAGATACTAACATAAGGAAGCATAATGAATGTGATAAGAAAGCATAAATAGATCATGCATATCTTTATCAAAATAGTTTTGCGGATGATAAGTTGTACTTGTTGAGCAAAAGCTCATTACTTACGTGTATGTTGTAGGTAAACAGCCTATCAGTAATGTATGATACATGACTATGGATGATGGCGCTACAGATTGTGAAATTTGGAATGGACACTGCTACACGTATTGGAAAGTTCATCATATTATGTAGTACTTAGTAAGAGTTGTGTAATATGTTATAAAGGTTCAAATCATGTTCCTTATTTAAGTATGTACTTGTATATATATATATAAGTAAAAAAAAAAAAATTAGTAAATAAGATAAGAATAAGTAAGGTAACAGCCCTGCATAGGTGGAGTGTTACATGTTGCTCCAAATCAGGTCGCAACAACAGGTTATTTCCTGCTATTAAAAGGATATAGGGTAAGGATCTTACAAATCATAGTCATAAAATGTTGGTAACTTAACCAACATCCATGAATAACCTTAGTTATATGTCCCCCATATATACTTATGATAACTTACTTGGTTACTAAATGTAACCCTAGGGTTTATGGTCTATCGTGCTTAAAAAATATCTCGTTAGGTTACTTAGAGTGACCTTGGGTACTAAGCCCAATCATACTTGAATAGTATTAGGTTACTATTTATAACTTTGGGCCTAAGCCTGATTACTTTCAATCCATATCCCATTAGGTTACTATAGGTAACCTTGGGCTTTAGGCCCAACCCAGTAACTTGGGCATCCTACCCGGTTACCGTTGATTATTATACTGTTACCAAGTTAAGATAGCTTTTTAAGCTATCTACTTATTTCTTCTTTATTTTTGAAAAGTCCTAGTTTTCATTGTCCATTTATTTTTCTTATAAAAATCCTTGTATGATTTTCCAATCTTTTGCCAAAACTGTAATTCTTTGAGTAGGGATAATAAAAACTGTGAAGTGTTGGAAGCTACATTTGAAACAGTCTCATGCTACCAATTATCAGTGTATGTGCAAGAATTTCCTTTTCCTGCACTGCTTTTGAAAATCCTGTGCAGGAATTTTCTGTTTCATGCACAGTTTTTGGAATCCAATTTTATTTAAAAATCTATGTTGAATCTGAAAAAGTTTTCTTCACGAAAGTTTTAGACCTTGAAAAACCCTATAACTTTCATGTTTTTCTCAAAACCAGTTCAGCCTCTAACCCACTCATTTTCCTTGTTGAACCTGCCTGGCCGTGCATGAAGTCTGGGCATGACCAGGTTCGGATTTTTGTAAAAACAAAGGCCATTGGAACCTTATTTTTGAAAACTGTCCATGCTGTCCCCTAGGAATTTCCATTTCCTACAACTTTCATCTTTTAAATTTCTCCAAATCCAGCCTCTAAGGGCCTCAAAATTGCCTTTCCAGTAAACTGTCCAGTTTTACCCGAAATTGACAGTTTTACTTTAATTCCATTTTTACGTAAATCCTATGCGCACATTACCTCAAACGGTCGCAACTATGAGCCTATGACAAACATGTAGCGCTTTCTAACGTAAACTTTCATCGACATACATCCATGCTGTAACGCTCCGGCCATCCACGTAGGTTCGACTACATAAACGTGGGCCGTTACTTTACGTACTTAACTTACTTATCTTACTTAATTTGTTTCTAATGCTTAAGCTTTCAGAAAATTTCAGAATAAATTTTTTTTCTTCTCTTAAACTTTATTTAAACTTAACTTAAAAACATCACATACGTAACATGGTACATATTCCTTAATCGTACACATACAACTTCATAATTTAAAGAGTTTGCGGAAAATCTGCGTAGTGATATCATACACCGCCCTTCACTTGCCTCATCGTCTCCATGGCCCACCAAGTAAAACTGCTGGCATCTTACCTAGAGTATGAAGTATACTAATGAGCTTTCGCTCAGTTAGTAGAAACATAATCTCACAAAACACAACAAATATCGTGCAACTTATGCATGAACCAATTATGCTCAATTACGAATATTTTATGATCAATTATGGACTTGAACTTATTATCTTGTTTTAACATGTAGGCCCCTTGTGTACTACCAATTGCGCGCATTCCACAGAAAGTTTAGATTTGCAAGGTCCCTAACAATTCTGGGAATCGTAAACATAACCCTTCACGATTTGACGGAAGGTTGATTATACTCTCACGCATCAACGGGAGGTTGATAATCATATCTTGAACTTGAAACATATATAATCCTCCACGATTTGGCGGGAGGTTGGTACGACACCTTACTTATCTTGGTTTAGTCTTAGCCTTGTATTTTCCAAGACTAAAAATCTTTAAGTGTGATCTTATTAGTCATGATGCACATGAGATATAGACATGACATGACTCTAAGATGAATAACATAAAATAACTTGTGGCATGTTTATTTATTAAAACATGGTATTACCATAATTCATGGCATAACTTAGCATATCATGACATACCATGTCATATTTTGGCATAACATGGCTTGACATGGCTTATCTTGGCTTAACGTGACTTAACATGGCATAACATGACTTAACATGGAATAAACATGACACATCATAGTATACATGTAAACAAGTCATACTTGAAAATAGTTTATTATTTTTCATACTGTAGGCGAGGTTTGTACTTACCCTGATGTCCTATGCTCTTGACTTAATGTTCCAACAAGGTGCATCAACAGGTTCTATTCCTGTTTCAATTAAGGCGTAAGATAAGAATCATCCTATCTTATTATAAATCATTACATTCAATGCTGGTATCCTTAACCAGCATTTATCAGTAACCCTAGTTACATGTCTCCCACATACTATCATGATCTCTTATTCGATTACTAGATGTAATGCTAAGGCATCTGGCCCAAAACAAAAATGAATAGTGCTTAACATCTTATTAGATTACTATGTGTAACCCTGGGTCTAGGCCCAAATTATATCTGGATTAAAACCCTATTGAGTTGCTAAGGCCCAGTCACTTTTAAAATCCTACCCCGTTAGGTTACTGTTGGTAACCATGGGTTTTAGGCCCAACTCAAGTGCTTGGGTTCTCTTATGTGTTTACCTAAGTAATTTGACCCATTAAAGTTGGTAACCTTCTCGGTTACTATTTGTCCTATAGTTGTTTACCATAGGACTAGGCTTATCTGATTTCTTTTTACCCTTGTTTGATAATTTTTAATCCCTCTTTTAAAAATTGCTTAAAATAGTCCATAAATTTTGATTATCAGTGCATGTGCAGGAATTTCCTGCTTTTGCACTGTTTTTAGAAATCCTGTGCAGGAATTTTCCTGAACCCTGCACAGTTTTTGGAAATATATTTTAACTTTAAAATTGGTTTGGGTTTTGAAAAAGTTTTCTTCATGAAAGTTGTAGACTTCAAAGATTCCTGCAACTTTCATGTTTTACTCAAAATCTAATTCTGCCTTTAACCTGACCTTATCCCTTATTGAACCTGCCTGGCCGTGCATACTGGGTCTGGCCAACCAGGCTCGGCTTTCTATAAAAACGGAGGCCTTTGGAGTCTTATTTTTGAAAACTGTCCATGTTTCCCCCTAGGATTTTCCATTTTCTGCAACTTTATAGTTTTGACTTTCTTCAAATTTGGCCTCTAAAGGCATCAAAATTCAGTTTCCAGATTACTGCCCAGTCTTGACCCGAGACTGGCAGTTTTTGTTTAAGTTGGTTCTTACGTAAAATTACGTGCACACTACCTCGAACGGTTAACACCGTGAGCCTACATCAAGTATGTAGTGCGTTACTAACATTTTTATTGTCATGCAATCATTTTCATTCACACAATCTTCACGCAAACCCAAATGGTAATCTATACCAAATTAGGGTTTTGGGGTTAATTTAAACCCTCCATACAACATACCAACTTATCTTCATCATTCATGCATACCAAGCTTCTTCTTAAGCATGTGGGGAAATATAACAAACATCTAATAGTCAGACACTCCTACCATATGCTATCTAGCACATATCACCATAATCAAGCACCAAATCATAAATATGGACCAACAAAACCTAATCAAGCACATACAAGCATTCATATCTAACCCTAGTGCATAAAACTAATGATGAGCTTATGCTCTTACATTCCAAACATGGAAATACACATAAATCTTGAATCAAGCTTAATTGAAGAACTAGAAGGGTTTAAGAGGATTACCTTTAAACCTTGAGAATGGATTCTAGGTTTTGGATCAAAGATTTCCTCCTCCCTATTTCTTCCACAAAATCCGACCACCCTAGCCTTCTCTTTCTCTTTGGGGTTCGGCTTTCTAAGGGAGGGAGAGAGTGAGGTGAAAATTTGGCATAGTTTTGGGGTGGTTACACATAAAGTGACGCAAAAATGCACCCCCGATCACCTATTTATAGGTGATAATTATTTTTTTTTATTTATTTTTAATTTTAGAATTGCATACTAGTCCTTAAGAATAAAATATTTGTTCCATACCCTTGTGAGGTGGCCGACCATTGGAGAAGACTTGGAGGCCAAGTTACTTGCTCACTAAGCAAGTGCTTGCTTACCTTATCATGCTTACTTCACCATGCTTACCTCATTATGCTTACCTCACTTTTTCTTAAAATTACATTTTGGTCCTTAAGGACAAAATATTTTCACTTTAGTCCCTGTGAGGTGGCCGGTTAGGATAGAGCCACTTGGCTTCCAATTCATGCATAATTATCCACTTGATTCCAAAAATCCCTTAATAAAATTATGCAGTCCATTTTCTTACTAACTTAGATAATATCAATACTGTTTTTTACTAAAACAGTACCATCATACTGGATTGTAGTCCAAAAATTCATCTGCATGAAATCGGACTGCATATAAATTTTTCTTATGATTTAGAGCTACTTAGTCCTTATTACTCAAAATATTATGCTAGATTTCTCTAGAGTGGTCTTGAACCTTATTCTTGCTATTCCATCTATGATGACGGTTTTTCGTAGTATAATTTCCATACTGTCTATTATATTGCAGTACCATCTTAATCAAACATAAGGTCAACCAGGTCAAACTTTGACCGGAATAAAAATCATAAATTCCTATTCTATCTTTTTTTCAAAAGGCTTAATGCTCAACTAAGCAAACTATTTTTGAGTCTCGTAATTAATTAAACGAGAACTCAGATCATAAGCTTTATATCTACATACATGATTTAGACTTAGATCCTTCTTGTATCTAAGGAAATCTCAAGTCATCAAAATTTTGGGTTATTACACATGCATACACATACAACCCTTGTGGTGTTCTTGCACCAAGCACTACTACAAAATGTGGATTCCACGACAGAACTTTCACGACCGTTTTTTAAAAAACCGTCGTGAAAAATGCGACAAAAACACGGAGTGGAACAAAGTTTCTGAAAACTGTCGTGGAAGTCGAAGCTTCCACGACGGTTATTAAAAACCGTCGTGTTCCACGACGGTTTTTAGTAACTGTCGTGGAAGGAAGCTAAAAAAAAATATATAAAATTTTTTTTTACCTTCCACGACGGTTTTTTTACCGTCGTGGAAGCCGAAGATTCCACGACGGTTAAAAAACCATCGTGGAAGCTAAATTTTTTTTTTAACTTCCTTCCACGACGGTTTTCGGAAACTCTGTTCTGCTCCGTGTTTTTGCCGCATTTTCCATGACAGTTTTTTAAAAAACGGTCGTGGAAGAGTCTTTTTTCACAAAATTTTCTTTTAAAAATTTTTGAACTCTACTACGATGGTTTTTGGGGAAAACCGCCGTGGTATGTAAACATACCACGACGGTTTTCCCAAATAACCGTCGTGGTATGTACTAAAGCAGGAATTTTGAAAATTTTTGAATTAAATTCAATTTTTTGGAGCGTGTATTAAAATCCAAAAAAATACACACTCTAACTCCATACTCAAAGCTGCCCAATTTCCTCCCTCTATTTCTCTCTCTCCGCTCCCTCCCTACTTAAAATCTCCAAAAACTCTCTCTATCTCACCTCTCAAATTTTTCTCTTAGCTCCATTCTCCGACGGCCTCCACCACCACTCACGCGGCTTCCTCTATTCTCTGACAGGTCCACCAAGGAACTCACGTGGCTATCCCTCTCTCTCTCGCCCCACTCCGCCCGTACCCACGCTCGATAAGCCGGTAAATTATAATGTATATTGCTTGGGTAATACATGGATTTGGGAATTTTTCGTCCAAAATGTTGATTTTGTTGATTGTGATTGTTGATAAAATGTTCCGTCCAAAATGTTGATTTTGTAGATTATTGAGTTGGGAATATTCCGTCCGAAATGGCCAAAATCAGTCTCCTACATTTTCGGTGATTGTTCATTATGGTTGTGTTTTAGATTGAATTAAATTGGTTGGGTAAGGCACGGATTTGGGAATTTTTCGAAAAAAGTGTTGATTTTGTGATTTAAATGCTTTTGGGGAAATGAAACGAATACGCAAATTTTTTTTCTTTTTTTTTTTCTTTTTACCTACCACGACGGTTTCCTTAAGAAACCGTCGTAGAAGATTTCCTTACCACGACGATTTTTTACGTAGAACCGTCGTGGTATATTCTTAAATGTCCATATTTAGGCCTTATTTTTACCCATTCCACGATGATTAAAAAACCATTGTGGAATCTGAAAAGATTCCACTTCAGTTAGAAAACCGTCGTGGAAATGTTACCATGACGGTTAAAAACCGTTGTGGTATCTGTAACGCCCCCAAATCCACGTAGGGCTAATTACGCAAACTTGGGTCGCTACCTTACTTGCTTAACTTAAACCTTACCCAATTTTTAGAGTAAATTTGTTTTTCTTTTTGAAATCGTAACTTGAAAACATTGCACAGGTAAAACTTAAAACCTTACATTTAAACTCAAAACTTATTTTCATTCATAAAAACTTAACATCTTAATATGTACTCACTCGAGTACCGAGCTTTTACCTCTTGGGGAAGCTACCATACTTAAACATAACATAAACCATGGACCAGACCCGACCTAATGCGGATCGGTACAACAAGGGGCAACTTGTTGCCATATCTACTGAAACTGAAACTGTACCATACATACTTAAAACATAATGTAAACACATTTTTTATTTCAAACATATTTTAGAAACCCGTAGCGGTGTCCATTCCCACGTTTCACAGTCCGCAGCGCCATCTCTACACAGCTTTGCATCAAGTATTGCCGATAGGTAGCTTACCTACAGCATGAGCGTAAGTAGTGAGCTAAAAGCTCAGTAAGCACAATATTCAATCCGCATGCAAATGAAAGTGCAAGCATACGTGAACCAATTATGATTTCTTATTAATCAATTATGGTTCCCTATTTAATTCTATACCATGTGTGCACGTACTGAGGTACATAACCATGGAGTGGTTGAAGGCGGTCCGTCCAATCCAACTCAAACCATGAAACAAAATGTTTAACATGGAGTAGGGGAGACAGCCCATCCAATTCAAGTCAAACCATGGAACATACCGTTTGAACTTACCACAGAGGCAAGCCAGTACAACACAACAATCCTTACTTAACTTATCTCATATCTTAAGAACTTGTTCTTATCATATAGTTCATTATCAGTGAGCATGCTTCGTGATGCCATGATATCGAACATAAAACATAACTTACTTCATCGAAACATACTATCTCATAACTTAACATGCCATGACATACTGCATCGTAACATAACATCATACATAACATAACATAATTCATAACATACTTCATAACATACTACATCTTAACATGGAACATGGACATACTGCATCTTAACATATCATCATGACATATCACATCTTAACATAAATGTACTATTTCATAACATCATAAATAATGAAATGTCATTCATGATTTCATAAAACGTCTTATGCAAACAAACATGTGTTCATGCTGTAGGCGGAGTTGTACTTACCTTCCGTCCTACGCTCTTGATTTACTGTCCCAACTAATGCTGTTCCTCTCCCGGGTACAGCTGCAGGTTCTGCCTACTCGATAAAGGACATGCTCTAATTTAGACTTATGAAATGCTGGTGATCTAACCAACATGCTTACCTTACATGGTCTTGGTTGTATGTCCCTTAGTGCAAAAACGTCTAACTTGGTCACATTGGATAACCTCGTGTACTAAGCTCATAACATGCCATTAGGGTTAGATCATCTTCCAACCCTAGGCTTCATCCTTAATCCACAAATCATCGGGTTAAACCCATTAACCCTTAGCTTAGCTTAATCGGTGTCCTTTAGGGTTACATTGGATAACCCTTCAGGATAAACTAAATAAATGTTACTAGTCAACCAAAGTCAACTAGGATTAACTCCGGTCAACTACGGTCAACTATGGTCAACCCCCCTATGGGTCAACCTTTGGGCCTCGGGCTTGACCCGGTAACTTGGGTATAACTCCCGGTTACCAATCGTAAACTAATCGTTTGCTATACTCTAGCTTGAAAAATTCATTTTCCTTAACTTAGAAAATTTAGGAAAATTAATCCCAAAACTCTTTTTACTTACTTGTAAAAATTTTTCACTTAAATCATAAAAATCCAAACTCTTGGATTAATGCTTTATAAAATCATTTGGGGTTGAAAACTGTCCTTGGAACAGTTTTCCATAATCAAAACAGTAGTTTGAAGAAGAAAAACAGTTTTCTAGAAACATTTGTAAAACTAGTGGCGCAGGAATTTTCGGATTCCCCGCGCACCCTTCGTAAAACGATCCCAGTTTAAAAATTAGTTCGCAATCTGAAAAAGTTTTCTTCACGAAAGTTCTAGCTCCCGAAAAATGCTAAAACTTTTATGTTTTAAAAAATTCCCAGTTCGGTCTAGATTCGTCCCAGTTTTTGTTTGAAACTGGCTGACCCCGAAAAACTAAGTGAAAACTGGGTATGGGGATCAGCCACGGGTTTTGGGGAAAACAGAGGCCATTAGAGCCTCATTTCAAGAATCCGTCTTCATAGCCCCCTAGAAAAAGTCGTTCTGGACAACTTTCATGTTTTACGTTTTTCCCAATTCGGCCTCTAAAGGTCTCAAATTTCACTTTTCTAAAAACTGGGCAGATTTGATCCGAATCTGCCAGTTTTTGTGCTTACTCGGTTTTACGCGTCCTACTTCGCGGAACTAACTCAACCGATCACGCGGGAGCCTAAGTAACCAACATGCAGCGTTATCTAACGTCCCACATGAATCAACACGTGATTCTAACGCAGCCATGCAACCCAAACCAAATCTACACAAACCTAGGGTTGCATGAACTAGAGTTGCATCACATCTCATACATGCATTCAAGCCAAACCATGGCTAGCTCTAATAACCATGCACACAAGCCACAACCGGCTGCACACTAATAGGGAACATACCAACCATAAAGCCATGCAATCCTAGCATGCAAACAAGCACAAATATAATGCACACAAGCATAAACAAAGCATAGCTAAACCACCTTTAGCAAACACCCTAACCAAGCACCACACCTAGTCTAGGGCATTAACCATAAAACTTGAGCTTATGCTCTTACAAACCATGCTTGGAAATATACTTAAATTTCCAAATTAAAGCTTAAACCAAAAGCTTAAGGTTATATGGTTTACCTCTAGGGTTTGAAAGTTGGTTTACTAGCTTGGATCCAAACTTCCCTTGCTTCCCCTTTGGCTGCCAACAAATTCGGATTTCCCCTCCAAATGGGGTTCCAATTTTTCAGCCATGCACATACAAACATACACATAAATATCCCATCTAACTTGCATGGAAAAATGTTAGGGTTTGAGGGAGTTTTACCTTAGCTAAGCCTAGGGATGAGTTAGGGTATGCAAACCGAAATCTCCCTCCCTTTTGGCTCTCCAAACACTCGGCTCTAGCTCTCTAAATGGCACCAAAATTTTTTCACCAAACTTGGTGATTTCTTGCAGCCAAAGCCGCACTCCCTACAGCCCAAATCCTTTACTTTTTCTTCCTTATTTTTCTGCACCAACAGCCGAACATGCACACACACACCTAGGCACCAAAAATCACTTTGGTTTCTTGTTTGGTGTTTCCTCTCCATATTCGGCCACACCACCATTTCTTCACCGAAATTTTCTCTCCTTTTATTCCTCTCCCTCACTCGGCCACTGCACAGAAATTTGGCCCAAAAATTTCCAGATTTTCTCTTGGTTTCTTACTTGAAACCGAACATGCACCAAGCTAGCCCTCCATGGCTTTTTCAACTTTTTTTCTCTTGGTTTCTCTCCTCCTCTCTCTCTCGGTTTTGGGGTGCTGAAAAATGGCAAGAACTTGGCCCAATTTTCTGATTTAAATGATTAAATGACACCCCTATTTATAGGCAAAAGCAAACTTTCCAAAAATTACATTTTGGCCCCTAAACTTTGAAAATTTCCCCTTTTTGGTGGTGAGGTGGCCGGCCATGCCTTGTAGAACAAGGAAAGATGACATCATTGCTTACATCATTGCTTACATCATCGCTTACATCACCAATTTTAAAATTTACACTTTTGCCCCAAAAGCTAAAATTCTTGCAAAAATGCCCCATAGGTGGCCGGTTGCTTCCTTGGTGAACAAGCCAAGCTTATCTCATCATGATGATATCATCTTGATGACATCATGTGCTTACATCATCAATTTTTCAAAATTTACACTTTGACCCCAAAAGTGAAAATTCTTGAATTTATGCCCCTTAGGTGTCACTTGGCCGGTCCTTTGCTTGCTTTCCAAGCAAATGACATCATCTTGATAACATCATGTGATTATCTCATGCTTACATCACATATTTTTCAAAATTACACTTTTTGCCCCTAAAGACAAAATATTTGCAATTTTGCCCCCATAGGTGGCCGGCCCTTACTTGTCTTGCAAGGCAAGTCATTGCCTCATTGTGACATTATCTTGATGACATAACTATGCTTACATCGTCAAATTTTCAAAATTTACACTTTTGCCCCAAAAGTGAAAATTTTAACATTTTCGCCCCTGCATGTGGCCGGCCCCAATGGGTTACTTGGTGACCAAGTTTTCTATATTTTTATGTCCTTTTGCCCTTGACCTTAACTAAGTGTGCTTGATTTTCTAGGGTGGTTTTAAAGCCTATTTGAGCTGTCACGCCCATACTGACATATTTTACAGTATTATCTCATACTGCATCATGCAATACTGTCAAGTCAACCCGATGACCACTCTTGGTCAAACTTTGACTTTCTTGGTCAAATTTGACTTTTTCGGTCAAACTTTGACTTTTCTGAAATTACGTCTTTTTTCGTCCTTTTCGACTTGAAAGAGCGTTTTCTAACCTTAAAAACCTATTTTTAGTCTTATTGAGCTATAAGATCTCATAAAAAGTATGAAAAACTCTTAACCGAGCTTTTCCGTAAATATCTCAACATATGCACATAATTTTTTTGAGAAGGAAATAATAACATGAAATTTCTAGGTATTACAGAAATCCATCGTCACTTGGTCCCATTTCCATTCTGAGATGAAAATTTTCTGCAATTCTCCCCCTGGATGTTGATGTTCAGCCTTACAAATGAGGCAACATCATTCTTTATTTTGGGCCACCAAAAACTTTCCTTCAAGTCTTTGTACATCTTTGTGACTCCAGGATGAATGGAATACAGAGTCTCATGAGCTTCTTTTATGATCTGCTCCTTCAACTCGTCCTCATTAGGAATGCATAGTCTATTTTTCCGATGGAGTATGCCCTCATCAGATATGTTGAAGTCCGACTCCTTTCCTTCTAAGACTTCATTTCTTGTCCTAAGTAGCGAGGCATCTCCTTCTTGACGCTCCTTCATGCCATCGAGAATGGTAGGTTGGAAGGTTAGGGCAGCTAAACCTCCGGTAATAAGTTCGATTCCAGCTTCCACTAGCTCCTGTTAGAGAGGCTCGATCAATGACTGAATTGACATCGATGAGAAGGACAACTTCCGACTAAGGGCATTGGCTACTTTGTTTGCCTTCCCAAGATGGTAATGGATGTCTATGTCATAATCTTTTACTAGTTCGAGCCATTTTCTTTGTCTCATGTTGAGCTCTTTCTGTGTGAAGATATGCTTCAAACTCTGATGATCCGTGTCAACTTCACACCTAGTGCCATAAAGATAGTGTCTCCAGATTTTGAGCGCAAATACTACTGCCGCAAGTTCCAAATCATGCATCGGATAGTTCTTCTCATGATTCTTAAGCTGTTGTGAAGCATAAGCGATTACTTTTCCCCTCTGCATGAGTATAGCTCCCAATCCTATCTTGGAAGCATCGCTATATATCACGAAATTCCCTTCCTCTACAACTGGTATTGTAAGGATTGGAGCACTAGTCAGCTTACTTTTTAGCTCTTGGAAGTGTTCTTCACACTTTGCAGTCCATTCGTACTTCTTTCTTTTTCGTGTAAGTACAGTGAGTGGCACTGCGATCTTAGCAAATCCTTCAACGAAACGTTAGTAGTAGCCTGCTAAACCAAGGAAACTACATACTTCGGTGACACTTTTCAGAGCTGGCCATTTACTTACTACTTTAATCTTAGCCGGATCTACAGATATGCCTTCCTTAGAGACCACATGTCCTAAGAAATGAACCTTCTCCAACCAAAATTCACACTTTGTGAATTTAGCGTAAAGCTGGTTTTGCTTTAGAATCCGTAGAGCAATCCTTAGGTGCTCCTCCTTTGATCTTGAATAAATTAAGATATCATCTTTAAAGACAATAACGAACTTGTCCAAGTAATCCTTGAACACTCGATTCATCAGGTTCATAAAGGTAGCTAAAGCATTTGTCCATATTGCATATGAAAGGCTATCTTAGGAATATCTCCTTCCCTAATTCGGAGCTGATGATATCCTGATCGCAGGTCAATTTTTGAAAAAATCGAAGCTCCTTTCAATTGATCGAACAAATCGTTGATCCTTGCTAAGGGATACTTATTTTTGATGGTAATCTTATTCAGTTCCTGATAGTCAATGCACATCCTAAAAATGCCATCCTTCTTTTTTACAATCAAAACTGGGGCTCCCCATGGTGAGTAGCTCTGACGGATGAATCCTCGATCCAGGAGCTCATGCAACTGAATTTGCAGTTCATTAAGTTCGGCGGGGGCCATCCTATAAGGTGCCTTGGATACTGGTGCCGTTCTAGGAAGCAATTCAATCTCAAAAGAGATCTCTCATTCCATGGTAATCCTAGCAAATTTTCAGGAAAAACTTCCATAAAATCTTTGACTATTGGTACTTCTTCCGGCCTACTCTTGGTTTCTTGCATCTTATCCACCAAGTTAGCCAGAAATCCAATACATCCTTTTGCCAACAACTTTCTTGCCTTTAGCACAAAATGAACATTTTCGACTGTTTTGAAGTCGATCCTCTAAAAATGAACTCCTCGCCTCTAATTGGTTTGAACGTGACAACACGACGTTGACAGTCTACAACTGTGTTGTATTTCCCCAAGAAATCCATACCCAAAATGACATCGTAGTCATATAGGTCAATGATAATCAAATTGATGTACATTTCCCTGCCACATATAATTATTGGAACGTGACCTATCCAATAATCAGACAACAAAATTTCCTTGGAGGATAATGCAGTTCTAAATGTTCTTATGATCCTATCGCTTCCTTTACCTAGTTTCTTAGCAAACTTAAGTGATGTGAATAAATGCGTAGCTCCAAAATCAATTAACACGTAGGCATCTTATTGGGCAAAAGGAAGCTGACCTGTCACCCCCATGGATGGTCCAGCTTGAACATCTTCCTCAGTGTAGGCATAAATGCGTCCTTGGGGTTCTGGAGCTTTAAGTCTGCCTTGAGAGATTACAAGTCCTACGAGCTTCATCTGTGTTGCGTGAAGTTGATATCCCTGACTTCTCTGATGGTTCTATGGATTCTGAAAATTAGCAGTGCAGTTCTTAGCATAGTGGCCTTCCTTGTCACACAAATAGCAGCAATTGGTTCCAGCACGGCAATCTCCCGGGTGCTTCCTCCCACATTTCTGATAAGTGGGATAACTATTGTTATCAGAAGTATTCTTCTTTTGGGGAGAATTCTGTTGATTTCCCCATCCTCTTGAATCTCCTGGGTGCTTATTGTTGCTTATTTATCTGCTAGGGAGTTTGCCCTGGTCTTGCCTGATTTTGCTTAGCTTGGGCCTTCTCTTCTTTCTTGTCCTTAAAGAACTTAGCCCGTTGTTCTCTGTGTTGTCCTACCCAATACTCAGCTCGAATTGCCCGACTAACACATTCAGCAACGGGGATTGGTGGATAGGGGCCACTGCTAATCACTATTGCCAAATCCAAGTGGAACATCCTCATCATCCTTCTTACTTTGTCCCTCTCGGAACTAATAAGGTGATGACAGAGACGTGCTAGCTGTTCAAACTTTTTGACAACTTCAGCTACAGACAGATTACCCTGGCGAAAATTATTGAACTCATCTTGTTGAGCTTCCATAACTTCTGTGTTGAAGTATATCTCTTTAAATTCATCAACAAAGTCTTCCCAAGTCATTTGACTAACATCTCGCCGAATCTAGACTGTTTCTACCAGAGACGAGCATCTTTCCTTACCATAAATGATGCACAGAGCACTTTCTCTTAATCATTGAGCCTGAGGAAGTTCAGGATAACCTGGAGGTTGATTAGCCAATTGTCAGCCTCAATCAGGTTTGTTGACCCTTCAAATTCTGGTGCTTTCATGCACCGAAATTTGTCATATAATTATTCCGGAGTTCGAACCAGGGGTGCTGGTGGAACAGCTAAAGGCGCAACAGGCACTTCAGGGGCTATAGGGTTTTTTGGAATTACCGGGTCAGCATCAGGAATTTCCGATGCAGCAGGCTGATTCACAGGTGTTTGTGGTACCTCGACATCAGGAGGTCCCTGATTCTGCTGAGCTAATTGAGCTCTAAGACCACCTATCTCTTGTTGTTGGATTAACATCATTTGTCTCAGTTTTTTCATTTGGGCTGCAAGATCAACGTCTTGGGCTTGTGCCATTCTATATCTTGGTGGCATGGTTCTATACAGAAAACTATGAAATAAGTTTCTTGTTTTAATAATTTAATGAAATCATGTCTCTTATATAGAACCATAATCTTAATTCCATATTATAGTATAACATGGAACATATCTGAATCCATCATAACCTTGTTCATATCTCCTTCATAACATGAGTACATAATCATAACATTTAGGAAGGTATAAAACTTTCCCAACATGTTCGCATGTTACCTAATTACCACCACCAAGCTAAGGCACGGCCCAACGTCATCCATGTATCCAACATTATTCTCATGTGGGCACGAGTTCCACAAACATGACACGTAACTTCCATAATGTTGATCCAATTCCTTAGTGCGAAAAGTTCCCTGCTATCACCATACTAGAGTGGAGTAGTCCCTTACAACACCAGGGGTATCATTTTCCAGTGTGACCATTGATGAGATATGCTCACTATGTACGCAAGATCTTAACTAATTCTAGTTATAAGAAAAATAACTTAACTTACTTGGGCCGTTGCGGAAACGATGTGAAGCAAGATGAAGTAAGCTGGCAGGATACCGCTCTGATATCAACTTTTGTAACGCCCCGACCTACGTAGGGCTGTTACCATACATACTTAAACTTTATCTTGGTTTTAATAACTTAAACTTACTTGAAAATTTGAGAATAATTTTTTTTTCTTTAAAACTTATATAAATAGATTAGCTCATATAGTAAACTTGTCGTGAATACATACTGAAATAAAAAGGCATACATACTTCTTACAATTCACTCAAGTCTTCAAACCCCATATATACTGTATAACACAATTTATTTTAATATATATATATTTCTGGTTCAAAAGAGCTTGTAGAAAAACTTGTGTAGTAGTATCCCACACTGCCCTTCACTTGTTACATCGTCCACATGGCCCACCAATTAAGTTGCAGGCTTTTTACCTACAGTATAAAATATACTGATGAGCTAACGTTCAGCAAGTACAAACTTAATCTCACAAAAACATATCAAGCATCATGTAAGTTGTGCATGAACCATTTATGATCAATTATGAATCTCTTATGCTTCATTATGAACTTGTTATGAACTTATTATCTTACTTAACATGTGGACCCCTTGTGTACATACCATGTGTGCGTAATCCACAGAAAGTTAGGGTTTGCAAGGTCCTTAACAATTCTGGGAGTCATGAAAGCCTTCACGATTTGGCGGAAGGTCTTAGTAACTTGAAATGTATAATCCTCCATAATCTGGTAGGAGGTTGGTACGACACCTTACTTGTCTTAGTTTAGTCTTAGTCTTATTACTTTTTCAAGACTAAGATTCTTTACTTGTAATCTTATTAGTCATGATGCATATGATGCATAGATATAGTATGACATAAAGATCACTAACATAGAATGACTTGTGGCATTATCTTAAAACATGGCATACATATAAACATGGCATCATCATAAAACATGGCATGAACGTAAACATGACATCATCATAAAACATGGCACGAACTTAAACATGGCATGAACATAAAGATGGCATCATCATGTAAACATGGCATGAACGTAAACATGGCATCATTAAGTCATACTTGAAAATAGTTTACTATTTTTCATACTGTAGGTTAGGTTTGTACTTACCAGGTATATTATGTCCTAGGTTTTGTTACTCCAAATCAGGTCGCAACAACATGTTACTTCCTGCTATTAAAAGGACATAGGGTAAGGATCTTATAAATCATAGTCATAAAATGTTGGTAAGTTAACCAACATCCATGAGTAACCTTAGTTATATGTCCCTCATAAATACCTACGATAACTTACTTGGTTACTAAATGTAACCCTAGGGTTTATGGTCTATCATGCTTAAAAAATATATCGTTAGGTTACTTAGAGTAATCTTGGGTACTAAGCCCAATCATACTTGAATAGTATTAGGTTACTATTCATAACTTCGGGTCTAAGCCTGATTACTTTCAATCCATATCTCATTAGGTTACTATAGGTAACCTTGGGCTTTAGGCCCAACCCAGTAACTTGGGCATCCTACCCAGTTACCGTTGGTTATTATACTATTACCAAGTTAAGATAGCCTTTTGGGCTATCTACTTATTTCTTCTTTATACTTGAAAAGTCCTAGTTTTCATTGTCCATTTATTTTTCTTATAAAAATCCTTGTATGATTTTCCAATCTTTTGCCAAAACTGTAATTCTTTGAGTAGGGATAATGAAAACTATCAAGTGTTGGAAACTGCCTTTGAAACAGTCTCATGCTACCAATTATCAGTGTATGTGTAGGAATTTCCTTTTCCTACACTTCTTTTGAAAATCCTGTGCAGGAATTTCCTGTTTCTTGCACAGTTTTTGGAATCCAATTTTATTTAAAAATATGTGTTGAATCTAAAAAAGTTTTCTCCATGAAAGTTTTAGACCTTGAAAAACCCTACAACTTTTGTGTTTTTCTCAAAACCTAGTTCGGCTTCTAACCTACTCATTTTCCTTGTTGAACCTGTCTGGCCGTGCATGAAGTCTGGGCATGACCGAGTTCGAATTTTTGTAAAAACAAAGGCCATTGGAGCCTTATTTTTGAAAACTGTTCATGTAGCCTCCTAGTAATTTCCATTTCCTACAACTTTCATGTTTTAATATTCTCCAAATTCGGCCTCTAAGGGCCTCAAAACTGCCTTTCCAGTAGACTGTCTAGTTTTATCCGAAACTGGCAGTTTTACCTTAATTCCGTTTTTACGTAAATCCTATGCGCACACTATCTCAAATGGTCGCAACCATGAGCCTATGACAAATATGCAGCGCTTTCTAACGTAAACTTTCATCGACATACATCCATGCATACACATGCAACACTTGTGGTGTTCTTGCACCAAGCTAGGGTTTAGAATTTGGTTTGCATATCCCATACATCATTCATCAACATACATAACCTACAATTTCTTAGGCATATGGGGACATACAACTAACATCATAAAAACATACATGTAAACCCTAGGATCATGCAACCATATCATCAAAATCATGCGTAACAACATAAATCAAAACTACCTACTTCCTATTCAAGCACAAACCTACAATCTAAGCTAGTGCATAAGAAAATAAATTGAGCTTATTCTCTTACAATCCAAGATTGAAAATACACATAAATTGTAATACCCCACTTATGTAGGGCTGTTACCTTACTTACTGTACCTTACTCATTCATGAAAAAGTACAAATATATATATATATATACATAGGTACGTACTTAATTAAGAAATGTGGTTCGAACCTTTATAACATATTACATAACTCTTACTAAGTATTATACACTATAATAAGCTTTCAAAACGCATGGCGGTGTCCCTCCCAAAATTTCACAGTCCGCAGCGCCACCAACCATAGTCATGTATCACACATTACTGATAGACTGCTTACCTACAGCATAAACGTAAGTAATGAGCTTTCGCTCAGCAAGTACAACTTATTATCCGCAAAACCATTTTGACAAAGATATGCATGATCCATTTATGCTTTCTTATCATATTCTTTATGTTTCCTTATGTTAGCATCTTTTTGGGCCCCTTACATAACATGAGTGTACGTACCGTGGCGCGCAGCCATGGAGTGGTTGGGGCGGCCAGTCTAATCCAACTCAAACCATAGACCAAACCCGACCTAGAGCAGGTCGGTATGACACAAGGCAAGTTGCTTGCCATTATCTTTAAAAACTTGTTCTTGTTTTGAAACATATTTGAAAAAACCATTTCATCCTTGGAAAATCATTCCATACCTGAAAACAGTTTCTTAATTGAAACTTGATCTTATTCTTACCATGTAACTTATCATTAGTTAGCATGCTTCATGATGCCATAATAATATAACATAAATCATATGCATCACATACATGCGTGCATGAGCTTTAAAAAACATGCAAAGCAATAAAACAATTTGCCTATGCTGTAGGCGGAGTTGTACTTACAGGTTAGACTACGTCCTGTGTTTGTTGCTTCAACTGGTTTGCAACAACAGGTTACCTTCTTATTTTCAAAAGAATGTAAGATAAGAATCATCCTATCTTACCATAAGTCATCACATTAAATGTTGGTATCCCAACCAACACCCATGAGTATCCTTAGTTATATGTTCCCTTATAATACCTTAGGATAACTTGTTTGGTTACTTAAAGTAATCTTGGGTACTAAGCCCAATCGTACTTGAATAGCGTTAGGTTACTATTCATAACTTTGGGCCTAAGCGCGATTACTTTTAATCCGTATCCCATTAGGTTACTATAGGTAACCCTAGGGTAAGGCTTGAATGATATCTTATTGGGTTACTAGGGCCCAATTAGTTTTAAGGTATCATCCTATTAGGTTACTATTGGTAACCTTAGGTGTGAGGCCCTGTAATAACCAAAATTTCTACGGACTCATAATTTCCTTGTATATAAAGAAATTTAAGTCCATGCTATGTGTTTATGTAATGTTTCATGAAAGTTATAAATATCAATGTGAAATTCATAATTTTATCATAAAATGTTTGAGTTCTCATTTAATTAGCTATGAGACTCAATAAGTAAGTTGCTTAGTCAAGCATGTGACCTTTTGAAAAAAAAGGAAAGAAAAACTCTATGATTTTTTGTTGGTCAAAGTTTGACTAGAAAAGTCAAAGGTTGACCAGAAAGGTCAAAGGTATGACGGTACTGTCATATGATAAGCAGTATGAAAAATATACTGCGAAAAACCGTCATTACAGACAAGATAGTAAGAATAAGATTTAAAACCACCATAGAAAAATCAAGCACACCAAGTAGGATATTAATGGCAAAAAGGCTTCAAGAAATAAGAAAAATTTTTATACAGTCCAACTATACACAGATAAATTTTGGACTGCAGTACAGTGTAAAAATATTGTTATTAGTTGATAGCAGTATTGGAAATATCTGTGTTAGCATGAAAGTGGATTGCATATTAAGAGAAAAGCCAAACAAGGCCTTAGGGAGATGATCTCATCTCACCATGAATTATGACATCATTTCTTGATTTAAAGAAAATTGGAAAGAATTCTTGGGTGATTCTAGGGCATTGTGGCTGGCCACCTAAGGGGATTTTTGTGCAAAATATTGCTTCTTCAAGGACTTATGGGCAATTTTGAAAAGTTTCAAGTCACCTATAAATAGGTGGAGGGGGGTGGACCATTTGGTTCATAAATTTGCGAAACCTAACTAAACTATGTCCAAACTTTCTTCACCTTTTCCCTCTCAAAAACCGAACTCAAGAAGAAAGAAAGAAGAGAGAAAAAAAATAAAAACCCAAAGGAAAAAGCCTTTAAGGGTGATCGGATTTTTAGTTAGAACCACAAGCAAAGGTTGGAAAAATTTTGGTACCCATTTAGGCTAGGAGGCTGGTTGTGGGGAAGGAAAAAAAAGAAGAAAAAGTGAAGGAGGATAAGTCCAAGGTGACCGGATTTTGGTGAGAAACAAGTTGGAGTGGCCGAAAATTTTGGAATCCCATTGGTAGGGGGAGGCCGGATGTGAAGGAGACCAATGGGGAGGAGAAAGTTTGGATCAAATCCTGACCAAATTCTTGTGTTGAATCAAGGTAAATCTCCCTTGGCCCTAAGCTTTTTAAATTGAGCTTCAATTTGGAAATTTAAGTGTATTTCAAGTTAGTTTGTAAGAGCTTAAGCTCAATTTGATTTATTGCCCTAGATTAGATTTTAGGTTTTGTGCTTGATTAGGTTTATGGGTGGTTTTGATTTATGAGCTTTGCATAGTTATGTGCTTATGCTTGCATGATTATTAGGGTTTACATGCTTGATGTTTGATAAGGTTGTATGTCCCCAAATATGTTTAAGTATGATGTAGAATGTTGTGATACCTAAGATTTTTATGTCTCTATTTCCTCCTTAGAAGGAGTTGAATGTATGCCAAGAAGGCATTTATGAAAAAGTTCGATTTAGAACTTTATTATGCGTGATGGGTCCGTATAGCTTTACAGGACTCAAAAATGAATGTTTTAGACTTGAAATTGGCCTTTTCGGATGGAAAGGGACGATTTTTGCATCACTTTAGAAAAGTCAAAGTGTTGACCAAGAAAGTCAAAGTTTGACCCAAAATGGTCAAATGTGCAGCAGTATAAATTTTTAGGATCTGCAGTATGAGAAAAATACTGTAGAAGCTCAGTTTTAGATAGAATAGCATAATTAAGAGCTAAAACCACCATAGAAAAATCAAGCACGTAAAAATAGGGCACTAAGCAAAAGGATTTCAGAAAAGAAGAAAAATATTTTTTCAGTCCAAATTTTCACAGATAAAAAGTTGGACTGCAGTATAAAAATCCATACTGTATATTAGTAGTCACAGTATGGAAATTTAAGTATGTTCAGTATAAAAATAAGTTATTTTCACAAAAATAGTCAAAAAGGGCTTTTTAATTATGACATCATCGTTTTTGATTTATGACATCATAAATTTTTTGTGATCCAAGCAAGATAAGACAAGTGTCTTATTCTAGAAAATTCTTGCTTGTTCACCAAGAAAAGAATTTCGGCCACACAGGGGCATTTTTGTAAAGATTTTAAGTTTTGGGGTAAAAGTGTAATTTTTAAAAAATTGGTGATGTAAGCATGTGATGTCACTTGGGTGATGTCACTATGATGAGTCACCATAGCCTTGCTCCCCAAGTTTAGTAGCCGGCCACCTCACATTCTAAAAGTGCAAAATTTCAAAAGTTTTGGGGTCAAAATGAGAGAAATTTTGTGTCCCACTTTGCCTATAAATAGGGCTGCCTTCCACCCCATTTAAATCAGGAAAAGCAGCCTTATTATGCCCAAAATTCTTCAGCCAAAACCGAGTGAGAGAGAGGCAAGAAATCAGAAAAATTTTCTTGAACCAACTTGTGTGTGTTGTTCGGTTTGTGTGAGGAAACAAGAGGGAAGAAAAAAAAATCCTGCAGCCATTTTTTTTGGGCTATAGCCGTGGTTAAGAAGCAGGGAAAGAGAGGAAAAAAGTTCAAAAATTTGAAGGAAAACTCTAGGGTAGAGTCGGGTTTCAACCGAGCAAGTTTGGGTGAAGCCAAGCCTTGGATGAGAGAATTTTGAGGTCCAAAAAGTTGAATTTTGGTGCCATTTTGAGTGAGCTAGAACCGGTTCTAGGAGCTAGAACCAAGGGGTGGATTTTGGGTCCAAAACCGTGAGCCAACCCTACCCTTTTCAAGAGGTAATTTTCAAAACCTAATCCTAGTTTCATTTAAACTTTTTAAAGTAAAGTTTAAATGTATTTTGAGCTATGGTTTGTAAGAGCATAAACTCATTTATTTTTGTGTCCATTAGTTAAAGTTTTGTGCTTGATTTGCTAGCTTAAGGGGTGGTTGGTTTAAATTATGCATTTATGCTTTATGCCTATGTTTGATTGACCATAGGTTGCATGTTAGAAGCATGAATGAAGTTATATGTCCCCAAGTATGTTAGTAAGAGCTAGAATGCATGCTAGGGTGCTAGTTTGATTGATATGGTATGTTATGGCTTGAACGGTTGTGTATGCTAGAAGATAGAACCATGCAGCCATGGTTTGTGCAACCGGATTAGTAGGGCTGCATGGGTACGTTGGGAAGGCATGTTAGAACATGCGGGACGTTTGAAACATCGTATGATTTGTCATTAAGCTCCCGATGTGATCGGTCGAGTTAGAAACCACGAATTAGGACGTTAACCGGTTTAATTAGCTAAGGTTGCCAGTTCGGGTTCCACACTGGCCAGCCGCAGGAAAGAGGTAATTGTAGGTCGTTAGAGGCCGAATGAGCAAAAACCTAAAACACGAAAGTTGTAGAACAGGGTTTTTCCTAGGGGCCAGCGTAGACCGTTTCCCAAAATGAGGTTCCAAAGGCCTTTGTTTTTACGAAAAAACCGAGAGTGGTCCAGTCAGACCTAGTTTTCAGGATCAACGAGTTTCAAATTAAAACTGGTATTGATCTAAGCAGAATCAGATTTTTTGTAAAACACGAAAGTTTTAGAACTCTTCGAGAGCTAGAACTTTCATGAAGACAACTTTTTCGGATTCCAAAGGGATTTTTAAATACAACCTAATTTCGGAAAACTGCGCAGGGATCAAGAAATCTTTGCACAGAATTTTCTAGAACCAGTTTAGGAAAAACTGTTTTTGATTTAAAAACATTGTTTTGAACATGGAAACTATTCCAAAAGCAGTTTCCGACCCTCAGATGTTTTATAAAAGCAGTTCTATCTGTCTGGAAGTTTTAGAAAAATTTTAAGAAAGTTGGGCTCTACTGCCTAACTCTTTTAGTGATTTTAAAGAAAGTAAAGTTTTTCAAGTTCAAGGTTTGCAAGTCGGTAGTTACGAAATGTAACCGGGATTTACACCCGAGTTACTAGGCTTAGCCCAAAGCCCAAGCTTGACCCGAAGAGGGTTGACCTTAGTAACCTTAGAGGTTAACGAGAGTTAACCTAGTAGAGATCAAGTTCAGTTATGAGCAGAGAGTTAGTAGAAAAGGTTATCCAACATAACCTAGTAAGTTACGAGATACGATTACATGGGGTTATCAGATATAACCCAAAGTGATAAGGTTATTCAGTGTAACCTAGTAGGAGATAGTTTATAGTTTAGGGGGACATATAACAAAGCATGTATGAATGTTGGTTGGAGACCAACATATTATGGTCATAGATTAGAGACCTTACTTATATCCTTCGGTTAAGCAGGACGTATCCAGTAGCTAGACGCGGAAGCGGAGCAGCTTAGCATCAGAGATAGAAACAGTAAGTACAACGCCGCCTACAGCATAGGCTAGTAGTTGTATACTTACTTAGAGATGAGTCCAGTGTTCAGTGTTCAGTGCTATGTGCTATATGCTACATGCTATATGCTGTGTTTGATGCCATGTTTAGATAACATGTTTTACAGATGCCATGCAGTATGTAAGTTCAGATTTTATTAGCAAGCATGATTTAAGAATAGGAACATCACGATGCATGTTCACTAAATCTTATAAGAACAAAAAGTCTCAGATAGACTTTAAAGGCAGATCAGTAGGCAGATGGCAAGCAACACTTGCCGGTGTCGTATCCCCCATCACAGGGCGGGTCGGGCTATGGCAAGTGTAAGTCCATGGTTGCGCGCAGGGTACGTTCACCTCAGTAAGGGGCCCATTAGCAGATTAAGTTAGAAAGACAGTAAGTAAGTTAGCAGCAGATAACAGAGCATATGTGACGCCCCCTTACTACGTAGGGCCGTCACTCCTTACCTTACTTAGATTACTTGAAAATTTGGGGATATTTTTTTTTTGAACTTCTTATGTATCTTAAAACTCTTATCTTTTTTTTTTGAACATACATAATAAACATTGCCTTTAGCATCATATCATTACTACTTAAGTAAACGTTACTTAAGGTGTTTGGTTCCAAAATACCGTAAAGCATAATTCGTCTTTACCATACATACTTATATGTACAAAACTTCTTTACTTATCAAAAGATTTGCGGAAAACATGCGTAGTGGTATCCATACCGCCTTCGTCTGCCGTCACACCGCTCCAACAATGCCCACCATTAAGCTGCGGGTTTCTTACCTACAGTATGAAATATAACTGAATGAGCTTTCGCCCAGTAAGCACAAACATATCTCACAAAACATTTAAACATCATGAAGAAAACATACATCATCATATGCATATGCATGAATCAGTTATGTTCCATTTATGCATTTCATTAATTTTCTTATCTTCCTTATGGGCCCCTTAGTGTACGTACCTTTAAATTATAGCGCGCCTCCAGATACAGTTAGATGGGGTTGCAAGCCCCTAACTGTACAAGGGAAACATGAGTGATTACACCCTCTTACATAAGCGCGAGGGTGAATCCATAACTTGTACATAAAAATCCTCCACTTCAAGGAGGTTGGTACGACACTTTACTTGTGACTTCTTACCATGTCATTTATCTTTAGTGAGCATACAATATGATGTCACTACATGATAACATACTTTTCATTTCATTATTAACATGGCATGGCATTCTTTTCATTCATGGCATTTGCAGATATGACATTTTCATAAACATGACATTTTGCAAATATAGCACTATTATGATTATTTACAAAAATAGCACTTTTCATCAACATAGCATTTTACGAAAATAGCACCTTTTATAAATATGGCATTTCGCAAAAATAGCACTTTTCATAAAACATGGCATTTCACAGATATAGCACACGACATATTGTAGCACATTTGAAAACTACATACTTGAACATAATTTACTAGTTTTCATACTGCAGGTGAGGTTTGTACTTACCTCTAGTGCCGTGTTCCTTTAGAATTGCGTCCTTTCGATCGTCGGCAACCGCAATTCACTTTCCTGATATATCCAAAATATAGGATCAGGATCTTTTCGTAAGGTGTTGGTGACCTACCAACACTCATATTTACTTTTGGTTGTATGTCCCCTATTCATAAAATCCATCTAGGCCATTTTTTTTTTATCCCCATTCTTTATTGGACTTGGATAATTCCTTATGAGGTTACATTGGGTAACCTTTTTGGTTAGAGCCTTGTTCTCTTATTGGGCTTTGCTCGTATATCTATGTTATTGGGTTATTTCCTTGAACCCATTAAATCTTAGCCCAATACACTTGTGGGTATCCCTTAGGGTTATGTTGGGTAACCCTTAAGGTTAACCTTAATTAACCTTGGGTCAACCTCTTGTCAACCCTTGGTTATCCTTGGGTATGTAACTCGGATCTAATATCCGGTTACCGTTCGTAATCGGCTTGTTCACCAATTTTACTATAAAATTTCTCTTCCTTATTCTTGGAAAATCTTGTGTAATTTACTTCCCAAAAATCCTTCATTCTTCTTATAAAATTCTAACTCCTTTTAGTTAGAAAATTCATTAGCTTAATTTTATTATTTTCTTTATCTTGCAATTGTTTGGTTGAAACCCTATTTTCTTCTCTTTATGGAAAAGTGTGAATTTCAAACCCGAGCCCTTAAAATCCATGGTTTTCGAAATAATTATTTTGTAAAATCATTTGGGGTCGGAAACCACCTTTGGAACGGTTTCCGATGCTAAAATGACCATTTTGGAACACCTCATTACTTTTCTAGAAAAGATTTTCGTGAGATTCATTTGTTGATTTTCGGACCCTCTGCGCGCCTCTCACAAAACGCGCCCAGTTTAAAAATCGGCTCGGAATCTGAAAAACTTTTCTTCACGAAAGTTGTAGCTAACGAAAAATGCTAGAACTTTCATGTTTTTCACAAAATCTAGTTCGGCCTAGATCAGTACCAGTTTTTATTTGAAAACGGGTTAGTTCTGGAAAACTGTGTGGAGGACGTCCCAGGGTTCAGCCACGGGTTTCGAGCAAAACGAAGGCCTTTGGAGCCTTATTTCGAGATTCTGTCCACGTTGTCCTCTAGGAAAAGTTGTTCCGAACAACTTTCGTGTTTTGAGTTTTTCCCCGTTTGGCCTCTAAAGGCCTTATATTTTCGTTTTTCCAAAACTGCTCAGGTTCGAAACCGAACTGGCAGCTTGGTGAGTTACTCCGGTTTACCTCTTAAGCTAGCATACAATAAGTGGGTTGTTTTGGCAGATTTTTGGCCTAATCTTATGGGACATATAACCTATCTTCTAGCATGAAAAATCCATCATTTTCATGCACAAATTTTTAAAGCAACAAGCATAGAAAGATTAGCCAACCAACCCTAACCTATCAAGCACATACACACCATAAATAGGGCTGAAAATTAAATGGACTTATGTCCTTACAAATCTCTTGAACCAACCTTAAAAACACTTAAATAAAGCTTAGATCCAAGGGGTTTTAGAGATTTACCTCAACCCAAGTTAGGGTTTTCAAAATCCCAAAGATTTTCTTCCTTCCTTGGCTTGCTCCTAACCCACGGTTTTCTTCATGAAAATGCATCCAAAAATTTTTGTTGTTAGCTCTTCTTGCTTGCAACTAAAACCGAAATCCATATGATGAAAAACCAAGTTTTTCTTACCTTTTTCTTCTCTTGCTTGGTTCGGCTATCCTTGGAGAACTCACAAGAAAATTTTTCCAATCTCTCTCTCTCTTTCTCTCAAAGCCGTGCACCCTTGGAATGGGAGTTCAAAACTTTTGAATCTCTCTTTCTCTCTTCCTCCTCTTGCTGCCGAACATGAACAAGGGAGAATGAGAGGTTTTGGCTCTCTTTTTCTTACAAAAAGCACAAAGGATGGAAGGGTTTCCTTTGATTGATTGGAGTAGTTGGTTGCTTGCCTTAACTTAAGGCTTTTGTCAAGTCTTGCTTTCCTTTCCTTGCAGCCGAATCCAAGAGGATTAAGGGGGGTTGCTTGCTGCTGAAATTGAAGGATGGGAGGGGAGACATGGCAGCCGGATTTGTGGAGAAAAAAAGGGGAGTAGGTTAGTTTATTTTAATGGCTTGTTGACCAACCCTTTTTCCTTTAAAAAAAACTTTTTCCCATGCTCCTTTTTCTTTCCTTGGTGCAGGCGAAACTCATGAGGAGAGGGGGAAAGGTGCAGCCGGCTGTTTGTGGGGGATTGGACAAGGGATTTAGTCCATTTTTTTAGACAAAAAGTGACTAGAGATGGGGGACCTTTGATGGACAAAAGTTGGTGCACTTTTCCTTGATTTATGGCTTTGTCTCTCACTTTGCTTGTCCTTTTGGATTTTCTTTTTCTTTCTTTCTTTCTTCTTTGTGTGGCAGCCGAATATGATGGGGGGAAAAGGACAAGCTCACTTATTTACTCTTTGATGAGTGGAGGATGATATCATGGGCATGGGCTCTTGTTTGGCCATTTCGGTCTTGCACAGCTCTTTTTGCGCTCTACAGTTATTTCCAACACTGTGATGAGCATTTTTATTTTGTAATTTGATCCAAAAATTATTCCATTAAATTTTTGGACCAATAATCTCTTTCTCCAATTTTTCGGAGACCTTTTTGCCCTTAATTCTTTTTCGGTGTGCTTGATCTTTCTAGGGTGGATTTACGGCTTATAAAACTCCATTTTCGGAGATTCTTTTCATGTTTCTTCATCATACTTGTAAAGTCGGCGTTGTGACCCGTCCCGGTCAAACTTTGACTTTTTGGTCAACCCTTTGACTTTTGGTCAAATATTTGACTTTTGTCAAATTTCATCCTTTTTCATTCCTTTTTCCTTTAAAAACTTCATTCTTGGCTCGTAAAACCTTAATTGAGTCCCAAAATCATTAAATGAGAACTCGAACATCGTTTAGATAAAATTATGAATTTCTCATTATGATTCATAATTTTTCATTTAACACATCATAATTACATGAATTAGACTCTAATTCCTTATGAACAAGGAGATTACAAGTCTACAAAATTTCGGGTCTTACAGCATAACGTGAACATAACCGGTTCATGCATATGTTTATCAGTTTATGTTCAGTGCAGTAGTTACCAGTATATGTTCTATGCAGTGTTGACATGTTGTGATGTTAGTAGTTTATATGTTGCGGTATAGGAGTTGTACTTGCTGAGCGAAAGCTCATTGTTTTAAGTTTATGCTGTAGGTAAGTCACATTTCAGCAATCTTTGATACAAGATGGAGGAGCGTGGTCGGGCAATGTGAAATCGTGGAGAATGGAAGTCGCTACGCGCTTAAATTCTTCAGACACGTTATTTGAGAAATGTATTTTCAGAGCAGTTACGTGCTAATCAGCATGGTATAAAAAAAAAATTCCGCTGTGTTTTCGAATACTAAGTAAGTATTATTTTCAATAGTCAGCAGTAGTAGTAAGTAGTTAGTAGCAAACAGTAGAGTAGCGCACCGGCGCCAGGTCGGGGCGTTACAAATGTGCATGTTAGGTTGCTAGAGATGTATGGAATGATTTGTGTAACCTAGAACTCATGCAAACTTTAGTTGGTACAAAATCAATAATGGTTTGCATGGGTATGATTGATGATGTGTTTAATGAAATTTTACGTTCGAAAAGTGCTGCATGTCTGATTATTAGGCTCCCACGTGACTGGTTGAGTTAGATTGCGCAATTAGGACGTAAAACCAACTTAAGCAAGAAAACTGTCTGGAAAGCCGGTTTTGAGGCCCTTCGAAGCTGAATTTGGGAAAACTTAAAACATGAAAGTTGTAGAGAAGGGTCTTTCCTAGGAAGAAGCACGGACCGTTTTCCAAAATAAGACTCCAACGCCTCGGTTTTTACAAAAATCCGAGCCTGACCGTGCCCAGACTTCATGCATGGCCAGACAGGTTCAACAGGGGATTTGAGTAGGATAGAGTCCAAATTGGGTCTTAAGTTAAACATGAAATTTGTAGGGATTTTCGAGATTGAAAATTTTCGTGAAGAAAACTTTTTCAGATTCGACCCAGATTTTTAAATAAAAATTGGATTCCAAAAACTGTGCAAGAAACAGGAAATTCATGCATAGGATTTTCTAAAACAGTGCAGGAAAAGGACATTCCTGCACATACACTGATAATTGGTAGTGCGAAACTCTTCCAAAGGCAGTTTCCAATACTTAGCAATTTTCACAAATTCTACTCAAAGAATTATAATTTTTGGATAAGTTAAACAAGGATTTTTGTATATGAAATGGACAAGGAAGACTAAGTTTTTCCAAAGCAAAGAAAAATAAGTTCATGGACCACAAGTTGTCTTAAAAATTGATAACAAGATGATGATCGACGGTAACTGGGTAGGATACCGGAGTTACTGGATTGGGTCTAGAACCCAAGGTTACCTATAGTAACCCGATAGGATATGACTTAGGAGATTGGGCCTTAATAACCCAAAAAGATTAACCTAAGTTTGACTTAGGCTCACACCAAAGGTTACCCAATGTAACCTAACAAGATACTGAGTACGTCAGTTGGGCCTAAAACCCTAGGGTTACATTTAGTAACCAAGTGAGTTGTCATAGACATGTATGGGGAACATATAACTAAGATTTTTCAAGGATGTTGGTTAGGTTACCAACATTTTATGATTATGATATATAAGATCCTTATCATATGTTCTTTTAAATAGCAGGAAGTATCCTGCTGTTGCGACCTGATTTGGAGCAACGAAACCTAAGACATAGCATATCAGGTAAGTACAAATCTCACCTAAAGTATGGAAAATAGTAAACTATTTTCAAGAATATGACATGTTATGTCAATTCATGTTATGCCATGTTATGCCATGCTATGTTATGTTATGCCATATTAAGCCATGTTAAGTTATGTTAAGTAATGTTAAGCCATGATATGTCAAGTTATGCCATAATTTATGGTTATGCCATGTTGTAAGAAATATACATGCCATAAGTTATTTTATATTCTTTTTTAAGTCATGCCATGTGTATGTAGTACATGCATCATGACTAATGAGATCACATGCAAAGAATCTTAGTCTTGGTAAAGTATCAATACTAAGACTAAACTAAAATAAGTAAAGTGTCGTACCAACCTCCCACCAGATCGTGGAGGATTACAAGTTTCAAGTTACCAAGACCTTCCACCAGATCGTGAAGGTATACATGATTTCCAGAATTGTTAAGGGCCTTGCAAACCCTAACTTTCTGAGGATTGCGTGCTTTTGGTACGTACACAAGGGGTCCACATGTTAAAGCAAGATAATAAGTTCAAGTCAATAATTGATAATAAAAAATTCATAAATAAACATAATTGGTTCATGCATAAGTTGCACAATATTGTTACGTTTTGTGAGATTATGTTTGTACTTGCTGGGCGAAAGCTCATCAGTATATTTCATACTGTAGGTAAAAAGCCTGCAGCTTAATGGGTGGGCCATGTGGATGATGCGGTGAGTGAATGGCGGTGTGGGATACCACTACGCAAGTTTTCCGCAAGCTCTTTTGAGTTGATATGTTTATATATATATACCTCAAAAATAAATTATGTTATACAGTATGTATGGAGTTAAAGATTTGAATATGTCTTTTCATTTCAGTATGTATGCATGGCAACTTACTATGTGAGCTAATCTATTTATATATGTTAAAAAAAAAATTTTATTCTCGAATTTCCAAGTAAGTTTAAGTTATTAAAACCGAAAAGTAGTTTGGTATCAGAGCGGTATCCTGCCAGCCTACTTCACATTGCTTTACATCGTTTCCGCAACGGCGCAAGTAAGTTAAGTTATTTTTTTATTAGAATTTGTTAAGATTTTACGTGCGTAGTAAGCATCTCTCATCAATGGTCACGCTAGAAAATGATACTCCTGGTGTTTTAAGGGACTATTCCACCCTGGTACGGTGATAGCTGGGAATTTCTCACATTAAGAAATTGAATCAACATTATGGAAGTTATATGTTGTATTTGTGGAACTCTTGCCCACATAAGAATAATGTTGGATACAGGGATGACGTTGAGCAGTGCCTTAGCTTGGTTGTGGCAAATAGGTGATGTACGAACGTGATGGGAAAGTTTTATACCTTCCTAAATGTTATGATTATGTACTCATGTTATGAAGCAGATATGAACAAGGTTATGATGGATTCATATATGTTCCATGTTATACTGTAATATGGAATTAAGATTATGGTTCTGTATAAGAGACATGATTTCATTAATTTATTAAAACAAGAAGCTTATTTCATTATTTTCTATATAGAACCATGCCACCAAAACGTAGAATGGCACAAACCCAAAATGTTGATCTTGTGGGCCAAATGAATGAACTAAGACAAATGATGTTAGTCCAACAACAAGAGATAGGTGGGCTTAGAGCTCAATTGGCTCAGCAGAATCAGGGACTTCCTGATGCCAGGGTACCACCAGCACCTGTGAATCAGCATGTTGCACCGGAAATTCCTGATGCTGACCCGGTAATTCTAGAAAACCCTATAGCCCCTGAAGTACCTATTGCGCCTGTAGCTGTTCCACCAGCACCTCTGGTTCGAACTCCGGAAGAATTATATGACAAATTTCGGCGCATGAAGGCACCGGAATTTGAAGGATCAACAAACCCGATTGAGGCCGACAATTGGTTGATCGACCTCCAGGTTATCCTGAACTTCCTCAGACTCAATGATCAAGAGAAAGTCCTCTGTGCATCCTTTATGCTAAGGAAAGATGCTCGCTTCTAGTGGGAAACAGTCTAGATCCAGTGAGATGTTACCAAAATGACTTGGGAGGACTTTGTTGATGAATTTAAGGAGAAATACTTCAACACAGAGGTTATGGAAGCTCAACAAGATAAGTTCAATAATTTTCGTCTGGGAAATTTGTCTGTAGCTGAAGCTGTTAAAAAGTTTGAACAGCTAGCACGTCTCTGTCCTCACCTTATCAGTTCCGAGAGGGACAAAGTAAGAAGGATGATGAGGATGTTCCGCTCGGATTTGGCTGTAGTGATTAGCAGTGGCCCCTACCCACCAATCACCGTTGCTAAATGTGTCAGTCGGGCAATTCGAGCTGAGTATTGGGTAGGACAAAACAGAGCACAACGGGCTAAGTTCTTTAATGATAAAAATGAAGAAAAGGCCCAAGCTAAGCAGAACCAGGCAAGACCAAGCCAAACTCCTCAGCAGAAAGGTCAAGGAGGATCTATTGGTCAACATAGCAACAACAAACAGTATGGCAATAATCAACAAAAAAGGAAATGGAATGTAGGAGGACAAGGGAATCAACAGAATTTTCCCCAAAAGAAGAATACTCCTGATAACAACAGTAATCCTACTTGTAAGAAATGTGGGAGGAAGTACCTAGGAGATTGTCGTGCTGGAACCAATCGCTGCTATCTGTGTGGCAAGGAAGGCCACTATGCTAAGAACTGCAATGCTAATTTCTAGAATCCGCAGAACCATCAGAAAGGTCAGGGATATCAGCTTCACGCAGCACAGATGAAGCTCGAAGGACCTGCAATCTCTTAAGGTAGACTTGAAGCTCCAGAACCTTAAGGACGCATTTATGCCTACACTAAGGAAGATGTTCAAGCTGGACCATCCACGGTGGTGACAGGTTAGCTTCCTTTTACCCAACAAGATGCCTACGTGTTAATTGACTCTGGAGCTACGCCATTAAAGACCCATTAGGAGGACATCTAGAGATGATATTTTGTAAGTTAGGTTGAAAATGTGTGTTTGAACTTGAAAATGTTCTGTAATATAGAAAATAGTATAAAAATTTAAAATATATTTGAAAAAAAAATATACAAAATGGATCTTATCTTATTTGTATCGTTTTTACAAGCATTTTGATCTAAAATCGTCTCAGATCGATTTGAAATGAAAAAGTTATGGACTTTAAAAGTTTGAATTTTTTGAAAATGGAAGAGAGAGAAAATTTGATGTAAAGTTGAAATTTTTAGATCCAGATAGTATTTTACCATATAAAATTACTGTACAAACATGTTCTAAATTTATCGCATAATTATAATTTACACTTTACATATATTTAATTTTGATAAGTTGCCACTATAAACTTAAAAATGTATTGTAAAACACTTCCAATTAATCATGACATTGATTGAACTCGGCAGTTGCCACAAACTAAATACATGCATTGGAGAAGATGCATCTACTAGGGGCATTACTATTAGACTTATTTGCTGCAAAGTTTTTATATTGTGTGGAGCTACTTGGTGTTATTGGAGAAGTCTTAACACTATAAAACTCAACACACAACTTCAAAAGTTGGCTTAGACGACCGAGATTAAATGACGATTTATTGAAACCGTCGTGTAAACTAGAGATTACATGACGGTTTACGGAAATTGTGAGATTACACGACGTTTTTTAGAAATCATCATGTAATCTTCTGATTTCATAAGATTACACGACGGTTTTTGGAAACTGTCGTGTAATCTCGAGATTACACAACGGTTTATGGAAACCATCGTGTAATCTTCCGATTTTCATAGGATTAAATGAAAACCGTCGTGTAATCTTGAGATTACATGACGGTTACAACAATTTACGAAAACCGTCGTGTAGTCTTCCGATTTTCATAGAATTATACGATGGTTTTTGGAAATCATCGTGTAATCTCAAGATTACACGACGGTTTTTGGAAACCATCGTGTAATCTTGGATATTACATGATAGTTTTTGAAAACCGTTGTGTAATCTTCTGAAAATCAAAAATCAAAATTTTACTTCATGAAATTTGTGCATAAACCCTTGACAAAATTTCAAATTTTTAGAGTGATTTTTGGAAGATTACACGATGGTTTTTGTTACACGTTGGTTTTCAAAAACCGTCGTGTAATCTTCCGAAAATCAAATTTTAAATTTTTACTTCGTGAAATTCACGCGTAAACCCTTGACAAAATTTCAAATTTTTAGAGTGATTTTCGGAAGATTTTACGATGGTTTCCAAAAACCATCGTGTAATCTCACAACGGTTTTCAGAAACTGTCATGTAATCTTCCGAAAATTACTCTAAAAATTTGAAATTTTGTGCTTTGAAATTCGCGCGTAAACCTTAACTTAATTCCACTTTCCTCATCCTTTATCATCATTTTTATTTTTCTCCTTCTCGATCACTCAAAGATTTGTCCTACCCACCATCTCCTTTGCCCACCCGCCGACAACGCCGTTGCCTTACCCTCTCTCTTATTCTCCGGGTGACACCGCCTGCCCTCCCCTCTTCCTCATTTGACTGTCGCCCGCAAGGCCGCCATCCCCTCCCCTTCATTTTCCTGTGGCCCTCCCCTCTCTCTCTTTTTTATGCTGCTACTGTCGCCACCTTTATTGCCACCTTGTCTTCCCATCAAGGCTGTGAACTATTTTGCATCAAGAAAAGGCAAGGTGACTTCCATATTGCTCAATTTCTTGTTTTCCAACAAAAATACAAACACACAATTCTTTTATAACTTTTTTGGAATGCAATTTGTGTATTTATTGTTGTTCAATTTTTTTTTATTGTTGCTGACGAATCTTTTGTGTAATTTTTTGACATTTTAAGATCTACGAACACACAATATTCTACGCATTTTTTTTTCCGCCCACCACATGTTCGATGAAATGTCAAAATGGAATTTTGTTTGATTTAATCTTAATGGTATGCATCTTAATTATTTTAAATTTTGCAAACTTGCTAGGGCCATAATGGATTGGAAGCTTATAGCAGGAGAAGGGATTAAAAGGAGACGTGACTATAAAACAAAAATCTCGGATCGTTCTTGTCCCCACTAAGAAGGAAGTGTTGAATGTGGTTATTTTGTTATAGGTTTTATGAGGGACATAGTGTTGAATGGAATTGACGTACTTGAAAGAAAAGAATATTATACTTGGGATGATTTGGATTTGATTAGGGGAGAATGGACATAATTTGTAATGCAATTCATTAATTATGATATGTAAATTGGTAATGTAATGGATGCTTTTTTTTTACTTTGATATAATGTGGCTATATTTTATCAATCATATCCTGGGCTGTGTATTGGTAATATACGGGTTAGGCCATCCGTGGGAAATCACCAAAAAATGCCAAATTATTTATTAATTCATGTTGGACTTTACACGATGGTTTCTGTTAAAAATCGTCGTGTAAAGTCCACTTTACACGACGGTAACAAAAACCGTCGTGTAAAGTGGACTTTACATGACAGTAACAAAAACCATCATGTAAAGTTCTTACTTTAGTGAAATTTGCTCCATTTTTTTATCTATTCAATGACGATGTGAACCGTCGTGCAATATTGAGATGCCACAATGGTTTATTAACCGTCATGGTATCTCAAAACATTCTAGGATGATGGATTATACGACAGTTATTACACGACGGTTAATGTAACGACCCGCCTTGCACAGGCCGTTACACTGTCTTACATACTTACTTATATACTTGTTAAAAATACAGCGGAAAATTTTTTTTTTTACACACGAATCAAAACGTGTTACATAGTAAAGGTTTCTTGAAATAAACATATTTACAAAACAAAAGTACTGAAGTTTTCAAAACGCGTAGCAGCATTACTATCCCACGATTTCACAGTTCGCCTCGCCACGCCTCGCCACCTTGCATCATGCATTGCTTGCAGGCTGCTTACGTACAGCATAGACATAAGACAGTGAGCTTTCACTCAGCAAGTACAACTGTCTCGTCCGCGACTTACATATGACCATCGAAAACATTTCCAACTAACATACATAATCAAACATAACCCTTTCATAACAATTTGTAACCTCATACATAACAGCATAATCTAGCAATGCTTATAACATGCATGGTCCAGTTATGCTCGTTTTTACTTTTCTTTACTTATCTTTCTTTTAGGGCCCATACCTTAGTGTTTGTACCCGGCGCGCGACTATGGAGTGGTTGGGGCGACTAGCCCATTCCAACTCAAACCATAGTCCTACCCGACCTCAGACGGGTGGTCCTACACCGGCAAGCTCGCTTGCCTTCTTTCTTTCTTCTCCTTTCTTTAACTCTATCTTGAGTTCATTTATCTTGTAGGAGTTTAGTGAACATGCATCGTGATGTCACAAAATCCTAATTCATTCTAGCATTCACATGATACTTAACATGCTTTCTACTGAACATCAATTAACATAGCATACTAATACACTTAGCATGGAATTTGCATATAACATGGCATACTAGCACATATAACATAGCAACTGGCATATCACATAGCAGCACATAGTATAACATAACATTCACCCTTAGCATACATCTAACTTTACTTGGGTAAGCATCAACTAAAGCCTATACTGTAGGCGGAGTTGTACTTACCTCTTTTGCTGTATTTTCGTGGTCGTTGTCCTAACTTGGAGTACCGCTACAAGCCTTCTCCTGCTTGAGAAAGGACATTAGTGAGATTCTGTCCCTAGTTGTAGAATGTTGGTACCCTAACCAACATACCTACTATAACCTAGTTGTATGTCCCCGTTAGATAACTGACTTGTCCAATTTGGCATTTTACTGCTGGGGATTAATTTGAACTGGATTATCCCCTTGAGAGGTTACGTTGGATAACCTCGTAAACTAGATCTTGGTTTACTACTGGGCTTTCTTCTTAAAACCTTGGGCTTTACTATTCTATCAGTTTATTAGGTCAATGGCCTTGACCCACTTTTCTTAGCCCATTTCAAATTTATGGTAGTTCTTAGGGTTACATTGGATAACCCTTAAGGTTACCCTTACTGATTGTTGGGTCAACCAAAGTTGACAATTGGTTAACTACTGGTCAACCCTTGTCAAAACTGGGCCCTTTGGGCTTAGGCCCGGTAACTTGGGTCCTATTCCCGACTACGGCCCGTAATCGGCTTGATTACCATTTTTATCTTGAAAATCTATCTTCTTATTTCAAACTCAATTTCTTAACTTAATTTTCTATTTCTTTTCTTTTTGCACTTTTACAAAATTTTCCTTAAAAATCCTTAAAACTCTTATAAAATTCCGATCTTTGAAATAATTCTTTGTAAATGTCGTTTAGGGTCGAAAACTGCCTTTGGAACAGTTTTCGCAGTTAAAATAATGGTTTAGAATACTTTATAATTTTTTTGAAAACATTTTGTAAAACTTTGGTGCAGGAATTTTCGGATTCCCTGCGCACCTCTCATAAAATGTTCCCAGTTTAAAAATCCGTCAAGAATCTGAAAAACTTTTCTTCACGAAAGTTGTAGCTCTCGAAAAATTATAAAACTTTTGTGTTTTGTGAAAAATCTAATTCTACCTGTATCGATACCAGTTTTCATTTGAAAACGGCTGATCCTGAAAAATCTGGATGAAAACTGGGTCTGGAATCAGCCACGGGTTTCGCTAAAAACGAAGGCCGTTGGAGCCTTATTTTAATATTCTGTCAGTGATGTCCTCTAGGAAATATTGTTCTGAGAAACTTTCGTGTTTCGAGTTTTAACCCGTTCGGCCTCTAAAGGCCTTAAAATTTCACTTTTCCAAAACTGGTCAGATTCTAATCCGAATTTAGCAGTTTTGGGATTTACTTTCGTTTTACGTCCTATTTCGCGAATCTATCTCGACCGACCACTTCGGGAGCTTACGATTCAAACACACAACGTTTTCTAATGTCCCATTAAGCCCATAAACCATTCTAATCAGTCCATGCAACCCAAAATTAAAAACAAAACCCTAGGGTTGCTTGGTTCTAATCTAGCATTCCATCACATATATACAACCATCACAAAAAAATCAGCCCTAGACTAGCATGCATTCTTGGCTGCCAAAGGGGCAGATTTTCGGCCACTAAAGGGGACACACAACCCACGGTTTCTAGCATGAAAAATCATACAAAAATTAACACAATCAAGCAAGATTTAAAGCCATTCAACCCTAGTTCTAACAAACCAAGCATACACCAGGATTAGGGCACGAAAATGAACTTGGACTTACATCCTTACAATCCGATCGAATCCTCAAATTGAACTTCAAATTTAGCTCAAAATAAAGAGGATTAGGGCTCTAGAAATTACCTCAACCAAAGCCAAGTTTGGTTGCAAAATTTTCCTTCCTTCCTTGCTCACCCTAGTCCCACGGCCACACCTAGAAAAATGGGGATTCAAGAAAATTTTGTTGGCTCTTTCTTGCACTACCAAGCCGAAGACTCCAAGAAGAAAAGCCCCCAAAAAAAAATTTCAAGAGTCACTCACCTTTTTCTCTTCCTCTCTTGTTCGGCCACTCCTTGGAAAATCCACAAAAATTTTCTCAAACTTCCTTTGCTCACCACCCTTGCACAACCGAACTCCCAAGGAACAAAACCCCAAGAAAATTTTTTGGATCTCTCCTCCCTTCTCTCCCTCTCCTTGCAGCCGAACTCTAGGGTATTTTTGCTAGAGTTTCTCTTAGTTTCACAAATAAAATGAAAGGGAAATGGGAGGGGTTTTTGATGGACAAGGGTGGTTGGTTGCTTATCCTTAAAAAATGGCTTTTCTCCTTTTTTTCCTCTAGCTGCTGCCGAAGATGGTGTGTGGAGGGGGAGCTGCCCATGTGCTAGCTTGTACTAGTGGAGAAGTGATGTCATGGGCATGGGCAAATGTCCTTAGCTTGCTATCGCTTGTTTGGCTAATTTGCTCTCCAAAACTCATTTTTTTTCTTCCCTTTGTGCTACACAGATAATTCTAATATTATGATTTCTTAAAACACAATATTTTTATCTCATACCGAAGTACAAAATTTATCTGTATGAATTTTTAATCGAAAAATATTTCTCTCAAATTTTTCCGAACCCTTTTTGCCCTTAAACTCTAACTCGGTGTGCTTGATTTTATAGGGACGTTTTACGGCTTATTCTTGCTATCTAGTTCATAAAACATCATTCTCGGAACTCGTTCCGCACTGAACTTGAAAAATCTCGAAAGTCAACCTTTGACTTTTTGTCGGTCAAACTTTGACTTTTTCGGTCAAAGTTGACTTTCGTAAAATTTTGCACTGTTTCGACCCTTTCGACTTGAAACATCCATTTCCGAGCTTAGAAATAAATTTTGAGTCTTCTCGACCCATTAAAATTCACAAAACCTTTCAAAAGCCCTAAACTGAGCTTTTTCACAAATATTTTCGTAAGGTGAAAATAATTCCTTAAAAGGAAATTGTATACTGAAAATTTCAAATATTACAGTTAATAACTGTCATCAAAACTATAATTTTTACTAGTGACATTTTGCAAGGAAAAACAATCGTAATAAGTTTAGCATGAAAGAAGAACATAATGGTTAATAATGCAAGGGATAAAAGGGAGGTGGGGCCTGGTAAGGCAACAAGAGAGGCAACATGATCGAAAAACCTTATCACCTATTATCGGAATATTTTTTTTAAATGAAATAAATGATGATGATAGAAATTAATAAATATATTAGGATATTCTGAATAGGTCAATATGATTTTATTATCCTTATTTATCCACCTCACATGATATTAGTAATAAAAATATAATACAATGTTGTAGTTTATATTAAAAAAAATATGAATACAAAAACAAAAGCACTTTAAAACGAGAGAACCACTACCGCTTTATCGTCTTATAAGATCTACGTGGTTTAAGAATTGCCACGGTGGGAAGTAAGTGAATTCCAACAGTGATTGTCATAGATTAGATTGTCGGTTTCTCTAGGATCACATAATTTTCTTGTCAATTAAAGCGAATGATAAAAAAACAAATAAATAGCAAAAATAAATAGGAGACTTTTGAAGTAGGACCACATAAGTTCTCGTCAATTAAATCCAATTTATTTTGGTCCATACAAAAAAACTACCAAAAAAAAAAAGGTGGAAAGTGTGGAAACGTATAAGTTGTAAATATAAGGCAAAATGGAGAAGAATACGTACGCAACGGGACCATGAGTTGTACGATGATATGATATGTTTTGAGTAGCATGGTAAAAATTTAGCTTGTGTTTGAAATATGGATTTGAGAGGAATTTTTTATATTGAAATTTGGTTGACTTTTTAAAAATTAATTATAATTTTTATTGACTTAAAAAAAAAAACAAAAATAAACTTTAAAAAAAAAAGGTTTGGGCCTTGCATCCAAACGAATCCTTAGTACTATGCACAATAGAGATGGACATCATATGACTGGTCACATCAAATCGAAAAAATTATAGTGCTTGAGGTCATTGTCTACCCAACGTATCCTTACTGTTAAATAATTCACTGATTAGCACAATGCACATTTTAATTATTAAGAGAATGGATCAAATATTAAGATCCTTAATGATCATTCTAGTTAGTATCTCAGGAGTTCCTTTGATAGCATTTATAGGGATATGTTAATTATGAATGCTCTCTTCTATTTTGATCGCTCTCTTTCTGAACTTTAAAAAATATCTTAAAAAATGGCATCAAGTTATTATCATTGTACTTGAAAAATTAACCTTGCTTCCTTAAATAATAATAATAATAATAATAATAATAATAATAAGAGTAATTGGCCTAAATGGTTTCTAAACTAAATTGAAAAGATGATGATTTAGTCGTTTTTTTTTTTTTTTTTTTTTGGGCCAAGATAGCCCTAAACTCACTAATTTTGGCCGAGACAGCCCTTTCCGTTTATGTCTGTTAAATTTCTAATAGAAAAGGTTATGTGACCCATCATATAAGTTAAATCAACAATTAAAAGATGAAAATACCCTTATTAAAAAAAAACCCAATACACATTTATTTTTAAACAAATAAAAAAGAGAGAGAAAGAGCTCAAACTAAGTGCCCCCCCCCCCCACACACCCTCCCCCCCGTGCGTCATCTTCTCTATCGCCAGCACTATAACAACCTGACTTTTTTGACTGTTAACTAACTTACTTATTATTAATTCATTTAGTTTTAACACCTATTTATGTTAGGTTCCAAAAATACATAAATTTTTTTTAAAAAAAATTCATTCTTAAGCTTCAAGAGTTAAATTTACGAAAATTTTTAATTGAGAAAATTGAAAATCTCTAGATAATAAATATCCTATTCAAATTCATACTTAAATAATATTTAAAAAGCTATAATGTCATATATGAGTTAAAAGGAAAGACTCCAAAATCTTTTTTTTGTAAAGTACTCCTACTAGTTTAGCAGTACCAAAATAGTGAAAACATAGTTATAAATATAATTGATACAAATAATTTAAGAAATCTAAATGCATAAATTAAATTTGTAGTGGTATTCCACTCTCTTCCTTCATCACCTTCGCACTACCAGTCCAGAAAACATCTAAGTGCCAGGTTGCTTACCTGCACTATTTATAGCACAAACACATACATATGAGCTTTCGCTCAGCAATTACAAAGTATATCTTCCAAAATCTTTTAATAGATCATATCATCACATATCACAACATAAATGTTGAAAATGCATGTTCTCCATATGTGATCAATTATGCTTTATTTTATATATATATCTTGTACACTTAAGAGCCCCTATGTCATACCCATATACGCGTAACCAATGGGACGTTAGAAAAGCGATCCTTTAACAACCTCCAAGATTATAACTTATAAGTTTTGTTCTTATCATATCCTCTCATTAATTAGAGGTTGGTACGATACTTATTCCTAACTTCCGTTAACTTCATTCTTATTAATTGTGATAATTTGTAGATTTCCATGTCACTATGCATCTATCATTATGGCATAAATGTCTATGAGACATGTTGATCATATTAGTACAAGAGAAATTATGCACGTCAAATGCTTAATCAAAGCAATAAATATAATGCATATATTTGTCACATCATCAAGGCAAATCATGGCAAATATAGAACATCAACAAGAAAAACATTTTGTTCAATGTTGTAGGTGAAGTTTGTACTTACCTATTTTTATGTGCTTAAACTTCCGAAGTAATACCTCTTACTACGTAAGTTTGGTAAATTGTCCTAATTTAACAATACCTCGATATTAGAGCGAATCATGATTATATATATTTTTTATTTTTTATAAATTAATATGAGTGTAATTTACTTGCATTATAATTAACCTTAATAATTAATTTATAATAATTATTAAATGTTAAACAAATATCTATTAATTATTATTTAATTTAATTTAATTTAATTTATTAATAAATAAATAAGTTTTTCAATCAATTAATTAATTAATAGTTAGTACTTAATAATAATAAATAAATTACATAATTTTAATTGACTAATTAATAATTATATTATCAATAATTAATTACATTACTTAAATATTCTTTCTCACATAATAATTATGAATTATTCAATTCTTATATTAATAATTAATAATTAGATTATACTAATAATTAATATTTAATTAATTTCTAATTAATCATCCACATTTATATTAATAATTTAATCAATAATTAATGATTAATCAATCTTTAATAAATCATACATTTTAATTATTTAGTTACTAAACATAATACTCTTACTTACACAATTAATAATCATTTATTAGCTCTTATAATTAATTAATTAAATTAATTACCAATTAACCTTCTTAACATAAATATATTTTGTTATATATATTAGTTTATTATTCTATTTCTTAATTAATTAATTAATCTTCATTACCTTGTCAACAAGAAGTCACCTAAGTGTCCATCCTTAAGTGGGTTGTCTTCCATTTAGTATTGAGCTTGTAAGGCCCAGTCTCATTAGCCATGGTCATTAAGTTGGGTTTATGTAGTCTATTGGTGTATGTCTAGTAATCCTCTAGTTTACTATATCTTGGTCCATCTAAAACTTGTTATTCAACTTTATAAAATTAGGATTTTTCACATTTATTTGATCATACACTTAATCCCAACTCATTTCATCAATTTTATGTCCATATGTTATGACTTACCCTTAGGTCACATTTTTAATGTTTAATCATTTTGTCAGTATGAGATCTTAACTTGTAAGATTTATTTAAATTTTTGTATAATTCCGTTTTAGATACTTGATGATCTATTTGAAACTTGAAGTATCTAATTTTTGTTCTTATAATTTATTTTCTAAATTCTCAAGGGTTTCAAATTTTAGTATGGATGTTTTCCTTAGTGTTCTATAGTAAAATCTCAATTTACCAGATTCCAATTTAATGCTATGTGATTTATTAAAATTATGTACTTATTTGTTTTAAACGTATGATAGCCCATATCAAAGATTACGATATCTACTTTACAATCATAAAGTTATTTTCTTAAATTTTAGAGTTTTATATGCTGTGTAACGAGATTTTATTACCATAGGTCTCACTTTTGTATCATATGCCAAGATTTGTGGTTAAATTTAGAAAAATGTTAACAATTCATTTACAAGTCCAAATAAGTCAAAATATATTTAATTGAAAAGCATATAATGTCTAGTTATCGCATCCAAAATAATTTTATAAATATTATGGTTTACTAACCCAAAACATACAAAAACCGTGTGGCTGGTACAGGATTCCAGCAAAATCTCTCAATTCGTAATCTTTACTTATAAAATTCACCAAAATTGCAAATTTATCCATTTGAGACTTAAGATACCTTATTGGAAAGCTTAAAGAATATAGGTTTTAGATCTATACTAATAATCCAAAATTTTGAGATTAAGGGGTTCAGATTTCATAAAACTCATAGCTAGACTGTACCTTAGGGTTCCTTTTCTTTCTAGTTTGTGTCACAACTTCAAATGCACATAGCTTTAGACATACATAAGCAAATCAAGTGATTCCAAAGTCTAAAATGAAGTTTATCATCTATAGAATCTTATCATATAATTATATTTCATACCAAAGTTTTTAACGCATTCCATATCACAACAACCACAAACTCTAACAAAATTCTTAGATCTCACCAAAATACTCCATGGATCCTCTAAGACCTTGGACCTCCAAAGTTCTTCTTAAAACCTTTTCCTAGGTAAGAAAGAGTCTAACGTTAAGATTATAACTACATAACATCCTTTAGTTATCTAAAAATGACCAAAACACAAAGAAAAGAATATGCGTCTACTAGGCCATTGTTATTGTTTTTGTTTTTGTTTTGTTTTGTTTTGTTTTTTTGGGTTGGAAACCGTAGTCTGCAGAGCAGCCCACCAAGAAATAAAAAACAATAATGAAAGACTAAGCTTGCGTTCGATTCGACAGTTGGAGAAGAAATTTTTGCGTTTAGTTCGATGGTTGGAGAAGAAATTTTTAAGTTAGAGTTAATTAACTTTTTGAAAACTAATTATAATTTTATTGATTTTTTAGAAAAAAACAAAATCTGAGATGAAAAAAAATATAATTTAGTTTAAGTTAAGTTGACAAACCAAATATACCATAAGACTCCCAACCACAGAGTCAGAAAACAACACTAGAGGGGAAAAACCCTGCTTTTTTGTTTTTTTAAAAGCCCTCCCTTGTTTTCAAATTGGTAGATTAGTCACTTCATTATATTTAATTCAACCGTTCACCTAATCCCAATGACGTTGTACAGGGTTGATGAAGTCAATCCCAAATTTCCCCTCCCCTGATTTCTTAGGAATAAAGCTAAGGGCACTCTGGTACTTGCATCATCTGATGTGGTCCCTTCTGTGGCTAACCACTTGATAAGAGGTGGGACTCATTTTAGTGAAAAAAAAAAAAAACGAAGAAAAGTACTTTAAAATTTTTGTGATGTTCAACAATATCACACTAAAAAAAAAGGGCTTTACTGATAAATCTCATTTTATGAAATCCATATTTATTAATAAATGATGTTAAATATTATAGATATTCTCTAATATTGTTAAAAAAAATTATATTAATAACAAAACTAGTTTTTTTTTTTTTCAACCTACCTTCTTAAAAAAACAAAAGCCCCCATTGAAACACCTAGAACTCAAAGCCCCTATTTGTTTTATGCTCTATACGCTTCATGATTTTTTTTTTTCAAAATTTTCAAATAAAGTTTCCCCTAGTTTGCTCCCGTCTTTGCTTCCTCCGAGCACATCTAATCAAAAACCAGATAACATAGTTAGCATCGTCGTCGAAATTCCGACTCCGGCTCCGACAACCTTCCGATGAACGGTATGAGCATCATCAACGTACCGTCATCACAAACTATTTCGCTTCAACTCACATTTTCTCTCTCCTCACTCCTCTCTCTATTTATGGGTTTGGCTGTTTGGGTGTCCATTTTCTTTGGTGCCGGTGTTATCATCTCTCTCTCTAATGTCAATTATTTTGATTTCCCTTTCTCCGTTGGAAAAAAAAAAAAAAAAAATCTCTCCTTTGTAATTCTATAAGAAAAAAAAAAACTTGGTACAAAAATTTCCAAAAAAAAAAAAAAAAAAAAAAAAAAAAAAAACACCATGATAACCTTTAGATTTTGATTTCTCGGCAATTGAAGGCTTTGACAAAGCTGTACATGAGAGAGAAGGATAGAGAGAAAGAAAGAGGGGTGAAGCATAAAATGAAAAAAAAAATAAAAATAAAAATTTAGAACTTTTAATATTTTCAATAGACCCTACAGATTGTAGAAGTTGGGAAGGTGAAGCCCGCTTAGGAATCCCGGAAAAAGCGAAGAGGAGAACGACAACATCGGACGGTCGGAGAAGATGAAGTGCCTATATAATATTTGTCTTTTTTTTTTTAGGCTTTTTTTTTTTTTAATAGAGTGTCCATTTTAAAAATGAAAATTTTAAAAAAAATATGATGATATTTAGATATATAAAAATTTTCTTTGTGAAAACCAAAAAGGTAAATTGTTCATTTAATCCCAAAACTCTTAACATTGTGTAGTTTTGGTCCATGAACTTATTTTTATAACTGAAATACCCTTAAATTTTTAAAATGTTGTAACAATAATTCTTTTCGTTAATTTTTGAACAAATATGTTAGTAATTTTGTCAACAAGTGACGCAAATTTCGGATTCCATAAAGAAATTAATGAAAAAACTACTGCAGTGACGTTTTTAATAGTCTGTGGTCATTCTAGTTACGAAAAGGAATACCATAAACTATTAAAATGTCGCTACAATAGTTATTTTTATTAATTTTTAAACGGAATCTAGTAGTAATTTGGTCAAAAAGTAATATTAACTAATGGATTCCATAAAAAAGTTAACGTAAAAGACTATTATTGCAAAATTTTAAAAGTTTAGGGACATTCCAACTACGAAAAAAAGTTTAAGAACCAAAGTAACATAAAGTTAAAAATTCACACACCAACATAACAATTTACTCACAATTTAAAGTTGGAGAGACATATTGTTAAGCTATTTATATATGGAGAGACATATTGTTAATTATTTGACTTTCTATTTGAAAATTATTAAAATCGATTAATTGAATAATCGAAAAAATTTTACTTCCATGTATCTTATAAAAAAGAAGAATCTTATCTTGTTTTATGCGGTAATATTATGCGGTGAAAGTAGTATTTACATATTCTTCTTGATAAAAGGCGAAACAAGTATGGCAGAATCAAAAGCGGCAAGTAATGGCACAACCGGTGGAAATAGTTGAGGTTTGCAAAGTGGCTCCTCCTCCACCTACAGCCAACGTGCCTGATCCAAAGTCTCTTCCTCTCACTTTCTTCGATATCCGCTGGTTACGGTTCCTACCATTTGAACGCCTCTTCTTCTACGAAGTCTCAACCCCAAACAATGCGTCTACTTTTTTCTTCGATTCCATTCTTCCAAGACTCAAACACTCTTTGTCTCTCACCCTGCTTCACTTCCTTCCTCTCGCCGGGAACATCACATGGCCCCCCACTTCCCCGAAGCCCGGCGTTGAATACGCCGAAAGCGACGGTGTTTCGCTGACCGTGGCCACGTCCAACGCCGATTTCCATCGCCTCTCAGACACCGACGTCTTCTGTGAGTCCACCGAGCACCATCCTCTCATCCCCAAATTGTCAGCCTCTCATGATCAGGTTGCGGTGTTGGCTATTCAAGTCACCCTGTTCCCGAACCACGGATTTTCACTTGGAATCACCATGCATCACGCTTTCCTTGACGGTAAAAGTTTAAGCTTGTTTGTGAAATCATGGGCCCACATATGCAGATCACTCGGATCTGGACATTGTAGTGATGGTTATGATCCATCGACCATCTTCCTCCAGTTGCCGCCGGAGCTGAAGCCAGTTTTTGACAGAGATTATATCAAGGACCCTGCCGATCTCGGAACTCTCCTCTCGAACCAGTGGCTGGATATAGACGGACCCGACAACAGAAGTTTAGTCCCTCGGGAAGTTCTGAAAATTCAACCAGACGGTTCAGTTCGAGGCACCTTCCAAATGCCACGAGAGAAAATAGAAAAGCTAAAGCAACTGGTACTTGTCGAGAAGGATAATGAACAACTTTTTCCAATTCTTCATGTGTCCACATTTTCCCTAACGTCTGCCTATATGTTGGCGTGTTTAGTCAAGGCGGAAAAAGTGATAGACGACAGAATTCATTTTACATTTGCCATGGATCTCAGGTCTCGCTTGGAACCTCCTATACCCACGACATATTTTGGAAACTGCATTACTGGTAAGACCACAGTTGTTGAAACAGAAGCCCTGTTAGGGAAAAAGGGACTTGTTGTGGCTTTAAGTGCAATTAGTGAAGCCATTAAAGGATTGGAGAAAGGACCTCTAAATGGAGCTCAGAATTGGGTTACAGTCATCGATAAATTAAAGACATCTACAATTAGAGCATATTTCATTGCCTCGTCGCCTCGGTTTGAGGTTTACAGTACTGATTTCGGATGGGGACGTCCGAAAAAGGTGGATGTTGTTTCTATAGATAGAACGCGTTCGATTTGTCTATCAGATAATAGAAATGGGGATGGAGGAGTTGAGATTGGATTGGTTTTGAGGAAAGATCATATGGAAGCCTTTGCTTCTTTGTTTGCTGAGGGTCTTGAATCTCTTTGAATAGCAAGGGGCTAAATAGATCTCTCTTCCTTTTTAAAATTTGTGGTGATCGTAGATATGATAAAATTTGAAAAGTTTCAAGATGTATGAATTGATGAATTCAATTTTAGTTTGAGTTTCATTTATCTTGTCTGACTGTTTTTTTTTTTTTTTTTTTTAAATTTATTTTTTGTTTGGTTTACCAATGAGACTAGATTTTAATTTTCTTTATTTTGTTTCTTTCTCTCTCTAAAAAATTTAAGTCCACGTTTTTTTTTTATAAGATTTAAGGGGAGACTTAGTTCCTCATCCATTATTTATGTGTTCTTTTTTATTTTTTATTTTTATATTTTTTTTATTTTAAAGGTGATAAGAAATCAAGGATAAAGAATAAAGAATAAAGAAAAATGTTAATCATCCTTCAAAAATGAACAATATTCAAGAGACATGTTTGTAGAGGTAATACATAAAGTCGAGAAGAAAGTATTTGAAACACCTACAATTATTTAGATTAAAACAACAAATTAACGCACGTTAGATGATAGTTTCTTGAAGATCCAGTTTGGAACGACACAGTAATAAAAAATGCTTTATTGTACTGGTGTCATTAAAGGCCCATTAGGGGGACATTTGAGATGATATTTTGTAAGTTATGTTGAAAATGTGTGTTTGAATAGAAAATTTTTGGAAAAGTTCTGTAATATAGAAAATAGTACAAAATTTAAAATATATTTGAAAAAAAATATACAAAATGAATCTTTTCTTGTTCATCTCGTTTTTACAAGCATTTTGACCTAAAATCATCTCATTTTGATTTGAAATGAAAAAATTATTTCAAAGTTCGAGTTTTTTGAAAATGGAAGGAAAAGAAAATTTGATGTAAAGTTAAGATTTTTGGATCCGGATTATATTTTACCATATGAAATTACTGCCTCAAACATTTTCTAAATTTATCGCATCATTATAATTTACACTTTACATATATTTAATTTTGATAAGTTGCCACTCTAAACTTAAAAATGTATTGTAAAACACTTCCAATTAATCATGACATTGATTGAAGTCGGCAGCTGCCACAAACTAAATACATGCATTGGAGAAGATGCATCTACTAGGGGCATTACTATTAGACTTGTTTGCTGCAAAGTTTTTATATTGTGTGGAGCTGCTTGGTGTTATTGGAGAAGTCTTAACACCATAAAACTCAACATTTGGCAAGGGAAAACAATCGTAATAAGTTTAGCATGAAGGAAGAACATAATGGTTAATAATGCGAGGGATAAAAGGGAGGTGGGGCCTGGTAAGGCAACAAGAGAGGCAACATGATCGAAAAACCTCATCACCTATTATCAGAATATTTAAAAAAATAAATAAATGATGATGACAGAAATTAATAGATATATTAGGATATTCTGAATAGATCAGTATTATTTTAGTATCCTTATTATCCACCTCACGTGATATTGTAATAAAAATATATTACATTGTTGTAGTTTATATTAAAAAAATATTAAGACAAAAACAAAACCACTTTAGAAAGAGGGAACCACTGCCGCATTATCTTCTTATAAGATCTTCGTGGTTTAAGAATTGCCACGGTGGGAATGAAAGTAAGTGAATTCCAACTGTGATTGTCATAGATTAGATTGTCGGTTTCTCTAGGATTACATAAGTTATTGTCAATTAAAGCAAATGATAAAAAACAAATAAATAGCAAAAATAAATAGGAGACTTTTGCCGTAGGACCACATAAGTTCTTGTCAATTAAAGCAAATGATAAAAAACAAACAAATTGCAAAAACAAATAGGAGACTTTTGCCGATTGATGTTCACCGATGTGATCTCCCGATCCAAGTGATCTGCGTAAGTGAGCCCACAATTTCACGAACGAGAAGAAACTTTTGCCGTCAAGGACTGCCTTGTGCACGGTGATTCCGATAGAGAACACGTTGCTTTTAGGGAAGAATGTCACTTGAATTGCCAAGACCGGGGCTGATTCGGAGTTGGATTGGCCTAATTGCAACTTGGGAACCAAAGGCCGGTATACCATGGCTATGAAAAGTCAACAAAAATTATAACTAGTTTTTTAAAAGTTAACCAATTTCAACCTAAAAATTTCATTTCAAACTTGTATTACAAACGTATGCAAAGTGTTTCTTAGGCACCTTTAACAAAAATAAATAAACAAATAAATAAATAAATCCAATTTATTTTGGTCCATACAGAAAAACTACAAAAAAAAAAAAAAAAAAAAAAAAGTGGAAAGTGGGGGAACATAAAAGTTGTAAATATAAGGCAAAAAGGAGAAGAATATGTAGCAACAGGGACCATGAGTTGTACGATGATATGAATGTTTTGAGTAGCATGGTAAAAATTCAGCATGCGTTTAGAATATGGATTTGAGAGGAATTTGTTAGGTTAAAATTTTGTTGACTTTTAAAAAATTAATTATAATTTTTATTGACTTTTTAGAGAAAAAAAAACAAAATTAAATTAAAAAAAAAAAGGCTTGAACTTGCATGCAAATGAACCCTTGGTACCATGCACAGTAGAGATGGCATCATATAACTGGTCACATCAATTCGAAATAATTATAGTGCTTGAGGTCATTGTTTACTCAACTTATCCTTACTGATAATTAATTCACTCATTAGCATAATGCACTTTTTATCAAGAGATAGGATCAAATATTAAGATCCTCAATGATCATTCTAGTCAGCATCTCAAAAGTTCCTCTGATCGCACTATCTTCTATTTTGATCGCTCTCTTTCTGAACTTTAAAATATATCTTAAAAAACAACATTAAGTTATTATCATTGTACTTGAAAAATTAACCTTACTTTCTTCAATAATGATAATAATAATAAGAGTAATTGGCCTGAATAGTTCCTAAACTATTGAATGGATGACGATTTAGTTCATTCTTTTTTTTTTTTTTTTAATTTTGGCTAAGATAGCTCTAAACTCGCAAATTTTGACCGAGATAGTCCTTTCCGTTTATGCCCGTTAAATTTCTAACGGAAAAGGTCACGTGACCCATCACATAAGTTAAATCAACTATTGAAGATGAAAATACCCTCATTAAAAAAAAAAAAAACACAATACACATTTATTTTAAAAAAATAAAAGAGAGAGAGAGAGAGCTCAAACCAGGCGGCCCCCCGCCCCTCTGCACGTTGTTTTCTCCATTGACGGCACTGTAACGACCTAACTTTTCAGACTGTTAACTAACTTACTTATTCTTAATTTATTTAGTCTTAATACTTATTTATGTTAGGTTCCAAAAATATAAAAATTAAAAAAAAAAAATCATACTTGTACTTCAAGAGTTAAAATATATGAAAATTTTTAACTGAGAAAATTAAAAATCTCTATATAATAAATATCCTATTCAAATTCATATTTAGATAACATTTAAAAAACTATAATGTCATGTAAGTTAAAAGGAAAAACTCTAAAGTTTTTTTTCTTGGAAAGTACTGCTATTAGTTTAGTAGTACCAAAATATTGAAAACATATTTACAAATATAATCAATGCAAAATAATTTAAGAAGTCTAAATGCGAAAATTAAATTCGTGGTGGTATCCCACTCCTTTCCTTCATCACCTCTACATTGCCAGTCCAGAAAACATCTAAGTGACAAGTTGCTTACCCGCGTTACCTACAACACAAACACACATATATGAGCTTCGCTTAGCAATTACAAACTATATCTTATAAAATATTTTCATAAATCATATCATAACACGTCACAACATTTATATTCAAAATGCATGTGATCTATATGTGATTAATAATGCTTTATATATCTTGTATACTTAAGGGTCCCTATATCATACCCATATGCGCACAATCAATGGGGAGTCACTACAAGAATTTTCACTTTCGGAGACCAAAAAATTGGTCCCAGAAGGTCTACTTTTTGGTCACCGTTGCCTTCCACGACCAAATATTTTTGGTCGCCATTTGGTCTCCGAAAGCTGGTCACACTAGGTATCGGCAACCAAAAAAAATTTGGTCTCTGTAGGTCAAAATCCGCGACCAAGAAAATGTGGTCTCCGTTGGTCATAGAAGAATCCGAGACCAAAAAATTTGGTCTCCGTTGGTCAAAATCCGTGACCAAGAAAATTTGGTCTCCGTTGGTCTAAAAAAAAATCCAGGACCAAAAAAATTTAGTCTCCGTTGGTCTTTGAAAAATCCGCGACCAAAAAAATTTGGTCTCCATTGGTCTCAAAAAAAGTATGAGACCAAAAAAATTTGGTCTCCGTTGCTCTCTGAAAAAATTCAAATTTATTTGTTAGCAAAACGTATTTTGCAAAAGTTTTTAGCTACCAAATATTTTTATCACTGAAAGTTTGAGCAACCAAAATTTTTTGATAACAGTAATATTTACAACCTGTTGAGAATAGTCACATATTCTCAACAGTAATAGTCACAGTAATCATTTACAGCCTGTTTAGCTAAAATTTTTTAACTACCAAATGTTTAACTATAATAGGTATCAAACGAAGGTAAAGTATAATGAAAACAAAAACTAACTTAGGTCATAGTGGCTGATGGTGCCGGCGGCAGCGGCGGCGGCCGCGGTCCATTTTGCCATTGCAAGAAAAGTCCCGAATGATATGAAAGCGGATTAAGTTATTGAAGAAGTTGTTGGATTAGCTCATCTTGTCTTTGCAACCTCTCGTCTTGTTTTTTCATCATCTCATCTTGTTTTTTCATCATCTCATCTTGTATTTTCATCATGTCCTCCATATCTGTTACACGCTGTTTATTATTCGCAACTTCGTTTCTAAGGTTCTCGACCAACAATCGTTGTGTAGGTCCTTCAGAGCTACTCAATTGTCTATTTTTAATCACAGGATCTGTTCCACGCTTAAACCCGTATTTTTCATACCTTTCATTAATCAACACTTGAGAGTAGATTTCTTCTTCAGCATCAGAATCAAGTTGGGAACCCTCTAGTAGTTGGCTTAATCTTTCATTACATACTTCCATCATACGTTGCTGCGAGATTCAAAGTGTTATAAATATATAAATAAAAAGAATATAGTAGATGAAGTCTAACAATTAAGATTGAACTTACATAATCCGCTTCAGCTCGAGCAGTTTGCCAACCATGCTTTTCACTCCAATGAGTTAATTTAAAGACATCTAAATACTTTCTTGGTCTTCACCATGTTGTGCCCACTTCACGTAACTCGTGCGAAAACCGTAGATATGTAAATGACGCTCCACCAATTCTATATGGTGGAACTTAATATTCATGCATTTCTTACAAGGACATCGACACTTCCCATCCTTATCTAGGTGATTACGTGCTAGTTCAATAAACTTTTTCACTCCATCCTTATACTCCTTCAAGAGACGATTCTTAATGTAAATCCAACTCTTGTCCATCTTTCACTACAAGAATAATAGTCTTTTATAGCATGTGACGATAGCGTTTTTCAAAATTTGTTACTATTAAAAGGCGGGAGAAACGTTTTTGAGTGGGAAAAGAAGGCTCGCCCAGTTCTAATTTTCGAGGAAGAAAATCCTTTAAGGAGGGTAGATTGTAAGACCCGAATTTTCTATGAACTCATGATTTCCTTATTCATAAGGAATTAAAGTCCATATTATGCGTTTATAAGATGTTTCATGGAAAATTATGAATATCAAATGTGAAATTCATAATTTTATTAGCAAATGTTTGAGTTCTCATTAAATTGGCTATAAGACTCAATAAATGATTGATTAGCCATGTATGAAGCTTTTTATGGAAAAAGGCTTAACAAATTTCATGATCTTATGTTGGTCAAAGTTTGACCCGAAAAAGTCGAAGTTGACCAAAAAGTCAAAGGTTGACCCGAGAGGTCAAAGGCATGACAGTATAGTTATTTGATAAGCAGTATGAAAAATATATTGTGAAAAACTGTTATTAGAGACAAGATAGCAAGATCAAGATTCAAAACCATCATAGAAAAATCAAGCACACCAAATTAGAAACAAAGGGCAAAAAGGACTTTGAAAAATAGAAAAAAATTTTTACTGTCCATTTTTACACAGATAAATTTTAGACTGTAGTACAGTATTAAATACTATTATTAGTAAATAACAGTATTAAAAATATCTGTGTAGCATAAAAATGGACTGTGTATCAAGGAATTAGCCAAACAAGGCCTTAGGTGATGACATCACCTCACCATAGAATTATGACATCATAATTGATTAAATAAAGGATGGAAAGAATTATGAAAGATTCTAGAAGGGGGGTGAGGTGGCCGGCCACCTAGGGGGCAAAAATGCAAAGATTTTGTCATTTAGGGCCAAAATGTAATTTTTGAAAAATTGGTGATATAAGCAAGTGATGTCACCAAGATGATGTCACCTTGATGAGGTAAGCAAGCCTTGGAGACCAAGGAATGGCCGGCCAACATGCCATCTATGAGGGGTCAAAGTGCAAATTTTGATTTTTGAGGGGTTTTTATGCAATTTTTAGAAAATTTCTCCACCACTATAAATAGCCACAAGGAGGTTGGTTTTTGGGCTGGAAAAATTCAGAAAAACAGCCAAGTTCTGCCCTTTTTTCTTCTCCAAGAATCCGAACCCAAATTAACCACCCAAAGAGAGAAAAAAATTGTGAATTAAAGGGGTTTTAGTGCTAGGGTGTTGGATTTTCTTCTAGTGACTTTAAGTGAGGATTTGGAAAATTTTTTGGACCATTTTCTGGACTAAGAGCCGGCTGTGAGTGGAGGGAAAAGTGAGGAAAAATTGAGGTTAGTGGTGCATGGTTTTGGTTTAAGAAACCAACCAAACTTTCGGGTGTCAATTGGAAGGCTAGAACCGGTTTTAGAGGACCTAGGGGGAGAAATTTGGTGAGCCGAACCCTAGCCCCAAAATTTTGATATTGATCAAGGTAATAGCTCTAAACCCTAATCTTTTTCAATTGAGGTTTAAATCTGAAATTTAAGTGTATTTCCAAGTCATGATTGTAAGAGCATAAGCTCAGAGTTATTTTATTGCCCTAGGTTGATTAGGTGTGTGCTTGATTAGATCTAAGGGTGGTTTGCATATGAATTTTGATTGATTATGTAATACCTGCTTTTCTATGTGAATATTTTTCCTTTTAGAAGGAATTGAATGTATGCTGGTACGGCATTTTAGGAAAAAGTTCGCTTTAGAACTCCATTATGTGTTACGAGCTCTTATAGTTTTATAAGACTCGAATATGTTTGTTTTGATTGATGAATGGTCTTTTCGGATGAAAAGAGATGAAATTTACATCATTCTAGGAAAGTCAAAGGGTTGACCAAAAAAGTCAACTTTGACCCGGAAAAGTGAAAGTTTGACCAAAATGGTCAAAACCCTAACAATACAATTTTGTGATATGTAGTATGGAAAAAATACTGCGAAAACCCATTTTTTCGGGTAAGATAGCATAAATAAGATCTAAAACCACCATAGAAAAATCAAGCACGCAAAATTAGAGTACAGGGCAAAAGAGTTTGAGAAAATAAAGAAAAAATTTTTCAACCCGGTTTTTCACAGATAAAATTTTTATGACAGTATAAAATATTAATACTGTGTATTAGTACAACACAGTATTAAATTTATCTGTGTTAAGTTAAAATTAGACTGCTTTATTGAAAAAGTAGCCAAACAAGCCTTTTTGAATTATGACATCATAAATTTTTTTATTTATTACATCATCACTTTTTGGAGAGCAAATCCACACAAGACAAGTGTCTTGTTATAGAGTTTTCTTACTTGTTTCCCACTCAAAAACAGCAGGCCACCCTAGGGACTTTTGTGCAAAAATTTTAAAAATTTTGGGGGTCAAAATGCAAACTTTTTGTGTCCCACATTGCCTATAAATAGGGCTTCCCTCCACCCATTTTAAATCAGAAAATGAAGCCAAATTCTGCCCATTTTCTTCCATGAAAACCGAGAGTGAGAGGAGAGAAAGAAATCAGAAAAATTTCTTGAACCAAGCTTAGGGGTGAGTTCGGTTTGTGTGAGGAAGCAAGTGGGAAGTGAGAAAAAAATTTACAGCCATCATTCTTGGCTGCTGCTGTGTGTGGGAGAGCAGGGCAGCAAGAGAAAAAAATTGTGGAGAGATAAGGGAAACACTAGGGGAAAGTTCGGGTGTGATCCAACCAACCGAAAACAAGATTTAAGCAAGATTTGGGAGCCATTTCTTCCCTTCAGGCAACCACTGATTTGAGCAGTACAACAGTGGGAGAATTTTTAGTTTTTGGGTGCAATTAAGTGTTGTGGCCGTGCACTAGAGGGAGACAAATTTGAGGTCCAAAACAGCCAAGTTTGATGTCGTTTTGGTAAGTGGAACCGGCTCTAGGAGCTAGGAACCAAGGGTGTGAGTTAGTGGTCCTAATCCATAAGCCAAACCCTACCTTTTTGAGGTAATTTTTCCAAAAGCTCTAATCTATTTCAATCAAGTTTTTAAGTTAAGATTTAAATGTATTTGTTCAAGCTAATGTTTGTAAGAGCATAAGCTCACCTATTTATTTTCATGCCCTTAAGTGCTTGATTAGTTCCTTTAGGGTGGTTTGGTTTAATTATGTCATTAATATTTTTATGATTGGTTTTGTATGCTAGGATTGCATGCTAGAGCTTACATGAGGTTATATGTCCCTTACATGTATGATTAATTATGTGAGTGTATGTTAGGATGTGCTAGAATGGAATGGTATGCATGAATGAGAATGTATGGAATGAATTGTGATATGCTAGACCATGCAACCCTAGGATAGGGCTCGGATTGTATGGGCTGCATGGACACATTGGGGCTGCATGTTGGGACATGCAAGACGTTAGAAACGCTGCATGATTTGTCATTAAGCTCCCGATGTGATCGGTTGAGGTAGAAACCGCAAATTAGGACGTAAACCAATTTTAGTAAGCAAGACTGCCAATTCGGATCCCAAACTGGTCAGTCTCAGGAAACTGGTAATTGCATGCCTTTAGAGGCCGAATGGGCAAAAATGTAAAATAGGAAAGTTGTAGATTAAGATTTTTCCAAGGGGGCAGCGCAGACCGATTCCCAAAATAAGGCTCCAATGGCCTCCGTTTTTACAAAAAACCGAAGGTGGTCTGACTGGACCCAATTTTTATGATCAGTGAATTTCAAATTAAAACTGGTATTAAACGGTGCAGAACCAAACTTTGCTTAAAACATGAAAGTTTTGGAACTCTTCGAGAGATAGAACTTTCGTGAAGAAAACTTTTTCTAATTCTAAAAGGATTCTAAACTATAACTTGAAATCTGAAAACCGTACAGGGAGCAAGAAATTCCTGCACGGGATTTTCTAGAATCAGTTAGGAAAAACAGTTTTTCCAGTCTTAAACACTGTTTTAAATACAGAAACTGTTCCAAAGGCAGTTTCTAACCTTTAAACATTTTATAAACCATATTTTAATATTCAAGGATTTTTAAGGGGAAGTATAGCAGTTTTTAGGCTTTAAAGCCAGAAACTTTTTCTAGGATAAAGAAAAGAAATTAAGATGTTCAAGTTCAAAGTTTGCAAGGTTAGTAATTACGATAAATAACCGGGAATTTCACCCGAGTTACAGGGCTTAGCCCCAAAGCCCGAGGTTGACCCAAAGAGGGTTGACTTTAGTAACCTTAGAGGTTAACTTTGGTTAACCTAGTGGGTAAGATAAATGTTAAGCCGAGGTTAGGTGCTAGCCTAAACCTACTCGCTCTCAAGTAAGATTAGTATGGAAGGTTATCCAACGTAACCTAGTAGGTTGTTGTATGAGCTCGTAAGAGCGATGTAGTAACCGGAGTGGGTGTGGTTACCTAGTGTAACCACTCATAATATGTTTTACTATAGGGGGACATATAACCAGAGCCATGCATGAATGTTGGTGGAAAACCAACATATTATGGTCTTAGATTAAAACCTTACCTAGTCTTTCGATTAAGCAGGAAGTAACCTGCAGCTAAGCTCCGAGGTGGAACAGCTTCACTACAGGAATAGACGAGGTAAGTACAACGCCGCCTACAGCATAGGTTATTAGTTGTATACTTACCTAGATATGTTGGGTATGCTATGTGCTATGTGTATGACTGTATGCCATGTTGTATATATGATAAGTTTATGTTATGAAATGTGCTAAATAAGTAAAGTATGCTTAAGTAAGATTATGATATGATTGTGCTGTATGATTAAGTGACATCGGTTTGTATGTTCACGACATGGATTTGTGAATGACATGTTTAAGGATAACAAGATGGAAAATAAGGAAAGGCAATGCGTCGCCTGTGTCGTACCACCCGCACCAGGTCGGGTTGAACTGTGGGTTGAGTTGGAAATGGTTTGGCCGCCCCAACCAATTCATAGTTGCGCGCCGGGTACGTAAACTCCAGTAAGGGCCCATATATCAGTTAAGTTAAGAAAGTAAGCTAAGATGGAATAAGAAAGCATAACGTGAACATAATGGATTCATGCATATGTAAAGTTATGTTAAGTGTTGAAGTGACATGTTATGATGTGATTAAGTTGAGATGTTAGTAGATTATGTGTCACGGTATAGGAGTTGTACTTGCTGAGCGAAAGCTCATTGTTTTAAGTTTGTGCTGTAGGTAAGCAACCTGCCAGCTGATAATGATGCAAGGTGGAGTCGCGTGGCCAGGCACTGTGAAGAGTGGGAAATGGAAACCGATACGCGTTTTGAATAATTATGAGAATTTATGTAATGTTCGATGACTGTTATTTAGTAGTATGCTCGTACGCACAACTATACTTTAGTTCGTATTTTATATTTCGTATTTGTACATATACCTTATAGAAAAGAAAAAAAAATTTCCGCTGTGTTTCATGTATAAATTATTCATGTATGTAAGTACGTAAGCAAGGTAACGGCCTGTACTAGGCGGGTCGTTACAGATTATGCTTGCTAGGATTGCATGCTAGATGTAGATATGTTGTATGTTCCCCAAAGATGCTCAAGCATGATTCAAGATGTATGATAGGTTGCTAGAATGATAGGTGAATGAATGGAATGAATGTTTGGAGTTAGAACCATGCAACCCTAGGTTATGGCAGTTTGGTTGATGGGCTGCATGGACATGATGGGATTGCATGATGTTAAAGTGGGACGTTAGAAAGTGCTGCATGATTGCTATCTAGGCTCCCGCGTGTTCGGTTGAGTTAGTTTGCGACTATAGGACGTAAAACAAATTTAAGAATGGAAACTGACAGGTTCGGGTGAACACTGGCCAGTTTTCTGGAAAGTCAATTTTGAGGCCTTTAGAGGCCGAATTGAATAAAAAATAAAACATGAAAGTTGTTAAGAATGGTTTTTTCTAATGGACAACTTAGACATTTTTTCAAAATGAGGCTCCAATAGCCTCGGTTTTCATGAAAACCTGAGCTTGACCGTGCCCAGGTTTTATGCACGGCCAGGTGATTTCAACCGAGAATATGAACCTGCTAGAGTCTGAATTAAATTTTTCATAAAACACGAAAGTTTTAGGATTTTTTGAGAGCTAGAACTTTTGTGAAGACAACTTTTTCAGATTCAAAATAGATTTTTAAACTGACACGGTTTTATAAAGACTATGCAGGGAACAGGAAATTCCTGCACAGGATTTTCTAAAATAAACTAGAAAAACTGTATTTTTGCACCAATACCCATGTTTTGACTGTGAAAACTATTCCAATAGCAGTTTTCAGCCCTTAACAATTTTCATAAGACTCCACTTCAACAGCCACGAATTTTATAAAGTTGATTCAAGGTTTTTGGATTAAAATTTACCAAGTTTTCCAAGAACAATGAAAGTTGAATTTTAAAGCCAAAGTTTTGTAACCAAACGATGACGAACGGTAACCGGGATGGATACCTGAGTTACTGGGCTTAGCTCAAAGCCCATGTAACGCCCCCAAATCCACGTAGGGCCTATTACGTAAACTTGGGTCGCTACCTTACTTACTTAACTTAAACCTTACCCAATTTTTAGAGTAAATTTTTTTTCTTCTTCTTTTTAAAAATCGTCACTTGAAAACATCACATACGAAAAACATAAAACCTTAAACTTAAACTTAAACATAAACATAAACTCAGAACTTATTTTTGTTCATAAAACTTAACTTCTTAATATGTACTCACTCGAGTACCGAGCTTTCACCTCTAGGGAAAGCTGCTATACATAAACATAATATAAACCGTGGACCAGATCCGACCTAATGCGGATCAGTACAACACGAGACAACTCACTTGCCATACATACTGAAACTTTACCCTACATACATAAAACATAATGTAAACACATTTATCATTTCAAGCATATTTTGGAAACCCGTAGCGGTGTCCATTCCCATGTTTCACAGTCCGCAGCGCCATCTCTCCACAGCCTTGCATCAGGTATTGCCGGTAGGTAGCTTACCTACAGCATGAACGTAAGTAGTGAGCTAAAGCTCAGTAAGCACAATATTCAATCCGCATGCAATGAAAGTGCAAGAATACATGAACCAATTATGATTTCTTATTAATCAATTATGGTTCCCTATTAACTTAACTCTATACCATGTGCACATGTACTGTGGTACATAACCATGGAGTGGTTGAAGGTGGTCCGTCCAATCCAACTCAAACCATGAAACAAGACGTTTAACATGGAGTAGTGGAGGTAGCCAATCCAATCCAAGTCAAACCATGGAACATACCATTTGAACCCACCACGGAAGCAAGCCAGTATAACACAACAATCTTTACTTAACTTATCCCGTATCTTAAGAACTTGTTCTTATCATATGATTCATTATCAGTGAGCATGCTTCGTGATGTCACGATATCAAACATAAAACATAACATACTATCTCATACCTTAACGTACCATAACATACTGCATCGTATCATAAACATCGTAACAGAACATGCTATACCATATCATAACACATCGTAACATAAACATAACATCTTAACATACCACATCTTAACATAAACATAGACATACTGCATCGTAGCATAACATCATACATCATTAAATTCCATTCATGATTTCTTAAAACATCATATGCAAACAACATGTGTTCATGCTGTAGGCGGAGTTGTACTTACCTTCCGACCTACGCTCTTGATTTATTGTCCCAACTAACGCTGTTCCTCTCCCGGGCACAGCTGCAGGTTCTATCCTGCTCGATAAAGGACATGCTCTAATTCAAACTCATGAAATGCTGGTGACCTAACCAACATGCTTACATGGTCTTGGTTGTATGTCCCTTTATGCAAAACATCTTACTTGGTTACAATAGTAACCCTATGTACTAAGCCCATAACATACCATTAGGGTTAGATCATCTTCTAACCCTGGGCTTCATCCTTAATCCACAAATTATCGGGTTAAATCCATTAACCCTTTAGCTTAGCTTAATCGGTGTCCTTTAGGGTTACATTGGATAACCCTTAAGGCCAAACTATATGTCATTAGTCAACCAAAGTCAACTATGGTTAACTTCGGTCAACTACGGTCAACTATGGTCAACCCCCCCTATGGGTTAACCTTTGGGCCTCGGGCTTGACCCGGTAACTCGGGTATAACTCCCGGTTACCTTTCGTAAACTAATCGCTTGCTATACTCTAGCTTGAAAAAAATTCCTTTTCCTTACTTGGAAAATTCGTAATTTAAATTTAACAATCCTTCTCTTAAATCATAAAAATCCAAACTCTTGGATTAGTGCTTTATAAAATAATTTGAGGTTGAAAACTGCCCTTGAAACAGTTTTCCATAATCAAAACAGTAGTTTGGAGAAGAAAAACAGTTTTCTAGAAAACATTTGTTAGACTGAGGTGCAGGAATTTTCGGATTCCCTGCGCACCCTTTATAAAACAATCCCAGTTTAAAAATCCGTTCGTAATCTGAAAAACTTGTCTTCACAAAAGTAGTAGCTCTCGAAAAATGCTAAAACTTTTATGTTTTGAAAAAATTCCAGTTCGGCCTAGATTCGTACCAGTTTTTGTTTGAAACTGGCTGACCCCGAAAAACTGAGTGAAAACTGGGTCTGGGAATCAGCCACGGGTTTTGGGGAAAACGGAGGCCATTGGAGCCTCATTTCAAGAATCCGTCCACGTTAGCCCCTAGAAAAAGTCATTTTGGACAACTTTCATGTTTTACGTTTTTCCCAAGTCGGCCTCTAAAGGCCTTATATTTCACTTTTTCAAAAACTGGGCAGATTCTATCCGAATCTGCCAGTTTTTGTGCTTACTTGGTTTTACGCGTCCTATTTCGCGGAACTAACTCAACCGAACACGCAGGAGTCTAAGTAACCAACATGCAGCGTTATCTAACATCCCACATGAACCGTCATGCAACTCTAACGCAGCCATGCAACCCAAAACAAATCTGCACTAACCTAGGGTTGCATGATCTAGAGTTTGCATCACATCACATTCAACCATTTCATTCCATACCATGGCTAGCTCTAACATCCTAGCAAGCAAGCCACAACCGGCTGCACTAAAACAGGGAACATACCAACCATAAAGCCATACAATCCTAGCATGCAAGCAAGCATACACTTATAGCAAACAAGCATAAACCAAACCATAGCCAAACCACCCTTAACAACACCCTAATCAAGCACCACACCTAGTCTAGGGCATTAACCATAAAACTTGAGCTTATACTCTTACAAACCATGCTTGGAAATACACTTAAATTTCCCAATTAAAACTTAAACCAAAAGCTTAGAGTTATGGGGTTTACCTCTAGAATTTTGGAAGTTAGTTCAAGCTTAGATCCGAACTTCCCTTACTCCCCTTGACTGCCATCACAACCGGATTCCCCCTCCAAATGGGGTTCCAATTTTCAGCCATACACATGAAAACATACACATAAATTTCCCATTGAAATCTAATGGAAAGAAATTAGGGTTTGAGGGAGTTTTTACCTTGGCTAACCCTAGGAATGGGTTAGGGTTGGTAGATCCAAAATTCTCCCTCCCTTGGCTCATCTTTTCCTATGGTTTTACTCTCCAATTAAGCACCAAAATTTTTCACCTCTTTTGGTGATGATTTCAGCTCAAACCGAGCACTCTCCATACCTAAAATCCTTCAATTTTTCCTTTCCTTTCTCTTGCTTACTCATGGCCGAACCTAAGCCCATCTAGAGCACCAAAAATTCTTTTGGTTTCATTGGTTGGTGATTTCTCTCCATACTCGGCCACACCACCAATTTTCTTCACCGAAATTTCTCTCCCTTTTCTTCCTCTCCCATGCACGGCCACTGCCCAGAAAAATGGGTCATAATTTCCAAATTTTCCCCATTGATTTCTAGCTTAAAATCCGAGTGTCTCCTAGGCTAACCTCCCTTGGATTTTCAACTTTTTCTCTTATCTCTTTCTTGATTTCTCTTGCTCGGATTTTTGGGAGAGTATTTGGCCAGAGGTTGGCTGATTTTCTGGAATTTTCCAGCACCAAAACCGACCCCTATGCATGGGTTTTTATAGACACATGAAACTTTGTAAAAATTGGAATTTGACCCCAAAACTTTTAATATATTAATCCTTGTCCCACAAGGTGGCCGGCCAAAAGCTTGGAGAGTAAGGCTAGGATGACATCATTGCTTACATCATCGCTTACATCACCAAATTTCTAAAATTTGCACTTTGGCCCCAAAAGATAAAATTCTTTCATTTATGCCCCCTAGGTGGCCGGTTGCTTTCTTGGTGAACAAGCCAAGCTTATCTCATCTTGATGACATCACATGCTTACATCATCAAATTTCCAAAATTTACACTTTGGCCCCAAAAGTGAAAATTCTTGCATTTATGCCCCCTAGGTGTCATTTGGCCGGTCATTTACTTGCTTTCCAAGAAAATGACATCATCTTAATGACATCATGTGATTACCTCATGCTTACATCACATATTTTCTAAAATTACATTTTTGTCCCTAAAGACGGAATATTTGCATTTTCACCCCCATAGGTGGCCGGCCTCTATCTTGTCTTGGAAGGCAAGTTATTGCCTCATTGTGACATCATCTTGATCACATCACTACGCTTACATTATCAAATTTCCAAAATTTACACTTTTACCCCAAAAGTGAAAATTTTGACATTTTTGCCCTTGCATGTGACCGGCCCTAATGGGTTACTTGGTGACCAAGTTTTCCATATTTTCAAATCCTTTTTGCCCTTGACCTCTACTAGGTGTGCTTGATTTTCTAGGGTGGTTTTAAAGCCTACTTGAGCTATCTCGCCCATACTGACATATTTTACAGTATTTTCCCATACTGCATCATACAATACTGTCAAGTCAACCCGTTGACCACTCTTGGTCAAAATTTGACTTTCTTGGTCAAATTTGACTTTTTTGGTCAAACTTTGACTTTTCCGAAACTGCGTCCTTTTTTATCCTTTTCGACTTGAAAGGGCGTTTGCTGTCACGACCCGGCTGATTGCCACCAAATCCACGCGGTGTCTGACCACGCGAACCTGGGGTTGGGTTCGTCACATTACTACTTACTTGCTTGATTGAAAATAAAGTTACCCAATTTCTAGAGTAAATTTTTTTTTCTTCTTTTCTAAAAATCGTTACTAGAAAACTTTTATTGCGGAAATCATAAAACTTTAAACTCGATTAAAGCATAACTCAAAACTGCTTTTCTTTTATAAACTTTATCTCCTTAAAATATACTCACTCGAGTACTGAGCTTTCACCTATGAGGAAAGCTCCATACATACATACATAATCTGAATCGTGGACCAGCCCCGACCTAATACGGATCGGTGCAACACGTGGCAGCTTGCTTGCCATAATTGCTAAAAACTGAAAACTAAAACATACATGTTGAAACATAATGAAAATACATTTTCATTTTAAACGCATTTCGGAAACCCCGTAGCAGTCCATACCCACGTTTCACAATCTGCTGCGCCATCTCTCTACAGCTTGTATCATGTATCGCCGGTAGGTAGCTTACCTACAGCATGAACGTACGTAATGAGCTAAAAAGCTCAGTAAGCACAACATCCTATCCGCATGCAACTAGATGCACGAAAACGTGAACCAATTATGATTTATTATAACATCAATTATGGTCTCTCTACTAATCTTATCTTACTACTATATCATGTGTGTATGTACTTAGGTACGTAACCATGGAGTGATTGAAGGTAGTCCGTCCAAACCAACTCAAACCATGAAACACACAGTTTAACATGGAGTAGTGGAGGCAGCCCTTCCATATCAAGTCAAACCATGGAACATGCCGTTTGAACTTACCACGAAGGCAAGCTAGTACAACACAACATGTCCTACTGTACTTATCTCATACCTTACCATGTGACTTATTAATAGTGGACATGCTTCGTGATGCCACAATTCTAACATAAAACATAACATGCTATACATACTAACTCATCAATTAACGTGGATGACATACTGAACATGAACTTGCATAACAGACTGCATGCTTGACATAACATACTTCATCTATACATAACATACTTCATCTTGACATAACATAAACATACTGCATAACATGTACATACCACATACCTTAATTTAACTTACTGCATGACATAACATAACATATCACATATTGCATAACATGTACATACTACATAACTTAACTTAACTTACTGCATGACATAACATAACATATCACATATTGCATAACATGTAAATCATGAAATCCCATTCATGATATCTTGGACACATCATATGCAAACAAACATATGTTCATGCTGTAGGCAGAATTGTACTTACCTTTCCGTCATATGTTCTTGCTTAACTGTCCCTTCTAGTGCTGTTCCACTCCTGGTACAGCTGCAGGTTCTGCCTACTTGACATAGGACATGATCTACTTAAACTCGTGAAAATGCTGGTAATCTAACCAACATGTTTACATGATCTTGGAACGATTTTCCGAGTCAAAATACTCATTTAAGGTTGAAAAACCAATTTTCTAAAATCATTTGTTAAACTTGTGGTGCAGGAATTTCGGATTCCTTGAGCACCCTTCATAAAACAATTTTCGTTTTAAAATTGGTACGTAACCTGAAAAAGTTTTCTTCACGAAAGTTCTAGCTCTCGAAAAATTCTAAAACTTTTGTGTTTTACAAAACTCCTAATTCGGCCTAAAATCGTACCAGTTTTGAGTTGAAACTGGCTGACCCCTGAAACGAAACTGGGTCTGGAGACTTAAAGATTAGCCACGGGTTTTGGCATTTTTGAAGGCCATTGGAGCCTTATTTTGGAAAACGACCCACGTTACCCCCTAGGAAAAGTTGTTTTGGAAAACTTTCGTGTTTTACGTTTTCCCAAATTCGGCCTCTAAGGGCCTGTTATTTTTCGTTTACGAAAACTGGGTAGATTTAGTCCGAACCTACCAGTTTCGTGTTACTTGATTTTACGTCTCCTACTTCGGAAACTAACTCAACCGATCACTCGGGAGCCTAAATGAACAACATGCACGTTAACTAACGTCCCACATGTGTTGACATGTCATCCCCTCGTGGTCATGCAAACCAAATCCGGAACTACTAAACCTAGGTTTGCATGTGTTCTAAGGTTTGCATCACATAAAATTAAATCATTTCATGCAACACCGAAGCTAGGTCTAGCCTCCTAGCAATTTAGCCATACACGGCTGCACCTAGGGCAGGGACTATACTAACCATACAACCATGCAAACCATGCATTCATACAAGCATAAAACCATAGCACATAATCATAAACCATGCATAGCTAACTAACATGCTACACACCCTAATCAAGCATCACACACCCTGGCCTAAACATTAACCAAAATCTTGAGCTTATGCCCTTACATTAATACTTGAAAATACATCATAAATACCCAATTTAAAGCTTGAACCAAAAGCTTTAGGGTTTAGGGTTTTACCTCACAAAATCCGGAAGTTGGTTCTCCCTTTGGAGCCAAACCTCCATGGCTTGCTTGGCTGTCCTTTGCAGCCGAATCCTCCTACCAAATGGGTTCCATTTTCAGCCATGCAACATACACACATACACATAATTATCCATCAAATCTTGCATGTAAAAATTTACTTAAAATTCAAGGGTTTACCTTGACTTACCCTTGGCTTGATTAGGGCTCATGGATCCGAAAATTCCATCCCCCTTTTTGGCTGCTCTATCCACGGATTTTGGGTCACCCAAGACACCAAAATTTTTCACCATCTTTGGTGATTCATTGCTGCCAAAGCCGAACCCTTGGCTGCCCCTAAGACCCAAAAATTTTTCGTCTTATTCCCTGCACCTATTAGGCCGAAATCAGCTACCCACCAAGAACCAAAACTCTCCTTGGCTCATGGTTGGTTTCTCTTTCACCTTGCTCGGCCACACACCATGGTTGGACCCGAAATTTTCTCACTTTCTCTCCTCACTAACCCACGGCTTTTTGGTCAGAAAATCTGGAAAAATTTCCAGATTTTCCTTGCTTGCATCAAGCTCCAAACCCGTGCACACCAAGGTGACTTCACATGTGATTTTCCAATCTTTTTCTCTTCCCTTTTCTCTTCCACTCCCTCTCGGATTTTTGGGGAAGAAATTGGCCAGAGTTTTGGCTGTTTTTCTTCAATTTTTTTGCACCAAAATCTGTCCACAATGGGTCTATTTATAGGCTTTTTCCAACTTTGGCTTAATTGCATTTTGACCCCAACAGTTTCCAAACTTTTGACTTGTGCCCCAAGGTGGCCGGCTGTTCCTAGCTCAGCTACAGCTGGGTTTTGATGATGTCATGGCTGATGTCACTTGCTTAGCTCATGGCTTACCTCACATTTTTCTAAAATTGCATTTTTGCCCCCAAAAATGGAAATTCTTGCAAAAATGCCCTCTAGGTGTCCGATTGTCCTATAAATCAACACACCAAACTTATTTTATGATGTCATCATCTCGGTGACTTCATACGCTCATATTGTCAAATTTGTAAAATTTACACTTTTGCCCTAAAAGTGAAAATTTTTGCATTTATGCCCTTAAACTTCATAATTGGCCATAATGCTTGCTTTTCAAGCAAATATCATTCTTTTCATGATTTTATGTGATTTTCTCATACTTGAGTCACATATTTTCTAAATTTACGTTTTTGCCCCGAAAGACAAAATCCTTGCATTTTCACCCCCAAAAGTGGCCGGTCCTTAATTTCTTCTTGCAAGGTAAGTCATTATCTTATTGTGACATCATCTAATGACGTCACTTTGCTTACTTCACATATTTTTCAAAATTTACACTTTTGCCCCAAAAGTGAAAATTTTGACATTTATGCCCCTGACTTTGACCGGGTCCTTTTGGGTGACTTGTTGACTAAATCTGGCCCTCTGGCCCTTGACTAATGCTAGGGATGCTTGATTTCTAGGGTGGTTCTACTGTCTATTTGGGCTATCCCGCCCATACTGACATATTTTGCAGTGTTTTCTCATACTGCATCATTTTTCACTGTCGAGTCAACCGTTGACCACTCTTGGTCAAACTTTGACTTTCTTGGTCAAAGTTGACTTTTTTGGTCAAACTTTGACTTTTTCGGAACTGCGTCCTAATTCGTCCTTTTCGACCTGAAAGGGCATTTTCTATCCTTAAAAATCTATTCTGAGTCTTATTGAGCCATAAGACTTCGTAAAACGTGTGAAAAACTCTTAACTGAGTTTTTCCGTAAACATCTCAACATATGCTCATAATTCCTCTTTTAGAAGGAAAATGGCAACATGAAATTCTAGGTATCACATTCTACCCTCCTTATAAAATTTTCGTCCTCGAAAATTCTAATACTTCTAGGTGACTTTTCTTCAAAAATACACCAGAAAATCCATAATGGTTCGTTCATGTTCCCATTTTAACATTTAATGGGATCGTATCTCTTATACTGAACCATAATCTTACTTTCATATCTTCATACTTATCATACTTATCATGCTTACTGGCTTACATACTATCATGCTTAACATACATACTTATATACTGCTGAACTTGCTTACTTATCATATTGATCATACTTATCTTACTGCATACTGTCATACTAACATACTGTCCTTTCCTACTGCATCACAGGAACTGTTTACATAAAAAGTTGGACAAGTATATCAAATAACTCGTCACACTTTGAAAACATAACTCATACTGCTTGTTCTTGCTTGAAAAACTTACTGAAAGATCGTTTCCACTCTTGGAAAACATATCGTATCATACTTTAATACTCTTTCTGGAATATAGTTTCTCTCTTGAAACTTGATTCTATGCTACTAGAACCCTTTTACTCTGCGTAAAGGCCCCCCTTTCTTGGACTTGTCCTCAAGGTTTACGACCTTTCGTAGTCAGTTTCCTAACTCAGAACTTTATACGTGTGACAACCCCCATCTTGGAATTTCTTCCTCAAGGATTTGGTCGTCTTTCTAACGTGAAGGGGTTCCATTAGCATAAGATCATAGCTTAATCATTTCTGCTAAAAATACTGTCTTTGAAACTTTTCAAAGTTTATTCTGGAAAATTCATAATATCGTTCGAGTGATGCGTTGGAAGGTCTACTAAAATATCCAACTACTGCTTGGATAAAAGAAGCTCTTCTAATCGCTTCAACTTTTCCCTTATAGCATAAGGGCATAATCTTAATTCTTAGGAATATCTATACTCCTCATAATCTCATAATCTCCCTTAACCGGGAATCAATCTTATCTCTTATTGCTATTCTAGCAATTCTCTTTGCAACTTGGGCATAACAGTTGCAAGATAGACTCCTACGAAATTTGGTTCCGTCGTACCCACGACAAACCAATTTCTAGCTTCTACTTCTATCACTTATACTCTTTCTTATCTTAACATATCTTACTAGAGATTTCTCGCAATCTCTTCATATCATATCATAACATAGCGTCTCTACCACGCTCTTGCTGCGCAACTCTGATCCGTTGGCAGTACTGATCCATGAAATCCTCTGGGTAAGCATATCAACTGCTACATATCTGATCTGACTGATTTGAGGAGTCACCTCGTCTGGTCGTTGACTGGCAACGTAACGTAACTGGAAAATGCGTCCTTGTAGCGCGTAATCGGAGAAAACTCTCCATTCTGTGAAACTACTGCTGTAAGACCCGAAATTTTATAGACTTGTAATCTCCTTGTTCATAAGGAATTAGAGTCTAATTTATGTAATTATGATGTGTTATATGAAAAATTATGAATAATAATGAAAAATTCATAATTTTATTCAAACGATGTTCGAGTCCTCATTTAATGATTTTGAGACTCAATTAATGTTTTACGAGCCAAGAATGAGGTTTCTAAAGGAAAAAGAACGAAAAAAGATGAAATTTCACGAAAGTCAAAAGTTTGACCAAAAAGTCAACTTTGACCAAAAAGTCAACTTTGACCAAAAAGTCAAAGGGTTGACCAAAAAGTCAAAGTTTGACCGTAACGGGTCACAACGTCGACTTTACAAGTATGATGGAGGAATATGAAAAGAAACTCCAAAAATGAAGTTTTATAAGCCATAAATCCACCCTAGAAAAATCAAGCACACCGAAAAAGAATTAAGGGCAAAAAAAAAAAAAAAGGGGGTCTCCGAAAAATTGGAGAAAGAGAGTTTCGGTCCAAAATTTACATGGAAGAATTTTTGGATCAAAATATAAAATAAAAATGCTCATCACAGTATTGGAAATAACTGTAGAGCGCAAAAGGAGCCGTGAAAGAACGAGACGGCCAAACAAGGCATTAAGAGAGCTAGTGGAAGGTGACATCAACCTCTTGACATCACCCTCCACCAACCCAAGGCTACACATGTGGACTCCCCCATTCCCTAAAAAATTCGGCAACTAGTAGGGAAAAGAGAAAAGAAATTAAAGGGGACAAGAAGGTATGGCATAAAGCCATAAATTAAGGACCCAAAAGGTGGGTTAAATGAGAGATTTTTCTAGAAGCTTGTAGAGCCAACCATGGGCTGCCACCTACCCCTTTTCTCCCCACCAAGTTCGGCAACTCAACCCTCCAAATCCCCCTTGGATTCGGCTTCAATGAAGGAAAGAAAAGAGACAAGACTTAAAGCCTTAAATCAATGAAAAGTGCACCAACTCTTGTCCATCAAGTCCCCTCACTCTCTAGTCATTTTTGGTTGAACAAAAAGGAGTCAACCCATGCTTTCCCTCTCCACAAAATCCGGCTGCTGCACAAGGAAAAAGAAAAGAAAAAAAAATGGGAACAAAGGCTAGACATCAAGCCTTAAATCAAGGAAAAGTTGAACCACTTTTCTCCATCAATCCCCTAGTCACTTTCCTCACCTTTTTCCCCTTGAAATCCGCAGCCATCAGCCCTCTCCCATCCCTTGATGTTCAGCTGCAACTAGAAGGAGAAAGGAGTGGAAAGGTGACAAGACTAAAGCCACAAAACAAGGCAAGTTATCACCAACTCCAAGCCCTCTTGTTCCATCAAACCTATCCCATCTCTCTAGCCTTTTTGCTTGAGAAACTAAGAAAAAAATCCTAGCTCATTTCATATGCAAGTTCGGCAGCAAGAGGAGAGAGAGAGAGAGAGATTCAAAAGTTTTGGGTTCCCATTCCAAAGGGTGCACGGTTTTGAGAGAAAGAGAGAGAGAGATTGGAAAAATTTTCTTGTGAGCTTTTGGAGTATCGGCCGACCAAGAGCAAGAGAGAAAGAGGTAAGTGAATCTTGAAAAAATTCTTGGATTGTCTTCTTGTGATTCTCGGTGTTCGAAGGAGCAACAAAAGCTAACCAAAAATCTCTTGGATTCCATTTTTGAGCCAAAGCCGTGAGCACCAATCAAGGAAGGGCTTGAGAAAATTTTTGGTGAGTTTTTGGGAAGAAATCCGAGCAAGAGGAAGAAGAGAAAAGGTAAGAAAAACTTGGTTTTTCCCCTAGTGATTTTCGGTTTTTGGTTAGAAGCAAGAAGAGCTAACCACAAAAATTTTTGGATGCATTTTTTCATGAAGAAACCGTGGGCTAAGAGCAAGTCAAGGAAGGAAGGAAAACTTTGGGATTTCAAAAACCCTAACTTGGGTTGAGGTAAATCTCTTAAACCACCTTAAATCTAAGCTTTATTTAAGTATTTTTAAGGTTGATTCAAGTGGTTTGTAAGGACATAAGTCCATTTAATTTTCAGCCCTATTTTTTTGGTGTGTATGTGCTTGATAGGTTAGGGTTGGTTGGCTGATTTTTTTATGCTTGATTGCTTTCAAATTTGTGCTTGAGAATGATGGATTTTTCATGCTAGAAAATAGGTTGTATGTCCCATAAGATGTGGCCAAAAATCTGCCAAGACAGCCCCCATTGATGCATGCTAGCTTAGGATGTAAACCGGACAACACTCAAAACTGCCAGCTCAGTTTCGAACCTGAGCAGTTTCTGGAAAATGAAAATATCATGCCCTTAGAGGCCGAATGAGGTAAAAGTTAAAACACGAAAGTTGTTCGGAACAACTTTTCCTAGAGGACAATGTGGACAGAATCTCGAAATAAGGCTCCAAAGGCCTTCGTTTTACCCGAAACCCGTGGCTGAACCCTGGGACGTTCTCCACACAATTTTTCAGAGTTAACCCGTTTTCAAATAAAAACTGGTACTGATCTAGGCCGAACTAGATTTTGTGTAAAACATGAAAGTTCTAGCATTTTTCGATAGCTACAACTTTCGTGAAGACAAGTTTTTCAGATTCCAAGCCAATTTTTAAACTGGGCGCGTTTTGTGAGAGACGCGCAGAGAGCCCGAAAATGTTGCAAATGAATCTCACGAAAATCTTTTCTAGAAAAATCAAGAAGTGTTCTTAAATGATTATTTTAGCTTCGAAAACCGTTCCAAAGATGGTTTCCGACCCCAAATGATTTTATGAAATATTTATTTCGAAAACCATGAATTTTAAGGGCTTGGGTTTGAAATTCACATTTTTCTCCAAAGTAAAGAAAAAGAGGGTTTCAACCAAGAAATTTACAGGTTAAAGAAAATAATGAGTTTAAGCCAAAGAGTTTTCTAATTAAAGGAGTTGGAATTTTTACAAGCAAAATGAAGGATTTTTGGAAGTTAATCACACAAGATTTTCCAAAAATAAGGAAGAGAAATTTTAAAGTAAAATTGGTAAACAAGCCGATTACGAACGGTAACCGGATATTATATCCGAGTTACAAACCCAAGGATAACCAAGGGTTGACAAAAGGTTGACCCAAGGTTAATTAAGGTTAACCTTAAGGGTTACCCAATATAACCCTAAGGGATACCCACATGTACAATTGGGCTAAGATTTAAGGGGTTAATGGAAATAACCCAATAACGAGGATGTATGAGCAAAGCCCACTAATAGAACAAGGCTCTAACCAAAAAGGTTACCCAATGTAACCTCATAAGGATTTATCAAAGTTCAATAAAGAATGAGGATTAAAGTGGCCAAGATGGATAACATGTATAGGGGACATACAACCAAAAGTAAATGTGAGTGTTGGTAGGTCACCAACACCTTACGAAAGGATCCTGATCCTATATTTTTGGTATATCAGGAAAGTGAATTGCCGTTGCCAACGATTTAAGGAACGCGATTCTAAGGATACGGCGCTAGAGGTAAATACAAACCTCACCTGCAGTATGAAAACTAGTAAATTATGTTCAAGTATGTGGTTTTCAAATATGCTGCAATATGTTGTGTGCTATATCTATGAAATGCCATGTTTTATGAAAAGTGCTATTTTTGCGAAATGCCATGTTTATAAAAGGTGCTATTTTCGTAAAATGCTATGTTAATAAAAAGTGCTATTTTTGCAAAAGATTATAAAAGAGCTATATTCGCAAAATGTCATGTTTATGAAAATGTCATGTTTGCAAATGCCATGAATGAAAAGAATACCATGCCATGTTATGAATGAGATACAAAGTATGTTATCATGCAGTGACATCATATGGTATGTTCACTAAAAATAAATAACGTGGTAAGAAATTACAAGTAAAGTGTCGTACCAACCTCCCCCAAGGTGGAGGATTTTTATGTTAAAATTATGGATTCGCCCTCTCGTTTATGTAAGAGGGTGTAATCACTTATGTTTCCTGGGTACAGTTAGGGACTTGCAATCCCATCTAACTGTATCCAGAGGCGCGCTATATGTTAAGGGTACGTACACTAAGGGGCCCATAAGAAAGATAAGAATGTTAAAAGAAATGCATAAATGGAACATAAATGGTCCACGCATATGCATATGATGATGTACGTTTTTCATGATGTTTTAAATGTTTTGTGAGATTATGTTTGTGCTTACTGGGCGAAAGCTCATCAAGTTATATTTCATACTGTAGGTAAGAAACCCGCAGCTTAATGTTGGGCATTGTTGGAGCGGTGTGGCGGCAGACGAAGGCGGTATGGATACCACTACGCATAGTTTCCGCAAATCTTTTGATAAGTAAAGAAGTTTTGTATATGTAAGCATGTATGATAAAGACAAGCTATGTATCATGGTATTTGGAACTAAATACTTTAAGTAAACTTTTACTTGAATGGTAATGATATATTGCTAATGACAAATGCTTTTATAAGTGTGTTTCAAAAAAAAAAAGAAAAATATCCCTAATTTTCAAGTAAGTAACGTAAGGAGTGACGGCCCTACGTAGTAAGGGGGCGTCACAACTGCTCTGGGTGTTGTCGAAGATGCGGAGCTGCTCCTCCATTCCTTGGAATGCCGACGAAGCCTTGCTGCTCCTTTCGATCCTAATAAATCTAACCTGGATTTAAAACCAGGTACATGTCTTTATGCTAATCTTATAACTACACAGCGTAATAAAACAACTTACAAGATTGTGGCGCTGGCGGCAGAATTGTGAAACTGGATGGCAGAAAACCTTTTCGCTCTAATACGAAAACCCTTTGCTCTGATACCACCTCTGTCACGACCCGGCCGATTGCCACCAAATCCACGCGGTGTCTGACCACGCGAACCTGGGGTTGGGTTCGTCACATTACTACTTACTTGCTTGATTGAAAATAAAGTTACCCAATTTCTAGAGTAAATTTTTTTTTCTTCTTTTCTAAAAATCGTTACTAGAAAACTTTTATTGTGGAAATCATAAAACTTTAAACTCGATTAAAGCATAACTCAAAACTGCTTTTCTTTTATAAACTTTATCTCCTTAAAATGTACTCACTCGAGTACTGAGCTTTCACCTATGAGGAAAGCTCCATACATACATACATAATCTGAATCGTGGACCAGCCCCGACCTAATACGGACCGGTGCAACACGTGGCAGCTTGCTTGCCATAATTGCTAAAAACTGAAAACTAAAACATACATGTTGAAACATAATGAAAATACATTTTCATTTTAAACGCATTTCGGAAACCCCGTAGCAGTCCATACCCACGTTTCACAATCTGCTGCGCCATCTCTCCACAGCTTGTATCATGTATCGCCGGTAGGTAGCTTACCTACAGCATGAACGTACGTAATGAGCTAAAAAGCTCAGTAAGCACAACATCCTATCCGCATGCAACTAGATGCACGAAAACGTGAACCAATTATGATTTATTATAACATCAATTATGGTCTCTCTACTGATCTTATCTTACTACTATACCATGTGTGTATGTACTTAGGTACGTAACCATGGAGTGATTGAAGGCGGTCCGTCCAAACCAACTCAAACCATGAAACACACAGTTTAACATGGAGTAGTGGAGGCAGCCCTTTCATATCAAGTCAAACCATGGAACATGCCGTTTGAACTTACCACGAAGGCAAGCTAGTACAACACAACATGTCCTACTGTACTTATCTCATACCTTACCATGTGACTTATTAATAGTGGACATGCTTCGTGATGCCACAATTCTAACATAAAACATAACATGCTATACATACTAACTCATCAATTAACGTGGATGACATACTGAACATGAACTTGCATAACAGACTGCATGCTTGACATAACATACTTCATCTATACATAACATACTTCATCTTGACATAACATAAACATACTGCATAACATGTACATACCACATACCTTAACTTAACTTACGGTATGACATAACATAACATATCACATATTGCATAACATGTACATACTACATAACTTAACTTAACTTACCGCATGACATAACATAACATATCACATATTGCATAACATGTAAATCATGAAATCCCATTCATGATATCTTGGACACATCATATGCAAACAAACATATGTTCATGCTGTAGGCGGAATTGTATTTACTTTTCCGTCCTATGTTCTTGCTTAACTGTCCCTTCTAGTGCTGTTCCACTCCTAGTACAGCTGCAGGTTCTGCCTGCTTGACATAGGACATGATCTACTTAAACTCGTGAAAATGCTGGTAATCTAACCAACATGTTTACATGATCTTGGTTGTATGTCCCTTTATGCGCAAAACATCTAACTTGGTTACCAACGGTAACCTGGCGTGCTAAGCCAAAACTAAACCTCTAAGGGTTGCTTATCTTAATCTGAAACTATCGGGTCATATCTGATAACCCTTTAGTTGAACTTAAACGATATCCCTTGGGGTTACTTTGGATAACCCTTAAGGATAAACTAACCCCATACTATTAGTCAACCAAAAGTCAACCATGGTCAACTTTGGTCAACTACGGTCAACTATAGTCAACCCTCTATGGTCAACCTTTTGGGTCTCGGGCTTGACCCGGTAACTCGGGTATAACTCCCGATTACCATTCGTGAACTAAACGTTGGCTGTAAACTTGCTTGAAAACTCTAATTTCCTTTCTTGGAAAACACTTAGGGAAATAATCCCAAAATTTCACTTTTCGTGTAAAAATTCTTAACTTAATTCATAAAATCCAAACTCATGGATTTATGCTTTGTAAAATCATTTTAGGTTGAAAACCGTCCTTGGAACGATTTTCCGAGTCAAAATACTCGTTTAAGGTTGAAAAACCAATTTTCTAAAAACATTTGTTAAACTTGTGGTGCAGGAATTTCGGATTCCTTGAGCACCCTTCATAAAACAATTTTCATTTTAAAATTGGTACGTAATCTGAAAAAGTTTTCTTCATGAAAGTTTTAGCTCTCGAAAAATGCTAAAACTTTTGTGTTTTACAAAACTCCTAATTCGGCCTAAAATCGTACCAGTTTTGAGTTGAAACTGGCTGACCCCTGAAACGAAACTGGGTCTGGAGACTTAAAGATTAGCCACGGGTTTTGGCATTTTTGAAGGCCATTGGAGCCTTATTTTGGAAAACGACCCACGTTACCCCCTAGGAAAAGTTGTTTTGGAAAACTTTCGTGTTTTACGTTTTCCCAAATTCGGCCTCTAAGGGCCTGTTATTTTTCGTTTACGAAAACTGGGTAGATTTAGTCCGAACCTACCAGTTTCGTGTTACTTGATTTTACGTCTCCTACTTCGGAAACTAACTCAACCGATCACTCGGGAGCCTAAATGAACAACATGCACGTTAACTAACGTCCCACATGTGTTGACATGTCATCCCCTCGTGGTCATGCAAACCAAATCCGGAACTACTAAACCTAGGTTTGCATGTGTTCTAAGGTTTGCATCACATAAAATTAAATCATTTCATGCAACACCGAAGCTAGGTCTAGCCTCCTAGCAATTTAGCCATACACGGCTGCACCTAGGGCAGGGACTATACTAACCATACAACCATGCAAACCATGCATTCATACAAGCATAAAACCATAGCACATAATCATAAACCATGCATAGCTAACTAACATGCTACACACCCTAATCAAGCATCACACACCCTGGCCTAAACATTAACCAAAATCTTGAGCTTATGCCCTTACATTCATACTTGAAAATACATCATAAATACCCAATTTAAAGCTTGAACCAAAAGCTTTAGGGTTTAGGGCTTTACCTCACAAAATCCGGAAGTTGGTTCTCCCTTTGGAGCCAAACCTCCATGGCTTGCTTGGCTGTCCTTTGCAGCCGAATCCTCCCACCAAATGGGTTCCATTTTCAGCCATGCAACATACACACATACACATAATTATCCATCAAATCTTGCATGGAAAAATTTACTTAAAATTCAAGGGTTTACCTTGACTTACCCTTGGCTTGATTAGGGCTCATGGATCCGAAAATTCCATCCCCCTTTTTGGCTGCTCTATCCACGGATTTTGGGTCACCCAAGACACCAAAATTTTTCACCATCTTTGGTGATTCATTGCTGCCAAAGCCGAACCCTTGGCTGCCCCTAAGGCCCAAAAATTTTTCGTCTTATTCCCTGCACCTACTAGGCCGAAATCAGCTACCCACCAAGCACCAAAACTCTCCTTGGCTCATGGTTGGTTTCTCTTTCACCTTGCTCGACCACACACCATGGTTGGACCCAAAATTTTCTCACTTTCTCTCCTCACTAACCCACGGCTTTTTGGTCAGAAAATCTGGAAAAATTTCCAGATTTTCCTTGCTTGCATCAAGCTCCAAAACCGTGCACACCAAGGTGACTTCACATGTGATTTTCCAATCTTTTTCTCTTCCCTTTTCTCTTCCACTCCCTCTCGGATTTTTGGGGAAGAAATTGGCCAGAGTTTTGGCTGTTTTTCTTCAATTTTTCTGCACCAAAATCTGTCCACAATGGGTCTATTTATAGGCTTTTTCCAACCTTGGCTTAATTGCATTTTGACCCCAAAAGTTTCCAAACTTTTGACTTGTGCCCCAAGGTGGCCGGCTGTTCCTAGCTCAGCTACAGCTGGGTTTTGATGATCTCATGGCTGATGTCACTTGCTTAGCTCATGGCTTACCTCACATTTTTCTAAAATTACACTTTTGCCCCCAAAAATGGAAATTCTTGCAAAAATGCCCTCTAGGTGTCCGATTGTCCTATAAATCAACACACCCAGCTTATTTTATGATGTCATCATCTCGGTGACTTCATACGCTCATATTGTCAAATTTCTAAAATTTATACTTTTGCCCTAAAAGTGAAAATTTTTGCATTTATGCCCTTAAACTTCATAATTGGCCATAATGCTTGCTTTTCAAGCAAATATCATTCTTTTCATGATTTTATGTGATTTTCTCATACTTGAATCACATATTTTCTAAATTTATGTTTTTGCCCCGAAAGACAAAATCCTTACATTTTCACCTCCAAAAGTGGCCGGTCCTTAATTTCTTCTTGCAAGGTAAGTCATTACCTTATTTGTGACATCATATAATGACGTCACTTTGCTTACTTCACATATTTTTCAAAATTTACACTTTTGCCCCAAAAGTGAAAATTTTGACATTTATGCCCCTGACTTTGACCGGGTCCTTTGGGGTGACTTGTTGACTAAATCTGGCCCTCTGGCCCTTGACTAATACTAGGGATGCTTGATTTCTAGGGTGGCTCTACTGTCTACTTGGGCTATCCCGCCCATACTGACATATTTTGCAGTATTTTCTCATACTGCATCATTTTTCACTGTCAAGTCAACCGTTGACCACTCTTGGTCAAACTTTGACTTTCTTGGTCAAAGTTAACTTTTTTGGTCAAACTTTGATTTCTAGGGTGGCTCTACTGTCTACTTGGGCTATCTCGCCCATACTGACATATTTTGCAGTATTTTCTCATACTGCATCATTTTTCACTGTCGAGTCAACCGTTGACCACTCTTGGTCAAACTTTGACTTTCTTGGTCAAAGTTAACTTTTTTGGTCAAACTTTGACTTTTTCGGAACTGCGTCTTAATTCGTCCTTTTCGACCTGAAAGGGCGTTTTCTATCCTTAAAAATCTATTATGAGTCTTATTGAGCCATAAGACTTCGTAAAACGTGTGAAAAACTCTTAACTGAGTTTTTCCGTAAACATCTCAACATATGCTCATAATTCCTCTTTTAGAAGGAAAATGGCAACATGAAATTCTAGGTATCACATTTGCTAACCTTAATAACCTATTTTGAGTCTTATTGAGCCATAATATTAAATAGTGAAAACATAAGAACAAGTAAGGTGTCGTACCAACCTCCCGCCAGGTGGAGGATCATGAAGGTTATGAGTTCAAATCAAGGTAAAGTTATGAAGACCTTTCAAAAATAAAATTATAAAGGTCTATATTCCCAGAAGTGTTAGGGACCTTGCAAACCCTAACTCTATCTTGGAGAGCACGCATTTGGTACGTACACAAGGGGCCCACAAGTAAAGCAAGATAATAGGTTCGAGTTCATAAATGATTATAAATGGTTCGTGCATATGTATATGATGTTTACATGTTTTGTGGGATCATGTTTGTATTTGCTGAGCGTAAAGTGTAATACCCAGATTCTTCACGTCACAAATTCCTTTTTAAGGAATTAATTTATATGCCATGAAGGTACTTATGAAAAAACTTGATTTAGAGCTTTTGTTCGATCTTGTGAATTCTTATGGGTCAATAAGACTCAAAATAGAATGTTAAGGTTAGCAAATGGCCTTTTGAGTCGAAAATGGCGAAAAAGTGCATGATTTTATGAAAGTCAAAGGTTTGACCAAAAAGTCAACTTTGACCGAGAAAGTTAAAGTTTGACCAAGAATAGTCAAGGAGTTGACTTCGCAGTATCATGAGACGCAGTATGGAAAAGATACTGTGAAACTCGTCGTTTCGAGTAATATAGCATGAATAGGCTTTAAAACCACCCTAAAAAATCAAGCACACTAAGTTAGAATTATAGGTGAAAAGGGCTCGGAAAAATAAGAAAAAAATTATACTGTCCGTTTTTACACAAATAAATTTTGTACTGTAATACAGTATAAAAATACTGTGTATTAGTAAAGCACAGTATTGGAAATATCTGTGTAGCACAAAAATGGACTGCTTTTTAAGGAAAATAGCCAAACAAGGCCAAAGGTGGGTGATGTCATCTTAGTTGGAATTATGACATCATAAATATTTATTCAAGGCTTGGAAAGAATTTTTGGGAGCTTCTAGCACCTCCTTGGCCGGCCACCTCACCCCTTCTTTAGTGTGAATATTGAGTTTTGTGGGGTTTTTTCATAATTTTTCAAAGTTCACCCACCTCTATAAATAGGTGGTCCTCCTATTCATTTTATTCACAAAATTTGGCCAAACTCTTGCCAATTTTCCTCTTGAAAATCCGCAGCCAAGGGAGAGAAAAGGAGAAGAGAAAATCAAAAATTTCCATAGGGGTTTTGCTTAGGGGATATTCGGATTTGCTAGGAAGAACCAAGAAAAAAGTTTGAAATTTTTTTTAGGCCATTTTGGCATAGTGGCCGAGAGTGAGGAAGGGGAGAAAAGGAAGAGGAAAAGCTAGAATTTTGAGGAGAAAGCTTAGTGGTGGTGTTCAGTTTTGGTGTGGATCAACCAAGGAACCAAAAGAAATTTTTGGTGTCCCTTGTAGTGTGAAAACCGGATTAGAGGAGCCTAGGAGGGAGAAATGATTTTTGGGTACCCAAACCCTAACTTTGATCCAAGGTAATCCTTTGAGCCCTAATTTTTTCAATTTAGCCTTCAATTTGAGATTTACTTGTATTTCAAGTTGGAGTTGTAAGGACATAAGTCCAATTCAAGTTTCATGCTCTAGGTTGGTTAGATGTGCTTGATTAGGTGACTAAGGGTGGTTAGCTTAATTGCTTGCTTGGTTTGTGTTTGATGGATGTTAGGTTGCATGCTAGGTGCGAATGGTTGTGTGTCCCCTGATTTTTTTTGGTCCAAATCTACCCTAGGCAGTGCATGTTTGGCTGCTAGCTTAAGGGTGCATGTTTGGTGCTTGATTGAATGAGATGCAAAAGTTAGAACCATGCAAACCTAGGATTAGGGCAATTTGGGTTTGGTTTGCATGGACCCATTGAGCTGCATATTGGTTCATGTGGGACGTTAAAAACGTTGCATGTTTGCTATGTAGGCTCTCGAAGTGGTCGGTCGAGTTAAACTTCGCAAATTAAGGCGTAAACCAGATCTAACAACTGAAGCTGCCATTTCGGATTCCAAACTGGCCAGTTTCGGAAAAGTGGAAATTTAAGGCCTTTAGAAGCCGAACTAGGTGAAACGTAAAACAAAAAAGTTGTTCGGAACGATTTTTCCTAGTGGGCATTGAGGGCAGAATCCCAAAATGAGGCTCCAATGGCCTCCGTTTTTATAAAAATCCGAGGCTGGTCTGCCTATACCTAGTTAGCACGATCAGCCAGTTTCAAATAAAAACTGATAAGGATACAAGCAGAACTGGATTTTTCATAAAAACATGAAAGTTTTAGGATTTTTCGAGAGTTACAACTTTTGTGAAGACTACTTTTTCAAATTCGGAGTGGATCTTTAAACTGACACTATTTTACGAAGGGTGTGCAGGGAACCGAAAATTTCTGTACAGAATTTTCTAAAAACAGTTCCGAAAAATTGTATTTTGCCTAAACCACTGCTTTTAATTACGAAAACTGTTCCAAAAGCAGTTTTCAACCTTAAACAACTTTTATAAAGATCTATTTTCAGAAATATGAATTTTTACAAGAAGATTAAAGAATTTTGAAGCTAAAGTACTCAAAATTTTCAAAAGTAGGAAAATAGAATTTTCAAGATAAAAAGTGGTAAACAAGCCGACACGGACCGTAACCGGAAGTAATATCCGAGTTACTGGGCTTAGCCCTAAAACCCAAGATTGACCATAGAAAGTTGACCATGGTTGACCGGAGTTAACCATAGTTGACTTTGACCGTCAATGACAATAGTTGACTTTGACCGATATTGACCAAGGTTGACAATGGTTGACCTTGACCGTGGTTGACCACCGTTGACCGAAGTGTTGACGTTGACTATGTTTGACCATAGTTGAACCCGAATAATATAGATCGACTACCTTAAGGGTTACCCGATAAAACCCTAAGGGACATTGAAAATATGGAAATGGGCTTAAGTTTAGGGTTATTGATAATAGCCCAATGAGTCTTGGACAAAGACAAGTAAGACATCAAATATTGGGGACATACAACTAGGATTATGCAGGCATGTTGGGTAGTTCACCCACATTCCACAAGTGTTAAGTAGATCCTTACCTATGTCCTTCTTCAAGCAGGGAGAAACCTGCAACTATACCCGGAGGAGGAACAGCAACTTGTGGGACCTAGCAAAAGAGGTGAGTACAACTTCGCCTACAGCATAGGCTCTGATTGGTACTTGCCTAAGTATGTTAGATGTATGCTAGGGGTGTATGTCAGTGGTATGTTATGTGCTGCTATGCTATGTGTTATTATGCTATGTTGATTGCCGTGATATATGCAACTTGTTATGCTATGTTGGTTGTTGATGTATGATCATGATATGGTGGACAAAAGGTAAGAATGCATGTTAAGCAAGAGAATGGTATGGGTATGATTTAAGAATATATGACATCACGCTGCATGCTCACTAATTCTTATAAGACTAATGAGATTAAGAAAGAGATAAAGAAAAGAAAGTAAGATGGCAAGCAAGCTTGTCTGTGTCGTACCACCCGTCCGAGGTCGGGTTGGACTATGATTTGAATTGGACTTGGACTGGCCGCCCCAACCACTCCATACTTGCGTGCCTAGTACGGACACTTATGTTAAGGGCCCTAAGTAAGATAAGTATGAAAGTAAGTTAAGAATGAATAAAGCATAATACGAGCATAACCGGATAATGCATCTATTATGCAATACTATGCAATGATGTGAAATAGTATGTTATGATGAATGCAATGTAAGGTGCAACGATGAGTTAAGTTAAGACGTGTATGTAGGAGTTGTAGGTTATATTCGTTATGTGCGGTATAGATAGTTGTACTTGCTGAGTGAAAGCTCACTGTCTTACATCTATGTTGTAGGTAAGTAACCTGACAGCAATGTCTGATACAAGATGGAAGTGCGAGGTGGGGCATACGGTGAAATGTGGGAGTGCGATGCCGCTACGCGTTTCATTTCTTAAGTATTTATTGTATGTGTGAATATTTTTAATTAAAGACAAGTCTATACGTTTCCATGTTTATACGCCTCGTATAAAAAAAAAAAAATTTCCACTGCATTTCGTCAAATAAATAAGTACGATAAGTAAGTAAGTAAGTATGTAAGTAAGGTAACGGCCTGTGCTAGGTGGGTCGTTACATAAAGCTCATTTAGATATTTCATATTGTAGGTAAAAAGCCTGCGGCCTAGATGATGGGTAATACGGACGGTGCAGCAAATGAAGAGCGGTGTGGGATACCACTATGCTAAATTATTCCGCAAGTCTTTTGAACAAAAATATGTGTGTGTATATATATATATAAATAATAGGATGAATAATGTTATATTATATATGAAGTTGAAAACTCGAAACATATAAAAAGTATGTATCGGTTTTATTATGATAAACAAGTATTGTATATACAAAAGAAAAGTACTTATTGACTAGTCTAAATATTTATTTGTGTATGTTGAGAAAAAAAAATCTATTCTCAATTTTTCAAGTAAGTTATAGTTAAGTAAGTAAGGTGACGGCCCTACGTAGGTCGGGGCGTCACAAAGGTGGTATCAGAGTGGTATCCTGCCAGCCTACTTCATTCTGCTACACATCGTTTTCGCAACGGCCCAAGTAAGTTAAGTTATTTTTTTTTATAATTAGGATTAGTTAAGATCTTACGTGCGAAACAAGCATCTCTAGTTAATGGACACGCTAGAGAATGATACCCTTGGAATTTTAAGAGACTACTCCACTTGGATATGGTGATAGTTGGGAACTTTTCACCCTAAGTAATTAGATCAACGTTCTAAAGTTATATGTGGTAATTGTGGAACTGTTGCCACATAAGAGTAATATTGGATACATAAATGACATTGGACAGTGTCTTAGCTTAATGGTGGCAATTAGGTGACATATGAACATGATGGGAAAGTTTTATACTTTCCTAAACACTATGATTAAGTACTCATGATATGAAGAAGATGTGATCAAGGTTATGATGAATTCCGATATATTCCACGTTATACTATGATATGGAATGAAGATTATGGTTTTGTATAAAAGACCTAATTTCATTTATTTCATTATAGAACAATGCCACCAAAACATAGAATGGCACAGAACCAAGATGTTGATCTGGCAGCTCAGATGAATGAACTGAGACAAATGATGTTAGCCCAACAACAGGAAATAGGTGGGCTTAGAGCTCAATTAGCTCAGCAGAATCAGGGACCTCCTAATCCTAGGGTACCACCAGCACCTGTAGATCAGCCTGCTGCACCAGTGAATCCGGAAAACCCTAGAGTCCTTGAAGTGCCTATCGCACCTGTAGCTGCTCCACCAGCACCTTTAGTTCGAACTCCTGAGGAACTATATGACAAATTTCGGCGCATGAAGGCACCGGAATTTGAAGGATCAACAAACCCGATTGAGGCTGACAATTGGTTGGTCGACCTCCAAGTCATCCTGAACTTTTTAAGACTCGATGATCGGGAGAGGGTGCTTTGCGCATCATTTATGTTGAGAAAGGATGCTCGTCTCTGGTGGGAAACTGTCCAGATTCGATGGGATGTTAGTCAGATGACTTGGGAGGATTTTGTGGATGAATTTAAGGAAAAGTACTTCAACACAGAAGTTATGGAAACTCAACAAGATGAGTTTACCAATTTTCGTCAGGGAAACCTATCAGTGGCTGAAGCTGTCAAAAGGTTTGAACAGCTAGCATGTTTTTGCCCACACCTCATCATGTTTGAAAGGGACAAAGTAAGGAGAATGATGAGGATGTTTCGTTCTGATTTGGCCGTGGTGATTAGCAGTGGCCCCTATCCACCAACTACTGTTGCTAAATGCATCAGCCGGGTGATTCAAGTCGAGTATTGGGTAGGACAAAACAGAGAACAACGGGCTAAGTTTTATAGGGATAAGAAGGAAGAAAAGGCCCAAGCTAAGCAGAACCAGGTGAGACCAGGCCAAACTCCGCAGCAGGAAGGTCAAGGAGGACCTTCTGCTCAACCCAACAACAACAAGCAATACGGTAATAACCAACAGAAGAGGAAATGGAATGCAGGAGGACAGGGGAATCAACAGAGTTATTCCCAAAAGAAGAACACTCCCAACAACAACGGTAACCCCACTTGTCAGAAATGTGGGAAGAAGCACCCGAGAGATTGCCGAGCTGGAACCAACTGCTGCTATCTGTGTGGCAAGGAAGGCCACTATGCGAGGAACTACAATGCAAATTTCTGAAATTTGCAGAACCATCATAAGGGTCAGGAATATCAACTTCACGCTGCACAGACGAAGCTTGAAGGACCTGCAATCTCTCAAGGTCGACTTGAAGCTCCGGAGCCACAAGGACGTATTTATGCTTATACCAAGGAAGATGTGACGGCTGGACCATCCACGGTGGTCAGCTCCCTTTTGCCCAACAAGATGCATACGTGTTAATAGATTCAGGAGCTATGTATTTATTTGCATCCCCTAAGTTCGCTAGGAAACTAGGTAAAAATAGCGATAGGATCGGAAGAACCTTCCGAACTGCATTACCCTCCGGGGAAATTTTGTTGTTAGATTATTAGATATGTCATATTCCAATAATTATATATGGTAGGGAAATGTATGTCAATTTGATCATCATTGCCCTATATAATTACAACGTCATCATGGGTATGGATTTCCTGGGAAAATACAACGCCGTTATAGATTAACAACGTCGCGCTGTCACGTTCAAGCCAATTGCAGACAAGGAGGTTATTTTTAGAGGATCGACTCCAAAACAGCCGAAGATGTTCATTTCTGCGTTGAAGGTTAGAAAGTCGTTGATAGAAGTATGTATTGGATATCTAGCCAATATGGTGGATAAGGCGCAAGAAACCAAGAGTAGGCCGGAAGAAGTACCGATAGTCAAAGATTTTGTGGAAGTATTTCCTAAGAACTTGCCAGGATTGCCACCTGAGCGAGAGATCTCTTTTGAGATCGAATTACTTCCTGAATCAGCACATGTATCTAAGGCACCATGTAGGATGGCGCCTGCCAAACTTAAGGAGTTGCAAGTTCAGTTGCAAGAGCTCCTGGATAGAGGATTTATCCGCCAGAGTTATTCCCCATGGGGTGCCCCAGTCTTGTTTATTAAAAAGAAGGACGGCACACTTAGGATGTGCATTGACTATCAGGAATTGAATAAGATCATCATTAAGAATAAGTATCTGTTGCTTATGATCGACGATCTGTTCGACCAACTGAAAGGAGCCTCAATTTTTTTTCGAAAATTGACCTGCGATCAGGATATCACCAGCTCCGAATTAGGGAAGAAAACGTTCCTAAGACGACATTTCGTACGCGATATGGACACTACGAGTTTCTTGTCATGCCATTTGGACTGACAAATGCTCCAGCTGCCTTTATGGATCTGATGAATCGAGTATTCAAAGACTATTTGGACAAATTCGTTATTGTTTTCATAGATGATATTTTGATCTATTTGAGATCAAAGGAGGAGCATGAGTAGCACCTAAGGATTGCTTTAAGGATTTTAAAGCAAAACCAGCTCCATGCAAAATTCACAAAGTGTAAATTTTGGTTGGAGAACGTTCATTTCTTAGGATATGTGGTCTCTAAGGACGGCATATCAGTAGATCCGGCCAAGGTTGAAGTAGTGAGCAAGTGGCCAGCTCCGAGAAACGTCACCTGAAGTACGTAGTTTCTTTGGCTTAGCAGGCTGCTATTGACGTTTCGTTGAAAGATTTGCTAAGATCGCGGCGCAACTCACCGCACTTACGAGGAAAGGAAAGAAGTATGAATGGACTATAAAGTGTGAAGAGCACCTTCAAGAGCTAAAAAGTAAGCTGACTAGTGCTCCAATCCTCACAATCCCAGTCGTGGAGGAAGGGAATTTCGTGATATATAGCGATGCTTCCAAGGTAGGATTGGGAGCCGTCTTCATGCAAAATGGAAAGGTGATCGCTTATGCTTCACGACAGCTTAAGGACCATGAGAAGAACTATCCGATGCATGATTTGGAACTTGCGGTGGTAGTATTTGCGTTAAAAAAATTTGGAGACACTATCTTTACGATACGAAGTGTGAAGTTTATACGGATCATCAGAGTTTAAAGTATATCTTTACACAAAAGGAGCTCAACATGAGACAGAAGATGGCTAGAATTAGTAAAGGATTACGACATAGATATCCGATACCATCCTAGAAAGGCTAACAAGGTAGCCGATGCCCTTAGTCGGAAGTCGACTTCCTCGCTAATGTCGATTCAGCCCTTGATCGAGCCCCTTTAAAAGGAATTAATGGAAGCTGGAATCGAGCTTATCACGGGAGGTTTAGCTGCCCTAACCTTCCAACCTACCATTTTGGATGGCATGAAGGAGCGACAAGAAAGAGATGCCTCGATACTTAAGACGATAAGTGAAGTTTTAGGAGGAAAGGAATTGGACTTCAACATATCGGATAAGTGCATACTCTATCAGAAAAATAGATTATGCATACCTAACGAGGACGAGCTGAAGGAGCGAATCATGAAAGAGGCTCATGAAACTCCGTATTCCGTTCATCCTGGAGCCACAAAGATGTACAAGGACTTGAAGGAAAGCTTTTGGTGGCCCAAAATGAAGAATGACGTTGCTACATTTGTCAGTAAGTGCCTTACTTGTCAAAAAATGAAGGCGGAACACTAACGTCCAGGAGGAGAATTGCAGAAAATTTATATCCCATAATGGAAATGGGACCAAGTGACAATGGATTTCGTGATTGGACTACCTCGAACTCCCAATGGGAACAGTACTATTTGGGTAATAGTTGATCGACTGACAAAGTCCGCGCACTTTGTGGCTATCAAGCTTAGCTTTTCAGTGGAACAACTGGCAGAGCTATATGTTGCGCAAATCGTTCGCTACCATGGGATTCTGAAATCGATTATCTCGGATCGTGATGGTCGCTTCACTTTTAAATTTTGGAGAAGTGTACATCAAGCGATGGGTACAAAGCTTACTTTTAGTACAGCTTTCCACCCTCAGACGGATGGACAATCGGAGAGGACCATTCAGACGCTAGAAGATATGCTGCGAGCATGTGTGATGGACTTCAAAGGAACTTGGGATAAGAAACTTCCTTTGATTGAGTTCTCGTACAACAACAGTTTCCAAGCTTTAATTGGTATGGCTCCTTATGAAGCCTTGTATGGGAGAAGGTGTAGATCTCCAATCCATTGGTACGAGACAAGAGAAAAGGAACTCGTGTCTACAGATTTTATTCGGAGGACCACGGAGGCCGAAAAGCTTATACGACAGCGAATGGAGACCGCATTTAGTCGGCAGAAGAGTTATGCCGACAAACACCGAAGGCCTCTAGAATTCCAAGTAGGAGACTTGGTATTCCTTAAAGTTGCTCCATTCAAAGGAGTTATGAGATTTGGAAAGAAGGGGAAATTAAGTCCAAGGTATATAGAACCATTTGAGGTACTTGAAAGAATTGGTAATGTGGCTTATAGATTAGCCTTACCCCAAGAACTATCATACGTGCACAATGTATTTCATGTGTCGATGCTAAGGAAATATACCTCGGATCCTTCACACGTATTGGACTATGAACCAATCGAGGTTCCAGAAGATTTGACTTATGAGGAGAAACCGGTTCAGATTTTGGCACGAGAAGAGAAGGTGCTAAGAAACAAGGTGACAACATTAGTCAAGGTTCTATGGCGGAACCGTGGGATTGAAGAAGCAACATAGGAACGCGAAGAAGACATGAAAAGAAGCTACCCCGAATTATTCTAATTTTCGAGGACGAAAATCCTTTAAGGAGGGTAGATTGTAAGACCCGAATTTTCCATGGACTCATGATTTCCTTATTCATAAGGAATTAAAGTCCATATTATGCGTTTATAAGATGTTTCATGGAAAATTATGAATATCAAATGTGAAATTCATAATTTTATTAGCAAATATTTGAGTTCTCATTAAATTGGCTATGAGACTCAATAAATGATTGATTAGCCATGTATGAAGCTTTTTAGGAAAAAGGCTTAACAAATTTCATGATCTTATGTTGGTCAAAGTTTGACTCGAAAAAGTCAAAGTTGACCAAAAAGTCAAAGGTTGACCCCGAGAGGTCAAAGACATGACAGTATAGTTATTTGATAAGCAGTATGAAAAATATACTGTGAAAAACTGTCACTAGAGACAAGATAGCAAGCTTAAGATTCAAAACCACCATAAAAAAATCAAGCACACCAAGTTAGAAATAAAGGGCAAAAAGGACTTTGAAAAATAGAAAAAAATTTTTACTGTCCATTTTTACACAGATAAATTTTAGACTGTAGTACAGTATTAAATATTGTTATTAGTAGATAACAGTATTAAAAATATATGTGTAGCATAAAAATGGACTGCGTATCAAGGAATTAGCCAAACAAGGCCTTGGGTAATGACATCACCTCACCATAGAATTATAAATTCTATGACATTATAATTGATTAAATAAAGGATGGAAAAAATTATGGAAGATTCTAGAAGGGGGGTGAGGTGGCCGGCCACCTAAGGACCAAAAATGCTAACATTTTGTCATTTGGGGCCAAAATGTAATTTTTGAAAAATTGGTGATGTAAGCAAGTGATGTCACCAAGATGATGTCACCTTGATGAGGTAAGCAAGCCTTGGAGACCAAGGAATGGCCGGCCAACATGCCACCTATGAGGGGTCAAAGTGCAAATTTTGATTTTTGAGGGGTTTTTATGCAATTTTTAGAAAATTTCTCCACCACTATAAATAGCCACCAAGGAGGTCAGTTTTTGGGCTGGAAAAATTCTAAAAAACAGCCAAGCTCTACCCTTTTTTCTCCTCCAAGAATCCGAACCCAAATTAGCCACCCAAAGAGAGAAAAAAAATTTGTGAATCAAAGGGGTTTTAGTGCTAGGGTGTTGGATTTTCTTCTAGTGACTTTAAGTGAGGATTTGAAAAATTTTTGGGACCATTTTCTAGACAAAGAGCCGGCTGTGAGTGGAGGGAAAAGTGAGGAAAAATTGAGGTTAGTGGTGCATGGTTTTGGTTCAAGAAACCAACCAAACTTTCGGGTGTCAATTGGAAGGCTAGAATCGGTTTTGGAGGACCTAGGGGGGGAAATTTGGTGAGCCGAACCCTAATCCCAAAATTTTGAGATTGATCAAGGTAATAGCTCTAAACCCTAATCTTTTTCAATTGAGGTTTAAATCTGAAATTTAAGTGTATTTCCAAGTCACGATTGTAAGAGCATAAGCTCAGAGTTATTTTATTGCCCTAGGTTGATTAAGTGTGTGCTTGATTAGATCTAAGGGTAGTTTGCATATGAATTTTGATTGATTATGCTTGCTAAGATTGCATGCTAGATGTGGATATGTTGTATGTTCCCCAAAGATGCTCAAGCATGATTCAAGATGTAAAACAAATTTAAGAATGGAAATGGCCAGGTTGAGTTAGTTTACAACTATAGGACGTAAAACAAATTTAAGAATGGAAACTACCAGGTTCGGGTGAACACTGGCCAGTTTTCTGGAAAGTCGATTTTGAGGCCTGTAGAGGCCGAATTGGGTAAAATATAAAACATGAAAGTTATTTAGAAGGGTTTTTCCTAGTGGACAGCGTGGACAGTTTTTCAAAATGAGGCTCCAATGGCCTCGGTTTTCATGAAAACCCGAGCCTGACCGTGCCCAGGTTTTATGCACGGCCAGGTGATTTCAACCGAGAATATGCACGTTCATCGTTTGGATTAAAATTTACCAAGTTTTTCAAGAACAATGAAAGTTGAATTTTAAAGCCAAAGTTTTGTAACCAAACGATGACAAACGGTAACCGGGAAGGATACCCGAGTTACTGGGCTTAGCTCAAAGCCCAAGTTTGACCCCATAGGATGTTGACTAAAGTTGACCAATTTTGTTGACTTTAGTTGACCAAGTTTGACCCGATGGATTGTTGACTTTGGTTGACCAGAGTTGACCACCTCAAGGGTTACCCAATGTAACCCAACGAGATACCAAGTTTAATATTAAAACAAGACTTAGGGTTTTTGGTAATAACCCAATGGAATTATGGAAATTAAGAACGTTAGGACATAAGTCCAAGGTTAGGATGATAACCTAAACCTACTCATGAAAGTGTGGACTTAGTAACCAAGGTTACCCGATCTAACCTAATGAGTTATCATAAGCATGTTAGGGGGACATACAACTAAGAGCACGTAGGAATGTTGGTTAGGTTACCAACATTTTGTAATAGGATCCTTATCCTATATTCTTTTACGTAGTAGGAAGTGACCTGCAATTGCCATCTTATTTGGAGCAACCCAAACCTCAGGCATAACATACCAGGCAAATACAAACCCCACTTACAGTATGGAAAATAGTAAATACTATTTTCAAATATGACATGTTTTCATGAATGCCATGTATTGTTATGATGTGTCATGTATTGCTATGATGTGTTATGTAATGCTATGATATGCCATGTATTACTATGATATATCATGTGCATGTCTACGTTATTTTACATGTTACAATGTAGTAACATCATGAAGCATGTTCACTAATATTAAATAGTGAAAACATAAGAACAAGTAAGGTGTCGGACCAACCTCTCGCCAGGTGCAGGATCATGAAGGTTATGAGCTCAAATCAAGGTAAAGTTATGAAGACCTTTCAAAAATAAAATTGTAAAGGTCCATATTCCCGGAAGTGTTAGGGACCTTGCAAATCCTAACTCTATCTTGGAGAGCGCGCATCTGGTACGTACACAAGGGGCCCACAAGTAAAGCAAGATAATAGGTTCAAGTTCATAGATGATCATAAATGGTTCATGCATATGTATATGATGTTTACATGTTTTGTGGGATCATGTTTGTATTTACTGAGCGTAAAGCTCATTTGGATATTTCATACTGTAGGTAAAAAGATGTAGCCTCGATGATGGGTAATGCGGACGGTGCAGCAAATGAAGGGCGGTGTGGGATACCACTACGCTAAATTATTCCGCAAGTCTTTTGAACAAAAATATATGTGTGTATATATATCTATAAATAATAGGATGAATGATGTTATGTTATATATGAAGTTGAAAACTCGAAATATATAAAAAGTATGTATGGGTTTTATTATGATAAACAAGTATTGTATGTACAAAAGAAAAGTACTTATTGACTAGTCTAAATATTTCTTTATGTATGTTTAGAAAAAAAAATTTATTCTCAAATTTTCAAGTAAGTTATAGTTAAGTAAGTAAGGTGACGGCCCTACATAGGTCAGAGCGTCATAGTTAACTCCCTCAAGCCAAGTTCCAAATCTGCAATCGTATATGGTAAATTTATTCTCCCATCTTATTCTATATATATATATATATATATATATATATATCTTTTTTGAGACTTGGCAATCATGTGAAACTATGAATAAATTATCAATTTGATTTAGCTTTTCCAGAGTTCCAAACTCAGCATGTTGCATTTCCAATAGAGGTAAAAGTTTGACTCATTAGTACCTTGTCAATTGTTGTTTGCAAAATGGGCCAAATCGTGTGAAAGAGGATTCAACTTGTTATTTATTGTCTGCAAAATGGGACAAATCGTGTGAATGAGGATCCTATAATGATTGAAGCTACAACAAAATTGACCTATACAATTATAGGTTGCCTTGGGATGGAAAGAGAACAGAAATGCACGAATAAATTGAGAAAACAAAGTGAGCAGGGCTAGATGAAGAATATGATTCTTCTTTCTATGTTTACTTTTCTAGGTTCTTATTTTATTTTCATGTTTATTCGGACAATCTCTCAACATAGGCACTTTTTAGTTAATTCATTTGTATATGTTTAATTTCTACTTTCAAGAATTGCCTTGGGTGTTGACAGAGCACACAATACCAATAACAGAGGATCTGTTGCTGGCAAACAATTAGTCTTGGGGAAACAACTAATCATCGTGGTTTTGGCTCAAATAATCCGATATGACTCCATCCCCAATTATCTCAATGTAAGATTTTCACTTGTTGTAAATCTTATTACATTTGTTTCTTTGACCTCTAGAACTCAACTAAGTTATAGGCCAATATCTCATTGTCTATGCACGTGTCTAATCTTTTGAATGTGTGGTTCTACCTTTTTTCTTCTTAATATTTGCATGACAGTAGCCAATCTATGCATTGTTAAGTGCTAAATTGAAATTGGAAATTTTTCAAAGAGATCTATGTGTACTAGGGGTTCACGTACTAACTGAACATTTCTTTTCTAGTTTCAATATGATTGATCATTTCTTTTATATGATTCCCTAGTCTATAGTATTTACTGCTAGTAAAAATATAAGTTGAATATCTTCTAATGATTGATAGCTATACAAACTTGTTATCGCAGTATGTTTATGCCATTTGGTATGTCTTCTAATTTCAGGAACTTTGGAGGCTTTAGAAGTTGGAGTACATGCTGAATTTCTGTCAAGCTGGTCATGACGAGTTTTGTACTTTCTTCTAACCTTGCCCTTTCCTACTTGGGTTCAAACATTTGGTGGTTTTTCGATTGGGTTTATATATCATTATTGGAAAACTGTGTAAAGAGATTATAGTTGGTTTTGTTTCTTGCACCACTGAATTGATGTAATAGACTTTGTAAATGTTGATCATATAATGAAATTTCAGAACATGACTTTTGTTTATTTGTCTGAGTGAGATGCCATCCGTAGGTCCCCCCTTAATTTGTAGTGATTCTATTTCTCTATCCCAATTCTATATCTACCATCTTTACATCATTAACACTAGAGGAAGCTTATAAAAAGAAACTAAGTAGAACAACCATAATAGTTATCAACGATGGAAGAACATAGTTAACCGTAGATCTTACTTTAAGATTCTCACGCGATGAGCTTTAGGCAGGGGTGGAGGAAAGCACATGCGGCGGCGGCTTCAGACGTGGGCGGAGGAAAGCAAGCGCGGCGATGGCGGCGGCGGCGGCTTCAGGCGTGGGCGGAGGAATTCGAAAGGGGCGGCGACGGGATGGGCGTGAGAGATTTGGGGAAAGTGAGAGAGTGAGAGAAAAGTAAAGAGAAAGCAAGCGCGGAGAAAAGTAAGAAAGTGACAGGATTTGGGGCATCAGAGGAAAGGGCAGAGAGAAAGCAAGTGCGGCAGCGGCGACGGCGGCGGCTTCAGGCGTGGCCGGAGGAATTCGAGATGGGGGCGACGGGATGGGCCTTCAGATTTGGGGAAAGTGAGAGAGTGAAAGAAATTTTGGGTATGTGATGAAATTTTGGGCAGAGAGAGTGAGAGAAAGTGAGATTTGGCTACCTGATGAATAATTAGGGGAATGTAATGGAAAGTGATATAGGCGCGCGGGTTTCAAATTTTCAATGAAAATTTGATTTTCTTTTGCCATCAAAATTGTTAAGGCAAGATCCTCATCAATGTAATGGACATGGAGAACTACGACATAACAAATAAAAGAGAATTTTTAAACATAGAACGACAAAGCGGTTTAGAACGAGTATCAAGTTTTTTTTTTCTTTCAAAAAATAAGAGTAGCTACCGGGACCAAAATTTTGGTCCCCAAAAGCCTTTTTCTGTCACCAAATAAATTTTGGTCACACTTTTGTGTATAAGAAGACCATTTTCGGGGACCAAATTAATTTGGTCTTGGAAGGTGACCTACCGGGACCAAAATTTTAGTCCCCGAAAGCCCTTTTCCACCACCAAATAAATTTTGGTCGCACTTTTATATATCCGAAGGCCATTTTCGGGGACCAAATTAATTTGATCCCAGAAGGTGAGCTACCGGGACCAAAATTTTGGTCCCCGAAAGCCCTTTTCTGTCACCAAATAAATTTTGGTCGTGCTTTTGTGTATCCGGAGGCCATTTTCGAGAACCAAATTAATTTGGTCCCGGAAGGTGAGCTACCGGGACCAAAAGTTTGGTCCCCAAAAGCCCTTTACGGCCACCAAATAAATTTTGGTCGCGCTTTTGTGTATGGTCATTTTCGGGGACCAAATTAATTTGATCCCAGAAGGTGACCTATAGGGACCAAAATTTTGGTCCCCAAAAGCCTTTTTCGGCCACCAAATAAATTTTGGTCGCGCTTTTGTGTATGAGAAGGGCATTTTTGGGGACCAAATCGAAATGTGACCAACCGGGACCAAAAGTTTGGTCCTCGGAAGCCTTTTTCGGCCACCAAATAAATTTTGGTCGTGCTTTTGTGTATCCGGAGAACATTTTCGGGGACCAAATTAAGGTGACCAGCCGGGACCAAAAGTTTGGTCCCCGAAAGCCCTTTTCCGCCACCAAATAAATTTTGAACGCGCTTTTGTGTATGAGAAAGCCATTTTCGGGGACCAAATTAATTTGGTCCCGGAAGGTGACCTATCGGGACCAAATTTTGGTCTCCAAAAACCCTTTTCCGCCACAAAATGATTTTTGGTCACGCTTTTGTGTATCCGGGGGCCATTTTCGGGAATCAAATTAATTTGGTTTCGGAAGGTGACCTACCGGGACCAAATTTTGGTCGCTGAAGATTCTTACCTTCTGGATTTTGGTCGCCGAAACTGCTCTTCAAAGACGAAATTTGTTTTGGTCGCGGAAAGTCTGGTCGCTGTAAGTTCAATTTCTTGTAGTGAGTTGAGGGAGTGACACTCCAACAACCTGCAAGGTCATAACTTATAACTTTTGTTCTTATCATATACTCTCACTAATTGGAGGTTAGTACGACATTTACTCCTAAATTTCATTAGCCTCATTCTTACTAATTGTGACAATTTGTAAATTTACATGTAACTATATATCTATCATTATGGCATAAAATGTCTATGAGATGTGTTGATCATATTAGTGTAAGAGAAATTATACACATCAAATACTTAATCAAAGCAATATATAAAACACATATATTCATCACATCATCAAGGCAAATCATAGTAAATATAGAATATCAACAAGGAAAATATTTTGTTCCATGCTGTACGTAAAGTTTGTACTTACCTATCTTATGTATTTAAACTTTCAAAGTAATACCTCCTGCTACATAAGTTTGGTGAATTATCCTAATTTAACAATACCTCAATATTAGAGTGAATTATGGTTATATATTATTATTATTATTATTATTTTATAAATTAAGATGAATATAATTTACTTGCATCATAATTAATCTTAATAATTAATTTATATTAATTATTAAATGTTAAACAAATTTCTAGTAATTTTTATTTAATTAATTAAATTTAATTTAGTTGATTAATTAATTAATTATTCAATCAATTTAGTACTTAAAAATTATAAATAAATCACATAATTTTAATTGATTAATTAATAATTATATCATTAATAATTAATTATGTTACTTAAATATTCTTTTTTATATAATAATTCTTGATTATTCATTTCTTATATTAATAATTAATAATTAGATTATAATAATAATTAATGTTTAATTAATTTATAATTAATCATCACAATTATATTAATAACTGTATTAATAATTAATGATTAATTAATCTCTATTAAATCATGTATTTTAATTATGTAGTTACTCAATATAATACTCTTACTTACACAATTAATAATCATTTATTACCTCTTATAATTAATTAATTAAATTAGTTACCAATTAACCTTCTTAACATAAATATATTTCGTTATATATTTATTAGTTTATTAATCTATTTCTTAATTAAGTAATTAATCTTCATCACCTTAGTAATAAGGAGTCACCTAAGTGTATACCCTTAAGTGGGTTATCTTCCATTTAGTAGTGAACTTGTAAGGCCCAATCTCATTAGTCATAATCATTAAGTTGGGTTAAGATAGTCTCTAGGTGTATGTCTAGTAATCCTCTACTTTGTCTTGGCCCATCTAAAACTTGTGATTCGACTTTATAAAGTTAGGGTTTTTCACATTTATTTGATTATACACTTAATCCTAACTCATTTCATCAATCTTTATGTACATATGTTATGATTTACCCATATATCACATTTTTAATGTTTAATCATTTTATCGGTATGAGATCTTAACATATAAGATTTATTTAAATTTGTATATAATTCCGTTTTAGATATTTGATGACCTATGGAAAGTCTAAAGTATCTAGTTTCTGTCTTTATAATTTATTTTTCAAATTATCAAGGGTTTCAAACCTTAGTATAGTATGTTTTCCTGTGTCCCAAAGTAAAATATCAATTTATCATATTTCAATTTAATATTATGTGATTTATTAAAATTATATACATATATGTTTTAAACATATGATAGCGCATTTCAAAGATTATGATATCTACTTTACAATTGCAAAGTTATTTTCTTACGTTTTGGAGTTTTATGTGGCGTATAACAAGATTTTGTTGCTATTGGTCTAACTTTTGTACCACATACCTTGATTTGTGGTTAAACTTAGAAAAATCTTAACAGTTTACTTACAAGTCCAAATGAGGTAAAATATATTTAATTGAAAAGCTTATAATGTCTAATTTATGCATCAAAAACAGTTTTGCAAAATATTATGGTTTATTAACCCAAAACATATAAAAAACCTTACCTGGTGTAGGGTTCCAGCAGCAACACCTCTCAGTTCGTAGACATTACTTATAAAATTTACCAAAATTGCATATTTATCTGTTTAAGGTGTAAGATACCTTGTTGGAAAGGCTTTAGATCTATAACTTATAATCCAAAATTTTGAGATTAAGGGGCTCGGATTTTATAAAACATGTAGCTAGACTGTACCCTAGGGGTTCCTTTTCTTTCTAGTTTTGTGTCACAAATTCTAATGCACATAACTTTAGACATACATAAGCAAACTAAGTGATTCCAAAGCCTAAAATAAAGCTTATCCTCTATAGAATCTTCTCATATAATTATATTGCATACCAAAGTTTTTAACGCATATCATATTATTACAACAATCACAAGCTCCAACAAAGTTCGTAGGATCTCACCGAAATGCTCTGTGGATCCTTTGAGACCTTGGACCTCCAAAGTTCTTCTCAAAACCTTTTCCTAGGTAAGAAAGAGTCTAACATTACGTCTCAACCCCAAACAGTACATCTAGTTTTTTCTTCGACTCCATTCTTCCAAGACTCAAACACTCTTTGTCTCTCGCCCTCCACCACTTCTTCCCCCTCGCCGGGAACATCACATGGCCTCCCACTTCCCCGAAGGCCGGCGTCGAATACTCCGATGGTGTTTTGATGACCGTGGCCATGTCCAATGATGCCGATTTCTGTTGCCTCTCAGGCTCCAACATCTTCCGCGAGGCCACCGAGTACCATCCTCTGATCCCCAAATTATCAGCGTCCTATGAGCGAGTCGCGGTTTTGGCGCTTCAAGTCACCTTTTTCCCTAACTAGGGGTTTTCAATAGGAATCGTCATGCATCATGCGGTCCTCGACAGTAAAAGTTTGCACATGTTTTTGAAATCATGGGCCTTCATATGCAGATCACTTGGATATGGAGATTGCATTGATGGTCAAGATCAATCTACCATCTTCCCCCAGTTGCCATCGGAGATAAAACCAGCTTATGACAGAGATTGTATCAAGGACCCTGCCGATCTTGGAATGATCTTCTCAAACCAGTGGCGAAATATAGACAGACTCGACAATAGAAGTTTAGTCCCTTGGGAAGTTGAGAAAATTCAACCAGGTTCGGTTCGAGGCACCTTCCAAATGCCACGAGAGAAAATAGAAAAGCTAAAGCGACTGGTACATGCTAAGAAAATGGAAAATGATAAGGATAATGAACAACATTTTCCAATTATTCATGTCTCCACATTTTCCCTAACATATGCCTATATGTTGACGTGTTTAGCCAAGGCAGAAGAAGTGATCGATGACAAAATTATTTTTATGTTGGTTATGGATCTTAGGTCTCGCTTTGAACCTCCAATACGCAAAACATATTTTGGAAACTGCGTTGCTGACAAGGTGACATTTGTTGAAAGAGAAGCCCTCTTGGGGAAGGAAGGACTTATTGTGGCTTTAAGTGCAATTAGTGAAGCCATTAACGGCTTGGAGAAGGGACCACTAAATGGAGCTCAGAATTGGGTTTCATCAGATAAATTAAAGGCATCTGCACTTAGAACGTATTCCATTGCTTCGTCGCCTCGGCTTGAGGCTTACAGTACTGATTTCGGTTGGGGATGGCCGAGAAAGGCGGATGTCAGTTCCATAGATAAAACGGGTGCAATAAGTCTCTCAGACAACAGAAATGGGAATGGAGTTGAGATTGGATTGGTTCTAAGAAAGCATCGTATGGAAGCTTTTGCCTCTTTGTTTGCCGAGGGTCTCGAATCTCTCTGAGCAGCAGGGTGTCATAAACAGAGGTGCTGTTAACAATCTCTCTTTCTTTGTTTCCTATTCATATTTAATTTAGTTGGCATGATATATGAAATTGGAGATGATCTTTACTCAAAAAAAAAAAAAAAAAATCGAGTTTATATAGATATGGATATGATTAAATTTGAGTTAGCAAGATATAAGTGATTATAAGGGGACGTTTGGCTCACCAGTTTAACTCCAACTAGACTGTACTTTTTCATGTAAATTTTTATCTTTTTATTAAAAGCCAATAAAATTTATAACTAATTTTTAAAAAGTCAACCAAGTCAAACTTAAAAATTTCAACTCAAATCGTTTTACCAAATGCATACTAAATAAATGTTTCAAGATGTATAAATGAATAATTTTAGTTTTTTAGTTTCTATGAATTCTTGTTTCTTTTTAATTATTGATTTTTGTTTGGTTTTGCATCGAGATGAGATTCTAATTTTTTGTTTTTAACCGCTCGCTTTAAATTTTAGTTGAGACTTTAGTTTTTCCTCTTTATTTATTTTTTAATAATTGGTTATAAATAAAAAAAACAAAGAAAAATGTTAATTAACCTTCAACAAAGAACAATCTTCGCGAGCCATGATCGTAGAGATAATAAACAAAAGTCGAGAAGAAAGTATTTGAAAGACCTACAAATATTCAGAAAAAAAACAACGGATTAATGCATCTCAGGTGATAGTTTATTGGCGATCCAATTTGGAAGGAGATAAGGAGAAAATGACTTTTTTTGCACTGACGTAACTTATTGTATAATTATAATTTATATCTTTAATTTATAATTTTGATAATTTACTCTTTGAATATTTTCTTTTAGCAGAAAATTTCAATTGATGACGACGTTTAGGGCCATTACTCTTAGACTTTACTGCACAGTTTCTATTCTGTGTGGAGCAGCTTTATTTTTTCATTTTTTAAAATTTTTTATTTTTGATAATTTGTGTGGAGCTGCTTTATTTGACGTTATTGGAGGCCTTCTCTCTCTCTTTCTTTTAATTAATATCATGGAGGACTTCTAACACTGCAAAACTCCTCAATAATGTACTGGGGTCATGAGCTCAATACCAGATTGCCCTCGCCTAGTTTCTAATTGGTAGTTTAGTCAATTCAAGATAATTAATTAAATCATCCACCTAATCCCAATGACATTGTATAATGGTAGATGAAGTCAATCCAAAATTCTCCCTCCCGATGTCTTATAGGTGGTTTAGTCGATTCATAATAATTAATTCAACCATGCAACCACCGTTTGATACGTGTAAAATTCATCTAGAATTTTTAAGAGGTAGTTAAATCGAGGGGCAATTGTTAGATTGGTCCTTAAACTTTTAAGTAGATAAAAGTTTAGTTCCTAAATTTTATCTTTTTGTAAAAATACCACTGAATTTTTAAGTAGGTGAGATTTTGGTCTTTAATATATTTTTTGTTGTTAAAATACTCCTTAAGCTCTTAAAAAAGGTATGATTAGTCCTCATGTTAAATTTTAGACTAAGGTGGGGGTATGATGATGGCGTAACACCAATGGGGGAGGTCACCTCAGCTAGTAGAGTACGTCGACAGAATTTTTTTTTTTTTTTAAACAACAGCATTTTGTTACCCTAAAAATAAATAAGCTCAGCAAAAACTATCTTTATAAATTAAAAAAAAAAACTCACAAATATTTAAAAACCAGGAAAAAAATGATAAACAGAGAAATAAAAAAAATGTTGTTTATTGTGAAGAGACAAATCAATTTAAAATAAAAATCAAGAAATAAAAGCCATATTTTATTTGTCAATTTGTGAAATTTTTTTTCTAATTACTTATGATTTGGTGTTTTTTTTCTTATCCACAAAAGATTATTTTTTGTTGGGGATTTTTTGAACTTATTGAAATTTTAGGGTAATATAGTACTTTTGTTCAAAAATTGAAGTCATTTGTCATTTTCTATGAGCTGAGACGACCTCCTCCATCAATGTCACTTTACCGTCATACACCACCCTCCTTTAAAAAATTAATGGAAGGATCAAAATACACCGTTTTTTAGAGTTACGGGGCATTTTGACCAAAAAAAAAAAAAAGAGTAGGGACCAAACTCTTACTAATTTAAGAATTCAGGGTATTTTTACCCCAAAAAAAAATTTAAAAGTTTATAGACCAAACTCTCACTTACTTAAAAGTTTGAGAACCAATCCAACAATTTACCTTTAAATAAAAACAATTTTAAAATTCGGTAGAAATGAAAGACGATTCAAAATTCGAGACACATGCATTACAAATTACAGAACTCATAATTCGGGAGGAGAATAATAAAATTAATCATTATTTTTTTCTTTCCCCTTAGCAAGATCTTTTCGATTATGCATTTTGGATGGTGAATAATTCTAACTCAATTATTTTATACAAAACATATTATGTGAGGTAATTTTAAAATTGATTTCATTTTTTCAGTTATCCTCGATATTTCGTGAAGCTTGTTGGGATAAATAGAGAAATATGGACTTGTTTTACAATAAGGATAGCAGTCAACATCAATTAATTACCTATAATGGCTTGTTTTATTGTATTAGTACCACTACTACAAAAGGTGGCTTAAACGATGATTTTTTGAAAACCGTCGTCTAATGTCACATTATACGACGGTTTCCAAAAACCGTCGTATAATCTTCCGATTTTCATAAGATTACACGACGGTTTTTGAAAACCATTATGTAATGTCGATCTAAAGTTTGCATATTTTGCATATTTTGCATATTTTGCATTTCTTTATCAAATGTCCCTTATCAAATGCATATGCTAACTCCGTCAAATGCAAACTCCGTCAAGATAGACCCGAAGTTTTTTGCCCTCGCCGATAAATTGGATGAGTTCAATGATTTTCCTTGGGGCGTGCTCTCATGGGAGGCAACCCAGGCTACAATCTGTACCATAGTTGACAATAGGACGTCTTCGAAGAGAAGACCATTAAAAAAATCCCAGTAAGTGCATTACAGTATTGCGGGCTTTCACCATGCCTTATTGGTTTGGGCATATGAGAGCATCCCAAGTATAGCATCCAAATTCACCACCAATAACGAGCAGGCCATTTCGCGTATGCTTTCATGGATCACCGCGGATAATGTCAAGTTTAATGATGTTATGTGGGCTTTTACTACGGTTGGCAAAATCAGGTAATTTATCTTTTTAAGTCGTGTCAATTATAAATTGTTGGTCGTCATTTATATGTTGATCATGCCGTTGTTGGTTAATTACATAATGACCGGGTGGTTATAACAGTAATGCCCTAACGGTCATAATTATGACTGGGTGGTCATAACTGTTATGATCGGGTGGTCATAACAGTAATAACCTGTTGATCATAACAGTACTGACCAGGTGGTCATAACAGTTATGACCACCCCTGTTTATGCTACTACTCGTCTTGGTCATCAACCTAATGACCGGATGGTTATTCCTGTAATGACCGTATAACTTATACAGTTATCTGAAAACCTCATTGTTGTTATGTGTGCCGCCGAAATGTTTTGGGATAATGCCCACCGAAGAGTTGAAGGACCCATGGGTTGCGTAGTTATTTTTGAAGAACCCGAAGGGTGTGCCTCAATTACTTTCCAAGCCTTCTGTACTCCGATCGAGCTCCGGTACAAACTCCGAGTGGCAGGAGTTTAAAGAAGAGATCCGAAGACAGGTGGACTCAATTAACAAAAGTCTTCGGGTTCTTAAAAAGGACCAGAAGGAGTCCAACAAACTGTTGCGATGGGTTCTCAAAATGTTGAACGACAACATGAATCAGCAGGGCCAGGGAAAGGCACAGCCCGAAACTCCAGTCACCAGCGGGCAGGCGATTAATATTCCAACGAATGAGTCGGGTACTTTAAAGACTACCTTCAACGACATCGGTGCCACTATTGATATTGGGCTGCAAGTAGCCGTGGAGTTCCTTACTGGCGATAAGGTTATTTTCTCCCATCAACAAGTAGAGGAGGAGAGTAATAAGGTAAGCCTGTATTTTAAAATTGAGTCTACCATATATAGATGCAAATGATAATTTTTGTATAAAACAGAAACAAGGTAGTTTTTATTATATAACATGTTTTGAATCCATACAGGAAAAGTTGGAAGTAAATTTACAAGGAAATGTGGGAAAAGGGATGATACAATCTGATCCACTTGATGAAATCAGGAAGAGAGCATGCCTCACCCGGAAAAGGGAGAAAAAGAGGATAAAGATGATAAAATCATCATCAGTGGACAGGATGTTGTACAGCCTGCAGGCCCAGCCAAGGAGGCCAGCACCAGTGACGTGGTTGTTACTAATATCCATAAACTAAAAAACATATTCATTAGAGTAACCCTTAATTTTAACTGGTTTCATATGTCATTTATAGGTCCCTAAGAAGAAGAGGGCCAAACTATCATGGCTTGGCCAACGGCCGACCGGATCTAGGACCGAGGTTGCCTCCCCAGAACGTGAACCGAGTTAGATTATTTGGGCCCTCCCAACTGGTCTAGCAGATGAACCTCCGGTTGACATGCTAGAGGAGTTCAGGGAGTGGTTCAACAAAGAGGTGTTGAAGAAGACTCCTCCAGGGTAATTTATTTATAACTCATAATTGTCCATTCAAATTGAAGTATATTAAAGTATGTAATCTATTAATAATGTTATCACTACAGCAAATATTTGTTTTTTAGTAAACGGCCTCCCTGATACAATGCCAAGCATGACACATTGGACAAACCCCATGACCTCGGAATCATGGCGGTGGATAAAAAAAGTTGGTTTTATGAATTGGCAACCTCCCATGTTTGGCTATGGGATGAAGTAAGTGGTGTTATTAATTGTTTTGTAATCAATGTCGTGATTTTTAAGTCAATTTTAACGTGAAGAAGGTACATTGTTTGATGGCCAGCTATATTTACAATACATTGCTTTTGTTTTGTGTATGAAGCACATTGATGTAGCCTTTTACTACTTGAGGAAGAAGATCAAACAGTATCCCAACTTGGAACAACGAAAGGTGACAACGGTAGACACGTTTTTCAGTACAAAGGTTGGTGCAATGTGGCCTGTCTACCGGGGTTCACCAGATATGTTTGATTGGGAGACCTGTGAAACTTTACTCAAGATCATGCTTAGCTTCTTTGTCCAGAGTGGGTTGTCGTGGTTTGATGTGAACACTTTGCTAATACCATTAAACTTGGTTTCAATGAAACATTCGGAATTAGTAAAGCTCGAACTGACATATTGGACAATTGAGGTGTATGACTCTATGCAGCATGAAGGCCCTCACAATGAGAAGGTCCGAGAGGGAGTGGAATATTTATCAATGTTCATTCCATTACTGGTTGGTTAACTCAGTTTGTTCGATTTTAAATCACGAGAACCTCCCGGAATGCACCCAATACTAGTCACCATCATGAAAGATATCTCTCAACAAGCCAATGGATTGGTACAATTGTTACAAATGTTTTGATTATTTAATGTTGCATGTGATGCTTATGTGAATTTTGTCATTTTTCATTCATGCAACTGGGGTGACTGTGGCATGTTTACAATTAAATATGCTGACTGCTAGATAAAAGGGAGGGATGTCAAGTATTGGGTAATTTATGGACGGATGCAAATGTTTCGAAAGTGGATAACATATTACTTGTGAGCTCATACGAAGCGCAAGCTTGCAGGAGCTTATAAAAGTAATGATGAGCAGGATATGGAATAAGAGCATGGAGTCACACCAAAATTTTGTCTTTCCATTTAACAGACTGTAAATAGGCATATTTTTTAATTCATTGTATAGCAAATTATTTTGTTGTGATTTTTATATGGTATTTGTTGTAAACTGTGAAAGTTCACATGACAAAATAAGCATAGGGACAGAGGTCATAACTGTTATGACCAGATGGTCATAACAGTTATGACCAGGTCTCTAAAATGCCCATAAGTGTAAGATGCATAAATTTTTATTTTAATTTATAATTTGATAATTTATATGGCATTTGTTGTAAACTGCAAAAGTTCACATGACAAAATAAGCATAAGGACAGAGGTCATAACAGTTATGACCAGGTCTCTAAAATGCTCATAAGTGTAAAATGCATAAATTTTTATTTTAATTTATAATTTGATAATTTAATGACCTGTTGTAGCAATTAAGTCATATTTTAAATATAAATACACCATTATATAGGAAAAAAGTGATCATTAATTCGAGGAGTTTGACATAGGGAGAGAGGTCATAACCGTTATGATTAGGTGGTCATCATAATTATGACCGTTACTCGTGTCACAGTATAGAGCAGCAGTCATAACTGTTATTACCACCCGGTCAAAACAGTTATGACCGTTATTTTTGTTCACGATATAGAGAGGGGTCATAACCATTATGACCGGGTGGTCATAACGGTGATGACCGTTACTCTTGTTCACGATATAGAGTAGCGGTCACAACCGTTATGACCACCCGGTTATAACAGTTATGACCGTTACTCTTGTTTACGGTATAGAGTTGCGGTCATAACCGTTGTTAATACCCGGTCATAATAGTTATAACCGTTATTCTTGTTTACGATATAGAGAGGGGTCATAACCGTTATGACCGTTACTCTTGTTCATGGTATAGGGTAGCGGTCATAATCATTATGACCACCCGGTCATAATGGTTATGACTGTTACTTTTGTTCATGATATAGGATAGCGGTCATGACCGTTATGATCGAGCGGTCATAACGGTTATGACCGTTACTTTTGTTCATGGTATAGGAAGAGAGGTTATAACCGTTATGACCATTCGGTCATAACCGTAATGTTTTTCTCAGTCAGTTTCGTGGCTTTGGACATTTAACGGTTTTTGAAGATTTTCTTTCGTTCACAGACTTCCAAATGGTTTGTAGAGGGATTTCGTGGTGGTTTCGGGCGGTTTCCGAGCTGTTCTGGCCGGTTGCAACTCTTTCTCTCTCTAGATTTCAGTTTCTCTCTCTAAAACACTGTAGATGCTAATTTGGAAATTTTTTTGGGGCATGTGAGGGAGATGAGGATAAACTTGAAAAATTACATACATTTAATGCTGCTGGACCTTACAAAACTAACGTGGCAATGCTAGAACTGAAGGGAAAAAAACGGTGCTATATTTAATATAATTTATTTCAGAAGTGCTATTAATGAAATTAACCCCAAAAAATTTAGAGACTAAAGTTACATAAAGTTAAAAATTCAGGTACCAATGTAGCAATTTACTCACAAGTTAAAGTTGGAGACACATATTGTTGAGCTATTTATATATGGAGAGACATATTGTTCATTATTTGACTTTCTCTTTGAAGATATTAAAAAAGATCAATTGAATAATCGAAAAAATTTTACCTCCATGCATAGATCAGAAGAATTTTATCTTATCTTATAAAAAAGAAGAATCTTATGTTGTTTTATCTGGTAATATTATGCGGTGAAAGTAGTATTTACATATTCTTCTTGATAAAAGGCGAAACACGTATGGCAGAATCAAAAGCAGCAAGTAATGGCACAACCAGTGGAAATAGTTGAGGTTTGCAAAGTGGCTCCTCCTCCACCTACAGCCAACGTGCCTGCTTCAAAGTCTCTTCCTCTCACTTTCTTCGACATCCGCTGGTTACGGTTCTCACCAATTGAACGCCTCTTCTTCTACGAAATCTCATCCCCAAACGGTACTATATCTTCTTTTTTCTTTGACTCCATTCTTCCAAGACTCAAACACTCTTTGTCTCTCACCCTCCTCCACTTCCTTCCTCTCGCCGGGAACCTCACATGGCTTCCTACTTCCCCCAAGCCTGGCATCGAATACGCCGAAAGCGATGGTGTTTTGCTGACCGTGGCCATGTCGAAAGCTGACTTCCGTCGCTTCTCGAGCACCGACGTCTTCTGCGAGGCCACTGAATGCAATCCTCTAGTTCCCAAATTGTCAGCCTCCCATGATAAGGTTGCGGTGTTGGCTATTCAAGTCACCCTGTTCCCGAACTCTGGGTTTTCCATCGGAGTCACCAACCATCACTCGGTCTTCGACGGCAAGAGTATAATCATGTTTTTGAAATCATGGGCCCACATGTGCAGATCACTCGGATCTGGACATTGTAGTGATGGTTATGATCAATCTACCATCTTCCTCCAGTTGCCGCCGGAGCTGAAGCCAGTTTTTGACAGAGATTATATCAAGGACCCTGCCGATCTCGGAACTCTCTTCTCGAACCAGTGGCTGGATATAGACGGACCCGACAACAGAAGTTTAGTCCCTTGGGAAGTTATGAAAATTCAATCAGATGGTTCAGTTCGAGGCACCTTCCAAATGCCACGAGAGAAAATAGAAAAGCTAAAGCAACTGGTACGTGTTGAGAAGGATAATGAACAACTTTTTCCAATTCTTCATGTGTCCACATTTTCCCTAACGTATGCCTATATGTTGGCGTGTTTAGTCAAGGCGGAAGAAGTGATAGACGACAGAATTCTTTTTGTATTTGTCATGGATCTTAGGTCTCGCTTGGAACCTCCTATACCCACGACATATTTTGGCAACTGCATTGCTAGTAAGGCCACAGTTGTTGAGAGAGAAGCCTTGTTAGGGAAAGAGGGACTTGCTGTGGCTTTAAGTGCAATTAGTGAAGCCATTAAAGGCTTAGAAAAAGGACCTCTAAATGGAGCTGAGAATTGGGTTACAGTCATGGATAAATTTAAGACATCTACAATTAGAGCATATTCCATTGCCTCGTCGCCTCGGTTTGAGGTTTACAGTACTGATTTCGGATGGGGACGTCCGAAAAAGGTGGATGTTGTTTCTATAGATAGAACGGGTGCGATTAGTCTATCAGAGAATAGAAATGGGGATGGAGGAGTTGAGATTGGATTGGTTCTGAGGAAAGATCATATGGAAGCCTTTGCTTCTTTGTTTGCTGAGGGTCTTGAATCTCTTTGAATAGCAAGGTGCTAATAGATCCTGTTCCTTAATAAAATTTGAGTTGATCGTAGATATGATAAAATATGAGAAGTTTCAAGATGTATGAATTGTTGAATTCAATTTTAGTTTGAGTTTCATTTATCTTGTCTGACTGGTTTTTTTATTTTTTTTTTAAATATATTTTTGTTTTGGTTTACCATTGAGACTAGATTTAATTTTCTTTATTTTGTTTATTTCTCTCTCTAAAAAATTCAAGTCCAGGTTTTTTTTTATTTTAATGGATTTAAGGGGAGAGTTAGTTCCTTATCCATTATTATTATTATTATTATTTAAGTGATTAGAAATCAAGGATAAAGAAAGAAAAATGTTAATTATTCTTCTACAATGAACAATATTCACGAGACATGTTTGTAGAGGTAATAAATAAAGTCGAGACGAAAGTATTTGAAAGATCTACAAATACTTAGATTAAAACAACGAATTAACACAGATGTCAGATGATAGTTTCTTGAAGATCCAGTTTGGAAGGAGACAGTAATACAAAAATGCTTTACTGTACTAGTATCATTAAAGGCCTGTATGGGGGCATCTAAATATGATGTCTTGTAAGTTGAGTTGAAAATGTGTTTGAGCAAAAAACTTTTGAAAAAATTCTGTAATATATAAAATAATATAAAAAATTAAAATGTTTAAAAAAAAAAAAAAGATGTAAAATGGATCTTGTCTTTTCGTCTCATTTTTACAACCATTTTGACCTAAAATCATCTCATTTCAATATGAAATGAGAAGGTTATGGACTTTCAAAGTTCGAGTTTTTTGAAAATGGAAGAGAGAAAATTCAATATAAAGTTGAGATTTTTGGATCCGGATGGTATTTTACCATATGAAATTACTACCCCAAACATGCTCTAAATTTATCGCATAATTATAATTTATACTTTACATATACTTAATTTTGATAAGTTGCCACTCTAAACTTAAAAATGTATTGTAAAACACTTCCAATTAATTATGACATCGATTGAAGTCGGCAGTTGCCACAAACTAAATACATGCATTGGAGAAGATGCATCTACTAGGGGCATTACTATTAGACTTATTTGCTGCAAAGTTTTTATATTGTGTGGAGCTGCTTGGTGTTATTGGAGAAGTCTTAACACTATAAAACTCAACATTTTGCAAGGGAAAACAATCGTAATAAGTTTAGCATGAAAGAAGAACATAATGGTTAATAATGCAAGGGATAAAAGGGAGGTGGGGCCTGGTAAGGCAACAAGAGAGACAACATGATCGAAAAACCTCATCACCTAATATCGGAATATTTTGTTTTTTTTAAGTAAAGGATGATGATAGAAATTAATAGATATATTAGGATATTCTGAATAGGTCAGTATGATTTTAGTATCCTTATTTATCCACCTCACATGATATTAGTAATAAAAATATAATACAATGTTGTAGTTTATATTAAAAAAAATATGAATACAAAAACAAAAGCACTTTTAAACGAGAGAACCACTACCGCATTATCGTCTTATAAGATCTACGTGGTTTAAGGACTGCCACGGTGGGAAGTTGGTGAATTCCAACAGTGATTGTCATGGATTAGATTGTCGATTTCTCTAGGATCACATAAGTTCTTGTCAATTAAAGCAAATGATAAAAAACAAATAAATAGCAAAAATAAATAGGAGACTTTTGAAGTTGGACCACATAAGTTCTCGTCAATTAAATCCAATGTATTTTGGTCCATACAAAAAAACTACCAAAAAAAAAAAAAAAAGGTGGAAAGTGGGGAAACTTATAAGTTGTAAATATAAGGCAAAATGGAGAACAATACGTACGCAACGGGGACCATGAGTTGTATGATGATATGATATGTTGAGTAGCATGGTAAAATTTTAGCTTGCGTTTGAAATATGGATTTGAGAGAAATTTTTTAGGTTGAAATTTGATTGGCTTTTTAAAAGCTAATTATAATTTTTATTGACCTTTTAAAAAAAGACAAAAATAAACTAAAAAAAAAAAAGATTTGAACCTGGCATCCCTTAGTACTATGCACAATTGTAATACTCGACTTTTTCAATATACATTTTCCTTCTATGAAATTAAATTTCACATTATGAAGGTAATTATGAAAAAGCTCGGTTTTGGGCTTTTGAAAGATTTTGTGAGTTTTAATGGGTCGATAAGACTCAAAATTTATTTATAAGCTCGAAAACAGACCTTTCAAGTCGAAAAGGCCGCAACAGTGCACGATTTTACGAAAGTTTACTTTGACCGAAAAAGTCAAAGTTTGACTGACGAAAGTCAAAGGGTTGACTTTGTGAGATTTTAAAGTACAGTACGGAAAGAGTACCGAGAATAATGTTTTGAGAATTAACGGCAAAAAGGACTAGAAAAATTAAGAGAAAAATTATACGATCCGAAAATTCACACAGATAAATGTTGTACTTCGGTACGATATAAAATAATTGTGTTTTGGTGAACCACAATATTAGGATTATCTGTGTAGCACAAAGAAAAGAAAAAAGTGGGTTTCTTTGGAGACAAGAAAGCCAAACAAGGCATAGCATGTGTGATGTCACCTAACTTCTCCCTCATGACATCATTTCCCACTAAGAAGCTTGGAGAGATGTGGAGCCTCCCACACCACACAAGTGGCCGGCCATCCATGGGGAAAGAAGAGAAAATAGCAAAAATTGGGGCCAAAATTCCAATTTCCCAAACTTCCCAAAGGGTCTATAAATACCCCCCTATTTCCCTATTCCTTTTAATGAGAAATTGTAGCCAAACTCTTGCAAATTCTCTCTAGAATTTTCGGCAGCCAAGAAGAGTGAGAGAGAGGAGTGAAAAACCAAAATTGATTAAGGGCTTTTGTTCCTTGAAGGTCGGTTTTGCAAGGGGGAAAGCAAGGAAAAGTTTGAGAAAAATCTTGTGGGTTTTCCAAGGGGTGGCCGAATAAGTGAGGGAGGAGGAAAAGGTAAGTGGAAGTTGAAATTTTTTTGGGGCAAATCATCTAGGAGTGCTCGGCTTTAGGAGGAGCAACCAAGAACAAATTTTTGGTGCCTATTTCCCTAGTGTGGCCGTGGGTCTAGGTGAGCAACGAGGAGGAGGAAATTTGTGACCAAACTTTAGCTTTGGTCAAGGTAATTTCTAGAACCCTAACCCTCCTTATTTTGAGCTTAATTTCAAGTGTAATTTGAGATTCAATTGGATTGTATGGACTTAAGTCCAATTTCAATTTATTGCCCTAAATGGTTGCTTGTGCTTGATTTGCTAGATCTAGGGTTTGAATGGCTTGATTCTTGCTTGATTTATGTTTGATTATTGAGTGATTTTTTATGCTAGAAGATTAAGTTGTATGTTCCCCCAAGTGTGGCCGAAAAACTGCCCTAGGTAGTCCATTGATGCATATTAGTCTAGGGTTGAATGTTGGATGCTTGGAAGTGAGATATGTTAGGCTAGAACCAAATGGAAGCCTTGGTTCATGGCTTTAGGAATTGATTTGTATGGACGATATAGGACGGCTAATGGGATCCAATGGGACGTTATAAACATTGTGTGTTTGGCTAGTAGGCTCCCGAAGTGGTCGGTCAAGATAGATTCACGAAATAGGACGTAAACCGGACGTAAACCCAAAACTGTCAAATTCGGATTCGAATCTGGCCAGTTTCGGAAAAGTGAACTTTCAAGGCCTCTAGAGGCCGAACGGGGTAAAACTCAAAACACAAAAGTTGCTCAGAACAATTTTTACTAGAGAGCAACGTGGACGGAATCTCAAAATAAGGCTTCAAAGGCCTCTGTTTTCACCAAAACCCATGGCTGATCCCCCAGACCCAGTTTTTCAGGGTCAACCGTTTTCAAACGAAAACTGGTACTAATGCAGGCAGAACTAGATTTTTTGCAAAACATAAAAGTTTTATAATTTTTCGAGAGCTACAACTTTCATGTAGATAAGTTTTTCAGATTCCCAACGGATTTTTAAACTGGGTGCGTTATATGAAAGGTGCGCAGGGAATCCGAAAATTCCTGCACCTTAGTTTTACAAATATTTTCTAAAAACTGTAAAGTGTTTTTAAATCGTTGTTTTAACTACGAAAACTGTTCCAAAGGCAGTTTTCGACCCTAAACGACATTTACAAATAGTTATTTCAAAGATCAAAATTTCATAAAGAGTTTTAAGGATTTTTAAGTAAAATCTTTTAAAAGTGCAAAAGGAAAGAAAATTGGATATTAAGATAAGGAAATGGATTTTCAAGATAAAAATGGTAATCGAGCTGATTACGAGCCATAACCGGGAATAGTACCCGAGTTACCAGGCCTAGCCTTAAAACCCAGAATTGACAAAAGTTGACAAGTAGTTGACCAAATGTTAATTTTGGTTGACCCAACAGTTGGTAAAAGGTAACCTTAGGGGTTTTCCAATGTAACCCTAAGGTAGACCGATAATATAGTAATGGGCCAAGAAAAAAATGGATTAAGGAGATTAACCCAATAAGCTATAATGAGAGGTTAAAGCCCAAAGTTTAAAGAAATCCAATAGTAGATCAAGGATCTAACCAAGGGGTTATCCAACGTAGTCTCTTGAGGGGATAATCAAGTTTAAATCATTCCCAAACAGTAAAAGGCCTTTTGGATCAAGTCAAATTTCAGTCGGGGACATACAACTAGGTTTTAGTAGGTATGTTGGTTAGGACACCAACATTCTACAATCGAATCAGAATTCTCATCTATGTCCTTGTGCAAACAGGTGACGGCCTGTAGCTGTGCCCGGAGACGAGACAACGTTTAAAAGGACATAGCAAGAGAGGTAAGTACAACTCCGCCTACAGCATAGACTTTAGTTGATACTTGCCAAAGTAATATTAGATGTATGCTAAGGGTGTATGCAACTGTATGCTATGTAATGCTTTGCAATATGCTAATTGCCATGCTATATGTGTTAATATGCCATGTTAAATGTTGAATTATAGAATGCATGATCAAGCATGATTTCAATGTTAAGCAGAATGATGATGCTAGTATGAATTAGGATCACATGACATTACGATGCATGTCCACTAATTCCTACAAGATAAATAAGCTCAAGAATGAGATAAAGAAAAGATAAGAAAAGAAAGAAGGCAAGCGAGCTTGCCGGTGTAGTACCACCCATCCGAGTTTGGGTAGGACTATGGTGTGAGTTGGATTGGGCTGGCCACCCCAACCACTCCATAGTTGCGCGCCGGGTACGAACACCAAGGTAAGGGCCCTAAGAGAAAGATAAGAAAGATAAGGAAAGTAAAAATGAGCATAACTGGACCATGGATATGCTAGGCATTGTAGGTTATGCTATTATGAATGATTGTGTATTGCTATGTATGTTGAGTTAGAATCGTATACGATATGGTTATGTGTATGTCGCGGACGAGACAGTTGTACTTGCTGAGCGAAAACTCACTGTCTTACGTCTATGCTGTAAGTAAGCAGCCTGTCAGCAATGCTTGATGCAAGGTGGCGGAGCGTGGTGAGGCGCACTGTGAAATCGTGGGATATTCAGCCGCTACGCGTTTTGAAACTTAAGTACTTATGTTATGTAAATATGTTTATTCAAGACATCTCTTTTAAGATTGCACATTTTAATTCGTGTATATATGTAAAAAAAAAAAAATTCCGCTGTGTTTTGGCCCAATATGTAAGCATGTAAGCAAGGTAACGGCCTGTATTAGGCGGGTCGTTACAGAGTTGGTATCAGAGCGGTTCCCTGCGACAAGATTTCACAGTTTGCCAGCCATCGCCGCCATCATTGTAAGTTAAGTTTTCATTTTATTTTATGTTTACGCGCAATTATTTATTTATAAGATTATGTTATGTTAGACACGAGATATGGATCCGGATTTGGTCGACACCGATCGCGAGGCGGCCTAGGCATTCTACGGATCACGGCCTTTACTATACGATGGCACAAGACAGTCGATCCCGATAGTGGCCTGGGTGTACGATATGGAGACGATTTTCCGCACTTGCCATATCAGGAACCCCCTGTGGGTTTTGTTGGTGAGCCGATGCCTCATCGCCGACGCCTGATTGTGGTGGATGATGGACAGAGAGCGTCAGATGCCCAGTAGGGCGTGGGCACATTTTCGCACGCTGGTGTTGACGCGGTATGGACCGGTCCCAACTGAGGGACCAGGAGGCGACGCATCGTATCGAGATCCCGCGATCTATCGGGATATGTACCACGGGCAGTATCAGAGCTTGGCAGCCGACTGGCATGCCTATCCCCAGGAGTCCATGGGACACTACTGCCGACGTTTCCGGGAGGCCATGCTGCCCCACATTCCCCAGGACATACCACTTCCACAGCTTCAGGCTCTAGTGACTCTACGGAATAGAGTCCCACCCCCGATCTGGCAATACGTCATCGAGCCTACGCTTGGACGGACGATTGAGGAGATGACAGAGTCCATTATGGAGGCGGAGATTATCACCCACATGGCGCAAGCTGATGCGTATATGGCCCAGCACGAGGTACCCGTCGACAACGCTGGTCAGGCGAGTCCCGTGTACAAGCCGAGTCCATGTAATATCTGGTTTCCATGTTGCTAATTCTTGTAGAGAATTAATACATGTGTGGTTATGAGATTTTATGAGTAAAGTTCAGTCCAGAACTTTCAGATGTGTTTTGTGGGTTTTTATAGCCTTAAAAGGCTTAAAACTGATTTTTCGGACGATAAGAAGTGAAAACTGATCATTTTATGAAAAGTTAAAATTTTGACCGAAAAGTCAACCGTTGACCCGAAAAGTCAACGTTTGACCAAAATGGTCGAAATTAAGAATTATGAATTTTAAGATCAGTTTTTCACGAAAAAGATTGCCGAAACTCATTTTTATTAGCAGATAATGAAAATGAGACTTCGGTTATTCGCTTTTCGAATCCGGCGATTTTTCTGAGCTCATAGAGCAAAAAGGGTTTGAGAAAACGAGAAAAAGATTTTTCGACCCGAATTCTCGACGGTATGTCAAAAATCCAAAAACTGTAAAATAATATTTACAGTATTGAAATTTAAATTTTTGAACTCGACGTTTCAAGATTTTCAGTCAAAAACCAAAGTTTTGGTTCAAGAATTTTCTAGATAGCTTTTGTTCTTATCCTCATGATGTGGTGGCCCAATTAGCTCTTGCCATGTGTCCAAGCCAACTCATTAATAGATGGCTTCCACTTTCCCCCTTGCTTGGTCGGCAAGCACAAGATACAAGAGCCAAAATCTTGTTCTTGAAGTTTCTTTAAGAGCTCTATATATAGACAAGTCCTTATACCATTTTATTCACAAAAAGCAAGTGAACTCTTGCCATTTTTCTACTCAAATCCGAGAGAGAGAGAGAGACCAAGGGAGTCGAAAATTTTGAGAGCCAAAGTTCATCTTCTTACTTCGGGTAGCTTAGGGAAACCGAGGGAGAGGAGAGAAAAATTTTCTGGGCAGTTTTTCAGCCCTTGGCCGTGAGCTAGAGTGCAGGGAACCGAGGGAGAGAGACCAAATTTTCAAGGGAAAAGTGAGGGCTAAACTTCGGGTGGCCTAACCAAGCAAAAAGGGTGAGCTTAGGTGAGTGTTTGGTGAGCTTTTGAGGCTTGATTCTTGCCTCTAGTAAGCTTCGGGTGGCTTGGGAGGAAAGGAGAAAAATTTTTCCCAACCTTGGTTCAAGTGGCCTAGTGGCCGAGCAAGCCAAGGAGAGGCTCAAGGAGCCGAAAATCTGGTGGTTGGTGCACCTAGAGGGTCAGCCGAACCATAGGGAGCCAAGGGGACCATAGGAGCCATTTCGGTTTGTCAAACCCTAAGGGCCGAAATCCACCCACTTGAGGTAAAACCCTAAAACGATTTCTCAAGCTTTTAAATTGATTTTAAAGCTTTGATTATGTGTATTTGTTTCAGCCAAAAAGTTGTAAGGGCTTAAGCCCATGTGAGGTTTATTTTCTGCCCTGTGATGCTTGGTTGCCGTGTGTGGTTTGGTGAGCCTAGCCGAGTGTTTGGCTTGGTTTGTGCATGTGTGTGTGCTCGGTTTTATGCTTAATTTTGTGTTAGAATGCATGCTAGGGTGTAGTAGGCTATTGTCCCCATTTAGGTCAGATTTTTGATGCTTGATTGGCTCGGATGTATGATGCTAGGTTGCTAGAAAAATGTTGTTGCATGCTTGGTTAGTAGACCGTGCAGCCCCTAGGCAATTTAGGCTCGGTTGACGGGTTGCACGAGCACGTGAGTTGGCTTAGCTAGCCGTGAGAGAACGTTAGACGCGCTGCATGAATTGAACCTAACTCCCGCAGTGGGCGGTCGAGCTAGAACCAACGTCTTAGGCCGTAATCAATGAACCTAAAAACCGAAACTGTCTCTCGGGTTCCCTGGGAGCAGTCTCGGGAAAACATCCCAGTTTGGAGATAGAGGCCGAATTGGCCAAAACGTAAAACACAAAAGTTGTAGATTAGGGTGTTTACTAGGGGGTAGCGCGGGCACTTTGCCAAAATAAGGCTCCAAAGGCCTACTTTTATGCGAAAAACCGTAGGTGGGTCAGAAGACCCAGTTTTCAAGTTAAGTTCGGTTTTGATTTAAAACTGACACCAAACGGTAAGGAATTAGAAAATGTGTAAAACACGAAAGTTTTAGAACTCCTCGAGGGCTAGAACTTTCGTGAAGAAAGCTTTTTCAAACTCAAAACGGATTTTTAACCACAACCTAAAATCTGAAAACGGTGCAGGACTCAACAAAGTCCTGTGCACGAATTTTGTAGAACCAACTTAGGAAAATTTATTTTCGAACATAAAACGTTATTTTAAGCACGGAAACTGTCCCAAAAGCAGTTTCCGACCCTCGACTATTTTATGAAAATATAGGCCAGAGTTCACGAAATTTTTACGAAGAAAGTTATGAAATTTAAGCTAAGTGTTATGAAAAGGGTTTGAAGTATAAGTTTTCAAAGAAATGGATTTTTAAGCTAAGTTTTCAAAAGAAAAATGTAGAACGTATGGTAGCCGGGATTCAGCCCCCGAGCTACCGGGCTTCGCCCCAAAGCCCAGAGTTGACCCGACAGGGTTGACTTTAGCACTCGTAAATGGTTGACTTTGGTTGACCAACAAGATAATAAATTCTTATGCAAGCCCAAGGGTAGGTAGTCGACCTAACCCAATGTTTTTATAAATGGGCTAAGTATACGGAAAAGTTTTTCAAACGTAACCCTATGGGTTACAAGAGGCTTTACGTTAGGGGGACATATAGCCGAAAACCCGCATGAATGTTGGTTAGTATCAACATACAATAGAGATGGACTTGAAGTCTGACGTACGACTTTCAATCAAGCAGGAGGAGTTATGCAGCGGAGGCTGGACAAGGATCTGCGTAACAACTAAGAATAGACGGTAAGTACAACACCGTCTACAGCACAAGCTAATAGGATTAGACTATTAGACTCGATGAGGTGCTTTGTGTGATATGCTATGTGTTCATGAATGCAACATGAAAAATGCTAAGTGTGTAGGTATATGCTAAGAAAAGATAAGCAAGAAGCTAAGTAGAAACATGACATAAGAAGTGTTTGTTCACACGTAAACAAGATCAAGTAAGAAAATAAGGACCGTGTCGATCCACCCGCATCAGGTCGGGTCGGACTGTGGATTGAACTGGATTTGGTTTGGCCGCCCCAGACAATTCATTAGTCGCGCGCCGGATTCGAACACGTAGACTAAGGGCCCATAAAATATAACGAAATATAATGAAGCATAAAATGACCTATGCATGCTAAGTGTTATATGTATGTATGTATGTATGTATGTTATGTATGTATGTATGTTATGTATGTATGTATGTATGTTATGTATGTATGTATGTTATGTATGTATGTATGTTATGTATGTATGCTATGTACGTATGTATGTTATGTAAGTATGTCATGTATGTATGTGATGTTAAGTTATTGTGTGTTGATGTTTTATTGTTGTTATTTGTTTTACGGCCTAGGAGTTGTACTTACTGGGCCTCAAGCTCATTGTTTTAAGTTTGTGCTGTAGGTAAGTCGCCTGTCAGCTGATGATGATGCAGTGGGGAGTAGCGGGTCAAGCAATGTAAAATCGTGGTATATGGAGCCGCTACGCATTTTGTGTGGTATACATTTATATGAGAGAAGATACTTTTTATAAATAATAATTAGTATATTATGTACAGAAACAGTATTTTAAGTTATGTACATAGTTTTGTGTACTATATAAAAAAAAAAAAATCCGCTGTGTTTTCCAAGCTAAGTTTATGTATGAATGAATGTATGTACGTAAGGGTAACGGCCTACGCTAGGTGGGGCGTTACAAGAGTTGGTATCAGAGCGGTTTCCTCGCGACACGATTTTACAGTTGCTTGACATCGCCTCCACCATTGCAAGTAAGTTTAGATTTAATTATGTATGTATTGTTTTATTTATGTGCTTTATGGTTTACGATTATGTTGTATGGAGTAGACGCGACAGCATGGATCCACAGCAAGTGAAGAGGGATCGAGACGCGGTGGTAGCTTTCTACCGTTCACGACCAGCATACTTCGACAACACTCGACGATCGATGTCGGTCAGGCCATGGCTACGCGATATGGAGCAGACCTTCGCTACATGTCATATCGAGCAGCACCTTCAGGTTACACTCGCCAGTAGATGTATGATTGGCGATGCTAGATTGTGGTGGGTTACTCTCGGGGAGCCACAGTTGCTGAGACGCACGTGGGCACATTTTTGTTCAGTAGTGATGACCAGATATGGACCACTACCCGCGAGAGGACTCGGAGCGACAGTTCGCGACCCAGTGATCTACAGAGACATGAGACAGGCTCAATATCAGATACTATTCCAGGATTGGCATGCGTACCCGGGGGAAGCGATGAGCCACTACTGTTGGAGGTTCCAAGAGATGATGCTCCCTCACATTCCACCAGAGATGCCCGATGCTGAGATGCAGGCTTTGTTGCTCATGAGGAGAGGGATACCTCAGCATATCCAGCATTTCGTCCCTATGCCAAACAACCAGATGACTGTTGGGAGTTTCTTCGACGACATTATAGAGGCTGAGGAGAAGGCTCAGGCTGAGCCAGCTGCTGAGCATATACCTGAGGCTCAGGCTTCTGATGCCGATGATGTCGTACCAATTGAGCCGCCAGAGCAGCAGGATCCACCAGTCATCGTTCTTTCGAGCGATGACGAGGACGAGATGGATGACGGAGAGGCTGCCTACGAGGAGTGGGATGACCCTGACGAGTTTCTCGACGAGGATGCGCCTGACCCGGTGATAGTACTTTCTGACTCCGACACCTCGGTCAGCACTCTCGACGACATCGAGTAGATTAGGTCGATAGTGTATATTTCTTTTGTTTAGGACCGTCTATATAGTATCTTTTGTATGCGGTTATTGTTTGTACATATATGTAGGATGGCAAGTGGTAGCCACTTCCATCCGAAACTCTATCCGTTTTAATGTAAAAATATGTATATTATGTTGTATATCTGACAGTATGTATTTTGTACAGTATGTACTTTAGTTATGATTTGTACCCTTGTTTTTGTATAAAAAGGGACCGTGCGTATCACGGGATATATGATAAGTTTATGTTATGATAAGATATGCTATGATGTCATGATATGTTAAGTATGTATATGCTATGTTATGAAATGTGTGTTTATGTGATGTCATGTAATGCATGATAAGATGATATGTTGAGACTGTTATGGGAAGAAAGAATATTGTTAATATTTCTTTTTCCTATATTAGGATTGTAAAGATGGTTCGCACAAGAGGTAACACATCTGCCGATGCACCAGAAGATCCGCCACAGCCGGATATGGTGACACTAATGATGGATATACAACGACAGCTGCAAGAGCAACAGCAAGAGATGGCAAGGTTTAGAGAACAGTTGGAGCGGATGAATCAAGCTCCGCAAGTTCAAGCTGCGCCACAGCCAGCGCCGCCAGCACAGCCAGTGGTACCTCCGGTACCAAATGCAAATGTTCAACAAGAGGCCCAGCCAGTAGCGCCTCCACCGGCCGAAATTCCAGTGGCACCAGCTGCCATACCGGCAAATCCACCAGCAGTCCGGGAAGACATGTTATACGAGCGCTTCAGACGAATGAAGGCTCCTGAGTTTGAAGGACCAACCGACCCGATTGCCGCAGATAATTGGCTGATTGATATTCAGGTCATTCTGAATTTCATGAGGCTTACGGAGCAAGAGAAAGTCTTATGTGCCTCCTTTGCACTGAAGAAGGATGCAAGGCACTGGTGGATGACGGTTGAAGCACGACGGGATGTAATGGCTATGACCTGGCAGGACTTTGTCCATGAATTCCGGACAATGTACTACAATAGAGAAGTCCTTGCAATACAGCAGGATGAATTCACGAACTTCACGCAGGGATCATTGTCAGTCATGGACGCGGTGAAGAAATTCGAGCAGCTAGCCCGCCTATGCCCTAAACTGGTACCGAACGAAGAAGAAAAAGTCCGGTTGATGATGAGGATGTTTCGCACAGACATAGCGAAACTAGTCAGCACCGGCAACAGCCCGCCAGAGACTGTGTCCGAATGTGTGAGTAGGGCGGTTAGAGCCGAGTACTGGATAAATCGGGATAAAGAAGCAAGGGCTCAGATCTTTAAAACCCGGAAAGAGGAAAAAGCTGCAGGCAAGACAAATCAACCTCGACAAAGTGAGGAAGCTAACACGGAGGGTCAAGCAAGCAAATCTGGCCAAGGACCCAAGCAATTTGGGAAGAATAAAAGAAAAGGAAATTATAACGGCCAGGATCAACAAAAGAAGAATAACCGGGGAAATGATGGTAACAATGTTACCTATCCCACTTGTGACACTTGTGGGAAAAAGCACCCGGGAGTTTGCAGAAAATGATCTAATGCTTGCTACAATTGTGGAAAGGAGGGACACTTTGCTAAAGACTGCCCTCAGAACAACCAGAACCCCCAACCCCAATATCAGAACCAGCAGCCGCAGTACCAGAACCAGCAGCCGCAGTATCAGAACCGCAATTCCAACCAGAGACAAATACATGCGGTACAGGCTAGGCTGGAGGGACCAGCAATACAAGGCAGAATAGAAGCGCCAGAACCTCTGACCCGAATCTATGCCTACACCCCGGGGGATGCGGAGGCAGGGACGTCGCACGTGGTGACAGGTCAGATTTTCATCACCATTTATAATGTCCTTGCTTTATTTGATTTTAGTGTTACACATTCGTTTATATCACTAGAACTTGCTCGGAAGTTAGGAGGTAGTGTTAGAAGTATAGTAACCTTTCAATGCTTCTCTACCATATGGTGAAATTTTGTGGTCCAATTTCTGGATCCAAAATATTCCAATCATGATATATGGCAGAGAATTAATTGTAGATCTCATCGTAATCAAATTTCACGATTTCGATGTGATCTAGGGGGATATAACGCTAGGATCGACCGCAGAAGGCGCAGAAGTTAAGACTTCGGATGACGGTATACTCCATTTTAAGGGAAGAATCAGCGTATCCGACATCAGAAATCAGACAGAATGAAGAAGCAGGTAGCAGAATACGTGTCAAAGTGCCTGACTTGTTAGAAAGTTAGGGCCGAACACCGACTTCCAGGAGGGAAATTGTAAAAGATCGAGCTTCGGAAGTAAGATGGGAGCAAATTACGATGGATTTTGTGGACTGACTACCCCAAGTTGTCTCAATTTTCGAGGACGAAAATCTTTAAGGAGGGTAGATTGTAATATCTGGTTTCCATGTTGCTAATTCTTGTAGAGAATTAATACATGTGTGGTTATGAGATTTTATGAGTAAAGTTCAGTCCAGAACTTTCAGATGTGTTTTGTGGGTTTTTATAGCCTTAAAAGGCTTAAAACTGATTTTTCGGACGATAAGAAGTGAAAACTGATCATTTTATGAAAAGTTAAAATTTTGACCGAAAAGTCAACCGTTGACCCGAAAAGTCAACGTTTGACCAAAATGGTCGAAATTAAGAATTATGAATTTTAAGATCAGTTTTTCACGAAAAAGATTGCCGAAACTCATTTTTATTAGCAGATAATGAAAATGAGACTTCGGTTATTCGCTTTTCGAATCCGGCGATTTTTCTGAGCTCATAGAGCAAAAAGGGTTTGAGAAAACGAGAAAAAGATTTTTCGACCCGAATTCTCGACGGTATGTCAAAAATCCAAAAAACTGTAAAATAATATTTACAGTATTGAAATTTAAATTTTTGAACTCGACGTTTCAAGATTTTCAGTCAAAAACCAAAGTTTTGGTTCAAGAATTTTCTAGATAGCTTTTGTTCTTATCCTCATGATGTGGTGGCCCAATTAGCTCTTGCCATGTGTCCAAGCCAACTCATTAATAGATGGCTTCCACTTTCCCCCTTGCTTGGTCGGCAAGCACAAGATACAAGAGCCAAAATCTTGTTCTTGAAGTTTCTTTAAGAGCTCTATATATAGACAAGTCCTTATACCATTTTATTCACAAAAAGCAAGTGAACTCTTGCCATTTTTCTACTCAAATCCGAGAGAGAGAGAGAGACCAAGGGAGTCAAAAATTTTGAGAGCCAAAGTTCATCTTCTTACTTCGGGTAGCTTAGGGAAACCGAGGGAGAGGAGAGAAAAATTTTCTGGGCAGTTTTTCAGCCCTTGGCCGTGAGCTAGAGTGCAGGGAACCGAGGGAGAGAGACCAAATTTTCAAGGGAAAAGTGAGGGCTAAACTTCGGGTGGCCTAACCAAGCAAAAAGGGTGAGCTTAGGTGAGTGTTTGGTGAGCTTTTGAGGCTTGATTCTTGCCTCTAGTAAGCTTCGGGTGGCTTGGGAGGAAAGGAGAAAAATTTTTCCCAACCTTGGTTCAAGTGGCCTAGTGGCCGAGCAAGCCAAGGAGAGGCTCAAGGAGCCGAAAATCTGGTGGTTGGTGCACCTAGAGGGTCAGCCGAACCATAGGGAGCCAAGGGGACCATAGGAGCCATTTCGGTTTGTCAAACCCTAAGGGCCGAAATCCACCCACTTGAGGTAAAACCCTAAAACGATTTCTCAAGCTTTTAAATTGATTTTAAAGCTTTGATTATGTGTATTTGTTTCAGCCAAAAAGTTGTAAGGGCTTAAGCCCATGTGAGGTTTATTTTCTGCCCTGTGATGCTTGGTTGCCGTGTGTGGTTTGGTGAGCCTAGCCGAGTGTTTGGCTTGGTTTGTGCATGTGTGTGTGCTCGGTTTTATGCTTAATTTTGTGTTAGAATGCATGCTAGGGTGTAGTAGGCTATTGTCCCCATTTAGGTCAGATTTTTGATGCTTGATTGGCTCGGATGTATGATGCTAGGTTGCTAGAAAAATGTTGTTGCATGCTTGGTTAGTAGACCGTGCAGCCCCTAGGCAATTTAGGCTCGGTTGACGGGTTGCACGAGCACGTGAGTTGGCTTAGCTAGCCGTGAGAGAACGTTAGACGCGCTGCATGAATTGAACCTAACTCCCGCAGTGGGCGGTCGAGCTAGAACCAACGTCTTAGGCCGTAATCAATGAACCTAAAAACCGAAACTGTCTCTCGGGTTCCCTGGGAGCAGTCTCGGGAAAACATCCCAGTTTGGAGATAGAGGCCGAATTGGCCAAAACGTAAAACACAAAAGTTGTAGATTAGGGTGTTTACTAGGGGGTAGCGCGGGCACTTTGCCAAAATAAGGCTCCAAAGGCCTACTTTTATGCGAAAAACCGTAGGTGGGTCAGAAGACCCAGTTTTCAAGTTAAGTTCGGTTTTGATTTAAAACTGACACCAAACGGTAAGGAATTAGAAAATGTGTAAAACACGAAAGTTTTAGAACTCCTCGAGGGCTAGAACTTTCGTGAAGAAAGCTTTTTCAAACTCAAAACGGATTTTTAACCACAACCTAAAATCTGAAAACGGTGCAGGACTCAACAAAGTCCTGTGCACGAATTTTGTAGAACCAACTTAGGAAAATTTATTTTCGAACATAAAACGTTATTTTAAGCACGGAAACTGTCCCAAAAGCAGTTTCCGACCCTCGACTATTTTATGAAAATATAGGCCAGAGTTCACGAAATTTTTACGAAGAAAGTTATGAAATTTAAGCTAAGTGTTATGAAAAGGGTTTGAAGTATAAGTTTTCAAAGAAATGGATTTTTAAGCTAAGTTTTCAAAAGAAAAATGTAGAACGTATGGTAGCCGGGATTCAGCCCCCGAGCTACCGGGCTTCGCCCCAAAGCCCAGAGTTGACCCGACAGGGTTGACTTTAGCACTCGTAAATGGTTGACTTTGGTTGACCAACAAGATAATAAATTCTTATGCAAGCCCAAGGGTAGGTAGTCGACCTAACCCAATGTTTTTATAAATGGGCTAAGTATACGGAAAAGTTTTTCAAACGTAACCCTATGGGTTACAAGAGGCTTTACGTTAGGGGGACATATAGCCGAAAACCCGCATGAATGTTGGTTAGTATCAACATACAATAGAGATGGACTTGAAGTCTGACGTACGACTTTCAATCAAGCAGGAGGAGTTCTGCAGTGGAGGCTGGACAAGGATCTGCGTAACAACTAAGAATAGACGGTAAGTACAACACCGTCTACAGCACAAGCTAATAGGATTAGACTATTAGACTCGATGAGGTGCTTTGTGTGATATGCTATGTGTTCATGAATGCAACATGAAAAATGCTAAGTGTGTAGGTATATGCTAAGAAAAGATAAGCAAGAAGCTAAGTAGAAACATGACATAAGAAGTGTTTGTTCACACGTAAACAAGATCAAGTAAGAAAATAAGGACCGTGTCGATCCACCCGCATCAGGTCGGGTCGGACTGTGGATTGAACTGGATTTGGTTTGGCCGCCCCAGACAATTCATTAGTCGCGCGCCGGATTCGAACACGTAGACTAAGGGCCCATAAAATATAACGAAATATAATGAAGCATAAAATGACCTATGCATGCTAAGTGTTATATGTATGTATGTATGTATGTATGTTATGTATGTATGTATGTTATGTATGTATGTATGTATGTTATGTATGTATGTATGTTATGTATGTATGTATGTTATGTATGTATGCTATGTATGTATGTATGTTATGTAAGTATGTCATGTATGTATGTGATGTTAAGTTATTGTGTGTTGATGTTTTATTGTTGTTATTTGTTTTACGGCCTAGGAGTTGTACTTACTGGGCCTCAAGCTCATTGTTTTAAGTTTGTGCTGTAGGTAAGTCGCCTGTCAGCTGATGATGATGCAGTGGGGAGTAGCGGGTCAAGCAATGTAAAATCGTGGTATATGGAGCCGCTACGCATTTTGTGTGGTATACACTTATATGAGAGAAGATACTTTTTATAAATAATAATTAGTATATTATGTACAGAAACAGTATTTTAAGTTATGTACATAGTTTTGTGTACTATATAAAAAAAAAAAAAATCCGCTGTGTTTTCCAAGCTAAGTTTATGTATGAATGAATGTATGTACGTAAGGGTAACGGCCTACGCTAGGTGGGGCGTTACAGTCCAGTACTTCCCAAGGACCCGATCCCCGATGTCCCCGAGCAGCAGGTTCCGGAGGCGGAGGCCGGGGGCCATGTTGGAGCAGAGGACTACATGGACGACAACGACGATGACGATGGGGTAGTACCAGTGATAGACATACCGGAGGACCCCCCGCTCGTTATCATCCTCAGCGACGACGAGGATGAGGAGGCAGAGGTGGAGCCCGAGGCCGGGCCGGACGTTGAGATTATCGAGATCAAGGACGACGAGGTTATAGTCGTCAGCGATGATGAGGAGTTCGAGGACGACCCCGAGGAAGTCCTGTTCCACGATGGGGATTGGGACCCAGATACCGACATAGACTCCGACGTCTCGATATATACGTTTGAGGTCGTTCGTTAGCTTCGAGAACGTCTGTATGTATTTTGACTTGTGATTTTGGTGTACTTTTGACTAGGACTTTATGTATAGGATGGAAAGTGTTAGACGCTTCCATCCCAGCCCTGATATTGTACGATGGAAAGTGGTAGACACTTCCATCACCTTTTTGACAGGACATATATATATTGTACAATGGAAAGTGATAGACACTTCCATCCCATTCTTTTTGACCATGTATATACGACGGTAGAGTGATAGATACTCCCGTCACATTTTTGAGCCATGTTTATACGGCTTGATGATAAAGTGATAAACACTTTTATCGTGTATTTTTGACCAGGTATATAAAGATGTATGTACAGCTTAATGAAAGTTATATGTAATTACAGTATGGTAAATTACAATGTACGGAGTATGTGCTTATGAATCAGTAATATGATGTACTTTTGAAAGTGTACAAGAGGCCGTGCAGATACGGCATATGTATGACATAAGTGTGTCTATTATGAAAGTTAAGTTATGATTATGAAAGCTATGATGTACTAAATATATAGTGTGATGCTATAGTGTTTTTCCATTATGGTATGAAATATATGACGATTTTATGATGTGATATGTGTGAGATTGATGTGTTAGTATACGATGAGCTAAGTTATGTATGAAAGAAAAGATATTAATGACATGGTGATATCTTTTCTTATGATAGAGCGTAAAAGATGGTTCGTCCAAGAAGAACCATGCCTCTAAACCCGCCAGAACCAAACCTCGCCACAGTTGTAGCCGACCTACAACGACAGCTGCTAGAGGCGCAGCAAGAGACAGCAAGACTCCGAGCTCAGGTAGCTCATATGCAGCAAGGACCCCGAGTTAACGAGGTCCCACCCCAAGCTCCACAGGTACCGCCAGTAGTACCACCGGTACCAGCGGCGCAACTAGAGGTTCGACCGGAGGTCCAGCCACAAGCTCCTCCCAACGTTAATGTTCCCATAGCACCAGTCGAAGTACAACCGAACCTGCCGCCAGTAAGGGAAGATTTGCTGTACGAAAAATTCAGGCGGATGAAGGCGCCTGAATTCGAGGGCACAGCAGACCTGATAGCCGCAGATGCGCCGGGACGTCCAAGTTATATTAGATTTTATGAGGCTGTCGGAACAGGAGAAGGTCCTCTGTGCATCCTTTGCCCTCAAAAAGGATGCAAGGCACTGGTGGAGGACGGTGCAGATACGCCGGGACGTCACGACGATGAACTGGCAAGAGTTCGTAATGGAATTCCAGACAATGTACTACAACCAAGAGATTCTCGCGGTCCAGCAGGATGAGTTCACTAACTTCCAACAAGAGTCGATGACGGTCATGGAGGCCGTAAAGAAGTTTGAGCAGCTGGCTCGGCTATGTCCAGATTTGGTGCCGAGTGAAAAAGAAAAGGTGCGGAGGTTGATGAAGATGTTCCGGACCGACATCGCCAAGCAGGTGAGCGCCGGTAGCAGCCCGCCTACCTCAGTGTCTGACTGCATCAGTCAGGCGATAAGGGCCGAATACTGGATCAATCAGGATAAGGAGGCAAGGGAACAGATTTTCAAGGCCAAGAGGGAGGAGAAGGCAGTAGCAAAGACCACACAGCCCCGACAAAGCTCGGAAAATTCCCAAAAAGGCCAACCAAGCAACCCTACTCAAGGTTCCTAACAGTTCGGGCAGAACAAGAGGAAGGGAAACTTCTCGGGACAGGGTCAGCAGAAGAATTTTCCACATAATAAGAACAACCGGGGAAATGATGCAAATGGTTCCAGTTATCCCCCCTATGCGAAGTGTGGTCGGAAACATCCTGGAGTGTGCCGGATGGGTTCAAGTGCCTGCTATGTGTGCGGTAAGGAAGGGCATTATGTTAGAGACTGCCCTCAGAACACTCAGAATCAGAACCAGCCATACCCCACCCGGAATGCAAACAACCGCCAGCTGCATGCTGTTCAGGCCAGACTGGAAGGACCCTCGATCAATCAAGGCAGGTTGGAAGCTCCTGAGCCACAAGCCAGGATCTAGGCATACACTCGGGGAGATGCAGAAGCCGGAGCGTCACACTTGGTGACAGGTCAGATCTCTATCTCCACTCTTGATGCAATTGTGCTGTTTGATTCTGGAGCCACCCATTCGTTTATATCATTAGAGTTCGCCCAGAAGTTAGGAAGAGGTGTGGATAAATTAGAGCAACCCCTGAAAACTTCTTTGCCATCTGGTGAGATTTTGTGGTCCGACTTTTGGATCCAAAATGCTCCCATAGTCATTTGTGGCAGGGAATTATTCGTAGATCTCATCGCGATCAAGCTTCACGATTTCGATGTGATCTTGGGGATGGACTTTTTGGGGAAATATAACGCAACGATTAACTGCCGGAAGCGCTGCGTGACTTTTAACCCCTACGGTGAAGAGAAGTTCAGTTTTTGCGGACAATGCCGGAGTTCGACCACCAGAATTGTTTCAGCCATGAAGGCTTCGAAAATGTTAGCAAATGTTTGCCTAGAGGCCGAACGGGGTAAAACTTAAAACATGAAAGTTGCTCAGAACGATTTTTACTAGAGAGCAACGTGGACAGAATCTCAAAACGAGACTCCAACGGCCTCCGTTTTCACCAAAACCCGTGGCTGATCCCCCCAGACCCAGTTTTTCAGGGTCGAGCCGATTACGGGTCGTATCCGGGAATAGTACCCGAGTTACCAGGCCTAGCCTTAAAACCCAGAATTGACAAAGGTTGACCAGTAGTTGACCAAATGTTAACTTTGGTTGACCCAACAGTTGGTAAAATGTAACCTTAGGGGTTATCCAACGTAACCCTAAGGTAGACCGATAATATAGTAATGGGCCAAGAAAAAAATGGGTTAAGGAGATTAACCCAATAAGCTATAATGAGAGGTTAAAGCCCAAAGTTTAAAGAAATCTAATAGTAGATCAAGGATCTAACCAATGAGTTATCCAACGTAGCCTCTTGAGGGGATAATCAAGTTCAAATCAAGTTCAAATCATTCCCAAACAGTAAAAGGCCTTTTGGATCAAGTCAAATTTCAGTTAGGACACCAACATTCTACAATCGAATCAGAATTCTCATCTATGTCCTTATGCAAACAGGTGACGGCCTGTAGCTGTGCCCGGAGACGAGGCAGCGTTTAAAAGGATATAACAAGAGAGGTAAGTACAACTCCGCCTACAGCATAGGCTTTAGTTGATACTTGCCAAAGTAAGATTAGATGTATGCTAAGGGTGTATGCAACTGTATGCTATGTGATGCTTTGTAATATGCTAATTGCTATGCTATATGTGTTAATATGCCATGTTAAATGTTGAATTATAGAAAGCATAATCAAACATGATTTCAATGTTAAGCAGAATGATGATGCTAGTATGAATTAGGATCACGTGACATCACGATGCATGTCCACTAATTCCTACAAGATAAATAAGCTCAAGAATGAGATAAAGAAAAGATAAGAAAAGAAAGAAGGCAAGCGAGCTTGCCGGTGTAGTACCACCCGTCCGAGTTCGGGTAGGACTATGGTGTGAGTTGGATTGGGCTGGCCGCCCCAACCACTCCATAGTTGCGCGCCGGGTACGAACACCAAGGTAAGGGCCCTAAGAGAAAGATAAGAAAGATAAGAAAAGTAAAAATGAGCATAACTGGACCATGCATATGCTAGGCATTGTAGGTTATGCTATTATGAATGATTGTGTATTGCTATGTATGTTAAGTTAGAATTGTATACGATATGGTTATGTGTATGTCGCGGACGAGACAGTTGTACTTGCTGAGCGAAAGCTCACTGTCTTACGTCTATGCTGTAGGTAAGCAGCCTGTCAGCAATGCTTGATACAAGGTGGCGGAACGTGGCGAGACGCACTGTGAAATCGTGGGATATTCAGCCGCTACGCGTTTTGAAACTTAAGTACTTATGTTATGTAAATATGTTTATTCAAGACATCTCTTTTAAGACTGCACGTTTTAATTCGTGTATATATAAAAAAAAAAAAATTCTGCTGTGTTTTGGCCCAATATGTAAGCAAGGTAACGGCCTGTGTTAGGCGGGTCGTTACAACAATAGAGATGGACATCATATGACTAGTCACATCAAATCGAAATAATTATAGTGTTTGAGGCCGTTGTCTACCCAATGTATCCTTACTGTTAAATAATTCACTGATTAGCACAATGCACTTTTTATTAAGAGATAGGATCAAATATTAAGATCCTTAATGATCATTCTACTCAGTATTATGTTAATTATGAATACTCTCTTCTATTTTGATCGCTCTCTTTTTGAACTTTAAAATATATCTTAAAAAATGACATCAAGTTATCATCATTGTACTTGAAAAATTAACCTTACTTCCTTAAATAATAATAATAATAATAATAAGAGTAATTGGCCTAAATGATTTATAAACTATTGAAAAGATGATGATTTGGGCGCCTTTTTTTTTTTTTTGGGCCAAGATAGCCCTAAACTCACTAATTTTGGCCAAGATAGTCCTTTTCGTCCATGTCTGTTAAATTTCTAACAGAAAAGGTTATGTGACCCCATCATATAAGTTAAATCAACCATTAAAAGATGAAAATACCCTTATTTAAATAAAAAAAACCCAATACACATTTATTTAAAAAAAAAAAAAAAAAGAGAGAGAGAGAGCTCAAACCAAGCGGCCCCCTTACCCTCCCCACCACCCCCCCCCCCCGTGTGCACCCATCATCTTCTCTATCGCCGCACTGTAATGACCTGACTTTTTCAACCGTTAACTAACTTACTTATTATTAATTCATTTAGTTTTAACACTTATTTATGTTAGGTTCCAAAAAAAAAAAAAAACAGAAATTAAAAAAAATCATACTTATGCTTCAAGAGTTAAATTTACGAAAATTTTTAATTGAGAAAATTGAAAATCTCTAGATAATAAATATCCTATTCAAATTTATACTTAGATAATACTTAAAAAGCTATAGCATCATATGAGTTAAAAGGAAAGAATCCAAAGTTTTTGCTTCGTAAAGTACTCTTACTAGTTTAGTAGTACCAAAATATTGAAAACATAGTTATAAATATAATTGATACAAAATAATTTAAGAAGTCTAAATGCAGAAATTAAATTTGTAGTGGTATTCCACTCCATTCCTTCATCACTTCCGCATTGTCAGTCCAGAAAACATCTACGTGATAGGTTGCTTACCCGCGTTATCTACAGCACAAACACATACATATGAGCTATCGCTCAGCAATTATAAATTATATCTTACAAAATATTTTCATATATCATATCATCACACATCACAACATGAATGTTGAAAATGCATGTTATCCATATGTTATCAATTATGCTTTATTTTATATATGTCTTGTACACTTAAAGGCCCTTATGTCATACCTATATACGCGCAATTAATGGGATGTTAGGGAAGCGACCCTCTAACAACCTCCAAGGTCATAACTTATAACTTTTGTTCTTATCAAATCATCTCACTAATTGAAGGTTGGTATGACATTTATTCTTAGCTTTCGTTAGCTTCATTCTTATTAATTGTGACAATTTATAGATTTACATGTCACTATACATCATCATTATGACATAAATTTCTATGAGACGTGTTGATCATATTAGTGCAACAAAAATTATGCACATCAAATGCTTAATCAAATCAATATATATAACGCATATATTTGTCACATCATTAAGGCAAATCGTGGCAAATATAGAATATCAACAAGAAAAACATTTCGTTTTATGCTGTAGGTGAAGTTTGTACTTACATATCTTATGTGCTTAAACTTCTGAAGTAATACCTCTTACTACGTAAGTTTGGTAAATTGTCATAATTTAACAATACCTCAATATTAGAGCGAATCATGGTTATATATTTTATTATTATTATTTTTTATAAATTGATATGAGTGTAATTTACTTGCATTATAATTAACCTTAATAATTAATTTATATTAATTATTAAATATTAAACAAATTTATATTAATTATTATTTTATTTTATTGATTAACAAATAAATAAATAAATAAATAAGTTTTTCAATCAATTAATTAATTAATAGTTAGTACTTAATAATTATAAATAAATTACATAATTTTAATTGACTAATTAATAATTATATCATTAACAATTAATTATATTACTTAAATATTCTTTCTCATATAATAATTATCAATTATTCATTTCTTACATTAATAATTAATAATTAGATTATACTAATAATTAATGTTTAAATAATCTCTAATTAATCATCCATATTTATATTAATAACTTTATTAATAATTAATAATTAATTCATCTTTAATAAATCATACATTTTAATTATTTAGTTACTAAACATAATACTCTTACTTACACAACTAATAATCATTTATTAGCTCTTATAATTAATTAATTAATAGTTAATTAATTAATTAACTTAATTACCAATTAACCTTCTTAACATAAATATATTTTGTTATATATATTAGTTTATTAATCTATTTCTTAATTAATTAATTAATCTTCATTACATTGGTAACAAGAAGTCACCTAAGTGTCCACCTTAAGTGGGTTGTCTTCCATTTAATATTGAGCTTGTAAGGCCCAGTCTCATTAGTCATAGTCATTAAGTTGGGTTAATGTAGTCTATTGGTGTATGTCTAGTAATCCTCTAATTTACTGTATCTTGGTCTATCTAAAACTTGTGATTCAACTTTATAAAGTTAAGGTTTTTCACATTTATTTGATCATACACTTAATCCCAACTCATTTCATCAATTTTACGTCCATATGTTATGACTTACCCTTAGGTCACATTTTTAATATTTAATCATTTTGTCAGTATGAGATCTTAACTTGTAAGATTTATTTAAATTTTTGTATAATTCCGTTTTAAATACTTGATGACCTATTGGAAAGCCTGAAGTATCTAGTTTTTGTTCTTATAATTTATTTTCCAAATTCTCAAGGGTTTCAAATTTTAGTATGGATGTTTTCCTTAGTGTCATATAATAAAATCTCAATTTACCATATTCCAATTTAATGCTATGTGATTTATTAAAATTATGTACTTATCTATTTTAAACGTATGATAGCTCATATCAAAGATTACGATATATACTTTACAACTATAAAGTTATTTTCTTAAATTTTAGAGTTTTATATGCCGTGTAATGAGATTTTGTTACTATTGGTCTCCCTTTTGTATCATATGCCCAGATTTGTGGTTAACTTTAGAAAAATGTTAACAATTCATTTATAAGTCCAAATAAGTCAAAATATATTTCATTGAAAAGCATATATTGTCTAGTTTACGCATCCGAAACAGTTTTATAAAATTATAGTTTACTAACCCAAAACATACAAAAACCGTGGCTGGTACAGGATTCCAGCAAAATCTCTCAGTTCGTAATCTTTACTTATAAAATACACCAAAATTGTAAATTTATCCGTTTAAGGCGTAAAATACCTTGTTGGAAAGCTTAAAGAATATAGGTTTTAGATCTATACTTATAATTCAAAATTTTTAGATTAAGGGGTTCAGATTTCATAAAAACCCATAGCTAGACTGTACCTTAGGGTTCCTTTTCTTTCTAGTTTGTGTCACAACTTTAAATGCACATAACTTTAGACATACATAAGCAAACCAAGTGATTCCAAAGCCTAAAATGAAGCTTATCCTCTGTAGAATCTTATCATATAATTATATTTCATACCAAAGTTTTTAACGCATGCCATATCACAACAACCTCAAACTCTAACAAAATTCTTAGATCTCACCAAAATGCTCCATAGATCTTCTAAGACCTTGGACCTCCAAAGTTCTTCTCAAAATCTTTTCTTAGGTAAGAAAGAGTCTAACATTAAGATTATAATTACATAATATTATCTAAAAATAACCAAAACACAAAGAAAAGAAGATGCGTCTACTAGGGCCATTATTATTGTTTTTGTTTTTGTTTTTGTTTTCTTTTCTTTTGTTTTGCTTTTTTTTTTTTTTTTTGGGTTGGAAACCGTAGTCTGCAGAGTAGCCCACCAAGAAGAAAACAAAAACAAAAACAAAAACAAAAACAAAAACAACAACAACAACAACAACAACAACAACAATAAAAGACTAAGCTTACGTTCGGTTCGACGGTTGGAGAATAAATTTTTGCGTTTGGTTCGACGGTTGGAGAAGAAAATTTTAAGTTAGAGTTGATTAACTTTTCGAAAACTAATTATAACTTTATTGATTTTTTTAGAAAAAGACAAAATCTAAGATGAAAAAAATATAATTTAGTTTAAGTTAAGTTGGCAAACCAAATAAACCATAAGACTCCCAACAGCATAGTGAGAAAACAACACTAGAGGGGAAAAACCCCTGCCTTTTTTTTTTCCTTTAATGCCCTCCCTTGTTTTCAAATTGTTAGATTAGTCAATTCAATATATTTAATTCAACCATTCACCTAATCCCAATGACCCAAATTTCCCCTCCCCTGATATCTTAGGAATAAAGCTAAGGGCAAACTGGTACTTGCATCAGCTGATGTGGTCCCTTCTGTGGCTAACCACTTAATAAGAGGTGGGACTCATTTTAGTGGGGGGAGAAAACGAAGAAAAGTACTTTAAACTTTTTGTGATGTTCAACAATATCATACTAATAAAGAAGTGGACCTTACTGATAAATCTCATTTTATAAAATCCATATTTTGTTAACGAATGATATTAAATATTATTGATGTTTTCTAATATTGTTAAAAAAAATTATATTAATAACAAAACTAGTTTATTTTTTTTCAACCTACCTTCTGAAAAAACAAAAGCCCCCATTGAAACACCTAGAACTCAAAGCCCTTATTTGTTTTATGCTCTTTACGCTTCATGCTTTTTTTTTTTTTTTTCAAAATTTTCAAACAGAGTTTCCCCTGGTTTACTCCCGTCTTTGCTTCCTCCGAACACATCGATCTAATCAAAAACCAGATAACATAGTTAGCATCGTCGTCGAAATTCCAACTCTGGCTCTGACAACCTTCCGATGAACGGTATGAGCAACATCAACGTACCGTCATCACAAACTATTTCTCTTCAATGCACATTTTCTCTCTCCTCACTCCTCACTCTATATATGGGTTTGGCTGTTTGGGTGTCCATTTTCTTTGGTGCTGGTGTTATCATCTCTCTCTCTAATGTCTATTATTTTGATTTCCCTTTCTCTGTTGGAAAAAAAAAAAATATCTCCTTTGTAATTCTATAAGGAAAAAAAACTTGGAACAAAAAATTCAAAAAAAAAAAAAAACACCATGATAACCTTTAGATTTTGATTTATCGTCAATTGAAGGCTTTGACAAAGCTGTACATGAGAGAGAAGGATAGAGAGAAAGAAAGAGTAATAACCGAAAATTCTACGGACTCATGATTTCCTTATACATGAGGAATTTAAGTCCATACTATGTGTTTATGTAATATCAATATGAAATTCATAATTTTATCAGAAAATGTTTGAGTTCTCATTTAATTAGCTATGAACTCAATAAGTAAGTTGCCTTGTCAAGTATGTGACCTTTTGTGCAAAAAGGGAAGAAAACTCTATGATTTTATGTTGGTCAAAGTTTGACCAGAAAAATCAAAGGTTGACCCGAAAGGTCAAAGGTATGACGATACATTATTATGATGAGCAGTATGGAAAATATACTGCAAAAACCGTCTTTACGGACAAAATAGCATGAATAGGATTTAAAACCACCATAGAAAAATCAAGCACACCAAGTAAGAAATTAAGGGCAAAAAGGGGCTTTAAGAAATAAGAAAAATTTTATACAGTCCATTTTTACATAGATGAATTTTGGACTGCAGTATAGTATAACAGTACTGTGTATTAGTGAGCACAGTATTGAAAATATCTGTGTTAGCCTAAAAAGGCCAAACAAGCCTTAATGAGGCTTACATCATCTAATCCAAATTATGACATCATTTATGGAATTAAAGAAAAGATGGAAAAAATTTGGGATAGTTCTAGACCACGAGTTGGCCGGCCACCTAAGGGGGCTCATTGTGCAAATTTTTGTTTCTTCAAGGACTTTGAGGCAATTTTAAAGAGTTCATCATCACCTATAAATAGGTGATGGATGTTGGCCATTTTATTCACAAAATTTGTGAAAGTTAGCCAAACTATGCCCAATTTTCTTCTCCAAAAACCGAACCCAAGGAAGGAAAGAAAGAAGAGAGAAAATTAAAAACTCAAACGGAAAACCTTAGGGGGGTGGTCGGATTTTACCTAGAGCCAAGCCAAGGTTTGAAAAAAAAATTTGGTACCCATTAGACTAGGAGGCCGGTTGTGGGAAAGAAAAAGGGAAAAGGAAAAAGGTGAAGGAAGGAAGTGTTGGGAGGTTTGGCCAGACTTGTGAAGGACCAATCAAGTGACCGGAAAAATTTTGGAACCCCAAGGAGCTAGGGGAAGGCTGGTTGTGGAGTGCCAAGGAGAAAGGGGGGAAAAAGTGGACCAAACCCTAACCTAGCCTTGTGTTGAATCAATGTAATTTCCCTTAACCCTAAACTTTTAAATTGAGCTTCAATTTAAAATTTAGGTGTATTTCAAGTTGAATATGTAAGAGCCTAAGCTCAATTTAATTTGATGCCCTAGTTTAGAAATAATTAGAATTGGTACTTGATTTAGGTGTAAGTGGTTTAGTTTGACAAGTTATGCATGACTTTATACTTTGGATGCATGAAATTTGTAATATCTAGATTTTTCATGTCATTATTTCCTTTTTAGGGAATTAATTTCATGTTACGAAAAGATTCGTGAAAAAACTTGATTTAGAGCTTTTGTGCGATTTTGTGATTTCTTATGGGTCGATAAGACTCAAAAGAGAATGCTAAGATTAGCAAACGGTCTTTTGAGTTGAAAAGGGTGAAAAAGTGCATGATTTGGTGAAGGTCAAAGGTTTGACCAAAAAGTCAACTTTGACCAAGAAAGTCAAAGTTTGACCAAGAACAGTCAAAGAGTTGACTTCGCAGTATAATGAGATGCAGTATGAAAAAGATACTGTGAAACTCGTCATTACGAGTAATATAACATGAATAGGCCTTAAAACCACCTTAGAAAATCAAGCACACCAAGTTAGGATTAAAGACAAAAAGGGCTCAGAAAAATAAGAAAAATTTTATACTGTCCGTTTTTACACAGATAAATTTTGTACTGCAGTGCAGTATAAAAATACTGTGTATTAGTGAAGTACAGTATTGGAAATATCTGTGTAGCACAAAAATGAACTGCTTTTTAAGGAAAATAGCCAAACAAGGCCAAGGGTGGGTAATGTCATCTTAGTTGGAAATTATGACATCATAAATAATTATTTAAGCTTGGAAAGAATTCTTAGAATTCCCTAGAAGCTCCTTGGCCGGCCACCTCACTATCTCCTCAAGCAAATATTAAAATTTTTGGGGTTTTTTCACAATTTTCCAAAAGTTCTCAACCTCTATAAATAGGGGTGTGCTCCTATTCATTTTATTCATAAAATCTTGTGAAACTCTTGTAATTTTTCTTCTTGAAAATCCGGAAATTGGGAGGAGAGAAAGAGAAGAGAAAAACAAAAAAATTTCTTGAGGGATTTTGCTTAGAGCAAGTTCGGGTTCTAGTAGGAACCAAGAGAAAAAAATTTGAAAAGCTTAGAAACTTTATTGGCCATAGTGGCCGAAGGTGGAGGAAGGGAAAAAGAAAGGGGAAAAACTGAAAATTTTGAGGGGAAACCTTGGTGGTGGTGTTTGGTTTTGGAGTGGATCAACCAAGGAACCAACCAAAAATTTTTGGTACCCAAATTAGGGTACAAGCCGAAAGCAAGGGAAGCCAAGGGAGGAAAGGAATTTGGAATCTCCAAACCCTAACTTTGATCTAAGGTATTTCCCTTGAGCCTTAATCTTTTGATTTAGCCTTTAATTTGAAATTTACCTTGTATTTCAAGTTGAAATTTGTAAGGACATAAGTCCACTCTAATTTCTTGCCCTAGTTTGGTTAGTATGTGCTTGATTAGGTGACTAAGGGTGGTTGGCTTAATTGCTTGCTTGACTTATGTTTGATGAATGTTAGATTGCATGCTAGATGTGAATGGTTGTGTGTCCCCTGATTTTTGGTCCAAATCTGCCATAGGCAGTATATGCTTAGCTGCTAGTTTAAGGGTGCATGTTTGGTGCTTGATTGAATGAAATGCAAAAGTTAGAACCATGCAAACCTAGGATTAGGGCAATTCGGGTTTGGTTTGCATGGACCCGTTCGAGCTGTATGTGGGGTGTTAGAAATGCTGCATGTTTGCTGTGTAGGCTCCCGAAGTGGTCGATCGAGTTAGACTTCGCGAATTAAGACGTAAACCGGACCTAACAACCGAAGCTGCCAGTTCGGATTCAAAACTGGCCAATTTCGGGAAAGTGGAAATTTAAGGCCTTTAGAGGCCGAACTGGGTGAAACGTAAAACATAAAAGTTGTTCGGAACGATTTTTCCTAGGGGCAACCCGGGCATAATCCCAAAATGAGGCTCCAATGGCCTCCGTTTTTATAAAAATCCAAGGCTGGTCTGCCCAGACCTAGTTAACACGATCAGTCAGTTTCAAACGAAAACTGACAAGGATACAAGCAGAACTGGATTTTTCATAAAATATAAAAGCTTTAGAATTTTTCGAGAGCTAAAAATTTCGTGAAGATAAGTTTTTCAAATTCGGATTGGATCTTTAAACTGACACTGTTTTCCAAAGACTGTGCAGTGAACTGAAAATTCCTGCACTGGATTTTCTAAAACTAGTTCGGGAAAAAACTGTTTTTCTTTGCGAAACCACCGTTTTGACTATGGAACCTGTTCCAAAGGCAGTTTTCAGTCCTCAATAACTTTATAAAATTTTAATCAAAGAAGTAAGAATTTTTACAGGTAAACTAAAGGATTTTTGAAGATAATTACCCAAATTTTCCAAAAGTAAGGAAATGGGGTTTTGAGGTAAAATTAATAATCAAGCCGACTACGGACTGTAACCGGAAGTAGTGGGCAGAGAAGCAGAAATCAGGGATAGAGTCTTCAATTCCTATTGGAATTGCAAGTAGAAAATATACTGTTGCAGGGTCGCCTCAGTTTGAGGCTTACAGCGTCGATTTTGGGTGGGGAAGGCCAAAAAAGAAAGATATAGTTTCCATTGATAGGACAGGCGCGATTCATCTTGTAGATAGTAGAAACGGGGACGGGGTTGAGATTGGGTTGGCTTTGAAGAAACGTCATATGGAAGCTTTTACTACTTTGTTTGCTCAAGGTCTTGATTCATCGGAAGTGTCTTTGGTGCCTAGGTGGATAAGTACGCGGCTTTAAACGTCACCGTTCGATTAGAGATGAAAGGTTAGGAGTCAAGGGCAGACTAAATAATGCAGAGGTTAGTTGAGGTATAGGGGTGCAGAGATAGTATAAAGACTATGATTGGGTGTGATTGTTCATGGATATCCTTTTCTCGTTCTCGCTTGCCACATACATATTTGTAGAAGCACCAAGTGGATATGTTGTTTGATGCTTCTTTTTTCTTTTTCTCCTCCTTTTTTTTTTTTTTTTTGAGAACATATAATATGGTATTATAAATAGCTAGTGTCTAATGCAAGAGCATTTTCTATAGGTGGAAGTGAATTCTCCAACCAAACAAGTTCATATATATTTTAAGAGCAGAAGATGTTGAGTAATGGAAAGTTCTATCAACTTTCCAATACTGACAAGTTGGTTTTGTGTCCAATTATTGAATGCGTTTGACTTGGTAACTTGCTATTTTTAGATATTTTTATGTGTTTTTGTTTCTCCTTTTGTTATTTTGTAGGAAAAAAATAGAAGCTGAAGCTTTCAAGACGGGAAAGTGAAGAAAAAGAATGAGAGTGCCAATAGGCTAGTTTCTAGTTTTCGGAAACCCTTTGTGCTCGAAGTTGCCACGTTTTTTATCCATGCCTATAAAAAGACGTGTCGGGGGACTGAAGAAAGGAACTTTTTGGCAGTGATTTTGAGAAGCATTCTTAGAGAGAGAATTGTGGGTACAGAGAAGAAGACGGCGAATTCTGAACACGGAGAAGCTTTACTCAACTTTGCATTAAGAACATGTTGAAGTAACATGTTTTGTGTTTCATTAAATTTCATTATGAACTAATTTTATTATTCTAGAGGAGATATGTAGTCAATGCTTGATACTATATTTTGATTGTCAATTTATTTTATGAGGTTATTCTTTCAGTTTATTTGTATTATCTCGTTCTTAATATTTCTAATTCACTGGCCATGAATTGGATGATTTTATATTTAGAGTTCGGCACTTAGGAGAGGAAATTTTAGATATTGAGGGATAATACAACCTAGGATTTTATAGAGTTCGGGAGGTCGATAATTCCTTTGAAGTTGTATAAAAAGAATCATAGATCATATGAATTTTTAATTCTTGGTTTTCATAGAGATATCGAATTCAGGTTTTAAGAATACATTTAGCTCGGCACTCGGGAGAGGGAGTTGAATATTATAGGATTCTTATAAACTAGAAAAAAAAATTTTGATTGGTAATAAGTTGGCATGAAAAAACATGGTTGATGCCAATGTGAAATGGAACCTCTAGACTTTTCTCATATTGATTTCTTCTCGAATTACTTTTCAAATTGAGTTCTTCATTTTTTTAATTTATATTGTTATTTTTATTTTAAATTCATTTTCGGTTTATTCAAATAAATTAGAGTTAACCAATTTCAGTAATTTGTAAGCAATCAATCCTCATGGAAACGATATTCTATTTACTTCTTTATTACTTGTGAACGATAAAATACACATGTGTTAGAAAATCCACAATAGATACACAAGACATGACTTGGCTCCTGAAAAAAATGTAATAAGCTAGACAGATCTGACAATAAAAGTCCAAACTCATTATAATAAGAAGAATTTTTCATAGTTTGAATTATTGTCAACACATCTAACTCCATATATTGGAGATTTTAATAAGTCTCTAATTTGTTACTTCAAATGTTTCTTAGAGTTTGAATCCACCATCTTAGTCATTGCCTTACAGTATCAATATACGAAAGATTAGTAATCTCCAAAATCTTGAAAAAAGAAAAGAAAATAAAATAATGAACCATAAATTTATGAGGTGCCGACCCTTAGTTGTTGATCAATAAAGATACAACGTGGGCATTGTTCCAGTTGTTTCTATTTCTTTTTTATTTTTTTGGGTGGCCAGCGATTTTTTTTTTTTTTTTTTTTGGTGAAAGTTTTGGATATTTTGATAAATTGGAAGTTCTTTCGTCTCGAAATTTGAATGATATTCATTATTTGAGATGGCTTTTTACTGCATTCATCCAAAGGGGACAATTGCTTCGAATCATATATTTGAAAGTATTCTATAGAATATTCTAATTTATTTATTTCTTCATTCAGGTGATAAATGCTTCTCTATCTTTGCATTACCTTCATTCATCATATGTCTGTACTCGAGTTAAAGACATGCATGGTGTGTTTTTTGGATTGCCATCTCCTGTTCAATTCTAATATGCCAAATGATGTCTAATCATTTATATTTTGACACATTATTAAATAAAGTTATATTTTATAAGGTATAAAAAATCAGTTATAAAATTTTTCAAAAAGCAATAAGGTTATATTTTAAAATATAAAAAATCAGTTATAAAACTTTTCAAAAAGTTTAGAATGACGTGGCTTAATATTAATTGTTAGATACCATTTGGGATGCCAAAAATAAAACAGGAGATTTGAATTGGTATTTTTTCCTAGCTTATAATAATGATTAAACTACTAATTAAATAGGAAAGTAAAATCGTCTAGGTAAACAAGGACCATGGTTAGCTAGTTGAATAATATTCGTTTCTTTTCTTTTTTTGAATTAGAATAATATTCGTTTCTATTCAATGGAAGTATTTAACAATTATTAGAGAGATAATGTGATTTTTCTTTCCTTTTTTTTTTTTTTTTCTTTTTAAAGAGTTCTCATGTTTACGTAAGATGGTGGCATTCTTCATTACGTAGGACGTTTTTGGTACAAATCAAACGGAGACTTGATTTTTCTTTACTTAAAAAATAAAATAAAAACAACGCAATTGAGTCCTTTTATCAAGTTAGACCGATCTGTATTCACGAGCTCGATACGGCATGTACTGGAGAAAAGATGTAAAACCATATATATATTTTTTTACTTCATTTGTGGAAATCCTTTTTAATAAAAATTTAAGTGAAGAATTTGAATTTGCACTTTATAATATAATAAAGTCGGGTGAGAAATTAATATGAAGTTATTTCCACAACAACCGTTTTCCTCATAGATTGATCTCAAGGTCAAGTCTCTTTGTTAGTTGGCTTTAAAAGATTTCTAATTGATAGATACCCTGTTGTTCAAGTACTGTTAGATTGAATTTATTTTACCTCCCTCATTATTATTATTTTTTTGATAAATAATTTTACCTCCCTTGTTAACTGGATTAATAATCTTCATTTTTCTTTTGTTTTTTTCCGATTGAATCTATAAATCGGGCTTTGTAATCATTTTATCCATTTTTCAGAATTGACATGCAAGGACCTATACAAAATTCGTAGTGAAAGCAACCGACAAACAAAATTACGGCCGTTCTGTTAAATGGGAGAGTATTTATATATATATATATATATATATTTATTTATTTACTAGTTTGGTGTTGCTACAAAGATATATATTTTAGAAGTCGTTGCAACAGTGATATTGTCATCGTCATGATAATAATTTTTTTATTATTTATTTATTAATGTAGTAGGTGAGCCAATTTTAACGTAACTTTGATAATGAAACTACCATAATTATAGTAGCATTATTTTGCGGTGATGTGTTTTACATAGTTCGAATAATGATTCTATTATTAATAAAATTACAATGTTCATTTTCTATCTGATTTCCTTTTATAATTTCAAAAAAGACAGTATTATTTCAATACAGTACTGGTCCTGTTTTAATCCAACGTTTTCTATTTTCTGACAATTTTATTGACGTGGGGTAATAAATTGAGTGATTTTGAAGGGGAAAAAATAATATTAATATTTATTATTAATAAAATTACAATGTTCATTTTCCATCTGATTTCCTTTTTAAATTTCAAAAAAGATATTATTATTTCAATAAAGTACTGGTACTTTGTTTTAATCCAACGTTTTCTATTTTCTGACAATTGTTATTGACGTGGGGTAATAGGTTGAGTGATTTTGAAGGGGAAAAAATAATATTTATTTTAATCATCGTACGATACCAAATATAAATAATTTTGTTTTTTCGATTATATTATTTAAACCAGGAATTTGTGATATAGCATAAGAATAATTACGTCGTTACAAGTCTTTCTTTGGCTCTTCTTAAAATATTTTTTCAATTTTTAATTACGATTTAGCTATATATCTAATTAATCTTAAAAAAATGATCTTTTTGAACGGAGATGTGAATATGTACTTCTTGTAACGACCCGACTACGTAAGTCATTATCATATTTACTTAAATTAAATATTAGTTTTAAATACTTAAACTTACTGAAAATACTTTGTAATGACCTGACAACATAGGTTATTATTATGCTTACTTAAATTAAATCTTAATTTTAAGCACTAAAACTTACTAAAAATTTTAGAATAATTTTTTTTTGACACAACATAAATAGACTAATCCATATAGGTAAACTTTATCATTCATATACATTATTTGTTTAACAAAAGTCATATACAATCCTTATATTTAACCGAAGTTTTGAAACATCACATACATAGCATAATACAAATTATTTAAATATATATATATTTATAATTCAAAAGAGTTTGTGAAAGAGTCTACGTAGTAGTATCCCACACCGCCCTTCACTTACCGCATCGTCCACATGGCCTACCAAATTAAGTTATAGGCTTCTTACCTATAATATGAAATATACATTAGCTTACGCTTAACAAGTATAAACTTAATCTCATAAAAACATAACAAACATCGTATAACTTATGTATGAACCATTTATTGTAGATTATGAGTCTCTTATCTTCCATTAAGGATGTATTATCTTGCTTAACATGTGAACCTTTTATATACATATTAGATGCGTGCAATTCAAAGAAAGTTAGGATTTGTAAGGTCCCTAACAATTACGTGAATCTTGAAACATACAGAATCCTCCATGATCTACATAAAGTTGGTACGACACTTTACTTGTTTTGAGTTAGTCTTAGTCTCGTTACTTAATTCTTAATGAGTATACTTAAAATCATACTTCTACATGAAGTCTTTAACAAATGCCAGTTCCAAGACTAAGATTCTTAACTTGTGATATTACTAGTCATGATGGATATGATACACACTACAACAAAAAAAAGCCCTTTAACGACATTTAAAAAATGTCGTAAAATGGATTCCACGAAATTTTTGAAAAGGTTGTTGAATGGGGATGCCATGAAAAGTTAACGACATTTTCTTCAATGTCGTGATCTATGTCATCAATTCTTTATCCTCGACATTAATAATGTCATCTATTACTTTCCGGGTTGTATATTGTTACAAATCACAACTGTTCAAAAATGTCATGATTGGTGTGTATGATAGCAGTTTATAAATGTCATGATTTGTACATTTTACAACAATTAAACAATGTCATGATTAGAAATGTTTGACGACATTGAAAGCATGTTTTAATAGAAAAAACCAGGACATTGGATAAGTGTCGTGTATTCTTAAATTATTAAAAAAATGAATTTCAATAAAAT
>CM046379.1:34166537-34186780 GCA_025413485.1 Ficus microcarpa
GAGATGATGTAGCAAGTGAATGGTGGTGTGGGATACCACTATGCAGATTTTCTGCAAATTATTAAGTTGTACATGTATGAATAAGAAACGTGTTACTGTAAGTAAGATACTGTATTAAGTTGTACATGTATGATACTGTAGGTAAGATGCCTGCAGCATTACTTGGTGGGCCATGGAGATGATGTAGCAAGTGAATGGTGGTGTGGGATACCACTATGCAGATTTTCCGCAAATTATTAAGTTATACATGTATGAATAAGAAACGTGTTACGTTTCATGTATGTAATGTTTTCAAGTTACGATTTTAAAATGAAGTTCAAAAGAAGAAGAAAAAAAAAATTTATTCGGAAATTTTCCGATTAGTCTAAGTATTAGATTTAGAAACTAAGTTAAGTACGTTAAGTAACGGCCCACATTTACGTAGTCAATTCTACGTGAATGGTCGGGACGTTTAAGTTAAGAAAGCATGGTAACAGCCCTACGTGCGTAGAGCAAAATTTGGGGCGTTACATACCCTATGTAACCTAATAAGTTATTATCCAAGTATGGTAAGCCTTAAACTCTAGGGTTACTTGTTATAACTAAGTAAGTTAACATGTGTATGTGTGGAGGACATATAATTAAGGTTATGTATGGATGTTGGTTAGGTCACCAACATTTTATGATTATGAATCCTTACCCTATGTCCTTTGAAATAACAGAAGATAGCCTGTTGTTGCACCCTAACTTGGAGCAGCACTATGTAGGACATAGTAGACGAGGTAAGTACAACTCCGTCTACAGCATAGGCTTTTGTTGTGTTATTTGCCTGATGTATGTATGCTATGATATATTATGTGATGTATGTATAGTTTATATGATGTTATGATAGGATATGATTTGCTTTTAAAGTTCATGAAATGCTATGATATGTTTTATGATTTATTTATAAGTGACATCATGAAGTATGTCCACAAATAAGAATAAGACCAAAGTATGACATGATGAAAAGTAAGTATGACGGCAAGCAAGTTGCCTGTGTCGTGCCGACCCGCGTTAGGTCAGGTTAGGTCTATGGTTTGAGTTGGACTGGGCAGGCCGCCCCAACCACTCCATAGCTACGAACCTGATGCAGACACTTATGTTAAGGGGCCCATAAGTAAGTTAAGTTATGAAAGAATGTTATGAAAAAAATGTTACGAAAGAATAAGAAACCATAATGAAGCATAAATTGCTCATGCATGGTTATGATATATTATGTTATGTTTGGTTTTGTTTTTGTGTCTCAGATGTAATAGTTGTACTTGCTAAGCGAAAGCTCACGTCTTATGTCTATGCTGTAGGTAAGCAACCTACTGACAATCTCTGATGTAAGATGGTGGAGCGTGGCACTGCGAACTGTGAAATGTGGGAATGACAGCCGCTACACGTTTTGTTATTTTATGTATATTATTTTATGTTCGAACATCTCTATTTAATATCTGTTTACACACTCGTACGCTTGTAAAAAAAAAAAAAATTCGCTATTTACGCTAAGTAAGTACGTTATGTAAGACACGTTAAGTATATATGTATGTACAGTAGCAGCCTGTGCTAGGCGAGTCGTTATAAAATATGACTTGTTATATATATATATATGTCAGTGCTCATTTCTCAAAATAGAAAAAAAAAAAAAAAAAAAGGAATAAAAAAAGCATATTTTATTTTATTTTTTTTTCTAGTTTTGTTAAGTCGGCCAAAAATTTGATATCGAAGCGTAACAATTTGAGTATTATGCCCTATTTTATAAGTACTATGCATTCTATATATGTATATTGCTAAAGATATTACTCACTTTTTCTAGTATTTTTTTTAGTGAAATGCATCTCCCAACTAATTTTTCATTAGTAACTCATTTGTTAGTATTAGTTTCTTTTTTTTTTTTTTTTTTTTTGCTTGCTTGCTAAAGGGTCTCTTTTTTAAGTACATGAATGTTTATTTAAGGTTCTTTAAGCGGTATTACTCTTGAAGACAAGCACATCACTTTAGCCTTATGGAATGTGCTAACAACTATGTGGGGGGTGTGATCACTGACACAAAATAAAATATTATTTTTAAGACCCCTAAACAGATTATCAAGCACTCGAATAATTGATCACTAAACTATTACGATAAACTATTACTGTTAAACCATCACCCTCAGTGGTTCTAATAATTTCAAGTTAATGCATCACACATGTCCCAAATACTTTTCCACTTAGTACATCAACAATAATTGCCACATTAATCTCGTTATCTTAGGCAACTAACATCCATATCCTCAGTTTCATTTACTTGGATTTTTTCTTTCGTGTGAGTGCGTACATATATATATATATATATATTGGTAAATATTGTATAGATTATAGATGTATGGTCTCTATTCATATGACCTCTTAATTATTGTCCCATCACTTACAAGTTGTAGCACTACCAATGGCCAAAACACGTGAGGTCACCCATGTCGCTTCCTTCACAGCTTCATCCGATTCCCTTACCGATTTCTTTCTGCCGTTAACTTTATGCGACACCTTGTGGTTCAAGTTCCCTCCGGTGGAGCGCCCCTTCTTAATCTCCCACGACCAAATAGCATAACCAAATTTAATTGTGGTTCAAGTTCTCTCCCACAACCAAAACCAACTTTCTTAATCTCCACTCTCCCTAAACACAAACGCTTTCTCTCTCTAACCCTCCTCCACTTCCTCCTGTTACAATATAAAAGGACTTAGATGAAGACAAAATAAAGCTGAAAAGCAAAGCAAAAGAATAAAGTGTTCTGAATGTAGTGTTTTATTTCATTAACCAAAGGCCTTTTATATAGGCTGTACGCCAACGGGAAATACCAATTAAACAGCAACAGACACTTGACCACAAACACCAAACTTGACCACTTTCTCCTATAGACTAGGCAACAACCTGCCACTACTGCAACAATAAAACAAACTCAACAAAATGCCTAAATAATATGATTACACAACAGACAATTAAGTGAACACATGAAAAAACAACTTTGATCAATTCAACAATCCCTCCCTTAAACCGATAAACATAGCCTCGTTTAATAAGAGTAAGCGCTGTAGTACCCTCCCTCAAATTGGATTGTCCCAACTGCAAACTCCAAGCAATTTCCTTGGCTTCTGAAACGTAGACCATTTGAGGGTCTTGGTAAATAATATCTACAACCTGGTCTTCACTCCTACAGTAGGTGAGATCAAGTGTTCCATTCCTTGTGATCAGATCTCTTAAGAAATGATACTTGACATCAATGTGCTTGCTTCTTCCATGTAGAACAGGATTCTTGGAGAGTTTGATTTCTGAGCTATAGTCACAAAAAATTGCAGCAGGCCCTTTACTCTTGAAATGAAGCCCTTCAAGAATTTTCTTCAGCAATATGGCCTGACGTGCACACGAAGTTGCAGCAATAAATTGAGCCTCAGTGGTTGACAAAGTGACAATTGGCTGCTTCGTTGATGACCATGAAACAGCCCCTGAACCTAGCATAAAAACATGTCCTGAAGTGCTCTTCCGATCATCTACATCTCCAGCATAATCACTAATAGTAAAACCAAACAAATCTGACTTTGCTCCCTTCTTGTAGAGCAGCCCAAATTCCACGGTACCTTGCAAGTACCTAAAGATCCTCTTGGCAGCTAGAAGATGCATCTCAGTAGGATTCTCCATGTATCTGCTAATGAGACTCACAGTATGCATTATATCAGGCCTTGTGGCATTCAAATACACCAAACTTCCAACAATTTGCTTGTAAAGAGTTTCTTCCTTCAGAATCCTTGGTTAGCTTCAAACCAAACTCTGTTGAAGTGCTCACAGAATTGCAATTCTTCATTTGAAATCTGTCTCGAATTTATTCGACATATTTCTTGAAACACCCTACCTATGTAGGGCTGTTACCTTGCTTATTCTTAACTTACTTATTCATGAAAAAGTACTAAATTTTTTTTTTCAAACTTTATACTTATATAAATATATATACAAGTACATACTTAATTAAGGAACATGGTTTGAACCTTTATAATATATCACACAACTCTTACTAAGTACTACATAATATGATGAACTCTCAAAACACGTGGCCGTGTCCATTCCAAATTTCACAGTCTACAGCGCTATCATCCATAGTCATGTATCATACATTACTGATAGGCTGCTTACCTACAGCATAAACGTAAGTAATGAGCTTTCGCTTAGCAAGTACAATTTATCATCCGCAAAACTATTTTGACAAAGATATGCATGATCCATTTATGCTTTCTTGTCACATTCTTTATGCTTTCTTATGTTAGTATCTTTTTGGGTCCCTTACATAACATGAGTGTTCGTACCATGGCGCGTAGCCATGGAGTGGTTGGGGCGGCCAATTTAATCCAACTCAAACCATGGATCAAACCCGACCTAGAGCGAGTCGGTACGACACAAGGCAACTTGCTTGCCATTATCTTTAAATACTTGTTCTTGTTTTGAAACATCTTTGAAAAACCATTTCATACTTGGAAAATCATTCCATACTTGAAAACAGTTTCTTACTTGAAACTTGATCTTATTCTTACCATGTGATTTATTATTAGTGAGCATGCTTCATAATACCATAATAGTATAACATAAATTATATGCATCACATACCTGCGTGCATGAGCTTTGAAAAACATGCAAAGCAGTAAAACAATTTGTCTATGCTGTAGGCGGAGTTGTACTTGCAAGTTAAACTATGTCCTATGTTTGTTGCTCCAACTGGTTCCAACAACAGGTTACGTTCCTGTTTTCAAAAGAATGTAAGATAAGAATCATTCTATCTTACCATAAGTCATTACATTAAATGTTGGTATCCTAACCAACATCCATGAGTAACCCTAGTTATGTGTCCCATCTACAATACCTTATGATAACTTGTTTGGTTACTTAAAATAACCTTGGGTACTAAGCCCAATCATACTTGAATAGTATTAGGTTACTATTCTTAACTTCGGGTCTAAGCCCGATTACTTTTAATCCATCTCCCATTAGGTTACCATGGGTAACCCTGGGTTTTAAGCCTAATTAATTTTAAATAAATATCCCATTAGGTTACTATGGGTAACCCTAGGATAAGGCCTATTTATACATGAATGATACCCTATTGGGCTACTAGGGCCCATTTAATTTTAAAAGTATCACCCTATTAGGTTACTATTGAACCCAATATCTTGGTATCCTATCTGTTTACTATCGGTTATCTTTTTGTTACCATGTTTTCAAAAACACTTTTTGGCTTAATTACTTTTCTCTTTTCTTGACAAAACTTTGTCAAATTTTCTCTTAAAAGTCTTGGTAAAAACTTTAATTTCCTTAAAACCGTATTTTTGGAAAACTGTTGTTTTTAAGTAAAAATAATTAAAAATCATCAAATCCTAAAATCATTCTTTGAAAACAGTTCATAACTCCGGTTATAAGTACATGTCCAGGAATTTCTTGTTTATGCACTGTTTTCTAAAAATCATGTGCAGGAATTTCCTGTTTCCTGCACAGTTTTTAAGATCCATTATTATCTCAAAATCTATTTAGAATTTGAAAAACTTTTCATCATGAAAGTTGTGGATCTTGAATAATTCTACAACTTTTATGTTAATTCTACCTTGAACTTGTTCATATTTCTGGTTGAAGCCGGTTGGCCGTGCATAGGGTTTGGGCAGACCAGGGCTCGGGTTTTCATAAAAACGGAAGCTTTTGGAGCTTCTTTTTCAAAATCTGTCTACGTAGCCCCCGAATATTTTTAATTTTTTACAACTTTCAGGTTTTAAGTTTTCCCAAATTCGGCCTCTAAGGGCCTCAAAATTGACTTACCAGAGAACTACCCAGTTTTACCCGAAAACTGGCAATTTTGCATGTGATTTATTTTACGTAAAATTTACGCGCACACTATCTCAAACGGTCGCAACCGTGAGCTTACGACAACATGCAGTGTTTTAATGCAAGTTTTTAGCAATCATGCATTTGTTTCAAACCATGTAACCCGTGTGGTGTTCCTTCGTCCACTTAGGGTTTTAGGGTTGATTTGCGTACTTAATTTATCATACAAGTTTACTATAAACTCTTTCCATCATTCATGCACAACCTACATCTTCTTCAACATATGGGGACAGATAACAAACACCTTAAAAGCATGCACGCAAACCATAATATCACCCAAGCATACTATTAAAACAGGTACTCAATGTAATACCTAGTTTTTCAATGTTCTTATTTCCTTTGTGAGGAATTAATTTTATGTTATGAAAGAATTCATGAAAAAGCTCGATTTAGAGCTTTTGTCAGATTTTGTGAATTTTTATGGGTCAATAAGACTCAAAACTGATTGTTTAGCTTAGAAACGGGCCTTTTGAGTCGAAAAGGGTGGAAAAGTACATGATTCCATGTTGGTCAAAGGTTTGACCAAAAAGTCAACTTTGACAAAAAAAGTCAAAGTTTGACCAAGAACAGTCAAAGAGTTGATTTCGCAGTATAATGAGATGCAGTATGGAAAAGATACTGTGAAACTCATCATTATGAGTAATATAGCATGAATAGGCCTTAAAACCACCTTAGAAAATCAAGTACACTTAGTAGAGATTCAAGGTAGAAAGGGCTCGGAAAAATAAGAAAAAAAATTATACAGTCCATTTTTACATAGATAAATTTTGGACTGCAGTATAGCATAAAAATACTGTGTATAAATGAACACAGTATTAGAAATATCTGTATAGCTCAAAAATGGACTGCTTTTTGAAGAAATAGCCAAACAAGGCCCAAAGGGGAGTGACATCACCTTGGTTGGATTTATGACATCATAAATATTTAACTTAGCTTGGAAAAAAAGTTGGAAACTCCTAGAACCCCCTTGGCCAGCCACCTCACCTCCATTTTGTGTGATTTTTAGCTTTTCATGGGGTTTTTTCATAATTTTCAAAAGTTTACCCACCTCTATAAATAGGTGGTGTTCCTATTCATTTTTATTCAAAAATCTAGGGAAATTCTTGTCAATTTTCTTCAGAAAAATCCGAGTATTGGGAGGAGAGAAAGAGAAGAGAAAAATCAAAATTTTCAAATGGGTTTTTGATTAGGGAGTGTTCGGATTCTAGGGGGAGGCAAGGGAAAAAGTTGGAAAAATTTTTGGAGCCTTATTGGCCTTGGTGGCCGAGTGTGAGAGGGAGGAAAAAAGGGAGTGAAAAAGCTGAAAATTTTGGGGAAGAAGTCTTGAAGTGTGGCTAATTTGTGGAAAGCAAATCAAGTGACCAAAAGCCAATTTGGAGCCCTAATATTGGTGTGGAGGCCAGTTGGTTGCAACAAAAGGGGGGGAGAAAAAAACTTGGTGTCCAAACCCTAACTTTGATCTAAGGTAATCCCTTGAGCCCTAATATTTCAATTGAGTTCAATTTGGAATTTTATTTGTATTTCAAGTTGGAGTTTGTAAGGACATAAGTCCAATTTAAGTTTCATGCTCTAGGTTGCTTAGGTTGTGCTTGATTTAGGGTTAAGGGTGATTGGCTTGATTTTGTTAATTGCTTGCTTGGTTTGTGCATGATGAATGGTAGGTTGCATGTTAGATGTGAATGGTTGTGTGTCCCCTGATTTTTGGTCCAAATCTGCGCTAGACAGTGTTTGCTAACCTGCTAGCTTAAGGGTGAATGCTTAGTGCATGTGTGATGTTGTGCAAAAGGTAGAACCATGCAAGCCTCGGACTAGGACAGTTTGGGTTTGGCTTGCATGGACCCGTTTAAGCTACATGTTGGTTCATATGGGACATTAGAAACGCTGCATGTTTGCTGTGTAAGCTCCCGAAGTGGTCGGTTGAGTTAGACTTTGTGAATTAGGACGTAAACCGGACCTAACAACCGAAACTACCTGCAGAACTGGATTTTTCGTAAAACATGAAAGTTTTAGGATTTTTCGAGAGCTAAAATTTTCATGAAGAACACTTTTTCAAATTCGGAGTGGATCTTTAAACTGATACTGTTTTCCAAAGACTGTGCAGGAAACAGAAAATTTCTACACAGAATTTTCTAAAAACAGTTCCGAAAAATTGTATTTTTGCCTAAACCATTGTTTTTACTTATGAAAACTGTTCCAAAGGCAGTTTTCAGCCTTAAAAGATTTTTATAAAGATCCATTTCAAAAATATGAATTTTTACAAGTAGATTAAAAGATTTTGAAGAAAATTACTCAAAAATTTCCAAAAGTAAGAAAATGAAATTTTCCAGCTAAAATTGGTAAACAAGCCGACTACGGACCGTAACCGGAGGTAGTATCCGAGTTACTGGGCTTAGCCCACAAAGCCCAAGATTGACCATAGAAAGTTGAATATGGTTGACCAGAGTTTACTAGAGTTGACTTTGACCATCAATAGTTGACTTTGACTACCGTTGACCAAGGTTGACCATAGTTGACCGTGACCGCAGTTGACTATCGTTGACTGAGGTGTTGACTTTGACCTCGTTTGACCACAGTTGACCTCGAATAATTTAGATCGACTACCTTGAGGGTTACCCAATATAACCTTAAAGGACACCGAAAGTGTGGAAATGGGCCAAGTTGATAAGATATCTAGTACTGGGGACATACAACTAGGATTAGATTAGCATGTTGGTTGAGTCACCAACATCCCACAATATTAAATTAACTCTTACCTATGTCCTTCCTTAAGCAGGAGGAAACCTGCAATTGTGCTCGGAGGAGGAACCACAACTTGGAGCACATAGCAAGAGAGGTAAGTACAACTCCGCCTACAGCATAGACTTTAATTGGTACTTGCCTAAGTATGTTAGATGTATGCTAGGGGTGTATGCCAGTTGTATGCTATGCGCTGCCATGTTATATGCAACATTGTTATGTTATGTTAAATGTTAAAGTATGATCTTGATATGATGTACATAAGGTAAGAATGTAGGTTAAGCAAGATAATGGTATGAGTATGAATTAAGAATATGTGACATCACGATGCATGCTCACTAATTCTTATAAGATTAATGAGATAAAGTAAAGAAAGCAAGATAGCAAGCAAGTTTGCCTATGTCGTGCCACCTGTCCGAAGTCGGGTTGGACTATAGTTTGAGTTGGACTTGGACTAGCCGCCCCAACCATTCTATAGTTACGCGCCGGGTACGGACACGCATATAAGAGCCCATAAGAAAGATAAGAAAGATAAATAAGATAAGCACGATAGTAAGTTAAGAATGAGTAAAGAAAGTGTAATACGAGCATAACTAGACCATGCATACGTTGTGCGATGCTATGTTATGTTATGATGAATAATGTTATGAGATGACATGTGACACCATGTTAAGTTAAGTTAGGATGTTTAGGATTAGATGATGTTAGTGTATGACGCGAAATAAATAGTTGTACTTGCTGAGCGAAAGCTCACTGTTTGACGTCTATGCTGTAGGTAAGCAGCCTGTCAGCAACATGTGATACAAGATGGAGGAGCGTGGCGGGGCATACTGTGAAATTGTGGGAATTCAGGCCGTGACGCGTTTTGTTCTTTAAGTATTTCTCTTACGTTAAAGGTTTTCGTTTGAGACATGTTTTATACAATTACTAGTTATATGCCTTGTATTAAAAAAAAAAAAAATCCCCGCTGTGTTTTGCTAAATAAGTAAGTGCGATGAACTAAGTAAGTATGTATGTAAGGTAACGGTCTGTACTAGGCGGGTCATTACACTCAAAACATAAATTGAGACCATAAAGCCTAATCAAGCACATAACCAGGCATCTAAACCTATTGCATGAAAATAAATGAATGAGCTTATGTTCTTATATACCCACATGAAAAATACACATAAACTTGAATTAAAAGCTTAATGGAAAGGCTTAGGGAATCTAGGAGGATTACCTTAACAATTTGAAGTTGGTTCAAGGCTATGGACCAAAATTTTCCTCCTTGCTTCCTTCACAAAAAATCCGGCCACACTCTTCCTTTTTTTTCCTCTTAATATTCGGTTGCTAAGGGTGAGGTGAGAATGAGCCAAAGTTTTGGGGTAAAATTGAATAAAAATTACCCAAAAACTCCCCCCTCATCACCTATTTATAGGTGAAAAATAATTTATTTTTGGATTTATTTTTATTCCTTTAATTGCAAATCTAACCCTACAAAAAATTTATTTGCCCATCTACCCCTTGAAGTGGCCGGCCATCATAGTGACATCTTGCACATAATTAATGCATAATTATCCTTAAAATTTTTAATTCAAAAATCTCATATTTATCATAAATGAGTTGTCACCCATTAAGGTCATGTTTGGCAATTCCCTTAAATAGCAGTCCATTTTCTTCATAACTCAGATAATGTTAATACTGTTTTCAACTAATAAGAGTATAGTTATACTAGACTGCAGTCCAGAATTTATCTGCACTTAACTGGACTGCGTATGGGTTTTTCTTAGGACTTGAAGTTACTTAGCCCTTAATGTCCTAAATAATGTGCTTGATTTTTCTATAGTGGTCTCGTACCTTATTCTCACATTTTCATCCATGATGATGGGTTTTCATAGTATAATTTTTATACTGCTTATTATACTGTTGTACTGTCCTGGTTAGACTTTAGTCAATCTAAAGTCAACCTTGGTCAAACTTTAACCAACAGAAAATCATAAATTTCTGTCTTGCCCTTTATCCTCAAAAGGCCTTATGCTTAGCTAAGCAAACTATTATTGAGTTTTGTAAAACTATAAGAACTCAGTTATAATCTAATAAAATCAAATCAGACATTTCACATAAATTTTCATGTTCCTTAACAAGGAAATCATGAATCAGCAAAATGGGCAGTTGTTACATTTCTTCCGAGAAATAAAAATTCCATCAACAGATTGCACCAAGTTCAGTCATATCAAATTCAACCATCATGGACTTCTTAAAATTTTCAAACATGACACTATCATTACCAGTATAAATCAAGTCATTGACATATAAGCAGGCAATGAGCATTTTTCCTCCATCTTCTAATTTTGTAATAAGTATATGTTCATGGCGACATTTTTGAAATACTTCCTTCAAAAAATAAGCTTTTATACAACCATATCAAGCTCGTGGAGCTTGTTTTAATCCATATATAGCCTTTTTTTAATTCATACACCTTTTGCTCATATCCAAATTTCACATAACCCGAAGGTTGATCGATAAATACCTCTTCTTCCAATTCTCCAAGTAAGAATGCCGATTTAACGTCCAACTGGAAAATAGGCCATGAGTTTTGTGCTGCTAATGCGATCACCAATCTGATTGTGTCGTGCTCGCGACAGGAACAAAGACTTGTTTGTAATCTACGTCGAACTCTTGCTTATAGCTTTTTGCTACCAACCATGCCTTGTATTTGTCAACTTCGCCATTCTCCTTCAGCTTAGTCTTGTAAACCCACTTCACACCAATGGTCTTTTGCCCTTTTGGAAGTTTTGTCAACTCCCAAGTGTCATTTTTTTCAATAGCTGTAATTTCAGTATCCATAGCCTTTCGCCACTTTGATTCTTTAACAGTATCGTCGAAAGCTACTAGATCACAATCTAAAAATAGAGCCAAATGAGTAAGTGGGTCTTCATATTGGTTGATTCCTTGTACCTCGTAATCTTCCATCCATGTTGGTCGTCTCCTAATGCATTGAGAGCGTGAAATACTTGCTACATTTGAGTGTTCTCTTGAGAATACATCAGTGGCTGCTATTGGTGGACTTTGTGGGATGGTGGGAACCAAATCTGTTGATCATTGCTGCGCAATCTCTACAAGCTGTCCCTTTTGTCTTCTCCATCTCCATCAAAGTTTGTTGGTATATGTTGTCCAACTCCATTCTCTTCCCATGCCTAGAACTTGTCTTTATCAAAAACCACATCACGGCTAATGACAATTTTCTTGGTGATAGGAATGAACAACTTGTAGGCTTTTGACTGATCACTAACACCAAGAAAAATGCATTTTTCTCCTTTGTCATCTAGCTTTATACTCTTTTGATCCGGACCATGGGCATATGCTATGCACCCAAAAACTCTGCAATGATTGACAGTAGGTCTTCACCCATTCCAAGCTTCTTCAGGTGTCATATTTTGAACAGCAAGTGTCAGACTTCTATTCAAAATGTGAATGCTACTTTGGGCCAGAAACTTCTAAGAATACCGTTCCTTGCAAAAATAGTCCGCACCATGTTCAAGATTGTATAATTCTTCCTCTCTGAAAGGCCATTTTATTGCGATGTATAAGCCGTTGTAAGCTGCTTCTGAATTTCATGCCCCTCACAAAAATTTACGAAGTCTTGTGAGTTGCATTCTCCACCATGATCACCGCGAAAAATCTTTATAGACAGACCTGCTTCTTTTTTGACTAGCGCCTTAAAATTTTTGAAAGCTGAAAAAGCTTCAAACTTCTCTTACAAAAAAAAAAAAAAAAAACACAAGTTTTTCGACTATAATTATCAATGAACGTTATAAAATAACATTTACCACCATTCGATGTCGGATTAATAAGCGGCCCACATATATCTGAATGAACAAGCTCCAACGCCTTATTCGCTTTCCATGATTTTCCTTTTAGAAAATGATCTCGATGTTGTTTGCCAACAATACATTCTTTACATATTTGAGAAGGATTTTGAATTTGTGGAAGACCCATCACCATATTCTTCTGTTGCAGCGTTTTTAGACCACCAAATTCAGATGTCCATAGCGAAAATGCCATAACCATACCTCATCCTTCAATCTCGTAGAGAAACATGATTGAGTGGTGTTGTTGATATACAATGGAAACATCCAGTTTGTCGTCATGTTGACTTGAGCAATTAAGCCCAAACTTTCATCTTGAATGCTACAAACTCCATCTTTGATAGAAATCTCATATCCCTTGTCTTGAAGCTGATCAATACTAAGCAAGTTGGTTTTCAAATCTGGAACAATGAAAATGTTAGAAATAATCTGATTAGAGTTTTCTTTGGTGTAAATTTTTTCATTTCCTTTGCCCATGACAGAAATTGTAGAATTGTCACCAAACTTCACAGTGTTGCAGAATGATTCATCTAGGTTTGAAAACGCTGACTTATCTCCACAGATATGATTGCTAAAGCTGGTATCTAAATACCATGAGTTTTGGCGGACTTCTTCTTTCGCATGACAAGCCATCAAGAGAGACACTTGTTCTTCTTCTTATGCAAAATTTGACTTCACACCACGATTTTTGTTGAGATTAGTTCTACATTCAGACTTATAAAGGCCATGCCTGTGACATCTAAAACATTCAATACTTGACTTGTCTACAGACTTTGGTTTTTGACCCTTGGAATTGTAATTGTCATGGCCTTTTCTTTCCATTTGGAATTAATAGCTTGATCCTCATCTGATTTGTGATGTATATTTTTTTCCTTCCACTTTCCTTTCCCACATCCAGGACCTTTTGGATTGGCTGATCCTTGCAACGCTTGCTCCTCCTTATCTTGCTGGATAATTTTTTGCTCATGAACCAACAAAGGACTTTGCAACTCATCAATTGAAAATGCATCAATATCTTTTGATTCTTCTATAGAACAAACAACGAAATTAAATTTCGGTCTCATTGACCGAAGAATATTTTCAATGATGGTGACGTCCAATATCTTCTCACCATGGATCCGCATTTTGTTAGCAATCGTCATTGTTCTTGATAGGTAATCGGAAACCGACTCACCCGACTTCATGTGTAAATTTTCAAATTCGATTCGAAGTCCTTGAAACTACACATGCTTTTCATTTGCATTCCCTTGATACTTTTTCTTCACTGCTTCCCAAATGTGCTTGGAGGTGTCTTGGCAAAGAATGGTCTCCAAGGTTGACCGATCAATGGCTTGGAAGAGGGAGTTATTGGCGTTGAGATCCGTCAACTTCAGTGCTTCCAACTCTACTCTCTGCGTCTCTGTCAACATAACTACGGCTGTTGGTTCTACAACTCCAGATTCAACAACGTGCCAATACTCCTTCGACCTCAAGAAGTTTTCCATCAGCATGCTCTAATGATCATAGTGACCATCAAATCCAGGAATAGCTGGTTGCACAAATGTTGTCTTAGAAGCCTTTGATAACTGCTACTGCTGCAAAAAGAAAGGAAACAGGTGAAATAAAATAGCTACAACTAAGATTCTCTATCTCATTCCCATGTGTTTCCCACGGCCTTGACTCTCTATTTTCACCCTTTTTTTTTTCCCTTTTCGTTTTTTAAACTCTCTCTAACTCAAGCTCTAATTCCACTATTAGAACATAAAAGGACTTAGATGAAGACAAAATAAAGCTGAAAAGCAAAGCAAAAGAATAAAGTGTTTGGTACATGGGTTTGGATTACAAATTTTGAGTTTGAAATGAATTATGCATTTGATGAGGCGTTTGAATTGCTGGAGGTAAAAAGTGTAAAAACTTGAAATGTATTCAGAAAAAAAAAAAATCAATATCGAGCTTGTTTTATTCGTTTTAAAATTCTATGCAATTAAAAAAATAATAATCTTATTTGGACTTATATAAGTTATGGAAGTTTGAGTTACAAAACTATAATAATAACTGTAAATAGTGAAAATAAAGTTGACTTTTCAAAAAAAGACAAAAATTGAATAGTAATTTTTGTATCCAAACCTTAGGGTATGTTTGGTCGGAGGGAGAGATGGAGGGGTGGAGAGGGGTGGAGGGAGATACTAAATCTTTTGTTTGGTTGGGGGGAGGAGTGGAAGGAGAGAAGAGATGAACGGAGAGGCTCTCCCATTGGGTCCACCATTTTGTATCCTTCCACTAATGGAAGGATTTAAAAAATCCCTCCAAATAATAGTCAAAATTAATTATTTAAACATTCAAAATAAATTATTAATATGTTATAAAAGGGACAATATAGTAATTATCTAAAAAACTATCATCTATTTTTTCAACTCTCCATCTATCTTGCCAAATAACATAATGAATTTGTTTAATCTTCTCCATCATTCACATTGCCCATCCTTGCAACGCTCTCCATCCTTCTTCCTCTCCGTCCCTCCAACCAAACAAAACCTTAAGTCTGTAATATTCGATTTTTCTATGTTCATGTTTTCCTTTTTAAAGAAATTATTTTCACCTTATGAAAATATTTGTAAAAAAGCTCGGTTGAGGGCTTTTGAAAGATTTTGTGAGTTTTAATGGGTCGAGAAGACTCAAAATTGATTTCTAAGTTCGAAAACGGACCTTTCAAGTCAAAAAGGCCGAACCAGTGTAAGATTTTACGAAAGTCAACTTTGACCAAAAAAGTCAAAGTTTGACTGACAAAAAGTCAAAGGGTTGACTTTACGAGATTTTCGAGGTACAGTCCAGAAAGAGTTCCGAGGATAATGTTGTGTGAACTAAATAGCAAGAATATGCCTTATAATGTCCCTAGAAAATTAAGCACACCAAGTTAAGATTTAAGGGCAAAAAGGGGTTTGGAAAAATTAAGGAAAAATATTTTCGATCCAAAATTCACATAGATAAATTTTGTACTTCGGTACGATATAAAAATATTGTGTTTTGGTGAACCAAAATATTAGAATTATCTGTGTAACACAAAGAAAAGAAGAATGAGTTTTGGAGAACACAAAATGGCCAAACAAGGCCTAGCAAGGCAAGGACTATCACCCATACCTCATGATATCACCTTCCACTAACTCAAGCTTGGACTATGTGAAGCCTTCTCCTCCACTCAAATACTCGGCAGCTCAATGGGGAAAGAAAGGGAAAAAGCCATAATTTAGAGCCAAATCACTAACCACCCAAACCCCTCAATTGTCTATAAATACCCCATCATTTTCTCTATTCCTTTTTATTGAAAAACTAAGGGAAACTCTTGCATTTTCTCTCCAAGAAGTTCGGCAGCAAGAAATTGAGAGAGGGAGGAGTGGAAATCAAGTTTTTCTTGAGGGCTTTTACTTGTTGAGGAGTGAATTTGAGTGAGAAAAAAGTTAGAACAAGTTTGAGAAAATTTATGGGTTTCTAGGGTTAAGTGGCCGAAGAGGAAGGAAAGGAAAAAGGGAGAGAAAGTTGAAATTTCTTTAGGGCTTTTTCTTGTGGAGTTCGGCTTTAGGAGGAGCAACCAAGAACCAACCAATTTTTGGTGTTCATCTCCCTAGTGTGGCCGTGGGTTTTGGTGTACAAGCGAGGAGGAATTTGTGATCAAACTTTAGCTTTGGTCAAGATAATTTCTAGAACCCAAATCCTCCTTATTTTGAGCTTAATTTCAAGTTTAATTTGAGGATTCAATTGGGTTGTAAGGACTTAACTCCATTTTCATTTTGTGCCCTAATTTTTGGTGTGTGCTTGGTTTGCTAGATCTAGGGTTGGTGTGGCTTTAAATCTTGCTTGATGTGTGTTGATTTTTGAATGATTTTCATGCTAGAAAACTTAGGTTGTATATCCCCCAATGTGTGGCCGAAATCTGCCCTTTGGCAGCCAAGAAAACATGTTAGTTTTAGGGTTGAAATTTGTGATGCTTGTATGTGTTATATGCAAGATTAGAACCAAAGCAACCCTAGGTTTATGATTTTAATTTTTGGGTTGCATGGACTGTATGAGACAACTTATGGGTTTTAATGGGATGTTAGAAAATGCTGTGTGCTTGAATCATAAGCTCCCGAAGTGGTCGGTCGATATAGATTCGCGAAATAGGACGTAAAACGGACGTAAACCCAAAACTGTCAAATTCGGTTTCGAATCTGACCAGTTGCGGAAAAGTGAAAGTTCAAGGCCTCTAGAGGCCGAACGGGGTAAAACTTAAAACACGAAAGTTGCTCGGAATGATTTTTACTAGAGAGCCTCATGTGCAGAATCTCGAAATGAGGCTCTAACGGCCTCCGTTTTCACGAAAACCCGTGGCTGATCCCCAGACCCAGTTTTCACCCAGTTTTTCAGGGTCAATCGTTTTCAAACGAAAATTGGTATTAATACAAGTAGAACTAGATTTTTCACAAAACATGAAAGTTTTAGCATTTTTCGAGAGCTACAACTTTCGTGAAGACAAGTTTTTTAGATTCTCGATGGATTTTTAAACTGGGCACGTTTTAGGGAAGGTGCGTAGGGAATCCGAAAATTCATGTACCTTAACTTTTACAAAATGTTTTCTAAAAACTGTAAAGTGTTTCTAAACTGTTATTTTAGCTACGAAAACTGTTCCAAAGGCAGTTTTCGACCTTAAACGACATTTACAAAGAGTTATTTCAAAGATCGAAATTTTATAAAGAGTTTTAAGGATTTTTAAGTTAAATCTTTCAAAAGCACAAAAAGTAAGAAAATAGAGTTTAAGATGAGAAAATGAAGTTAAGGTAAGAAAATGAATTTTTGTAATTAAAATTGATAATTAAGTCGATTACGGGCCGTAACCGAGAATAGGACCCGAGTTACCAGACTTAGTCTGAAAAGCCCAGAATTGACAAGGGTTGACCAGTAGTTGACCAATTGTCAACTTTGGTTGACCCAACAGTCAGTAAGAGGTAACCTTAAGGGTTATCCAACGTAACCCTAAGGCGTAACCCTAAGGTAGACCAATAGTTTAGCAATGGGCCAAGAGAAGTAGGTTAAGGAGATTAACTTTAAAAGCTATGATGACAAAGTGAAGCCCAAACTTTAAAGAAGCCCAATAGTAGATCAAGATCTAACCAAGAGGTTATCCAACGTAGCCTCGGGAAGGGATGATCAAGTTCAAATTTCTGCCAATCAGTATAAGGCCAAATTGGACCAAGACAGATATCAATAGGGGACATACAACTAGGTTTTAGTAGGTATGTTGGTTAGGACACCAACATTCTACAACAAGAAGCAAAATCTCACCTATGTCCTTTCTCAAGCAGGAGATGACTTGTAGCTGTACTCCAAAATAGGACAGCGATAGTGAGGACAAAGCAAAAGAGGTAAGTACAACTCCGCCTACAGCATAGGCTCTAGTTGATGCTTGCCAAAGTAAGATTAGATGTATGCTAGGGGTGCATGTGAATTATGTATTGCTTTATGATTCGTGCAATGCTATCTGGGTTTAGCTGTGCCATGTTTATGATTGAAAGATGTTATTGAAATGACATGTAATGTTTAGAAAGCATGTTGAGCATGATGTGAATGCTAGTATGATTTAGGATTTTGTGACATTACGATGCATGTTCACTAATCCCTATGAGACTAATAGACTCAAGATTGAGTTAAAGAAAAGATAAGAAAGAAAGAAGGCAAGAGAGCTTGCCGGTATAGTACCACCCGTCCGAGGTCGGTTAGAACTGTGGTATGAGTTGGATTGGACTGGCCGCCCCAACCACTCCATAGTTACGCGCCGGGTACGAATACCAAGGTAAGGGCCCTAAAAGAAAGATAAGCAAAGAAAGTAAAGATGAGCATAACTGGACCATGCATGTATAGGCATTGTTAGGTTATGCAATTATGAATGATGTTATGAATGGTTATGTGTTGTATGTATGTTAAGATAGAATTGTATACGATATGGTTATATGTACGTTGCAGACGAGACAGTTGTACTTGCTGAGCGAAAGCTCACTGTCTTACGTCTATGCTGTAGGTAAGCAGCCTATCAGCAATGCTTGATGCAAGGTGGCGGAGCGTGGCGAGGCGAACTGTGAAATCGTTGGATTTTCGGCCGCTACGCGTTTTGAAATCTAAGTATTTTTGTTATGTAAATATGTTTATTCAAGACACCTTTTCTATGTAACACGTTTTAACTCGTGTATAAAAAAAAAAAAATTTCCACTGTGTTTTAGTTAGTTTGTAAGTAAGTATGTAAGCAAGGTAACGGCTTGTGCTAGGCGGGTCGTTACAAAGTCCAATCACATGCTTAGTTTTTGTTTTATTTTAGGGGAAGTTGCATACTCACGTCGAAAAATGTGCATCAATCGAGGTGAACCTCCTCCATGAGTAATTTACGACAACAATACACCGTATATGACAATCAAAAGATATCACTCGAACTTTTTTTTTTTAGAAAACTAATCAGGACCATTAAAATATTAATTGACTGATATGATCAATTAGTGATTGATCATAACTATTATTGACTAATCAGTAAAAATATAAAATGTTGATCAATCAATCATGATCAATCTATGATTGAAGGTTTTTTTTTTTTTTTAATGACAGTTTACATGATTTGATAAAATTTCATAATTCCAGTACAACTCACGTATCATATTTTCAGTGGTATATGCAATTAATTGTTGTGACAATGCTTTAAACAATAATCAACAAAAAAACAACAAAATCATATACTACACTTGCGTTTGGTTCAATGATTGGAGATGAAATTTTTAACGCCTCATCACGCGGTTCTCGACGTGAAGTCCACGACCATGTTCATGAAATCTTGGGCTCATATTTCAGATTGGAGAAGCCAATTTTACCGCTGGAGCTAACGCCTTTCTACGGTTGGTCTGTCATCAAAGACCCAAATGGGCTTGACATGTCGTACTTGTGATGCAAATCATAGCACAACTTCTAGGGATCCAATTCAAGTTTCAATTGGGCCAGTTACGAGAGCTCGAGCCAAAAAGTTCAAAGATGTACTCAATGGGCTAATTCAAGAAGTTTGGAATCAAGCAAATTCGTGGAGACCCATTGAGCATGATTCACGTGTTCAACAAAGATGCATGAACATGATTCAATTTTTGGAGAACCCTGCCAAGACTAAGCTTAATTTTAGCAAGTTAAATCGGGATGCCTAGGAATATTCTTTGGCCTGAATGTAAGGCTTACATGTCAAGATATTTACTTTTCTTTTATTTGTTCAAGCCTTTGACTTTTATTTTCCTTCTCTTACACATGTGTAATCAATCAACTAAAGGGGCTGATTGTTTCTATTTTTGTTTAGCCTTAATTAGTCCAGATTTTTAGCCTTATAAAAGATAGCTATTTTTAGGAACTTTTCTTTGTAATGTTCAGCCATTAAAAGGACGTTTAGATTATGAAAAACCAATCAGATAATTATTTAGTAAAAATTGTGAGAGTACTTTCTCTTTTGTTCTTTGATGAACTATTCGAACTTATCGGAATTTTTTGTGGCGTTCACCTTCGACTAATCAAACGGATTTTCACCACCCTTTGTAGCGTCTTCTGAGGTTCTTATTTTGCATTAAACAATGGGTTGATGTTAAATATATCAAGGTTTTTGTTTTTGTTGAAGCATCGGGTCGAGGTCTCCCATCCAAACCTGATCGTAGAACATTCTTGGGTTCATTTTCATTGTCGGGTCTAGTTATTCTTGGCGGGGTTCGCATCAACTTGAACCTGTGGCTCGGA